>JARHVA010002940.1:702500-1377500 GCA_037957365.1 Torreya grandis | reverse complement strand
TATATTTTTTAGGGTTTGATATATTTAAAATTTTATTTACATAATTGAAAAATCAAATTTCATTAATATTTTCTATTTGGTGCTTAATAATGAATTATCAAATTGATTTGGTATTTCTAAGAACACTTACATTTCATTAGTTTCTTAAGTTATTTTTGTTTCCATTATTATTCGTGTAAACCATTTTTTATTTTCTCCCCCCTTACCCATTTTAGGGAACCTATATGACCAAAAATACATAAGTTTACTTGATTTCTTATCTACCTTTTTTTTTTTTAAGTATGCTTTTATTTTGCATATTTGTGGGGTCTTAAGGACCAGAAAAAATATGTTTTTATTTTATTTTTTATTTTTTTAACTATACAAGATGGAATTCGTCACATTCCTACAAAATCTTAGGGTCATTAAATGATAAATTCACATATTATAATCATATCAACCTTATTATCTGATGGGGTATACAAATTAAGGTAAGTCCAATGTTATCTTAGTTAGTATGTCCCTCAGATCCTGATTATGATGGTAACACTTCACTAAGACCCTTATGGCTAAAGTGGTCACAAAGGGACTATACCCTTTTGATAATTTTCCACTAAACCTCACATCCAATTCATGGGTTATTTTATATCTCATATGTATTGAAAGGTAAATTGGGACCATCTAGTTTTCCAATTGAAAACTTGGAATGTAAGCCACTTTTTTCATTGATATCTCACTGATGTAAGGGTGCATAAGTAATAGCCCCTAAAGATCACGTTTTTGCATAAAATTTTGAGGGGGTGGAGTTAAAATTCCACCATAATTGATTATAATTAATTAATTAACCATTAAAATTTTAAATCCTCTCAAAGGAAAGTAAATCAAAAGGATCAGTGATTATGTCATAAACCTGTGTCAATTACTAGGGTACATTCATGATGTCTTGTGTGTTGATACTTAATTTTTATGTTAAAAACTCATTTGTATCCAAATATAACAACAATTAAATAAATAAATAAAATTACAAAATAGTTTCATGCCACACCTACAAGATATAACATTACCCTACCCAATTTTCAAGCTATCTTTACCCCATCTTAGCACTATGTTGGCTAATTTTACCCTTACACTATTGACATGGTACATTTATATTATCTAATTTAAACCCATTCAAATTAGGTCCATTTGGTTCTAAATATAGGTTAGAATCAATTCTTCACATTAGGTCACGTCACCTTTTACCCCAATCTTATACCAAGCCATTCAAATCCAAATCATGTTCATCTTGAACCATGTACCCTGCTAATACAATCCAAATTAAGTTCATCATGAACCACATACCAATCCATTTTTATGCCATATCAGGTTAATTTTTAACCATGTTCCATACCAATCAAATAAAAATCTAATTCACCATGAATTGTATACCAAACCCTTCCAATTCTGATCAGTTTTATCTCGAACCACATCATAATTTTGATCGTGTTCATATTGAACCACATGCAAACCATTTTATTATGATTAGGTTCATCTTGAACATAGTTCTACTTCTAATTTCAAACCATGTCAACTTTTACCAAATTTATCTTGAGAACCAAACTATTAGAACAATGCCACATCATGTCTATTTTGATCAAATCTAATTATCATAAATTAATCACATGTCAATTCAAACCACTTCTTATCTTCCCATTAAATATCCTACACCCATTGGTTTTGAATTATGAAGTCATGTAATCCATAATTTATTTCATTTGAATATACCAAGTAAATACTACCCTTTTTGGGCCAATTCTATCTAAACTAAATCCACCCTATTTAGGAAAATATTAAAGACTAAGGCCACTATTTGGGCCATTTCTACCAAGCCAAATTTCCCCTCTTTAGGAGAATTTCACTCCATACCATTCCCCTTACATGTATCCTTTCTTGGGGTCATATTTTAGTCCATATTATTCCATGGCATTAAAAATTGATTTGGATAATACCCTATTCAAATAATACAAGAATTCCATTGTTTTGTGACTCATGAAAGAGGGATCCAAACTATATCCTAACTTTCATATAGACCAATTACATACCTTTGTTCAAAAAGAGGAAATACCTATGTGAAATAGGAAACTTATATACCCACACCAACATAACCATGCCATTTCATCTCAAGTACAACATGATGGGTATCCCTTTGTTATTCAGCCCATGGTTACTTTAACAACATCTCTAGCTACTACTTTTTTTCACAATTCCATGTCTACTCATCAAATATTCAGTCCAATATTAGATCCATAATGAAGACAATCATCACCCTTGTAAAGGACATTATCTATTGAAGACCAAATTATGTCTAAAAATAATAACTACTCGATCAGGATATGTCATGATCCCCTTCCCAAGCAACATCAAATTCATCCACTTCCAAAGTAATATCAATATTATCAACCCATTGTGGACATTTTTATTGAATCATGAATCTTTGAAAAAACCAGAACCATTGTTGGTTCACCTTTATTTGATGAAGTAATTATACTTGATAAATGACCCATATTCGATAATCCCATAATTATTGAGAAATAACACATTTTTAACCCATATTTGAGAATCCCATAATTATTGATAAAAAACCCATTATTTTCCCATTGATAAACAATCCCCATTTTATAAAATCCCTTCTTTCCAAAACCTTCTTTCTTAAGTGAAATTGAAAAGGGTACTTGTGTACAATCAAATTGAACAAACCATTTTTGTAGAAACATATACATCATAAATAGGTTACCCTTTAGATCCAACATTTTTATTAACATCAACATAAAATCAACTTAAGAATTAGGTTATATCTTAGAACCTATATTAAAATTAGGTTCCATTCTAGAATCAATATCATATTTAACATCTAAAGAAAAATCAATACTAGTCTCAACATCAGATTCAAATTTCCTTGAGTAAAAATTAGCTTCAAAATCCAAATACATTAGTGGATATTGTGACATTGGCTATATGCTTCTATCATATTCACTTGATTTTAAATTAGGTTTACAATCAACATGCCTTAATATATGTTTTGACATTAATTAGCACTCATTAAAGATCCACTTGAACACATTTGTGATTCTTCTATGATTGTTGATGATGTTTTTTTTCAAAATCAACATAAGATCTCCTAGTAGCCTTTATGAGGAGTGTGTTACCTTTTAAACTTTGATTTTTATTACATGTGTCTCTACCATTAACCATCCTAGTCATTATATTGACATCCATTCTTACACAAACATTGATTGAGATAGACTTAATCACACATTGTTCAACTCCTTCCATGGTGACATCTCAGTGGAAAAATTTATGGGGATCCAAAATAAAATTCAAGAAGAACAAAAATATCCCAGTGAAAACTTTTTTGAGGTATTGTGGGACAATCAAAGTCTAAAATCAAAATTTTATAATGAAAGATTATTTGAGGAACTAGATGAAAATTAGAAAAAAATCATAATTCCTTAGTGAAACCTTACTTAAGGAACTAAGGAAAATAAAAATGAATTATCAACATCCCTTAGTGAAACCTTACTCAATATGATATCAAATAATCCAAATAAAAATAATCAAGAAGAATTTGTTGGGGAAATCATCTTTAAGGCACCAATAACTAAGCTAATTAGTTCCTCATTTATTAATGAAGACATTATTGAATTCAATATTGGATCTACCACAACCAAAATCAAGTTAATTATAGAATAAAAAACAATGTGTGTGACCGAAAATCCCAATCTTAATTTGTCCTTTAGCCATTATAGATTCCAATATGATTTTATCATTCATTCAAATCCTATATTACATCACCAAATCATAGCATTTATCCCATGTATAACCTTATTTATCCTTCTTGGAAACACTCTTGTTCAAAGAGGTTATGAAGACACTTTTTTTAAATATTTGGAGGAAGCATATTCAATTGCCAATGAAGATCACAACAATATCAATGTAGTTCAAATTAACACATGATTCAGATAGATATACTATTCATAGAAGATATTGGCTAGACAAAAAAGGGTCAACATTATGCATCTCATAATAATCCATTGATTTAAGATGCTAATAACTAAAAACAATAAAAAATTAAAATTACAATCAAAATAGAAAGATAAATAATTTATCCAATGGTGAAAACCATGCTTATGGCACCTTGGTCAAGGACTATGATGAAAACTATATTTCTATCATCATGCATGAATAATTTGTTTTATGAAAGTACTTTGACACTTAGGAGAGTCCCTAAATACATTATAGATCATTCCATTCAAGGCCATATTTTCCATTACATTCTATTAGCATTCTTACCATTTTGGCCATTCACACCTATTCATCCCAACCTATTTTATTATGACCATTAATCTTCCCATCTAAAACTTTACATAAAAGTGGAAGGTATATTGAGACCTATTTTCAAAAACGTTTTGGCTTATTACCCATATAACAATTTGATGACATGACAGATTTTGTTCTCACATGACATGGTCCTTAGAGACTTCAAGTCATTTCCATCATTATCATCCATTATTATCTAACATTATCCATTACTCCATTATTTATTTTTCCCCATTCTATAGGTTGAGCTACAATGGATTGAGGTCCATTTAGACTATGTAGGCAACACTAAATTTTGGAGGTCAGCTTGGTCACCCTTATTCTATTCTCTCATAATTTTATGATCATCCTAAGTCATGCTCTCACCATTTTGAATTCATTATATGCCATTCTCTTGTAATTTTTTGAGTTACCATTCTCACACTATAATCATTTTACAAGTTAAAACATTCTAGATATCTTAATCCTCCATTGGGTTGGGATGACAAAATCTAGAAAACATTCAAAATAGTCCAAAAGATCATAAAAATTGGAAAATGATTCCAATATCTATGTGATATATAAATCCACAAAATCCTAAATTTAGAAAAGGGATTAAAATTTCCATGCGAGATATAAAGCCACAAAATTCATAAAATATTTATATTATCATAAACATATTTGGAATCCTTAAGCCAATCATTTCATTAACCTTAGGATGTGTACTTCCCTTGCATGTATATTTTATTATGGGAACCACCCACTTCTTAGTTAATTTGAGCCTTCCCACATGGATTTTGACTTAGTTACGACAAGATGGTTTCTATTTATTTTCTTTTTAATTTGTGTTTATTTGCTTATTTGTTTCATTTTTTTATTGCCTTGAATTAGTGAATTATGATAAAAAGGTCATCATAATGGCATTCCCTTAAATTAAATTTTATTTTATTCCATCCATTTACATACATCAAAATTATCAGCATGGTTTTATCATTGATGTATTTTGCCATTTGTCTATTAGATCGGGAGTAGGTCCTTATGCACATTGTGACTAGGTCATTATCATGTTGTATATCATGATGCATATTATTTTATGTTATATCAATAATAAAATAATGGATATTGAATTGGTAATTTTTTAATAATAAATATCCTTGTTTATTACCTATAACAAAATTGACTTACAAAATTTTTGGATATATATATGCTCATTAGGACATACATCTCCAAATGAGTGTATACAAAAAGTCATAAACATTTTATTATCATCCTATGAACCAACATGTCCATATTATCTCCAATTTATAGGATAAGTACATTATAATGAGGTCCATTTGGATTATGTAGGTATCACTTAGTTACATCAAGTTTTTGGGGTCATCTCAACCACCATTATCTCTTCATTCTTCACCATCATTTTCTTCTTCCAATCATCTCTATCATCCCTATAAGAATTATTGCATTCTTGGTTTTGGTGGATTACTCACTTAAAAATTACTTATACCATCATACTCATGTTTGTGTCATTCATCTCATCTTAATCTATGCAATGGGTTAAATCTTTGATCTATGCTTGCCAATCAATCAATCAATCAATTAAGTAAATTAGACTGATCAATGATCACAACCACCATGCTAGGGAATTTTTTTAAAAAATGATCAAATCCACCCTATTGGGGAAATTCATTATCTAATATTATAGTGGATAGCATTCCAAAATGGGTGATTATACTCTCATAAAACTCAAGCACAAAGTTCTCATTTACCTCCTTTAAAGGCACTACTTCCACCCACCTTGTGAAATAATCTATAATTTTTAATACCCATTTACGACTATCACTAGATTTTTTATGTATCATGCTAATGAATTCCCAACTTCATTGCATGAAAAGTTGCTCAACCTAGATAGGCTTTAATGGCATAACAATTAGTCTCTATTTACCTGTAAACATTGCACAATTTGCACACTTCTTAACCCATGCATTACATCCTTGAATAAATTATCCAAAATAACCAAATATAATGATTTTTTTATTTATGTTCGTGGATGTAAAATGTCCTCCAGAAGTATTATCATGAAATTGCTCAAAAACCTTATCAAATTGATTAGTTTCAACACACCTTAAAATCATACTTCCAATGTCCCTTTTGGAAAGCTCTCCATTAATCAGAATGTATAATGATTATTGTATCCTAAAATATTTTCTCCTTGATGCCTCTAAACTCATTTTACATTCTCCTTTTTCAATAAATCTAGCAATGTCTTGTGTCCAATTAGATGGAGGAGTAGTTTCAACTTCCTGCTAGGTGTCTTGAAGTGTGAAAACCATCTCTTTTTATTCGTTAACATATTTTTAAAGATGTTCACATAGTCATTTACCTTGGACCATATTTTTTACCTTTTCTTAAATATCATATTCCATGTACTTAGTGACTCATCCATCTCTCTTTCCACTTAAGTCTTTGTTGAGCATGAAATCCTTCACACTAGGATGAGCTACCATTAGTATAATTCTATTATTTGAGACCAAATGCCTAGACTTTTTGAAACCTCTTACAAAAAAAATCACATATTTTTAAAAAAAATAATACATCTCCTTGTATTCTTCAAAATATTGACTAAAAAAAGCAATGGGTTGTTCCAAATCTTCACCTTTCTGCTAAATAAGCATGGCTGAAATTATCCTAAATGTAGAAAAAGCATACATAAATAAATCCTTACTAAAATCTAGACTAATCAAAGTAGGAGCTTGGATGATTGATTGATTTATAAATTCAAAACTTATCTTATCCTCCTTACTCTAAGTGAAGTCCTGATGTTTCATCAACATTAGGATAAGTGGCTTTTACTAGTTCTACAAATCTAGGAATAAATCTTCTGATGAAATTGATATTGCCTAAGAATCTTTGAAAACATTTATTATGTTTTGTAAATTATATATAAAGTATTGTTTTTATTCTCTATATATTAATATAAATACCATATTTGTACATTACATGTCCAAGTAGTCTCCCCTCATACACTAAGAAGATACACTTCATTAGATTCAATGAAATTCCAAATTGCCTACATATATCAAAAACAACTCTCAAGTGTTTTAGGTGATCACTAGGATATTTTGAAAATATAGTAATGTCATCAAGATAAAATAAAAAAATTTCAATCAAAATACATTGAAAGGTAACATCCATTACCTTTTGGAAAGTGGATCAACATTAGAGATCCCTAAAGGCATCTTTAGGTAGGCATAAGTACCCCATTTGGTTGTGAAAGTTGTTTATATTGATATTTCTCTTTCACCAATATCTAGTTGTAGCCTGATTACCCATACATTAAGGAGAACCTTTTTGAACCTGATACCCTGTACAAAATTTTATCCATGGAAGGAAGAAGATAGTGGTCTTGCAGTGACACTTTGTTTAAATATCTAAAATCCCCACAGTCTTATCTCTCCATTTTTCTTTCTCATCGGTACAAAGTTTGCTACCCATGTTGAGTACTTGATAGGAAATATTATACTTGACTCAATCATCTAGGTAATATCCTTTATCATGAGACTTTTAACCTTGGATTTGATGGGGCTTTGCTTTGTCTTATTTATTTTACATCTTCTTCAAGATCAATAGTATGTTTCGCTAATATAGGGTCAACCCCTATTAAATCATTATATTCCCAAAAAAATACATATATGTACTCATCAGATAATTAAATGAAAGCTAATTTCTTAGAATTAGTTTTCACTTTACCCCACTTGAGTTGCTTACCTTTAGCTATATGAACTTGATCATAATGTTATTCTTTATAATATATGCTTATCCTATCCTTTCTAAGTTGATCATCTTAATTGAAAGTACTCTCTAAAGTTACTAAAATTTTAGGTATTTTGTTTGACCTCAATTTCACAATCTAATCTTCATATTGGCATTGTAATTTATTTTGACTCCTTAAGTAAAATCCTACCTCATTCTATAGGAAATAAGATATCTATTCATTACTATCAAAAACTTGCCAACTTATCTCATTTTTTGTAACTAAAGGCCTACAAAAAACCTTGATCTAGGCTTAATATTTATCATCCTTGGGTTGGTATACTATATCATAAGGTGTTCCTATGGCACCAAGTCTATCTACATGTTGATTGGCTCCTCTAGGAATGAAGTAGATATCAAATTCTAGGGAATCTTCCATGAGATCCCAATATTTATGTTTATAGGCCTTTAGGAGGGGGTTATTTATTTCACTTAACCCTCTAACTTGTTACACCACCAACTCACTATCACCTTTTACCTGCAAAATCTTAGTACATCTTTTTCTAGCCCATTGAAGGCCATGAAAAATAGCTTCATACTCTATAGTATTTGATGTATAACTAAACTAAAATACAACTTAAAAATAATACCATTGATTTTGAGGTGAAACTAACATTTCACTATCTCCACTTCAATTTTTTTACCTAGATCCATCAATTATAAATTCCATACTCCCCCTTGATCTTGCTTTGGGTTGGTGAGACTAAATAATGAATCACCTTCTTCACGCATGCAATAAACACAAAAACCATCTTTTTAAATACCTTTAAATGGGTCATAACCATGGTTATCAATATCCCATTCATCCAAGAGTAGATCTAGTATGCCTTCAAGTGGCCTAGAAAGTTATTGATCAATAGTATTATCATCTTCTTATGAAATGTTGCAATTCATGTTAGCCATATTTGGCATATATGGCTCAAGATGAAATATAGAAATAGGCTCTAATTTTATAGTGACTTTGTTTCTATATATAGTTTTAAAAACCATGTATGATCAATTTGAATAAAGGTAGCCTCAAATTTTATTAGTAGAATCCTTATATAGTTATAGTGCAAAGTATGGAGGTAAATCAACAACCACTATATCTTATGAAATGGTGAAATTTGGACAAGACACAAATAAAATCTTAAGATACTTGAGGATGCCCATAGTCTTAGTATGAGAACCATATAACTATAACACTCCATTTTCATGAGGTTAATACTTGAGCCCTAGTTTGTCAGTTATAGACTTAAGCATGATAGAATTACTAGATCCACTATCAATCATACAATTGTGGATAAGATAATCTCCTATGACAATTGAAAGATAGAAAGGAGGAGTCTTAGTCACCTTAGGATATTGAGGCTCAACAAATGGACTAGAGTTGGTTAGAATAACACTTAATATTTCCTTTTTAGGTGGTCTACTAGAGATATTGATCTTTGAAATTTCCTCTTGTAGATACACCTTTTGTCTTGGGATTAGAAATGTATCCCACATTGTAATTGATATTAGAGTTTTCTTCATATTATCCATAATAATGAGTGGAGAATTGGACATCCTTGACTAGAATTTAGGAATAGAAAGGGATCCTAGATGTTGCGTGAATTGAGGGATGTAAGGCCATTTCACATTAGATCCCTTTAGATCTTAAACTTGCTAATTTGATTTCTTTTGAGGTAGCTCATGAGTGGTGATCCTTTGCGGTGGCTGAGAAGGGAGAGGGGCTGCCTTTTTAGGACCTAAACCATCACTAATTACCCTTTTCTTGGATCTAGTATGGGATGAAACTAAATTATAAATATTAGGAATATTTTGACTTTGATTTGTTATTATGTGTTCAAAAGAATCCTCACTTTCTTAGAAGTTGACAAATGTAGTTTCAGCAAGTGATTTACCACTACCTTCTCCTTGTTTATTTGGAAATTATACTTGAGTAAATTAGGGAATGTATCCATGTGGCATAGATATTTCCTTATTTTGAGAAGGTTGTTTATTTTAATGTGAATGAGGAACTAGATTTTTTACATATAATACTAATTTGAAATCTCACTGGTTGGATCTATTAGCATGTAATTTGATTGATCCCACTTATTGTTCCATTGTTCTTCTTGAAGATAGTTGTTCTAAGTTGGAATAATATATATATAATTATTAGAGAATTAGGATTGTATTACCTTTATATAGATCTCTACCTTTATCTTTGTTGATTGGACTGATATGATAGTTGATTATATTGATAATTCTAATTAGTATTCTAATACAGCTTGTATGGTAGAGCTTATTGTCTTTCCATTATAATAAACTTGTTGTTATGAGTCTTAAGAAGAATCTCTATCTTCCCTAGTCTATCATCTTGATCACCTTATATTTGATATAACTTTGGTGAATCTAGACGTGGAGCAATAGTTAGAATAAGAGGGTGGATCTCTAGAAAGAGGGGCATTGATGGCCTTAGAGATAATTTACCTACTTGTATAAGGAAATTCGTATCCTCGATTATTATTTAAAAGCCTCAAGTAGATTATTCCCTCCCATGGATTGAATCATCACAACTACATCAAAATTGAGAGATTTTATATAGTAGATAAAATCATAATTAGGTGTAGGCTTGATCACTGAAGGAATTTTATCCCAAGTCTTCTGGAACCTGAAATTGAAATCCACCTAAATTCATGACTAAATCTCTTGATTGTTGTAAGCTAATTCACTAGTGAAAGGTGGTCATTCTTGTATTCAAAGTTCTTGATTAAGACCTATCCAAATTTATCCTACTCATTAATTGATGTAGGAGACAATTCCTTATACCATTAGAGTGTATTGCCTTTGAATGAAGTTGCCAACATCCTCATTGTTACATTTTCTTGGGTCACATGATTCAGTGAAAAAAGGTTAGAAAAATCTACAATATGTTCTATAGGAGTAACTAGATATTCCCCTATTAAATAAGATCCTTCACAGTAGAGGCTACAATATCATCCCATTGAGTAAGATTCAAAGGACTACGACCATTGAATGGCACAAAGGCTTGTCTTTTGGGAATACCCATCTGAGGTATGGGATTTTTAACAATGTTTGGTTGGGCAAGATTGGTTTGAATAGGAGGATTTTGTGCAAAAACAAGAGGAACAAGAGGTGTAGGATTAGGACTTGACTAAGAGGCTTTCTTCTTCTTTGTTTATTGGAAAGATAAATCAGAGAACTTTATCTCTTTCACTTTTACAAAGGAACTTGTGACAACTCTTAGGGGAATGAAATGTATGAAAACTTGAAAATGATTCACTTTGTATGAATAAATGGTCCAAATGGGCATGTTATAACTATTGGAGACTTAGGTTTCACCCTAGATAAAAGTAGAACTATTCAGGTTCTACCTTCAAACCTATTCCAAAAGGGGACTGGCCCTAAGTTTTGGGTTACCTATCTTTCAATCAAACCTCTAAGGTTTTTAATGAGGATAGATCCTTAGATGTTATAATTTGGAATTCTATTTCTAAGATCTAAATAATTTAGGGTGAGAAGTGTCAAAATATTTCATAAAATAAAACTTATTCTAACATGTGGTGATACACTATAAATATATCATATCCACTCATAATTTTGAGTTCTCAAACACACTAATAGACCATGAAAAGACTAATTCAGTGCCTAATATAATTTTTAAGAAATATTATTTCATATAGAGGTCAGTTTGATAAATTAAGATTGGAATACAATGAAGATAAGGTCTAGTTGAAGACACTTATAGCCAACAATCCACCATATCCTTGAGATATCAATGATATGACAAACTATATGACCTGCAAATAAAGTTTTTAGTATTAGGCTGAACTCAGGCCTATAAAGGGAAGGCTAGAACACTTTACACATCAATCAAACACAAAAAATACTAAACATAGATGAAAAAACACTAAAAATTCCTTTTTCATTACTCCAAGAGGTGCATAATATAATTTTTGGTAGAGTCTTGTCATACCATCCTGATGGATAAAAAATAATAGCTTAAAGTCTATATTTATATAAGAAAGGGAGAAAGAGAAAAGGAAAATTAGCACCTAAAAGGGGAATCAAATGAGTTCAACTTCATTTGGACTACAGTTTTAACTGCATCTATAATTATGCTCTTTGGAACCTCTTGATTGATTTAGGCTATTTTAAATAGTTATAATAGTTCATTATTCCTCTACTAATGCTCTATACAGTTACAATAGTGTCATCAGTTTATTTTGATCTAGGTTATAGCATCCATTTAGTTACAACAACTACACTAGTCTATTATAACTTTATCTCGGTGTTAAATACTCCTAACTAGTTTGTCATGGTGTAAAAAAGTGGAGAGAAGGGTCATTTTCATGTAATTGGTCCTAGAGACAAAATTGTTGGGGTCTACATGTATGCCTTCATTATATAATGTTATCTCTTATTCCAAATAGATTATTCCCAAACTCATCTCCATGTTTATAGGTCCACCATAGATGGGAAAACCAGTCCCTCTTTTGATATTATTAGGTGTAATATACCCACTTTTGCCTTTGAGCATCCATATAAATTGAGAACTCATCATGTGCATAGGTCCCTCTTCTAATAATGGTGAACATAATTGTAAAATGGAACCTGCAAGTTATAAATGTCAAAATAGAAGTCAATATTGAGATCTAATGACATCCCCTTATGTTATTTATCTTGACTACATCATTGTGTCATTTTTAATGGAATTTGATCAAGCTCTAATGATGGAATGATGACCCTTACAAGACCTTATTTTCTTCCATCAAAAACCATTTCTTTTTTATCCTGAGTTCAACTTTGTCCATCAAATATTTCTCAAACTAATCAAATTTCTCCATCCTATCCTTTCTCCCATTGGTCTTGTAGATCTTGTTGTCAATTCTTAACTTCTTAACTTTCATGTACACCATAAAATATTCTTATACAATGTAATACAGTCCATCGATTTCTTACCATGAAGATCCTTTGACATGTTGACATTAGCTCACACAATCATATCAAGATGCATGATCAAACAACAATCATTATATCTGCTAGGACTCACTATTTGAACTCAAATAGCTATTTCATGACCTTAAAATCAACATCCATGTACCCATCATTTGATTTTCATGTGACCATCATTGACATATATGCAGCTATCAAATACATTCACAAGCCCATCATTGATGTCTACATGCATGTCATAATTTAAACTCCAATGGTCATTTTAAATCAAATGGTTATTTTTTGGGGCCTAAATTTGACATTGGCATGAATGTTTCACTCTACAAGTCCATCTTTGCATGCTTATAACTTGAGCTAGAAATTTCACATGGACATGAAACTTTCAAAGTATGATCTAGGCATGAAGATATCCATGGCACCACAATCCTTTATCTCAAGTGGTCTTCCTGATTGAAGATAAAAAATGTTCAAACTAGTTGGTTTTCTCATCTTTGCATGATCATGTAGTGATGGTCTAGTCCTTAAACTTGTATAATTCATCCTTTAATCATTATTTTAAGGTTCTGATGGATTTATAATATTCATGCAACTTGGTTCATGTTCCTAAATTCTTGAAACACTTATGAGAACCTACTTGAATCCCTTCATTTGCATTACCAAACCTACCTCTAATCCATTTGTTCTTTCTTCAATTGGGACCCTTTTTAGCTCCTCTCTAGGTCTAGGAAAAGCTTGGGATGTGGGATAAAATCACCAATAGGTATAGGATAAATAATAGGATGAGTATTTCAAGGTACCAAGATGAGTATATAAAGAAAGAATGGATGCGTGTAAACTATAATTAGTGAAAAATAGGTAAATTGATATCAATCTAGAATGAATTAGCATTGATCTACCAAATTAGTGCCAATTCAAAATATATCAGTGCCAATCCAAAGTTGGGTATATAAGCAAATTTCATGTGGAAAGGGCTCATTTTATATTATGTGAAATGAAATGATGAGTGATAATTTAAATGATGATTATGATGCGAGGTAAAATTGACGTGAGTGACAATAGTTTGAGGTGATCATGATGATCCCAAGATGAGGTAGGCCTCATTATTTATTTATTTATTTATTTATTTTTTAGATTGAGGGAAGATGCTAGGAGTAGGATAGTACAGTGCCATTGAATTAATGCTAATTCTAATTAATCAATGATGATTCAATGAGAATCAATGTTATTTCAGATCAAACAACATCGATCTACATGAAATGGCACAGATCTTTAATAGATTAACATTGAATCACAAAAATGAAAGGTGAAAGGATAGTTTATGATGTCTATGGTTAGGCTAAGTAGATTATTAGGAAGGTTAAGGCTTATAAGGAATTTTTTTAATAGGTATAGACACTACTATAGATGCAAGGTCGAGTGCCACCTCTACTAGAGTGACTATGGGACCAACTTAGTTATTATAACTAGGCACACTTGGAGGTTTTAGGCCTAGGAGGAGTGTTATACTACTAATGCATTCATTAAGATGTAATCTTGTTGATCACATTGTTAGATCAATTAGACATGATAATTAGGATGTTATGAATATTCATAAGGGAGATGAACATCATAGAAGAAGATATATATAGGATACTACTTCTATTGTATGGAATAATGATAGCACCTATGGATGAATAGGGATGTGGAGTAGTACTGACATGACTATATTATAGGAAAGATATGGCTATTACTTTTATTGCTAGTGGTTTCATGTTCAAGCCTCTATATGAGGCTGATATAGAGTGGAGGGGTGTTGTGACTATGATGCTACTATTCATTTCTTGCTACACACTACTAGAATTACTAAGAGGTAGGTTCACATGGAACCTTATAGGTGTGGTCATGTTTGATGATATGCTAGAGCATAGGATAGTGTTTACCTTGGCATTGACACTAATATCACAAGTCTATAAGGAACTAAGGAGTGGAAGACCCAAAAGAGGTATGGGATGGATGTGATTTTAGTTCTACAGTGTTGGGTGTATGAGCACATCAATGTGGTGCATCCCATTGGTACCCCATAGATACAGTGGTACAAGACTCACTACAACATTTCCTTCTTATGATGGAAGGAAATTTTGGTTCAAGATTTCATAGATGGTGTTGTCTAAGACCTAAACTACTATTAAGGGGTCCTTGAGGGATTATGAGATGGAGATATTATATGGAGACCCTATCTCAAATTTCCTAAATAACTTGGATTAAAGGTAGAGATATCATATATTCAGAGAGAAAGATGGGTTATAGGATGGAGGATAGAGTATGTTGAGTACTTCCATTTTAGGTAGGTGAAGAGACAGTTTGGGTTAGTTCAAGACATGCCATGGGCCACACACACACACACACACACACACACACACACATATGGGATGAGATATAGCCTTCACTCTTAAATTTAGACACCATAGATATTTTGACAAGAGGTGAAGAGGAGGAGACAATAGGGTTAGATGTGGAGGATATAGGGTAAACTCCAACATTACTAGGATAGGGTGGTGTGACCTCAATCAGAAGGAGTAGATGAGGAGATGGAGGATGTTGAGGAGGATGGATGAGGAAAGGAGATGAGAGATGAGGGGGGATGGGGGAGAGGATGGGGGAGAGGATGAGGGAGATGACGAGGGAGAGGAGGAGGTAGACGAGGAGATAGATATCATAAAGATCATCATAGAATGGGATATACTAAGGGCTCATTGTATTTCCTTATAGGGATGGGTGATCATAGCAAAAGGGACTCTCACCATCATGAAAACTGAGAAAAACATCATGTAGATGAGATTAGATACATTGTGAGTGGATTTTGAATCCATATAACTGATCTATGATCTAGTAGTGGAGGCTCAATATTGATGTTGAGTGAAGAAGGATAGCTTATGGAAGGGAGATGGAGGCTCTATAGGACATATGGTTGTAGGGGTGGTTGAGCCTAGCATAGGGTAGGTAGGGATAGTGAGAATAGATAAGTACAGTGAGCTAGTAGTGGAGATGTATTACTATGACCAGATCATTCTAGATTTACATCCAGAGATTTCATGTTATGCTACCCATTTACCCACATAGGGTATATCCTTTAGGCAGACTCACACAGGGTCAATTAGTATGGGAAGTATATCTCATGAGAGCAATCAGAAGAGGGATAGAGATAGAGGAAGAGATGGGAGAGGGGATGGGAGTAGATATGGTGGTGGAGCTTTAAGGAGCATTTATTTGAGTAGGATTCATTTTAATGAGTAACTAATTATTGTTCTATTTATTGTACTGGTCATAGATCCATAGACTTGTATATGGATATTTATGATGTATACTTTGAGCATTATATATATATATATATATATATATGATTCATGATTCTAATTATGAGTTGCAATATTTATGTGTTGTATGGAATTTATTTAAGGATTATGGATGTTTATGGATAATGTTATCATGGATATTTGTATTTAGATTATGTGAGTATGGATTTAGTTTATTAAATGATGTGATAAATTATGGTTTTTACATGTTATGGATTTATATTAAAACATTTATGGATTATGGTTATTATGGATGTGAATTAGATCATGGATTATGGATTTATGGATTTTATGTGATGTGATTATGGGTTTAGATTATGGATTTTATGGATTTAAATGTTATAAAATTTTAAAATGTTTATGGATCATGATTATGTTATTATGAATGCATTTTTGATTATTTAATGTATGGAATTATGTGATGTTATTATATTAAAATGTTCATGATTAAATTATTATGGATGTGATTTTGATTATGTGATTATGGATTTAATTAAAATATGGATTATGGGATTTTATGTGAAATTTTTTATGGATTATGATTACTATAATAGGGATCTGCATTAGATTATTGATTATGGATTATAGATTTTATGCTATGTGATTATGGCTTTAAAATATTATGGAATGTTATAATGCTTATAAATCATGATTATGCTATTATGGATGTGAAATAGATTATTGATTAGATTAGATAATAGATTATGAAAAATAATTATGGATTATGATTACTATTGATGATTTAAAATTGTGCTTGTTCTAACACCAACAATGGGAAGTTTCAAGATGTGGGACTTGCAACTTGAAACAACCTCCATATTTTTAAGAAGATGGTCTCTTATTTATATCAAGTGTATACTAGGAAAAGGGATAGGAATTTTAATAGAAACACAAATGCAAGAAAGAAAATCTAACTATGGTGATGCACCTGAATGTAATTTGACCTTAATCCTGAGCACAATGTGACTATATGTAAGATTAATTTACATTTAAGAGAAAATAAGTGCATGATCAATGTAAAAGATGGAAACAATAGAAAAAGAGGCTCACAACATAGACTGCTTTTACAGTGATATAGAAAACATCAACAAAGGCATAGGGTTCAATCACCTTATTTGAATTCTCCAGTCACATAAGAGGCATAGAAACATGCACAGTCATATAAACCTTCCAACTCAAGAAAATGAAACAAAGGCAAATGACATTACTAATCATAGCTCTAGAAAGTCTAAAACTCTTGACAACAAAGCCTAGACTACTTTTACAATGACACAAAAAGTATCAACAAAGGCACAAGATTCAATCTTCTCATTAATTCTCCAATCACTTAAGAGGCACAAAAACATGCACAGTTACATAAACCTTCCAACTTAAGAAGATAGAATAAAGGCAAATGATATTCCTAGTCACAACTCTAGAAAGTCTAAACTCTTAACAATAATTCTCTCAAAAAATTCTCTCTAGTATCTGATGATATCTCCCTTCTGGTGATGTCTGCAACCTTATTTATAACCTTGGATTCACTTTAGATTGTTTTCTTGTTCCCAATCTAATAGCCCAACTGAAATCTAACTGAACTGGAAGTGTCTAACAGAAGATATTATATAGATTCTGAAATGCTTTGTCTTTTAGCAGTTCCTTGGCTGAAATAGACTGCAAGACACTCCCTTCTCTTAAACGCTAGGTAACACTTAGCCAATTTATTGAAAACCTTCTTATTAATTTAGGAGAAACTGGAGGATGACACTTGGTGGGTTCCACAGCACCTATCAAAGACACACGACACTTTCTGCATAACTTATACTCCTTTTGTGTCTTTGTTTATGAGCATTCTGCCTTTGACACCTGTCACAATCTGCTTCCTCAAAACTTCAATAGCTTAAAAGAAAATAAGACTCACAACATTTCTTACCTGAGTAACTTTTAAAAGGGGCACAGGGACAGGTGGCAATCTCCACTGCTTCATCAAAAGACACGTGGCAATCTCCACTTTACTTATCTGGGGTTACGTGGTGGTCTCCACTTCTTTTAGCTACCTTTTTAGAAACTTGCAGAAGGTGAAAAATGGAAGTCTCTACATTACTTTGTTTATACCATAGAAATAATTGGGTCTCATTTCATATTTACACAGACAACAACACCTGGCAGCTTTCGCTTGCTTCAGAAACAACAGTTAAGACCCACCACAGTCTTTGTTATATTAGTAAAGTGAAATGAAGATAATTTAGATCTCGACATGTGGTGGCTTCCAATCTCTTCTATTGGGATACGTGGCATCTTCTGTCACTTTTAGAAAATCAAAATGAGACCTTTCGTGATTGCCACTTGGTGCTTTCTGCCCGATCCTGATACTTAGCTTGTTAAAACTTTTCACTAAAAAGAGATGAAATGTGGGTGTCGATATGAAACATAGATGCTGATGCTTGGCACATTCCATTGATTCATTATGAAATACATGGCATGTCCTGACCAACTCATAGAAAATATGAAAGGTGACTCGAATGATGACACTTGGTAGTTTCCACTTAATTTTGACACTTAGACAAAATGAATCAAAAGGAAAATTAGCGCCTGCACTCTATTTCAAAACTTTGTCATCTCAGACCAAAGCATGTGAGAACATAATTTTGTAGTGTGCAACTAAACTCAGAATGAAACATAGAGTATTTTTTACTCTACAGTTATTAGCGACCACAAGGACTTTAAGCCTGCTTAAAAAGAAACCACAACTCTCACTCGATCAAAATTTCAAAATTATAGCTTTAACAATGCTATTTTGTAGGCAGACCACTCATCATCAGATAACCCATACTTATTCTGAAATTCATTTTAGGCTAAATCAAGGTTAATAATATCCTTGTGTGAAAAATTCTATAAAATTTTAACCATAACCTTCAATTTGAATTCAAGCTGGGAAACAGGAATCAAGACAACTTCTACTTCAGGGACTGATGAGTCATCCCTTAGATCTTAAAAAACTATCTAATCATTTTGTTTAGCCAATATCAAAGGTTCAATTTCATCTACCATCAGCACAATTTTGTCACTAGGAAATGGAGAAGGAAGACCTAATTGCACTAGATCTTCAATATGCTATTTTATTTCATTGATTCCTTCCTTCATTACATCTAGAAGCTCTCTACAACTGATGGCTGTAGAATTGCAATTGAGAACCTCATTTACTCACTTAGCAGTGACCATTCTATCATTGATTCTTGCTACTGACAACATTCCATCCATTGCATCGTAAAGCTTCTGTAGCAGTGTTTAAGAGTCTAAAACTCTCCCTGAAACTGTAGGTAGAGTGTTTACAACTGATTTCTCCACTTTTTTGCACAATTTCTTTGCATTTAGTAAAAAGGTGAGAGAAGGCTTGAGCTGAATAATCTCTGAAGAGATTCTCTTCCACATGGATTCATAGAGCTCCTTTACCAGACTTAAAACTCTGACACTCTTTAGCCTATTGGCTAGCTCTAGTGTCAATTGTGCTGCTCTCTATTGCTCTACTTGAAATTGAGCTTGTATAGCCATAGTATTATTCTATTCACTTAGCAGCATTTGTTCCAATTGGGTAACCTACAACAGGTGTTCCTTGCACTTTTTTTGCAATGCTACTTTTTCATGCCTAAGGGTCGTCACCACATCCTTTACATATGTGAGCCCTACTTTTAAAGAATCATTTTGGGCCTAGAGTGCCCAGTGAGTCTGAAGAGAAATAGCATATTGAAACTATTTATTCATATTCTCTATCTCATTGTCTTTTCTATTAATCTCTATGGTCAAACTATTACAATTTTCCTTCTCTATGGCTAAATCAGCCTCCATCTTATGTAGCCTCCTTGATGTCTTTAAGTAGTCTTCAGTAACTACAGAAGTGGATTCAGTTAGTAGCTCAATTTTGTCTTGTGGCTTGAAGTGGGACATATCAATGACCACTACATTCATCATGTAGTCCTTTAGTTGCATCTACTCAGTTGCCTTTATTACATTTGGTGACAAATGAGTCACCATCAATTACTATTGAATGGGGTCAAATTATGACCTCAGATGAGGTGTAGCCAAGGCTTTATTTTCCTTGATATTTTATTTCTATCTTTAGGCTTCCCTTGCCTTCCTAGCAAAATCCACTTGGGTCTAGAAGGTAGAAGGAGAGGCAATGTGCCCACATACAAAAGGATGTCCCTGTGGTAAACCATATTGAATAGCCAATTATTGTCTATGGGCAATCTGAGGGGGGAAGTTTCTTGGGAATAGAGGGGGAGAAATGAGGTAATGTTAAGGACTGAGGTGGCATAGATGGGGCGAAGTGAGAAATGGGAATGGTAGAAGTGGCAAGGGATGTCATCTGGCTAGATGAAATCATCATCCCAATAGGAGATGAAATAGACTGAGAAGGAGAAGGAGGAATAATACTTATCTGAGGAGAAATTATAGTACTCTGTAATTGGCGATGTGGGGTATTCGTCTCCTCTTCTGAATCAAAATGAAATTGCACTCTCTTTCATTTATTGAGTGTCTCTTCTTCTGGCTGCATTTCTTCTCTTTTCAATGATGCTTGTGGAGAACTAGAAATATCTATAACTAAGGCCGATGGGGAAGCTTGTGATGGTGAAGGCACCACACTCTTTTAATTTTCCATGACACTAAGAGATTTGGGCCAAACTGATACAGTTACTGTAGTTTTAGTTTGCTCTGAGGCTTGTGACTCTTGGCTTGACTCGGCCCTAGCTTCCTACTCTACACTTGGTGCTAGCAAATTACTTGTCTCTAGGCTAGATACAGGGGAGAGATGGCACTCATCCCATAGTTCTTCACATCTCTCATATGTGTCTACATCTCCAAAAGAATGGGTTGTTTGACAAATTTCCTGCCTATATTTCCAATAGGCCTCTATTTTCTCAACATCCCAATCTTTATTCTTTAATATCCTTTTTAAGCCAGAAGTCATTCTAACTTTAGGATCATAATCCCTCTATTTAACCTAGAATGTTTCCTAGGGTCTATTTTGTGGAAAGGGTAAGTCTATTAACTCAACATAAAATCTAGGAGTGTCTTCCCTAGGATTTCTTCTGTTCTCCCAAACGGGGCAGCCTTCATGTGTAATTCTGATTGCAACCCTATTAGTCCTTATCTAGGAGGCTATGAAATTGTTTGGGTCATAAACCCATTTATCTTCTACTAGAAGGAAACCCAGAAAGGATAGCTTTTTGAGCAACACAACTTCAGCGTCTCTAGTTTCCAAAACCATGCTGGTTGTCATCTATGGGAGGTCATACATTTTTCTTTTTCTCTTCCCAGAGCCATAGTCATTTTCTACTACTGACACCTACCTGGTGACGTCTAAGAATGATATCCTAAGAGTTAAAATCTTAGGTAGCATTATTGGTTCCCCACAAAAACCATGGACTCTTAATATTGTATGGTGAGACCCAAAATATAAATCACAAGGAATTGGGCAACTGGCCAGAAGGTTTGAAAAACTTGGGAATAATTTGTTCATGACTGGTTCGAGGCTAAGATGACAAAAAGTAGGGGTAACAAATAATTCCTATAATTCATATGGATCACTAGTGTTTGACAAAATATGTGTCCATGCAGACACATGAATGGTTCTTTGGAGATCAAAACTGGGGTCATACATATCAAGATACATATGTTGGGCAAAGAGGTCAAAATTTTGAAACAACATGAGGTGAAACAAATAAGAAGAGTACTTGAACACTCCTTTTGATTTGAAATGGGCCAGTTGTTCCACCATTGAGAAAGCAATTTGTTTAAAAAAGTTGAGCCTATACTCCTATGTTTTGTCAATGGTCTTCAGCCTAAAGAGAATAGCCATTGGTTCTACATAAACTACCATATCATCTTTCATGCCAAAGATGAAAGCCATCATAGATAGTGTGTCTTGGCTAGCTTGTGTGAATTGGGCTCTTTTTTTAGGAAGTGTGGGCACCGTAGTTTCATCATCACCCATTTGTAATTTAGATCTCAAGAACCTTGACTGAGTATTGATGTTTTCCCATGTTTTTTGCATTTTAGCAATAGTGGGAAACATAGTTGTACTATCATGATATAGGGATAACATATATTTGATAGCCTGTGGTGTGATTTTCACCATGAATGGACCCTGTGGAATGGTGCATGAGGGTGCATGGAACAAATATACACATAATTAGACCAAGTCAGGGCATGGATGCACAGCTGGGATAATGAATTGGGCTAGTTGTGAAGTCCATATCCTCATGGAAAATGTTTCATTTTTCCCTACTCTGGCCCTTTGTCGACACCTTTGATGTGCCCCTTCTCTAAGATTTTTTCTACTATCTCTCTAAATAATTCTGTCCATGATGCCATCTGCACAATATTTTATTTTCACTGGGTCACTTGCTTGACCAACATCAAGAATTCTAGTCCTTGGATAGGTCTTCAATGGTTGCATGGGAGCTGAAGCATATGACTTACTTGCAAGAAACTTATCAAGGGATTCATACATCCCAGCTCCTTGTTGTGAAGACTATGCCCCCTCCATCTCTATATCATCTATGTGATAGCTTGTATGAACTTTTGCAAAATAGAAACACTTTTGCTGAAGCAAGTTTACTAGGCACAAAAGATGCAAGTAGCAGGATATTTTCGCACAGATGCAAGAATGTTTGAGAACTTGTAAGCTTTAACTCTTGCTAAGAGGTATTTATTGAACTATCAAGTCTCAAAATGACATTAAACTTGGATAACCGTTAGCAAATCCTACTCAATCTTTATGGAACAACAAGATAGACATGTTATGCAAGTGGTAGTGCAAGGAACCTGGGGAATCTCTAAAGATTTGGGAAACATTCAATGTATAGGATAATTTTGAAAATTTTGAGCTGCTGACTACGTATTCAAAGAACACTTATTTAAAAGAAAAGTGGGAAAACAAAGCAATACAAAAAGGGGAAACTACCTAACTACATTACATAGTATCTTTATCTCCACCTGGATCAAAAGAAGAATTTCTAAAATCTCTTTCAGATAAGCCAGCTTATATTGCCAAATAAGTGCTTGAATTTGATATAGCTCTGATGACTTGCTTTCTTTGTATGCCATGGTGTCTGGCCTGCATTTGGGTGAGTCTAAGTCAAACCTGATTCCAACATATATAGACTCTTCTTATTCTTGGAAGCTCATCGAATGCCAGCTCTTGCTATTGGTATGTCTTATCAAGAAATTAATGACTATTTTCTCATCAATAAAAGCCTTTTGACATATATCATTTATTGACTTAACTCCTTCTGCTTCAAACTCAGGTTCTATTGCATGATCATCCTCTTTAATGACTTCAAAATTACCAACCTCTTGAAAGGATAATTTTGAAAGAGTGCAATAATTTTGCATATGTAATTGAGTCTTAATGTTATCTTGTTCCTCTACAACTAGCTCACAGCTTCCTTGAAAAATAGTATAACCTGATCCAGTGATTTCAAACAAATCATTTAAATCATGATCAAGGAAATGTCCACGCTCTTCCTCATCATCTTACAAAGTAAGAAGAAAGTCAAAAATTATTTCTTCTTCGTCAGAGATTAAGGCATAAGCTTGTGACTTCTCACTCAGAATGTTGAATTCATGTTGAGAGACCCGAGGATTGATAGAAGAGGTATCATTTAACTTTTCTTCCTCTAGAACATTTGGGATTTTATGATCTTCATCAAGTATAACGTAAGTGCCTAGACCAATAGAATCATAATTTTCATATGGGTCACTTTGCATCATAGCTAATAAATGATCATTTTCTTCTTCTTGCTTATATCCAGTCCATTCACCTAGCTCCTCAACAAAAACCCTTTCTTCTTTATTCATCATAACATGAGTTGCCTCTAACTTTGTAGTTGGTTCATTGGTGATATGATCCTTATATAATGGCTCAGATAATATCTTCATCTTTGAACCATATTTGGTTCTTAAGATGAGGTGAGACCAATCAAGGGACATATATCCTCCTATCTTGGTTGTAAAGTCTCTTGATAAACATAAGCCAAAAATAGAAGGTATATCTATCACTACTACATCCTGATTTACAATTATATTGGGACAAGCACATAATTGTAATTGGAGTTGTTTAATTCTCCCTATTGTTTGTACTGCTTTGCCATTTAGCTGTATGACTCCTTTAGTGAGTTGTTCATACTTAATTTCTAAAGCATCAACTATCTGCTTGGGCATTACTATAGTACTAGCCCCTAAATCAATCATTGCATTATGCAGTAGTTTCTTGCCAACTATTAAAGTTAAATAGAAGGGATTCGGTTTGGATTTGCTTACCTCTGCTGTATTATTCACTAGGGCTGTTGTCTGTAGACAAATTGTGTCTTTGAGCTTTTCTTTTTTAGTAGGTCCTTCTTTGATAACAGTACCTTTGGGCACTGCTTGGCCTTGTAGAGCTTCTTATAGTAGTGTTTTTTGTTTAAGAATAGCCAATATATCCCATATTGATACTTGTCCTAGAGTCTTCTTTAATTGATCCACCACATTTATTGGTCATAGAGTCTGAGTTCTTTGAAAATAAGGATATCTTGTTTTTTTCTTGAATTTGTGCAGGAATCCCTTGATTCTGCACCAGCTGAGGCACTTCTTGTCTGACAGCTATGTTTCTTTCTCCTTGAAATGGAGGATTCTCCATGACTTGACTATTTATAACCTTAGGTTGTTCCACCATCTTTCTCTTTGATCTGGTGTAATAACCAGATTGCACCACTAGTTTTTTAGAGGTAGATGCTTCGTTCAAGAAAATTGATTCTTCATCTTCAATCCATGAGAACAAATCATGTTCTAGGGCTATTTCTTCCTCTTGTTGTAAGGACATCCCTTGCATCTAAGCCACTAGGACTATATTTTGCATACCAGAAGACTGGTAGGCTTGATTATCACTGGAACTTACAAACTGACCATCCATTCTTCTTTGCTCTACCACCTTTTGTTGTAGATTACCCATTGGACAATCTCTAGGTGTATGAGCATTAATGCAAGGGAAACACTAGGCATTAATGTTATCCACATAGTTATTTTTCCATGGAACAATCTCCCTATTTGAATTGGGACGAATATTTTGTGAGGGTGTGGGGACTGCAACTAATTGGTTTGCTGGTTAATGGTTATTTTGTCTTGGAGGGCCCTAGTACTGGTTTGGCTGAGATGAAAATCTATTTTCTTGATAGCCCTGGTATTGGGGTTTAGGAAAAATATTTTATTGTCTTTTTATATTGATTATCTCATTAAAAAATGTCTTTAGGATATTCTTGATATCATCCAGCTTAGATGACTGAGTGGGGACAATTTCTTTAGCAGATGATTGAGGATAGGTGTACATAGACATAGGTGGCACTATAGATTTAGGGGCTTCTTGAGGTAATTTTAAGGAAATTTCTTGGAACATGGGCATGGGAGGCTTTGGGGGTAACTTTCCCACATCTATTAAACTGCTCTCAGCTTTGACTGCATAGTCATAAGCCTCTGGCAAATTGTGTCCTCCAAGTGACTGAATCATAAAAGATATATCTGAATTCAAAGCCTTAAGATAAAACACTATGGCCATACCTAGTAATGGTCTAGCTGTAGCAGGGATTCTTTCCCAAGTCTTTTGGAATTTGGAATTGAAGTTAGTCATCACTTCTTATGGTGCCCTTTGAATGGTAATTATTTTTTGTAACAAAGAAGACTTATAACCCTTCTCTTCAAATCTTTCAAAGAAAAGATCTCTGAGCTGATCCCATGTAGAGATGGTATTCAATGTCAAGGACAGGTACCATTCTAGATCTTTCCCTTTAAAAGAAGCTGCTAATAATCTTATGGCCACATTTTATTGCATGACAACATGTATAGCACAAACATCTGATACATCTTGCAGATGTTCTTAAGGTGTTTTAAAGTCTTACCCACTAAATTTGGGCAGAGCTTTTAAGGCATTCACTGGAAAAGGGTCCCAAGTGGATGGTGGTATTGGGAGAATCAATGGACTACCTGTGTTCTAACTTGCATAATTTATTGGGAGTATAGGGGCTCCCATATTTGCTCTTGGTATTGGTATAAACTGGTTGATTCTTCTTCTTGGACTAGTTACCAAAGGTGGCAAAAGAATACCTAGATTTATAGCAGATTGTGATCCGGTTACTAGTCCACATCTATGACTTCTCGTAGCTCTCTAGTTCATACGATCTTGAAAGAAACTTCAAGATTGGTCCCACCGAGCATGCAAAAAACTACTGATTATTTAAAATTATGCTTGTTCTAACACCAACAATGGGAAGTTTCAAGATGTGGGACTTGCAACTTGAAACAAACTCCATATTTTTAAGAAGTTGGTATCTTCTTTATATCAAGTGTATACTGGGAAAAGGGATAAGAATTTTTAAAAAAACACAAATGCAAGAAAGAAAATCTAACTATGGAAATGCACCTAAATGTAATTCAACCTTAATCCTAAGCACAGTGTGACTATATGTAAGATTCATTTACATTTAAGAGCAAACAAGTGCATGATCAATGTAAAAGATGGAAATAATAGAAATAGAGGCTCACAACATAGACTGCTTTTACAGTGATATAGAAAATGTCAAAAAAGGCACAGGGTTCAATCTTCTTATTTGAATTCTCCAGTCACATAAAAGGCACATAAACATGCACAGTCATATAAACCTTCCAACTCAAGAAAATGAAACAAAGGCAAATGACATTACTAATCACATCTATAGAAAGTCTAAAACTCTTGACAACAAAGCCTAGAATACTTTTGCAATGACACAGAAATTATCAAGAAAGGCATAGGATTCAATCTTCTCATTAATTCTCTAGTCACATAAGAGGCACATAAACATGCACCATTACATAAACCTTCCAACTTAAGAAGATAGAACAAAGGCAAATGATATTCCTAGTCACAGCTCTAAAAAGTCTAAATTCTTAAAAATAATTTTCTCAAAAAAAATTCTCTGGTATCTGATGATATCTCCCTTATGGTGATCTCTAAACCCTTATTTATAGCCTAGGATTCACTTCATATTGTCTACCTGTTCCCAATATAATGGCCCAACTAAAATCTAACCAAATTGGAAGTCTCTAATAGAAGATATTTTATAGATTCTGAAATGCTTTATCTTTGGCTAGTTCCTTGGCTAAAATAGATTGTAGGATACTCCCTTATCTTAAACGCTAGGTAACACTTAGATAATTTCTTGAAAACCTTATTATTACTTTAGGAGACACTGGAGGATGACACTTGGTGGGTTTTGTAGCACCTATCGAAGACACACGACACTTTCCACATAACTTATACTCCTTTTGTGTCTTTGCTTATGAGCATTCTGCCTTTGACACCTATCACAATTCACTTCCTCAAAACTTCAATAGCTTAAAATAAAATAAGACTCACAGCATTTCTTACTTGAGTAACTTTTAAAAGGGGCATAGGGATAGGTGGTAATCTCCACTGCTTCATCAAAAGACACGTGGCAATCTCCACTTTACTTATCTAGGGTTACATGGTGGTCTCTACTTCTTTTAGCTACCTTTTTAGAAACCTTTGAAAGGTGACATGTGGTAGTCTCCACTTTACTCTATTTTTACCATAGAAATAATTGGGTCTCATTTCATATTTATGCGGATAGTGGCACCTGGCAACTTCTGCTTGCTTTAGAAATAACACTTAAGACCCACCACAGTCTTTGTTATATTAGTAAAGCAAAATGAAGATAATTTAGATCTCAACACGTGGTGGCTTCCACTCTATTCTATTGGGATATGTGGCATCTTCTGTCACTTTTAGAAAAGCAAAATTGAAACCTTCCGTGATTGCCACTTGGTGCTTTCTACCTAATCTTGATACTTAGCTTGTTAAAAAATTTCACTGAAAAGAGATGAAACGCGGGTGCTAGTGCCTGCGCTCTATTTCAAAACTTTTCCATCTCAGACCAAAGTATGGGAGAACATAATTTTTTAGTGTGCGACTGAACTCATATTGAAACGTAGAGTATTTTTTACTCTACAATTACTATGGATGTGAATTATAGATTATAGATTACTAGATTAAGATATTATTTGATATATGTTTAAAATTTATCTTTAAGTAATTAATTAGCTACAATTTTATTTAAAAAGGATTTTATTGCTTGTTATTGGCTCATACCATAACCCAAGAAAACTACTTGAAATGAATGCATGTCCATCCTTAACTGACTGCTAATAAATAGACTAATTTTCTTAGGTTGACTAAGTTTATAATCTTATTGGTTTGAGATGTAAATTTCTTAGGATTTTCTTTGATATAAAGTGGATTAATTTTAAAAGAATATGCTTTCATGTTGCATACCTAAAACTAAAGTTAACCCTATAATCCTTTTGTGTCAATCTATGTAGATTGATCAATGCAAGAAGTATACTAATTTAAAAAAAGTTGATTAATGAGAGAAATTTTCTTGGGATATCTTATGTATGATGGCCATCCTACAAGGGAGTGGAATATATTTTTAGAGATGCTTTTAATAGCAGTTATCCTTTGAGGAATCAGTCTGTACTTTTGATATATATAGATTTTATAGATTTTGCATATTTCATATTTGTCCTTTGAGGGAATAGTATATTATTTTTTCTTGTTTTTTAGATGCTTTTATTTGATTTTATTTTGATCCTAGTGATATTATTTATTTATGGATTAGCCTTAGGAAGCCTATAATAATTCCCAAATATTTGTGGCACAAGATAATAACCTTATTCTCAAAATGAATTAGTTATAGGGAGGGATTTTAGGAAATAATGATTTGGAGTTTCTTCCCATTATAGGTAAAGCTTATATAATTAGAAAATGATATGAATAGAGCCAGGACATTCATATTCAAGGTTAAAATAGGTATTGTTTTCAAATAACAACATGTCTCTCTATATCATTATTTGGTATAAGAATAATAGGGATATGGTCAAACCAAATGAAAAGAAACTAAGCAGAACAAGGTGATCAAGGCTTATTAAAAGTGGAAAGGATGTAAATGCAATGCATTAAAAGGATATCATTATAATTTTACATCAATATAAGCCAAATTATATGCCCCAAATCTATATTTATGAGTGATAATATATGGTCCAAGCCAATTTTTAGCAAATTTTGCCCATTTGATTTTTTCCATATTAGTGACATATTGATTTTAATTTAAGACAAGTTTGCCAATATTAAATTCACATTATTTTAGATGCTTTATAGTAACACTTTATTTTTTCTTGATGTACATGGATATGGTCAAAGGCATCCAATTGATGTTCATCCAAAAGTTTGAGCTAGGCTAATCATTCATGAGAGAAGTCATCCTCAAAAATTATATCTTAAAGGGAGATGTGAAGAGAAGGAATCTAAAACTCAAGAGGAAGTACAACTTCAGTATCATAGGTTAGGGATAAATAATTAGCACTCATAGGGGTTCAAATACTAGTTCAATAATCCCATAAGACAAAAGGAAAATTAAGATGTCAATTGTTTCCTGCTTCATTAACTACCTTAGTTATAATTTTGACAAGAGTTTTATTAGATGCCTTAGCATATATATTATCTTAAGGATATTAAGGTGAGGATAAGCTTATATTAATGCTAAAATAATCATAGAGATCTTGAACCTCTTTATTTTTAAAATATTTTCCATTATCTGTGATGATCTTATGAGGAACACCAAAGTGACACATAATATGGTGACTGATGAATTCAATAATTTTATGTACTTTGGTCAAGATAAGAGGGATAAATTATACCCACTTAATAAAATACTCAATAGTAGTAATGATAAATATATGATGATGGGAATATTTAGGAGTAATCTGACCTATAAGATCAATCCCCCACTAGGTAAAAGGCCATATTTTTGGTGTACCTCTAACACTTAATTAGGGACATGTGATAGGTCTACATGCTACTGACACTTTATGCATTTCTTAACATAATCACCATAATCCTAATTTAAAGTGGGCCAATAATATCCCAATCATAATATTCTCTTAGTAATGGGGTGATCGCTAAAATGTCCACCATATGAGCCATCATGAACTTATTTGATAGTGAGGGTAGCTTCATGATTTTGGAGACAATGAATAAGGATACAATAAAAACCACACTTATAAATAACACCCCCTTGTATGAAAAAATACAAGATGCGAAACTAGAAAGGTGAATTTCTATTTTTAGATAGATCTGAAGGAATAATCCCCCTTTATAGGTAATCAAATACATGCACGAAATAGATATCCAAGGGATTTTCCTCTACACTATGGATGAAAGGAAGATTAATTTTGATCAAATAAGGTTGATTAATCTTATGGACAAGGACAAATATTTTAGACCCCTAAGATTAAAATGGGATAAATGAGGCCAAAGAAGCCATGGTATCCATAAATTTGTTAGTTGACCAAGGAGTGGCTTAGATAGCATAATGCTCAAAAGTATCTAATGACTAATAAAAAAAGGTCTTATATTCATGAAGGATATCATTTTTACATTGATATATTCCCTTTATCTGATTGAGCACTAGCTGAGAGTCACCATAGATATTAAGTATTTTAATACCCAAGGCTACAGTAGTTTGGAGGCCTATGATCAAAGCCTCATATTATGTCATACTATAAGTGCAGTCAAAATCAAGATTAAAATATAAAGGTCTTAAGTGTCCCCCAAGAGGGATTATGATAATTATAGATCCCCAACCATTATCACATTTGGATCTATCAAATAATAGAGTCATTTGATATTGTGGATCTATTTGAGATGTGGAAGCTATGGATTCATCTGGAAATTCATAATTAAATGGTTGATTATTAGAAAGAGGTGCCTTAGTAAGTTGATCAACAATTATTTGACCTTTAACTATTTTTTTATGGATAAACTTGAGATCAAATTCTACCAAAATCATGAGCCATTTAGCTATTCACTGATTTTGATAAGGATTTTAATGTGTAAACTTTAGGGGATTGGTGTTCATGATCACATACATTTTATGATGGAGCAAATAATGGAAAAGCTTAAAAGCTACAAAGACTAGAGCTAGGCATAACATCTTTATGTGTTAATAACATGTCTCATATTCAACAAGTGTGCAACTGATATAATAAACTACCTACTCTTTATGTTTTTCATCGTGATGGGCTAATATGGCTCCTAGGGCATGATCCATAGAAAAAATATACAAGAATGGTTTCCCTTATTTTGGGGGAATGAGAAATGGTGGTAAAACAAGGTATATTTTAATAGCATTAAAGGCATCCTAACAACTAGATTCCCAATTAAAATGGATATCATTCCTTTGTAGGTGATGGAATGGTTGACATTGATCAGATAGGTGGGAGATAAAATAATGGATGGACTATAATTTTCCTTGCAAACTCTAGAGTTTCTTAAGATTAGATGGGGGTGGTATTTATAAAATGGAATTGATCTTAGTAGGGTCAACCTCTATCCCTTGAATAGAGATGATAAATACTAAAAGCTTACCTATCAAAACTCTAAAAATACATTTCTTGGAATTTAGATGTACACAAACCTATATTAAGTGAGTGAAGATTACTTTCAGCATTGAAAGATTGTCTTTTCATAATTTTAACTTATTGAGGAGATCATCCACATAATCCTTAACAATTTTATCAATGATATCATGTAATATATGAGTCATGGCTCTTTGATAGGTGGAGGCTAAAAGGCATAACTCAATAGTATAAGGTCCCCAAGGGAGTAATAAATTAAGTCTTATGTTGGTTTTTTTGGTGTGATAAAGATCTGATTATATCTAGAGAAACCATCCATAAGTTACAACATATCATGCTTAGATTTTAAATTCATAATTGATCAATATTAGGGAGATGGAAATCATCTTTAAGACAAGCAAGATTATGGTCACAAAATTTAGTAAAAAGGCATAATCCCCCTATGGGTTTTGTGATAGGGATGATATTAGATACCCATTGACGGTAATGAATAGGCTAGATAAAGTTAAAAAATAAGAGATGTTGTAAGTCTTATTTGACTAAGAGTGAAATAGGAGGGTGCATTTCTCAAATATTTTGCTTTATAGGTTTGGAATTAAGGAATGTGACAATATTTTAGATGGTAATAGTAGGGTTGATACTAGGCATGTCACTATAGGACCAAGTGAATGCCTCACTCTGATCTATAATAAATGTAGTGAAATCTTGACACTCCTAAGGATTTAAATATTTACTAACCTTAACTATTCATGGAGTCACATGAGATCCTATGTTAGTGTCAATGGTAGCCTCATTTAATAGACTAGAGGTTTTAGATAGTAGGGATTTACATAGATGGCAGTTATTTGCACCTAAATTAGTTAATATTGACTCATCATCTTGGTACTAAAGAATGGGGATGGTGGGAAAATCTTACCCTATCATGTTTGGGTAATTTAGAGGGATGGTTTTGACCTCCACATCGTGGTGATAGATGAGAGGTTTTATGGTAATGGAATTGAGTAAAAAATGTTTAGGGGAATGGATATGATGCCCTCTATCAAAGAATGGGTTATGAATGGTGAGGATGGCATGTCCTCTTCAAGGATAGAAAGGAGAGTAACCTTCGGGGTAGTTTTTGGATTTTAAAAAAAAATTAAAGCCATGATTTTCGTTGGGTTTCCTAAAATATCCTAATGTAACCTCATGTGGGCATTTTTGTAGCATCTTATGTTAAAACCTTTCCAATCACACCATTTTAGGTATGTTTTTGTAAAATAGGGTTGATCTAAGAATGAAAAGTTTGAGGTAAATGGTTTAGCATGGGTTTGGTTACCAAGACCGAAATAAGGTTGATCCATCTCCCCATAGACAAAATGGGTGAAGGGGAAAGGTTGACCAAAAGGAATAACCTCTCTAATATTAGGATAATATGTATGTTATTTATCTGGATCCCCATATTCCTAGGGAGTTGGGAGAGTATTGAGTGTCAATAACTGATACTCTCTAATTGATAGTTGTTGAAACATAGAATCAATGGACTCTTTGCCAATCCTTGATGTAGGAATTGTCATACTAGATGATGTCTGATTGGACAATGATGGGGTAGTGTTTTTTAATGAAATTAAAATTTCATTTGGTTAAAAGGTGAGGTTGCAAGTTTTAAATAGATGGGGATCGGCCAATACATTATGGATTTTACCTATATGTTTAAATTTAATACATTAGCACAAGGTGGAGGGGACACAAATCATAGCACGTATCTAGGGATGTCCTAATAAGATGTATTGAAACTCCCCTTCTATTATTTAAAATGATTCAATCAAAATATGCATGCGTACTTGGATGTGAACAATAATCATTCCTAACATAGGGGTGATAGTATCGTTGAATGCTTGTAAAATGGTTGGGGATTGGGATACAATTATTTTTGGTAACTATAGTTATTTAAGCACATGATAGGAGATGATATTTATACTTGCACCATTATCAATCATTACTAGTTTGATTCAAGTCTAATCAATTTGGGTAGTGATAAATAGTGGGGGATCTTGGTCATCAGGATATAATGGTGATATTTCCAAATCATGGAATGTGATGGATAAACCTTTTGAAGTAGTTGGGGTTCATCAACTTACATCTCAGTGACCCACAAAGCTTCTATCATAGCCTTCTGATGTTGTGGGTAATTTTGGACAAGTTCATATAAAGACATCTTGACCGAGAGCTGATGAAACTACTTTAGAATAGATATATGTATTAATTCTAAAGCATTATCTTTGTATGATTTTCTAAAAATAAAATTTTATTTTTTGAAGTGGGTGTTATAAGATTATTTTTGGTAGGAGGCAGTGCTTTCTTAATAGTCACTTTGGATTTATCATGATTATGGGTCTTACGACCTTGGGTTTGGGATTGTGTACTTATATGAATTATGTATATCTAAAATAAATGGGGATTTGTCACGTTCTCAAACTCATCCATATATAGAGGGTTTATAAGGCTTGATATTGAGCTCTATCAAAGGTTTTATCTACTTTTATAGCCTATTCTAATACTATTGATAGTATACTACTTCCTAAGGTGGATGTGAACCTAGTAGTTTGACTATGGGGATGGTCATGATCTACCTATTCCATTAAAAGATCATCTTTATTACATAAAAGTAAGTTTCAATCCATTTATTATGTATTCAGGCATGTACTCGACTATCTAAGTCAGTTTTAGACTCATTAAAACTAAGTGCAAACATATTATGTTCCAAATGTGCTCAACATTTGTCATTCAAGTATGCTAGCATCAATTCACAAAAGGCATAATCCCTATGCCCTCATTCAAAGTGAAGTAGAGAAAAAACTAGGGATTGTATTGGGCTAGTTATGCCATGGATAACACATTCCTATAGGACTTGGAAATTTCAATAAATGATTTGGTAGGTTCAATGGTGAAAATATTTTTTAGGCTAGGTTGATGGTCTATAGGCGCAAAGCCTATCTAGGGAACTACTTTTGGTCTTAAGGGTACAAGCCTATATCAAGTTGGTCTTATAGTCTCATGGGTGCAATCCTTTGTGTAACTAAGATTAGTGTCATTTAATATTTTTTAAAGTGTCAAGGGTTTTTTTTAGATCAATTTCATACTAGGCTCGCACTTCATGCAAGGATATCATCACTGGGCATAGGTTCTTATCTATACTTAGGCCATTCCACAGAGTATGTTCACATCATATTTTATATAGGGGTGCCATTAATTATTTGAACCAAAAGCTTGCTTAAACTTAACATTCATATATTAAAACTAAACCATTATAACTATTACATTCATTGTGCAATTAAATAGTGAAGTGAAAGACATTTAATCAAAGGACACCATGTATTACTGCAACCATTTTTCTTCATTACTTAAAGCTTTAAATATAGATCATAGTTCATAATATGTAAAATAGAGTATATAATATAGAATACAAGATTTTATAAACTAATTATTTACCTAAGGGCTCACATACAAGCTTGGGTTTACACAAATGAAACCATTATGGCATCTAAACTAGTTATAATATTAATGGTGGTCATTGTATTCAGAACCAATTTATCTAGAGCTTCACTACCTTTCATTAACATCCCTTTGCTCATTGGTTCAAGCTCAAATTTATAGCACATAGGAACATCCCCATGTTAGGTTGGAGAGTACACATCAGGTGATAAGTTTTAAACCTTTTTAATCATTCTATTAATTCCATTACCTTACACCCTTTGTGATATGGTTTCCACATGCAACCACTCATGAAGATTCCCTAAGAAACTAGTCACCATATAACCACCTGTCAGCTGGTGAAAGATGTGTGTTGATTCCTCTAGTTGGTGCAAAAGATACCAAATTAGAAATCATAACAAGGGATTATCTCATGCCAAGATGTCAATAAAGTTGGAATAGATCCATAGTCAAATTAAGGGCCCAATATTACCCCATACAAAATTCCTAGTCTACCCTCAAACTAGGCTGCCAAAACCTTAGGCACAATGAACTCAGGCATGCTCTCCCTCATCTCAGTAGTAAATTCCTTGATTCCCTTGATAGTGAGCTTAATTTCCTTTATGGCATTTTATATCTCTATATAATTGACACTAAGTGCTAGCATGTCAATTCTATCTAGGTCCTTCCTAAATACCTCTAGACTTTCCTTAGCCTTTTTAACTCCTTCATCTAGGATCACTCATTGGTTGTAGGCCTTAGTCTGTAAGGCATGGAAGAGTTCTTCCATGTTCTATTCCTAGTCCTTTATTTGTGTTCTTAGCATGTTAACCCTGCCCATTATCTATGTGCATTATTCCCTACTCATAGAGTATACCTACACCATCATCTCTTCTTTCTCCCCCTTTTCCTACTTAAAATGTGCATCAATAATTGATGCTTGGTTGGAAAATTTCATGAAGATGGAATATATTGCATATTCACCTTCTTGTAGTTTTTTGAAGAGGTCCTTTATCTCTTTGAGCTTGGTAGCTAGCTATTTTTATATAATGATGCATGGGTATTTTTCTTCTTCCTATGCTAGCTCTGATTTTAACCTTGGGAGAATCTTCTCCACTAGCGTGCACACTTTGTCAACCTTTGATACATTTGATGTATCAACACCAACCAAAATGGATGTTTCAATGGCCCTTATGCACTTAGCTAGTTGTTGAAGCTTGAAATTCATGGCCTGTGCCTCCTCTTCAATATTGATGGTAATTTTATTCCATTTATTACCCTAACATCATTGATGATATTATTTTACATGATGTTAGTGGCCATCCAAATGAGTACATTGGTATACCTAACTAGGTTTAGGGTATAAGGATTTAGGATAAAAGAGTCCTACCCCTCCTTAGGTCTATATGTGCCCAAAACATCCTTTTGAGGCACCTCAAAGTGAGGCTTGTCCATTTAGCTATCAAATGCAAATGAAATCTATTTACATGTCTTATCTATGAAATATTTGGGTGGCATATATTCAAACATGTAAAATTATTTCCCTGTCCACCAGTTCTATGTCTTCTCTCTGAGGCTCAACTCTATGACTTCTTCTATGATGGCTATCTCAATTTTCTCTTCTTCCTCTTCATCAGTGCTACTTATTTCTTTGATACTTTCCTAAGATGTTTCTTCTTCCTATTCCTAGAGGGTTTCACCTTCAAACTTGTCCCCTTTGTCCACTTCTTCTTGTTCCTTAACACTAGCTTTACCTTCCTCCTATTTTTATTGTATCTCTATGTCACTCCCTATTTGTTATTTTTCTAAGGCACTAGCATCACCTTCCTTCTCTTCAAGTACCCCTTCACTACTTGGGCATGCCTATTATGTAACTTCTTATGATTTACTGCTGAGGGCACTAGGTGCCTTTTCTACTAGTTTATAAGTTAGTTTCATGATTTTGGTAACCTCCTTTTTCTTTTTTTATCTCTTCACCTTTTCTTCTCTAGATGCCTTCCTCTTCCTGGCCATCTCTTCCTCGACCTTCTCTTCCTCATCCTTGACCCTATCAATATATTCTTGAGTCATGTCAGATTCCTTCATTGCCTTCCTCTTTTGCTTTAGCACTAGTGTCATATCTATTTCTTCTTTCTTGTGGCCCATTTTCTTCCACAACTTTCTCTTTTCATCCTGAATTTATGGAGGTTGTGTGGAGGGATATTTATATGGGGCACTCACTAGATTTTCTACTTATCTAAGTGTGGTGGTAGTGCCCACTTAGAGGGATTTTTGAACTTCCTCAATGTTGGGCTCTTATTATTCAATGTAGACCTTGGTCCCTTCTTTCTCTTCCTCTGTCTCTTCCTCCCTTCTCTACATGCAAGATTCTTCCACATTCATCTCTATCAAGGTTATTGTTGGAATCATAATGGGCCCCTTGGACTTCTTATTCTTTGGCTTCTTACTAGAAGAATCAGTCTCTAGCACAAATGTCATGTGATTATTCTTTAAAATTTAGGGTTTTTTTAATTTGATGGATGTGATCCTTAACCTAAGGTGCTCTTGAATTTCTTCAAGTGTCTCTCACTAGCTTTTTAGGGAGATTTTTAATGTTCTTCTAACACTGGCAATCATTCTTCATCAATCAAGAGGGGGTAATTGTTATCCTTCTCAAGGTCAAAACCCTTCTTCCTTGGCTTCATCTCATAGTAAATATTTAAAATGTACCCCATGATAAATTCTCTCTAAAAGGGATCGAGGTATATACAATCCAATTCATCCACCTTGTATTTTTTAGCTTTGCCTACTAGGTACACATATTAGTACCATAACCTCCTCCTTTATAAATCCATGTCTTTCATCGAGATGTCCATTTTCTATAAATTAGGAATTCTCCTTAATTCATCCCTAAATTACTTTGCATAACATGTGTAAGGGAGTTCGAGCCAACCTGAATGGTTGTTGTCTATGAGTGCCTCATACACTACATAGAAGTGTTGCATGATAGATAAGGTTTCCATTCCAAAAATGTTTTAGGAATATCCTTAAGAATGTACCATTCTATCATAAATACATAAATGTATTGGGTACACCACCCCATCATTAGGGTCTTGTATTTTAGGATAAGGAAGGTAGATAGGTGAAGTCTTGGTACTTCAATGTCAGGGAGTCTTTGTGTATTGGGAAGACATGCCAATATTTTCCATGACTATTAATACTAATATTGACCCCCATTGAAGGTCTCTCATGCATTTTGACACTCAAGCATGTTCTTTACCACTTCTTTAACAATTAGATTATTCTACATTAAATTTAACCCTTTATGCCATGTGGTGAGTGATGCACAAGTAGGCCTTGCTAATTTTCATCCATCTCTTGTTGTGGTAACATTATGAACTTATGAGGCACATTTTTGCCTTCATTTCAAGGTCATTTATGTCTTATATGGAATATAAACCATCCATTTTATTAATCAAAGTGTTTCACCACCTTTTCCACCTTTGCATCATCTACCATCATCTAGTGAATGTTTGTGCCTAAGTCTAGAAGCCCAATTATCTTTATGATTAGGCACACTAATAACCACATGTGACTTCCTATAAATTATAATCAGTCCCCATAGACATATAAGATGAGGAACTATATAAGTTCCTCTAACTTTCTAAAACACAAAAACTCATATAGCTAAGTTCCATTAATGGTCACAAGCTTGTCTCTAATGGATATGTAGAATAATATTGCACTTACCTCTGTCTTCACCTCTATATCAACCACCCGATATTAGTTGAGTTATTGTGCATTACTCAAGGTATGGTGGTTGTATTATTTCAATTGATAGGTGTGCATGAAGGATACCCAATTTTCCCCAATCAAGACCTCTAGGGGAAACTACATTTCCCTGTTAAACATTTTGGTAAGTTCCTTGGTGTCAACCTCAACGATGCTAACCCCTTCCACTGGATAAAATTTATTCTTTAAAATGGTTATCTCCTCTACCATTCATGCCCATTTATATTGTTATATGACTATGGTACACTATAACTCATTTGTTTCCTCCTCATTTTGAATTGGCTAGTGTTGAAGCATGATCTATTGATTGTGTCAAAAATTTTAATGTTTCTTAGAACTTTTCATAGTCATAGGTTATGTGAATGTCACTTTATCTCTCAAGATTCATTCGTTGTTAATGGTATCCTTAGTGTCACTTATAGTTTCTTGCTATCCGATTCTTTGATAATTATTTCTCCCTATGCCTCTAGTTTCATCTCAAATGAAACGCAATCTCCTATCCTATTTAGTCATTCTCATTTGGTGGTTGTGGGTATTCAAGGTTTTGCTTGGGTAGCATTTTTTTACTTCAGCTCTGGTTTAGCTTTACATGTCTGGTTCAAATCAACTTAAGTTTTGTAACCTAAACTAGTGTGCCATTGGCCTCTTTATACCTTAACCCTAGCTACAATCTTAATTATAGGTGAGTAATGGCATGGTGGCACCTAGATTTCTTAAAATTTGTTAAAAGTTATAAAATATAGTAAAATACACCACCACCTATGAACTTAATATGGATCTTTGTGCCTTACCCATTAATGTATTAACTTCTCTAAATGGTGTTTTTGATGAAGTGACATATAGTTCAAACTGTCACTTCCCACTTACCTTTGGGTGGATGCCAACATGTTTGGATGATCTTCCTTTTACACTTAATTCATCTTGGTGTGACCATTTCCATTTTTATGACAACATAGGCATAACACTTCTCATGCATGTGATTTAGCCTCCTTGATTCCACATTATCTCCCTATTGTGATTCCTTCCAAGTGGCCTTCCATTTCTTGGTCAATTTCTTGAAATTTCATTTCTTGCCTTGGCCTGTCCTATCCCATACAAATTCTTGCTCTAGTTCTCCATCACTTCATTCTCTATATATTTTGTGCAATTGGAATATTGTGTTCCTTCCTTTAATTTCATGCACACTATCATCCTATGTGCCTATCTTTATCACTTGGTACTCATATTTTCAAAGTCCAATGAGCTTCATGCTCCCAAAAACTTAGGTTTTTAGCCTTAAGTGCTTAAAAATCAACCTATCTTGACTCACCTAATTGATATTATGCATGAAAGTGATAAAATATTCCACTGGTAGGCCTCAAAGCACTGCTTATTCACCCATTATGAAAAACAACATGAAATAACACAAATTATAAGGAAATGTTTGCCTTACAAAAAACTTTATTCTGATCAACACATTACAATCAATTTATGACCAAGAAGTTTGTGTCTGATGGTGAAAACACCATCTTATTGCCTATAAGGCTTCAATTGGTTTCTATTGAAATACTCAAGGAAAATTTCACCTGACAACATGCATAGCCTACATGCACATGTATCCAATATATTATGGATGACATAAGGGCCCATCCACCTAATTTTTATCTTGCCCAAGTGTTTGAGGTACTTGGATTCATAAATCAAGACCAATGTTCCTTCATTCAATACCTTGCACTTAATATGCTTGTCATACCAGAGCTTCTATAATTCCTTTTCTATCTAATGGCTCCACCTTGCTTGAGTGTGCATCTCATCTAAGCACTCCAAATCATCTATTCTCACACTTAATGATTATTGGTCATCCAAATGAACAATACATGTAATTAATAATGATATCACTATCAAATCCATTAGTAAAAACACCTCTATTCCAAACAACAGTGGGAATGGTTTAGCCTTATTTAGGCACTTATAATTTATGTGATATGCCCATAGTAATACTAATACTTGATCATCTTAATCTTTGTGAAAAACATCACATATATTCATGAGGTGCATCCCTAGTATCTTATTGAATACCTCTATTATGTCATTTATTTGTGGATGATAAGGGGTGGTCTTATGGTGTACCACCATATATTTGGTTAGCAGGATCTACATATTTTCATTGATGAAGTGTGTGTTTCTATTGCTTTTCAAACTAAGTAAGCACCCATAGAGACCTATGATTTTCTACCATATGCACTACATGTTTATGGTGGATATGCAATATTTTTTTGGCACTACCTTATCCCACTTGGTGAAATAATTAGTGGCTACTAAAATGTATCTTACACCTATATGCCTTTCTATAAGAGTGATCGGCCCAACAAAATCAATGGCCCATTTTTAAAATGACACCTATGCAAGAGTGGGGATGATATTAATCTCATCCTAGTGGTTGGGATTTCCTTTGCACTAATATATGTCACATGTTTGAGCATAATCTTTTACATTTTAGAATAGACTTAGCCACCATAACCTTGATTACAACATCTTGTGCATCATTATGTCTCCACCATAATGTCCTCCTATTATCCCTTGATGTGCCTCTCATAATATAGATTACTTTTCATGTTCCAAGACACATTAGTGTAGGACTTCATCTTGGATCAGCTTGTACAGTTCCTTGCTAGTGAGATGAAAAAGGGTAGTGTGAACTATGAGCTATTTCTTCTCTCTAGTTGTCACAGTCTGGGATGCAGATCTAGATGTTAAAAAAGTGGCTATCTCTACCAAATCCTCAAGGATGAATTAGAATCTATAAAATTTCACATCTATCATGTCATCGTCAATAGGTGCTACTACATTACTAGAGTCAATGTGGTAAAAATGGTCTAGACCCAACTTCTATTTTCCAAGCTTGATGACAACTAAGAACTAGAAATATAACTATCCATCTACAAATTCACCCATGGAGAATAGGATTATTCACAAGGTACTTAAGTGACTCGTGATTAGTGAAGAAGATGAATGGGGTCACCAATAAGTATTGCCTAAAGTTTTATAGGGCATAGACCATGTCCAGTGCCATGCACTTGGTTGTTGTATAGTTTTGCTCTACTTAGGTCAACTTCATGTTTGTGAAAGAGATGGGATGATCCATCTTGCCTTCACTAGGTTGTGTTAGAATGATGTTAAGTACAAATATAGATGAATTGATGTGGATATATAATGGATTTATTTAGTCAAGAAATTGTAAACTAGGTGTGCTACCTAATTTGAGATTCAGGGTTTTAAAGGCATCCTCTTACAATGTACCATATTAGAATGGACCATATTTATATAAGATTTCATCTATTAGCACCATAATATTTGCATAGGTCCTTATGAACTTATATAGTATCCATAATGGCCAAGAAAGTTACAAACATATTTTTGCATGGAAGGTGTCTGGAGCTATATAATAATGGCAATATTTATAGGATCGATGAGTAGACCATCCTTGCAAATGATGTGCCTAGGAAGGGTGCCAAAAGGTGTTGTAAATATTAAATTATTGAGGTTTAAGGGTATCTATAACTATATACACCTCTTAAACATGAGGTGCATATTATCATAATGGTCCCTTAAAAGCACATACATAGTCCAATCGACTAAAGATAGTTGGATGAACTTGTGAATGAAATCCTTAAATGTAGTGATTATCACTCTAAATAACATGGATGGTGCATTATTGAGTCCAAACGACATCATTTTGTATGAAAAAAAACATATCTAGTCACAATGGTTATTTCGGTCTTGTCCTCCTCTTCAATTTGGACTTGATGGTATCTTGAAAACCCATCAGTGAAGATGTAAATCTCACAACCTATGATGCTATGCAAGAATTCATCAGTGAATGGAGTTGGGAAGGGGTCAATGATGTAATCAGTGTTTAATAGTCAATAATCAACACAAATGTGAATATACCCATCCTTCTTAATCCTAATAACCATGGGGCTCACTCACTCAGATTCTTTTATAGGGTAGATGATGTATGCAACTATCATACTATCAATCTCCATCTTGACCTTAGCACAAAGATTGGTGTTCATTCTGTAATGGAACTTATTGATAGGTTTTGGGCCATCCACCAAATTTATGCTCATTTTCCAAAGGTATTTGTGGGTGACCTTCATATCTAAATAATTTTAAGGGAAAAAGTCTTGTAACTCCTTCATGAGTTCCACAATTTTTTTCAGCTCTGTGTCACACCAGTATGCACCTAGAATAGCCATCTTTGGCTCCCTTTTTGAGTTGATGTCTACCTTGGTAGTTTTGAGTATCACACAATAGGGCTCATTATTCACCTAATGTGATTCATTTATGTACTTATTTCCCTTAGTTATTTATATGTAAATATTAGTAGGATATTCTATGTTGGGGTTGTTATCATCCACTTGGCACATTAGTTTCTTTTTGAGTATCAAGGTCATAATGTTGCACACGTTCCAAGTATCATAATATTCTACACTTGAGTCACTATTGAGCATTTTCTCCTGAAATAAGGTTGGGTGTGCCCAAACATTTTACCCAAACATATATTTAAGGTGCTCCTTTAGGATTGAAGTGTCCTCAAACACTACCCTTTGAATTACTTACAATGGCTTGATCAATTATAGGTTTTGTGATGAAAAGGAGAAGGTATGCACAAACCTCTCCTTGAGTTCATCCCATTTTTCTCATGCTCATGTCTTTAAGGTTCTATATAATGCATGCACCTACATGTTCCTTGGGGCATTCTCACCATAAATAGTCCATGTTTCCTCTCATATATGCACATGTGATACAGGGTTAGAATCATTGGAGAACACATAAATGTCTAGTTCCTCATTAATTTTCTTAAATCTATTGTATATGGTTTCTTTTACATATTTACAATTTGGCAAGCTAGGTCTTTGTACTACCCACCAATGAGTGGTAGTGTTTCTCAAAGTATACACTAGTGCACCCATCTTATCTACCTCATTTGGAACACATGATTCAGAGTCATGGACATACAATTCTATATGGTTTTTCCCCTCATATCTTGGGAGAACAAAAATATTTCCCTTACTTACGTGAAACACTCTCTTACCCTTTTTCTTAGCATAAGGGACCTATCTCTTGAGAGTGTGATCAATCTAGGCCTAACCAGTCCTCATAGGTTTTGTTACCTTTGTACACACTAAGAGGAACCTTTTACCAATTATTTCATAAGATTATTTGACCCATTAGTTGTAATTAATGTCAGTGGTGTCTAAGGATGATTGTCTATCTTCCCAAAAAATCACTCCTTTGTCATTAGGGTTGATAGTATCGGTGTCTTGCACCATGATGTTATATATATGGTTGATCTCATCCTCAATATCAACACTCTCTATATAGGGGGCCTTTGGTCACTTGAGAGGGGGATCGCTACCCTCTCATTTCCATTTTGAAAGGTCATGTAGTACCTCTTGAAGAGCATATCTATGTTATTCATGTAGCACCATGGCCTTCCCAGGAGCACTAGATAATTATATTGCTCTGCCAACTCAATTACCTCAAACTCAAAACGTAACTCAATATCCATAATATTTATAATGGTGCTATTTATAATTTTTATTGGTTACACTCAGGTCTTGTTGGAAATAAAAATCACATGGGGGGAAGGCTGTAAGGCTGGCCTACCCATCTTTTCCATGCATTCTTTGTCAAAATATTGACCTCAGTGCCTGTGTCCATAAGGACCTCACATATAGACCATTGATCAATGGTATCATTCACAAGGATTTCTTGATCATACTCTACATTATATGTATGCCTTACTTCTCTTTCCCTCTCCATGTGTGGTGTAATAGCTTTTACTAGCTTTTGCCTAGAGTGCTCTAAGATCAAATTATTTAATAGAAGTAACATCCCTTATATCTATAAGAGGTGTAAGATATCTATTAGCTCTTATATTTTAGCCTCCTAGCTATCTTACTTCTTATAGGAGGCTACAACCTACACTTATAGGTCTTACACCACTTAGACCTCTCCTTACAAGTTTTAAATGACACTCATGGCCTATTTTAAGACATCTTTCTAGTGTTTATGGTTAGAGTAAGGCATAGCTTTAGGTTTAGGCCATGTTGTGCACTTAGTACATATCTATTCCCCATATTCTAGGAGTAACTCTAGTAATATCAAAACTAGTATCTTAGTGGTGAATCTACTATGAGTAGTTGCCTACACTTTGATTAGCTTTGTGTAGGTTGGTTGTACTTTCACAATCCACTTATCTATTTTTGGCTCATGCCTAATCATTATTTTTCCATTGTCTATGCTAGGCCAACCTTAGGTTAGTTTCTTGTACAAGTCAAGATATTCCTCAACCTTATGTGTTCTTTGATAATACCCACACATTGTATGTGTAGGGAAGTCATGCTGATAATGCTTTATTGAGCTATAATTGTAACATGAGCATGGTGGGAATATTCCTCCACCGCATCCACCACCTCACCCCTTGGTGCCTCTTTACATACCATAATTTGCATTCTATTAGGCATATCCCTCATTTCCTTAGGTCACCTACCCTCCATCTAATATAGTTTCCTTATGTGTGCCTCTCTCCATATTTTCATGTATCTCATCAAATACATGGTAATTAGCTATGGTATGATTTTAGTCATTACAAAACTAATAATTTATGGTTGTATTAACCTAACTAGCATGTTATAATAAAAGGTTAGTTGTGAATGCCATCCACCTCATGACAGACCTCATAACTTAGAATCAATGTGTGTATTTTATTTTAAGGGTATTTATTCCTTTTATGACATTCTATTTCATAATTGATGCACCATAATCCACTTCGAGCATCATATCATAAACTAATGGTTTATTTATAGATTTGGGAGGCTATAAACACAATTTTTGCCTCTATGAATGGGTTTATCCTAGTATCAGCACTTCTAACTGCCTCAAATCTGAGCATAACTTCAAGAACTTCATGGGGTTCTATGAATATCTTCATGGACAACACTCTTCTAAATGGTACTAACAATCTTCCAATAAACCATTCTACATGCTAGGAGGGGTTAATTTCATAAAGAAGCTTAGAAAGAAGAGTATTGAGCTTGGCATCATATAGGTACATGATTTATGAGAGCCCTTAGTTAATCTCCTTGAGGAAAACAATGCTCTATTGTTCAAACTTAGGTATGTTGAATTCCTTTAGTAATGCTTCCTTCAAAGTGTCATAATCAACCATAGCCTAGTTAGGATCAAATTTCCAATACATGTATATGTGTGATCAAGAAAATTTATCATGAACTAGGTTGTCTTTCACTCTAACTAGGTTATACCCTGAGTGCATCATTGTACTTCACATTTTATCACATGCTCTACAACATTCTCCACACCAAGGTATTCTAGTAAGTGCATGGCCATATCATAGTAAATTTTATATGGAGGTGTAGCTAGTATCTGATGCACTTGCCCCATAATATCTATGTGGGTGGTGGCACTCATATGCCTCCATTTATTTTGTTAATAATTGGCCCTATTATTACTACTAGAAAATTTGATGTTGAAGGCACAATATTACTGACTTGTGGTATCAAGCCACTTCTTGTGGGCTATTACCTAGTTTGTGTAGCTGACATTGGCTAAATTGGATTTATTACATTCATGTTTTATGTTATTGAGCTAGCACCCAAGGGTTTAAAGGTATCCTTACTAAATTCCTCATAAGGAACAACTTGTTCAATCACAAAATTATATTCCAAATTTGTAAAATGTATAAAGTTTATCTTGATAATAGGGTTGGTTATCACTCTTCTTTCTTTTTGTGGGGGATCAAGTGGATGAACTTGCATCTTAGTTTTAAATGGGGTAGGTACATATAGTGAATCTTTAGTGGTAAGATTTTTAAGAACCCAAATCATTATACACCTATCAATTATTGATTTCAATCTATGGTTTCAGTGTTTCACTCCTAGCACTACTACAATTCAAGAGATCCTTATCCACACCCTTCCCATTTTCTAAAAGTTCTCTCATCACTTCCAAGTTCTAGATCTTCCATCAGCCTATGCCTTCTCTTATTATAATTCTATCTCCTAAGCTCTTAGGTGTCAATTTTCTCATCCCCCTCCATTGTAATTCCTCTATATATCCCCTTCTTCCCCGTTAATCTCTACACCAAACTCTTTCACAAAAATTCCCCTAGGTTCACATAAAAATTGATACTCTACTTCTTCATAGTAGGAGTATGTGGAAATAGCAAACTCAAGTGTGTAACTATTTAACACTCCTTACCACCATTTGTTTACTGCTCTCATCTAAGTGTCATCTAGAGTCTCAAGTTTTACTAGGCATTATTTTTTCTACTCAAGGTGTTGTCCATATTTTCATCTTTTATGGGTTGTATAGGTATCCAACCATTGGTACTGTAGACACTATAAAACTATACACTTGTACTTTTCAATGACTAAATTCCTCAAAACCCCCTAAATACTACCTAAACTTTCTTAACCCTTAATAAACCCCTCTTAACCCAACTAAATCACAATTTTCCTAGTCACATAAAACTATTTAAAAATACTATTTGAAATTATTTTTCAAAACTACTATTCACTATCACTATTCATTATGGGACCCACTATCACTATTCATGATGACATGGCAAGTGGCAAGGCATGTGACATGGCAAATGACATGAAATTTGGCATATCAAGTGACATGGAAGGTGATCTAGGAGGTGACATGGCAAATGACATCACATAGAAGTGATGTGGCTTGATGTGGGACATTATAGCCCACTTAAGACCCTTCCCAAAGTGCTTGATGACCTCATTTAAGCATCAAAAGTCCCCCCCTTGAAATAAGTATAATTTACCCTTAAGAGACCATTATTCAACATGTATTTTACATGAAATTAACCTCCAAAATAAGATACCTACCTCTTTAAGATAAATGTCACCCTTTTTTTACTTCTTAACCCAAATGGGACACTCACCAACCCAAATGGGAAACCCCACCCATTTTTGACTTCTTAACCCAGATGGGACACTCACCAACACAAATGAGAATACCCAACCACCTCATTTTTATTTATTCATACACCACATAGAAAATGATGCCACACCTCTATTATTCCTCTTTTGGCCTGACTCTTCACAACACATGATATAAATCCCCCTCCTTTCATTCACCTAGGGTTAAGTTGGAAAGTTGATAGTTAGTCTTTTGGTTATTAATAGTTTATTTTAGGTTTAGAGGAATCATCAAGTATATTGTCATCTTGAGAAGAAAGAGCTAAAGAATCAGAGTTCTACTGAAGTTCTACCAAAATTGATCCAACAACATCAACACCAACATCTTCATCAACATTCTTCTTCAAGCTTGGAAGGTAACCTTGGTTTTATTTTCTACAATTTAATTTCTTATCCATATTGGCCTATTCATTCTTGACTTCCAAACCCACGCTTTAGACTTATTCTTCTCTTGGCCTCCATATATCTTCCCCTTAGCCTCTTCATTTTCCTTTCCCCTTTATCCATTTACCCCTTCTCCCATTTCCCTCTTTACCATCTTCACTCTCTTTATCCCCTTACCCTTTTGTCACCTTAATCATTTGTTTCCTTAGACATTTTCAACCCTCACTCCTTAAACCTTTTCCAAATAAAATTTTTTCTAACCCCAACCGCATCACTCTTTTGATTCTTTCCATTCCACCAAACCAAAAACCAAAACCTTGCTTTTAACTAATTTTTAGTAATTTTAATTATTTAGACTATTTGCATTAGTTTAGTCATCTTAGCGAAGCATTTAGTTTTAATTAAATTTAGGTCATTTTATGTATTTAATTTTAGTTTAATATTTTAAATACATGTTTCCTTCATTTTTATCTATCAAATTTAAGTGTTAAAAGCAGGTGGATTGACAACCCCCCTAGGAAGCTTTCATTACTAGGGTCTAGCTTACGCTAGGCAATTCACCCATCTTCTTGTCTAACAAACAAATCTCATTTAGTGTTTTCTTATTTGGAGGTTATCCTATGAAGCTAAGTAGGAGCTCTCCATAATCACTTGGATCTAACATGTGCACATTCAATAGGTTTTTCTACACACCCTATTCCTAGTTTCTTTCTTTTCAAAAAAATTAAGAAAAGTTAAAAAAAATAGAGAGAAACATTTTGGCATGCCAGGTGGGACCCATTGTGAGTTCATAGTTTTTTAGGCATATAGTTGTAGTAGTGAAAATTCATGCTCTTGCATTTCTATCATTTTTGAAATTTTCAAAATATAGGAATTTTTTTTCCTTCTTAAAAATCTAAAAAGAAAACATCCTAGGAATAGGTTGCACTTTTCATCTTGCATTTAGGTGCATTCTTAAGTGTTACTTATTTGCATGAAAAGACACTAAAATTTTATTTTAGGTTAAAATTAAGTCCATTCATTGGTTTCTTGTTGATTTTAGTTCATTTAGTAACTTAGGAGGCAAAGTAATCTTATTATAGAATTCACACTTGTTATCACACAAAAAACCAAACCACAAAATAATTTACACATCAAAACAATACTTGAGACAAGGACAGACGAGGATTTCATCACCTTTTGGAAACCTTACCCCCTCTCATCTATCCCACTTGGATTTCACCACTAAGGGGAAAACCAACTCAGCTCTCTGTTTGAGTATAAACTCTGAACTTGGTATATATTGGCTAAGCACCCACACTAGCTGTGGGATCATGAAATGAGGGGATCAAGCCCCAAACACCAAGACATGTAATAAGTTTCAACACAGATCTTCCTTTTGAGAACCTAACCAACCTAAAACCATCTATAGACTTTTACCTTAGTACCCATTTTGAAAGCTAACCTCCCTTATCACACTCTTTAAGGCATAAGCCAAAAACTATTTAAAAGTAATCCTAAGGGTAAAACACACTTCTTAGTGTATGTATTGATTGATTTAAAATTTTAAGTTTTGCTCTTTGTTTGAGGTGTGAGGGTTTTAATAACACTCCCTATTTTCTCACATGGTTTCAACCAAATAACAAGTGAGAAATTAAAAAAACCAACTACCACCTTCTTCTTCATCTATGGATTATACCTCAATGTTGACAAATATCCTCACATTTCACCTCACCATTCACTTCCACCATATTCTCCTTCTAGAATCCCAATCATATCTAGAGGAGATACAGACTTTAATGCCTTCCTTAATAATAATTTTTTGGCTTTCCAACATTATATCACCATACCTCACCTCCTCTAGTTCTTTCTTTTGATCTTTCTCTTGGCATGCCATCTCACCTTATGGTAGGTACCTTTTCAACCCAACCATTAACCTCAGCCTCTTCCAACACCCCATCTACCCAACATCAAACCAATCTTCCACCCCATAACTAAATACCTCCTATCACACCCCATGTGGGTTCAACCTTGCCACTTGTTACCTATACCCCATCCATCGGTATATTATCTTCCATTATAGCTTATATCTTCCCTTCAATTGCAACCAATCCCTCAGTCATAATCCTAATTCAAAGCCTAGTGCTCTCCATACCTCAAAACCTTCCCCTAATCATCACTAGAGTAATTAACCAACCTAAACTTTCCCAACTTCCTCCCACTTCAACCATACCAACCACATCTTTTTCTCAACAAGTACCTATGTCAACTTTCTAGTATGTCCCTCACCCACAAGTGTACATGCCTCCCTCCACACAAGTTTTCATACCAAGTAGTTCTTATGTGCCACCATCTCAACCTCTTAGAACCACTTATCAATATGTGGCTTATTTAACACCATCTATTTCCCATTCATATATTATCATAGCCCAATCCCAATAAAATGTACCTCTTAATTATATGACTTCCCAACCTCAACCTGATCTAATAAAAATTCTAATGGATAGAATGACTAGTTTGGAGCCATTCATCTCCACCTTAACTAATATTTTGTCTTCTGACCAACTTTGCAATGAGCTTATCGATCCATCCATGCCCATTCACACTTACCCTCATCAGTGAGAATTTCCCAAATTTTTTAAATTTCAAGGTAAAGAGGATCTTCAGCAGCACCTAAGAGCCTTTCATCATGCTTATTACTTGATCACTTATGATGATTCTCTCTTCCTCTAAACCTTTCCCATGTTATTATCTATAGATGCCCTTGAATGGTATAGTATACTTCTCACTTATTCTATCTTTTCATTTTCCCAATTAGCACAAATATTTTTAGAACACTTTTCAGTAAACATATCTAAAAAGGTTTCCATTACTAACCTATAATCCATCAAACAATTTGAATATGAATCAATTCTTGATTTTTTTGCAAGATGGAGAAGCCTCATTAACCAATTTACCTTCCCATTATCCCAACCTAAATTGATCGAATTATTCTCTTAGCGGTGTGCCAAGAATATTACTCCAACTCTCCAAGTCCAAACCTTTAGGACCTTTCACAAAGCATTCACTATGCCCCACAAATTAGAAAACTATGTTATTGATGAAGGAAAGTTGAATCTTTAAAATAAAATTATAATTTCAAATCCACTGACTCATCCACTACCAAAACCATGAACCCAACCAAATCTAATGCCAAAGCATCAACACATTCGATTGTGCTCAAAACCACACCTCCTCTAACCATCAACCAAACACCTTAAACCAAAAATCCTTCCAATCACAAAAACCATACCCAAAACTAGGTTCCTTCAAAACCATTTACCCTAATTTAGGAGTCTTATGCATCAATCTTGGAAAATTTACTTAAAGCCAATCTAATCTAACTTCCACCCATCAAGCCCCCTCAATAATTCGATACTTCTCACCCCTTCTTGGGTGGAATAATGAGAATGATTATTTTGATTATCATCAGGTCATTGGACATGAAATTGATAGATGCAATACCTTTAAGAGAATTTTATAGGACCTAATTGATAAAGGGGAGCTTGAGTTTGATAACCCAAATTTTCCTTCCAACCAATCTCTTGATATTTTTTGAAAACCATTCCCAAATCATCCAAATTCAACCCAATACCATGAAAACTAACCTAAATCCTCTAACTCACATGAGGTACATGTAATTAATGTCATCAGTAAAGTGCCCATTACTAAAAGGTTATCACCTCTATCACCAAAATAGAGGAAAATAATCCACCATCACCTATTTCTCCAAGTGCCCAAATGGAAGAAGTAGCTACCCTTTCCACTTTCTTAGATTAAACCACAATTCCATCCACCTCTCCTATGGTTTAAATACCCAAGGAGATAACCATTTCATTATCCATTTCATCCACCCCTCTAATCTAATTAAAAACTCCACCTACTTCTTTGGATAACCAAACCCAAGAAGAAATTATTCCTCCCATTCCATTTGAAATCACTACTCCAACCACTCCTATTATAGAACCATCTATACCTCCCTTGGAAATTGTTTCCAGAGAAGCCTTACCCTCATTTACCTGATCATCACACTTGAAACCTTTTACCAAAGATAACAACATTAAAACTGTTATTTATTCTTCCTCAAAGGGTTTGTGCTTTGAAACTAATGATCAAAGAAAAAGACCCATTTATAAACCTTTTTCTTAGCTCGTTTAAATTTTGGAATTTACCTCCCAACCTAAATTTGATAGACACACCTTTTGGCATCATCTTGGACTCCCATATCGAAGCAAACCTAAACCTTCTACCTCACTTGAGTCTACCCTCAAACCTATTTCTATAACTCCACCAACTACCCCTCTTAAGATCATCAATAAACCATCTAACCTACCCTTACCTACACTTATCAAATAACCCTATTCTTCCTTCATCAAGCCACAAAAATATTTAGGAATCCTTCCCATGCCTAATCCTACTCACTCTCCATTGAGATTGGATTTAACCGTGTCAACCCAATCAAAGCCAAATCCAATTAAAGCAACTGAAAAGGGAGGGCTACCTATGTCATAACCTTTGGTTAGGTCCATACCACCTCATTTACCTTTACCCTCTATTCTAGGACCACATCCTTCCACCATTATTGTTACCTACTCTTCCTCCAAAAAACCATCTCCCCTTTCTCCACCTATAACAACCCAATCCTCTAGTTCATCATCATTCCTTACCAAACTTTTTCCATCCACTTTCCCACCCATTAAAGCCTCATCATTTAGACCTTCAATTCCTAAGCCTATTTAAACTAAGCCAATTCTTCCTAAACCACCGACCAAACTCACTCCACCAACCACACTTCTTATCCAAAAAACTTTATCCCATAAGATCCCTACACCCAGAGTTCAAAATTCACCACCTTTTAGATCTTTACCAGAATTTTATATAACCATTTTGAAAAGACTATTTCAAGCCTCTATCATTAGCTTACTACCAATCAAGCCTTTTGACCCCACTCACTAAAAGCCAACCTAGTTGAAGGACAGTCTAATTTGTCTTTATCATAGGACCCTTAGGCATGATACAAAAAATTGTAAAGCCCTCCAATCAATTGTTCATGGCCTTTTAGAGGAAGATGATCTTCTAGATGAATCTTCTATAAGTCCCTTACCTCTACTACCACCTATCCAATCCACCTATCAACCATCCACTTCCTTACTTCAACCAAGGAGTGAAGAAGAGGAACTAAAGAAAGTAACCATCCCCCTTATCAATGCCATTCATATGGTGACTCAGTCTTAAACTCAGCAAAGAGATATGGGTAAAACCATCCAACAAAATGAAAAGGGAAAGGCCCAATCATCTATTCCATGGTCTTATCCTTCACCCCCAAACCAACTAACCACACCGAAACAACTACACCTTCACCTTTACCTTCACACTCACAACCACCCAACACTAAAGTCTCTGTTTTGGGAGCCCCTTCTTCTTCCAATGCATCTCCATTCATCTAGTGATTGGTGTTAAAATAACTTCACCAAATGTTAGTCAAAATAATCCTTTATGACTTAATTATCACCTCAACATAGCATCATCAAGATTTAATCAAAGCACTACATTCTATAAAGGTTCCAACTATATGATCTCCAACCTCTTGCATCTTTGATTAGATCCATCCAACATGCTACCATGGCACTTTTCAGGAATCAAAATTTTTTCCATATCATAGTGAAGACCATGATCCCCCTCTTTTCATCATCTCATACATTAATAAAATGTGTGTCAAAATATTCATGATTGATGGGGGAGTGAGTATCAATATCATCTCCTCCCACACTTACGATCAACTTTGACTACCTAAAAACATCATGTCTGAAAGCTCAGTAATTCTCTGATCATTCAATGATACCTTGGCTACCACTTTGGGAATAGTTGTTCTCCACATCCATTTGGGGACTCAAACTATTCTTGAATAGTTTTATATCATAGAAGGTGAGTTTCAATATAACATGTTACTCGATCACCCTTGGATCCATGCCATTGTCTGTAACCCTTCCACCCTTCACCAATATATCAAATTCAAACATGAGGGTTAGGTCATCATAATAAAAGATTATCTAAGTCCCTTTACTTCTTATAATATGACATATAAGCCTAATGACATCCGCATTCCACCTTCACCCCCTCCACAATGAACCTCTAACCAAACCACTACATCAACCCCACCTGCCGGCACTTATGTCTACAAAAATGAGGAAGTATATACTAATTCAACCATCCCTTCATATAAAATCCTAGTAAAAACCCCTTGTAATCCACATTTCAATGTCTCACATTGGGGGAATATCAACTCCTAGCTTTGGATGCTTTCCCTTCTCCACATGAATTTGGAAAACTCCAAAATGATCCATCTTATGATCCCAATATTGGTACCCTTATCCCCTTTAGCCTTTCCAATAATAGAACATATTTTATTTATGAAGTACTTTATAAGCCACTCCTTTCTCTCATCACCATGCCTTATATCCAACCATTCACTTCTAATTTCTCTTATCTTATCAATCTAACCTTTGCCTAGACATACCTTCACCGGTGCACTTGGAAGGGGTTTGGTTTTGGACTCTATGAACAAGGGCCTCATGAACTTCCCATTTTCAAAAAATAAAAAGCTCATGAGTTATTGGCTTGGGATGCATTCCCTTAGAAGAACCCACATCACCAAAACTAGTTCTCACCACTATCGATGAACCTCTAACCTCACCAATCCCATCTCTCCCATTTTGAAAACCTCTAATTACACCAATCACAATTGAGGAACATATACCCCTATCAGCCTCACCTTTCTAATTTGAAGAACCTCTACACTTACCAACTCCATTTGAAGACTTTGACATCATCCCATCCAATTTTTTTTTGATTAGTACCATTAGTTTAGGCCCATTGAGTGATTAGCATAGTGGTCAAACTAAAACCTTTCCTCTCATCCACCCTAAAATGATCAACCATGATTCACCCACCATCTATACTATTTAGTGCCAAGATGACAATTCTATCCTCACCTACCTTGGTGTAAGAGACTCTCCCATCTGTAAATATTTCCATCCAAAAAACTAGACCATACTTAATTAATCAACTATTGACGTTAACTTAGGAACCTAAGAGAATCATCGCATCATTAAACTGGGCCAATCCTTACAATCCAATGATTAAAATGATTATCCCACCTTCCTTCATGACCATATCATCACATTCACTTGGTATTATTAGGATATGCTTGGGATGGACCCTTTTATCGCCCTTCATAACACCATTACCTATCTAGAGGCTAAGCCAGTATGGCAAAATCTTCCCAAAATGTACCCTCATAAATCTCTTCTCTTCAAGGAAGAACTCCAAAAATTTATACCTATCAACTTTATTCAACTCATTAACTACCCAGAATGGGTCTTTTCTCATCACCAAACCCACTCGAGGACTTTGCCTTTGTGTGGATTTCTAAGACATTAACCTTGCATGCCCCAAAGATGAATTTTATTTACCCAACATTGACCAAATATTTGACATTATTACAAGTCATGAGATGTTATCCCTCATGGATAGATTTTTAGGATACAATTAGATCCTAATCACCCCCTCAAACTAACATAAATCTACCTTCACTACTCCTTGGGAAACCTTCTAATATCAGGTCATGCCTTTTGGCTTAAAAAATGTAAGAACAACGTATCAATGGCCCATGACCTATGTCTTTCATGATCTTATTCATAAAATTATAGAGGATTATTTCGATGATCTCCTCTAAAAATCTAAACACTACAAGGACAATTTATCCATTCTTATTAACATTTTTAATTGATTGATCCAATTCTATGTTTGATTTAATCCCAAAAAATGCATTTTTTGGGTTTTATCTAGAAAGATTCTAGGATTTATCATCTCCCTCCATGGAATTGAGATTGGCCCTATTAAAGTCAAGGCCATCCTAGAAATTCCTCCTCTAACAAACCTTAAGCAACTTAATAATCTACAAGGAAAACTCTAATCTATCTATCGCTTTATCTCTCAATTATCAGATAGATGCCAACCCTTTCACCACCTCTTGAATAAAAACACCTCTTTTAGATGGACCAAAGATTGTCAACAAGCCTTTTATTCATTCAAAGAGTACTTACTTTATCCACTTGTTCTTATCCCATTTAGGGATGACTAGTTTTTCTACCTTTACGTATCTACCACTAATCATTCTTTAGGTGTCATACTAGTTCCTTGGGATGAAAAACAATAAGGAGTAATCCATTTACTATATTAGTCACATGATTATAGAGTATGAGACATGATATACCCATCCTAAAAAGCTTTGTCTCACTCTCATTTTTGTTGCCTCTAATCTTTGTGACTACCTTCTTAATCACAAAACATATGTTATCACTAACACCAACCCACTCAAGTATATGCACTCCAAGCCATACAAAAATTATCTCGTACCCCTTCATGGTGAACCCCTCCCATTATCCTTTAAACTTGACTTTGAATGTACTAACAACATGGTAGAATAGGAAGTTTTGGTCATCGGTCTCCAAACTACTCTTGCCTTCAAAATCAAAACCATTTCTATCTTTGGTGATTCTCAACTCATGATTAACCAGGTCAATGGGTCTTATTAGTGTAAAATTGACATTTAAAAAAATATAAGCTCTTCATTGATGAGCACCTCACATCTTTTGACTGTTATCAGATCTAATTAGTTCCTCAATCTACTGACAAATTTGTAGATACAACGGCCTCTCTTGAATTTTGAATACCCTCTTAACCTATGGAATCCAAATTATTTATCACCATCTACCATTTCATTAGGACCTCATCTATTAGTTTAGACCTTCCAACCATTTGTAGTGTGGAGCCATCTCCTTCTAATATTTGCTATGAACAAACCTTTAATTACCTTAACTTGGGCATCATTCCACCTGACCTCTTAAATAATGCATAAAAGGCCTTTATGTAGGGCACCTCTCAATATACCATATTAGCAGGAATCCTATATAAACATGTCTTTGATGGTCTTCTCCTCTATTGTTTACGTATTCATGAGATTACTCATGCCATTATAGAAACCCATGATGGAGTTTGTAGGGGAAATTTTAGTGGCCTTGCTATTTCCAAAAGAATCATTTGCCTAGGTTACGATTGGCCTACCCTCAACTAGGACTACTATGACTATGTAAAGAAGTGTGTTAAATGCCAACAACATGTTAACTTACATCACAACCTACTCATGGCCTTTAGGTATCCATGGATTATTGGCCCTTCTCATAGTGGGGGTTGGATCTCATTAGATAAATCAATCCTTGCTCTTCTTAGTGACACCAATATATTAACACCGCTATCAAATATTTCACTAAATAAGGAGGCCATTCCCATTATCTCCATTAAAGCTAAAAAAAATATAAATTTTATCAATCATCACATTATCTATCATTTTTGGGTCCCTCACAAAATCATAATAGATAATGTAAAATCATTCAAAAATAAAAAAGTTCAAGCCCTCTATGATGTTTTTCACATCAAACTCAACCATTTCTCACCTTACCATCCATAATCAAATGGATAGGAAGAATACTCTAAAAAAACCCTCATTAAAATGCTAACCAAAGTTGTAATTGATTCAAGATAGGATTGGCACATACACATCCTATTTGTTTTATGGGCCTATCACACTAGTATCTAAACTACAACAAGTGATACACCATTTTCCCTAGTCTTTGGTGTAGAGGTTATTCTACCTCTTGAAGTCTAGAATCCCTCTCTTTGTATTTCCTTACACGACATAATTTTTAAAAAGGATTATTGTCAAGAATGACTTGCACACCTTGAATTACTTGATGAACATAACCTTTATTCCCTTAACCATCTTCACATCTACCGAGATCATATTACCCATGCTTATAACAAGTACTTCAAACAATGGGAATTCAATATTAAATATCTCATCCTAAAAGAAAACCAACACATGACCAACATGGAGAAGAGTAAACGAGGCAAGTTTGCTTTCAATTGGCATGGACCCTACATCATTACCCATAAGTATGGATCAGGAGCTTATCATTTTTCCTCTCTTGAAGGCAAATCAAAACTTGAGCCTCTCAACACTTCACATCTACATCAACTATTTATTTAAAGAAGGATCAAGCTCACCCATTTGTCTAACTTAAGCTCATCCCTTGATCATGAGATTTTAACCTTCACCCACTTTCCTCCTCCCCTTTTGAGGACAATTGATTACAACATAAAACCATGTGATTAGCCATCATAGTCATGGCCTAGTCCTAAATATGGGTGCCAAAGCTCTGCCCATAGCATGATTCTCATGGATACTTTTGGTCTCTAACAAGATGGAATCCCATGGTTATTATCTCTAAAAAACACACCCTTTCACATATCATTTACCTTCTTGTGTAATGTTTTACTATCATAAAGGTAAACCTCTGAACCTAATTAGATTGGTCCATGTCTAAACACATTTCATCTTGTAACAATTACTTTAGTTAATATCTTAAGCATTACAGACTACTCCCTCAAAGGATAGCTACCCAAAAACAAAATAAAAACCACCAAATGTAAGGTAGATTGCTCCCTTGAAGGATAACTATCAAGATCATTAAATAAAGCCAATACACTTAGACCACCCCTTGAAGGATGGCTAAGTTCACTTTGTCAAAAGTAAAGTAATTTCTTGGAAGCTTCCCACATCAATCAACATCCCATATATATAAATAAAGCAAAAGACCCACTATCACAACAAATTCTAAAGCCACAACTAGCTCTTTGAAAACATAACTTGGAAGCCGCAATTAGATCCCACATGTAGACTTATCACATGTGTTAGTCTACATATAGCATATGACATGGATTTTTTTATTATCATTCTTAGGTCACCAATAAAAAGGGAAAAATAATTCCCATGTAGTTATCATATATATCACCCATTTCCCTTCACACTACCCAACACCCATCTTCCCTTTAAACTATTTGTAAATCAAGGGATCTAGAGCTTACTTGACACCCTATGATCAAAAAACCCTTTTTTATTGACTAAAGACCACTCATGCACAGTAGTTGAGGAGCTTATATTCATTAAGCCAATCCCACTTTGGGTCTACTTTTAGTCCTTGTCAAAAGCAAATAACTGTGACTTATTCTTAATGTGCTTGGTTGGTGTTTTCCTCATGACTTTTACTATCCAATGTTGTAACAACAATAGTCATTCCTTTTAAATTCAGTAAGATTATACCAACCAAAACCATACCAATCATAACCATAACCACAACATTTATAAGTATCCACACAACCTTAAGCATGATACCATTTGACCAGTGACATCCAATACATTTTTCACATAACAAACTATGCAATACTTTATTTAGGGTAAAAGGAATTACATGACACATACATAGTCAACAAATTACACATGGCCTAAATAACATGCATACATCAACATACCTTATGAAGAAGGCATCATTTATTTAATAAATTTTGCCTCATGAGCTAGATGGTAGCACTAGTGTGGGATAAGGGGATGGCTCTCCTATTCATTATTGCTATTGATGATGAATGTGGTCAAATACGGTAGTCTTAGTGCATGGAGGGAGATACACCATCATTTGTAATGGAAAGTTGAGTGATGATTTTGTGAAGGTAGATGTTCTCACATGAAGGACAAGATCTAATCTTAGTACTGATCCTCATCACAATTCTTTAAATAGAATACTTGCACATTCTTCCTCACTGACCTAGTTTTCCATTATGTCAATAGGGAAGGTCACATGATGTCATTGATTCTCTTGAACAGTATTCCCACTAGAAATGGTCATCTCTACCTACCTTTTCACATGGACATATCATGCCTAATATGATTTGTCATCTTGATAAAGCCATTATGCATCATCATGATATCTTTTTTTCCCTTATTATCTAATTCGCACCTAATGTCTTTCTTTTCTTTGTCATCTCCAAACCCTTATAGGCATGGTGGTAATTTGCATCATTATCACCTTTGGTCTGGTTGATGTAAATTATCTTCTAACCATGGGCTATTGTAATGATCACACCTTCAAAATGGCCCCTATTATTGGTGGTGGTAGCTCCCAAATCCTTGCCACTATAGAAACTCTATCAGAGGTAGGCCACCATAAATTCACACCAATACATTCACCTTCTTATTCCCTCTATCCTCCCCTTACTATTGTCCCATTACCATAAGCATTGAACATTAGACCCCAACCATTGGTAATACCTACTCTAACATGGTAGTCTTTTCTTTTGTGCTAGTTGAATGTTCATTCATAGCAAGGGAACCACCATTTTCTTTCAACCACACATCTTCTTGTTGGTTAGGCCCAAACTAGCAAAACCAATAATTAATTGGTTCCATGGAGCTGGGATAAAGGATACATACATGACCACCATTTGTATATCCTACCCATGTATATCTTGGGTCAAGCAAGGTCAATCCTCTGTTGCTCACCATACTGCTCACTTCCCTACTTGTAGAATTTATTTGACTGTTAAATAAATTCTTTGCATGTCTTCACTACTTCCCTTAGAACTTGGCTTGTAGTGGTCATGAACCTTATCCAAAATGAATCTATAGTTCAAGATAGACCCCCACCTCCTAAAACTTGGCTCGTAGTGATCAACACTATCTCTAAACTCCTACCCTCACACAATTTTAGAAGGTGTAACCTCCTAATAAAGGCACCTCTTCTTTGTATTAGCTCCATTGAAGATGTTTTGTGGTACTTAGCATTATATTATCTTCTAATTTATCCTACCTTACCCATATTTATCTCTAATCCTACTAAATGTGGGATCCTTATGGTAACTATTTACTGACCTACACCATTCACTTTCACCAAGACCTTCACCAAAGCCTAAAACTATTATTTTATAAAGCCTTCTCCCTTAGCCCAAACCAACCCATGTGGTCCATAAAATTAAGGTAGATAATTTGACCACCACTCATATAAACCTTGTTGAACTACATTGGCCTAATGTCCATAGACTATGGAGGTACTACTCTAGGGGCAACTTAACCACTAACAACTAATTCCCTTCCCTTTTTACTTCTCACTCATTTCCACTGCTAACAGTTCCCTCTTGCTTAGGGTGTCCTACATCAAGAAAGCTTTGAATTCTTTCTTAATCATCCTTATGTTTTCACACCATATAATACTTCCTATTAAGTTTTTCCCCCATTGTTGGGAGAACTACATTGGCCTGAGGTCTTTTTGGACTATGTCATCAGTACTTAGTTAATGAGGTCAACTCAGCCAATTCCTTTACTTTATTTTCCCTTCTCACCTAAAATCTCTTCTTCCACTTCTCTACCTATCTCCTAACCATATCCCTACCTCCATATTATCAATCTCTTTTAATCACTTTTCTAGCTTGTCAATCTCTTTTAATACAAGGGTTGATAGTATTCCCCATTGGCCCCCCTTACCTCCCATAAAGCCACCTTCTACTCTACTTTATTGGCCTCCCTATCATCTTTCCTTGTGCATGCTTTGCAGCCCACTTCCCCACCCACCTTTTGCATTTTATGCCTCTCTTTCACCTTATTACCAACCTTGCCCTTTGTCTGCTTTAACTTATTTCTTTATCCTCATCATCACACCTCACCCTTGCCTTAATTCATGGAATATGGTTAGGTTCCTTACTTTAGGAGCATCCCTTTCTTCCTTTAATTCCTCTTTATGTTGTACTTGAACTCTCTTTTTTATCCCTCTCCAACTACTCCCTTCACCCTCCCTATCACCTTTTTCCTTTTCAACCCTCTACCCATTTTGAGCATGTTATGGCCTCCAAGGTCTTCCAATCAATTTTGGTTTACTATGAGATATATACCAATCCTATGGCTCTATAACATAATTTTCTAGGACTATGGGCTCATACAACCAACTAGCAAACCTGAGCATCATTCAGCCATCAGGATGAAAATCCCTTCCCCACCCCTTTTGGTCTTGCCCATTTTAAACCCCTTTTACTCCAACCTTCGAAGATATTAGAATCAAAACTAAAAGCACCTTCAAATGGAAGATTTGGGATACCCACATGGGGATGTTAGCTACACCCTCTCACATGCCCTAACCTTTCAACTAATAATTTCCCTTGATTCTCCTTTTTGGACTACATCTCCTTACACCTTGAAATGGCCCTACTCTTTAACCATAATCCATAACTTTCTCCCTCAATTAATTAATGTTATTACTATTCACCTCACTCCATATTCTAAAACCCCTCAATGTTTTTTTCTGAATTCCCTCAAAAACTCAATGCTTACTTATTTTGGAGCCCCACTAACTCAAGGGTCGAGGGTTTTAATCTTCACCACTTCTCATTTACCCACTCTACTACTTTTCTTCCCTGAACCATTGAATAATAACCTTCCATAGCCTATTAATGACATTATTGTGGCATATGCACAATGTCAGCTTACTTGAGTGATGATGAAAGAACCCATCAGATCACCATGGTAATTTGAGTAGTTCCATATTTTCTAAAGCTTGGTAAAGCATATTTCTCCCTTTTCTTTTCTTTAAATGGTGATTGAAACTTAATACTTAAACCTTCTTATCCATGGCTACAATTTCATTTTGCATATTTGACACAATCATCTAATTTCATCTTAAGTAACCTCATCCACCGTTTCTACCAAACCATTTAAAAAACTATTTGATACTCATATTTTCCAATGTCTTTCAACTACACCTAACTACATGATGTCAAATTTGGGCAACCAAGTTAACCAACACAATTCACCTCAAAAGAACTAAATTTGGCATGATGTTCTTTTTAGATTCTTATCCATGGAAATATGTAAGTAGAATTCACTTACCACATGTATCTAGAGTCAGTTTGGCCATACACTTCTAACCCATTCACAATCTACCCACACTTTCACCACGTCCACCTTGATGTGGATTACTTCTAACCTAAAACATTGGCATGTTTTGCAAAAATAATTGACTATAATGACCAACCTGACCATGTTGAAATTTCCATGTTTGAACCACCTCATGCATGACCTAATCAATTGTGTTATTTTTCAAGAGCACAGCCTACCTTGAATACTTGTGACCAATACCGAACCTGTCTAGATGACTTGACAGGCCTAACTCAACCAGTTTTGACCAATGCTATGGACCAGTTATCCATATCACGTGTTATTCTAAGATCAAAATTATTTTTACCAACATGATATTTTTAGTCTCTATACAATATTGACTATTGCACTTAGACACATTTTGTGCACCCTTTGCCATTTCACATGCCCAACTACCTCATGGCACCACCTAGTACCTCCCCACCAATTGCTTGTCAAACCTAGACCTGATTTGGCCTTCCTTCATCAACTCTTGGTTTGAGGGGGAACACCACCTCCCATACTCAGAGCACCTTATCCTTAAACCAAGTGATTCATTTTTTTGGTAGCTTGTTAATTCAAAGCTGCATAATAAAAATAGTTAAAATGTAGACACTAAAAAACTACGCACTTGCAGTTTTCAAAGACTAAATGCCTCAGAACCCCCCTAAAGACCCCATAAACATTATTAACCCTTAACAAACCCCTCTAAACCCAACTAAATCACCATTTTCCTAGTCATATAAAACTATTTAAAATTACTATTCACTATCACTATTCACTATGGGACCCACTATTACTATTAATGATGACATGGAAAGTGGCATGGCATGTGACATGGAAAGTGACATGACATGTGACATGTTGAGTGACATGAAAGGTGATATGATAAGTGACATGGCTTAGAAGTTATGTGGCTTGGTGTGGGACATCATACCCCACCTGGGACCCTTCCCAAAGTGCTTGATGACCTCATTAAAGCATCACAAGGGCTCTCCCTTGAAATATGGTGAATTTTTCCTCAATGTACCATTATTCAATATGTATGTTACATGAAATTAACCTCCAAAATAAGATACTTACCTCTTTAATCCAAAATTCACCCATTTTTGACTTCTTAACCCAAATGGGACACTCACCAACCCAAATGGGAATCCCTACCAATTTTTGACTTCTTAACCCAAATGGGACACTCACCAAACCAAATGGGAATCAATTCCCACCTCATTTAGACTAATTCATCCAACATAGAGAAAATGACGCCAAACCTCTATTATTCCTCTTTTGGTATGACTCTTCACAACACATGCTATAAATCCCCCTCCTTTCCTTCACCCAAGGTTAAGTTGGAAAGTTAAAATTTAGTCTTTTGGTTATTAACAGTTTGTTTTAGGTTTGGAGGAATCATCAAGGAGATTATCATCTTGAGAAGAAAGATTCAAAGCATCAGAGTTCTACTGAATTTCTACCAAATTGCTTCTACAACATCAACACTAACATATTCATCAACATTATTCTTCAAAATTGGAAGGTAACCTTGGTTTTATTTGCTACAATTTAATTTCTTATCCCTATTGGCCTATTCATTCTTGACTTAAAAACCCACCCTTTGTCCTTATTCTTCTCTTGGCCTCCATATATCTTCCCCTTAGCCTCTTCATTTTCTTTTTCCTTGTATCCATTTACCCCTTTTCACATTTCCCTCTTTACCATCTTCACTCTCTTTATCCCCTTAACCTTTTGTCACCTTAATCATTTATTTCCTTATAATTTTTCAACCTTCACTCCTTAAACATTTTCCATATCAACCATTTTCCAACCCCAACCACATCAATATTTTGACTCTTGCCACTCCACCAAACCAAAAACCAAAACCTTGATTTTAACTAATTTTCATCAATTTTAATTATTCAGACTATTTGCTTTAGTTGAGTCATCTTAGCAAAGAATTTAGTTTTAATTAATTAAATTGAATTGATTTTTGGTATTTAATTTAATTTTTTTATTTTAAGTACATGTTTCATTCATTTTTATCTATCAAGCTTAAGTGTTAAAATTAAGTGGATTGACAACCGCCCCTAGGAAGCTTTTGGTTTTAGGGTCTAGCTTATGCTAGGTAATCCACCCATATTCTTATCTAAAAAAATATATTTTAGTGTTTTATTATTTTCAAGCCATCCTCCAAATCCAAATAGGATTTCTCCACAATCACTTGGATCCAATGCATGCACATTCAATAGGTTTTTCTACACACCCTAATCCTAGTTTCTTTCTTTTCATAAAAAATAAGAAAAGTAAAAAAAAAAAATAGAGAGATCGATGTCAGTTATTACCACTGACATCAATTATTACCACCGACGTCAGTTACTCTAGCTAACTAATATCTAATTGATGTCAATTTTGCTAACTGACTTTGGTTAAGATATGTAACCAACGTTGGTCTTACTTCTTGACATCGGTTACTATGTAAAACCATGGCAAGAAAAAATGGTAAAATAAAGTTAGAAAATCAATTTTCAAGAGTTTTAAGGGCCCAGATAAATATTTTAAATTTACAAAAGGATCTCCTCCAGGTGTGAGATGCATCTAGTCCCACCGGGTGTGTCATAATGTGATCTAGGAATTTGACTCAATAGAAGATGGTTAGTATGTTGTTAGTTCCAAAATGAAAACAAAATAAAAGAAACACACTAATAGCATAACATATCTAGGCCTAGACAATAGGGAGAGCTTAGTTAACAAAAACAAATGAAAAACACAACTAAAAAGTAAGTAATAACACACGAATTCCTTCACCTTACTTGGATGGTCCAAATGCCTTTGTATTAGTGGCTTGCTCAGTTTTATGCTCATGAAGTCCTTGGCAATGGAAGCTTGGATACCTCTATCTCTCCTTGGCACCTTTGGCTTATGGCTTGGTTTAACTTGGAATTTATTTGGCATGGTAACACTAATTGCAATGGATTTTGGAATCATTTGTGCATTTTAACTTTGCATTTTCAAAACTTTTGAACATATTTGAGCATAATAACTTTGCACCAAAAAATAGCTTAGAAATGATGTTCATGGCCTCTCTAGTTATAGATTTTTTAGAATGTCTAGAATCAACCTGAATTGTCTATCTCAAGATTGAGATATGTGGTTGAGGATTAATTCAATTTTTTGAATTAATTTTATAATTATCCTCATCATGACATTGGAATAAGGGGAAATTAAGAGGCATGGAGGGCATCATGGAAGGAATTGATGAGGCATCGGAGGCATGAATCCTGATATTTGTGGTATTTATGGCCTAGGGATGTCTTCCCAAGAAATGAGGTCACATAATGATGCATATATTCAATATTAATTTATAAAAATGAGTATTCAACAAGTTTTCATGGAATTATTAATTAGGTCTTGATTTGGGTTAATTAGCTCTTAAGCATGATTAAGTACTTTATGCACAAATTACTCAAATTAATCAAAATGTCTTGTTATTGGTCTAAAATTTGAGTGGATTAGAATTGGAAGGTGATGTTAGATGCATTAGAACCATATTAACATTTAGGATGTTACCAATATAAATTAACAAAGGAATGTATCTTGTGTAAAATATTTGATAGGAAAAGGAAATCTAGAGCACCCAGATGTAAAATTTGCATTTTGACTCAAAATTAACTGATCAAAGTTAGCTAGCCCATACATTAAATTACTCTATTTAGTGATACCCTGGACAAAATTAGCACTTTAATATGTTATTTTCACATCATTTATCACATTTTAGTGTATTTAAACCCAATTGTGCATTTTGGTTGAAATTGGCCAAAAACCTGATTGGAGGTTATCGATGGCCAAATTTAGGTGTCTACAATTTTTCCCTATTTGGGAAGGCATTGTAATCTATAAGAATAGTAACATATTCTCAAAGAATTAAAATGTCATATATTCCTACAACTACAATGATGATAAATTAACTATATGATGCCCCCTCGAGGGAATGGCTGACATAAGTAAGTTGACAAATGGTCCCTTGAAAAGAAAAAAGTGAAATGTGGAGACCAAAGAAAGGAAAGATGATGGGGTGCAAACATAATGATACTAAAAAGGTAGTCAAAATAATTTAGAATAAAAGTGGGATGGTGTACAATGCTTTTCTCAAAGTCATTTATAAACATTATACCCTAATAGTGGCAATGTGGTATGGTAACACAATGATTTTCCCAAAGGTAGTCATAATCATTGAGAAGATGGAGCTGCCCCAAATAGGATAGACAAAAAGATAATAGCATGCCCTTGTATGGGCAAAAAAATTAAAGTGGTGACAACACAATAATTTTCCCAAAGGTGATTATAATCATTGAGAAATGTAGGTGGGATGGTGTGCAATGATTTCCCCATAGGTGGTTATAATCATTGGACTCAAACTATGGAAAACATGATAAAATTGGTTGAGGATGATGATAACTTAACATAGAGGGTAATGATAAATCAAAACAACCCACTAGTAGGGAAATGCTCATCTAAACTAATAAAGGTTAAAATTGTTTCATAGTTAATTATTCTATTTGGGATATAATTGGGAGTGAATCAGGATGTTTGTTGTAGCACGTATTCATAGGCATCATGGTATAACATCATGAGGACTTGGTCAAAATATACATGAGGACTGACTCCCATAATCCAATACTCAATAGAAAACAATGCACTAATGATAGAAACCATGATGATAATGTAAACATATGAATATGGATGGATTCAAGTATAAGTGTGGATAAAGAATCACCTAATGAACACACATAAACTAAATAAAGGCAATAGTCTTGAAAGTAAAAAAATAGATGGATAAACAAATAAAATAAGAAAAAACAAACAAACAAACAAATAATGCAATAGAAACCATATGAACATTGCCCTTAGAAAATAGGTGATAACTTAACAAATGAACAAAATGGGGGAATAAAAGAAAAGGAAGGGGATGGCTGAGTTATCTCCATATGCACTAGGCAAGTGGACTCTACCTACATAGTTCTATGGATGTAATATCTAATAAGAAAATTCAAGCCAAATATAGTTCTCCTAGGGAATGAGAAGAATGTGATAACTGATGAAAATAAATATAATGAATAAGATAGAAGAATAGGAATGGTCTTACATAATGTCAAGTGCATGAGAGAAAAATGCCAAAAAGGATGGGGAAACTAAATGATAAGTGATTTGCTTGTAACTTAGTAAGGGTTCCCAGAATCCTTAAGGCAAAGAAGTGGTCAATGTTTTTGTTCTTTTCTAATTATTTTTTAAATGTTTTAGGAAGTGTTTTGGAGTGTCTCAACTCAATTGAGAATTATGAGACACTAAATGGTTCAAGCTTGCAAAATAATGAGAGTTTTTAAATAAAGGTTTCTCATAAAATGGTGAGAGCATGGATTAGGTTACTCAAAAATAGTGAGACCATGGATTAGGGTGCTCATAAAATGATGAGAGCATGACTTAGGTTGCTCATAAAATGGTGAGAGAATTGCTTAGGGTGCTCATAAAATGACAAGAGCATGGCTTAAGGTGCATATAAAATGGTGAGATCATGGCTTAGGGTGATTGAGCTGACCTCAACAAGTATTGAGCATTATCTACATAGTCCTAGTTGTCATGTCCCCTTTTTAGTTGACATGTGCAGAGTAGATGATTAGCCTATTATGTGACCCTCGTAGGCTGATGAGATGGATAGAGGGTCTTGATGGAGCTGGGCTTGGATTTCGTTTGGGCTCTTTCAGACATGAATTAAGGGAGATATTAATATTTGATTGATTTAATCAAATATTAATTATTTGGTCTAATTTTAATTAATTATTAATTATTAATTATTTAGTCTAATTTTAAGACCCTAATTCTAATTTAAGAATTGGTCTAATTTTAAGACCCTAAGTCTAATTTAAGGGAATCTAATTTTAGAAAGCACACCTTTGGAGGGGTATAAGAGTTTCTCATGGGAGAGAGTTTGGAATTATGCATTGATTATTGATTTTGATATTGAAGAAATTCTTCTGTGAAGACTGAGCCAAGGGTTCCAGGATTCCATTGCAGTGGAGAACGTCAAATCTTCATTGTGTGCGATTCAGAGGCTGTGAAATATCAGCTGATCTATTGCCAAATTGAGAGATAGCTTCATACAAAAGTTATCACATAGGTTTACAGATTTGAGAGATAACTTCACACAGAATTTATCATAGTATTTCAGGTAACTCTTTATTTAGTTTTGATTCAATAAATTATATAGATAGAGATCGTCTATATTAGAGTCATATATCTTGAGATCAGGTTGTTCAGCTATCAGGGTGTGTTGTACTTTATTGGTGGCCATACGAAGTCTATACAGATCAGTATAGATTTGCACAGAGATCGACTTCGGCAGGCAGAGATCCACAGAGATCGACATCGGCATCCCAGTGACCGACATCAGCCAACTGAAGACCGACGTCGGTAGATAAGGACCCATAGTGATCGACATCGGTAGTATATCAACTGATGATGGTGACTGTGTTTTTGACACAGTAGGCCAAGATACACACAGATCCAGGGTTATTTCCAGTTGCTAGAGGAATCAGGGTTTCAAGACTGTAGTTTCATATTCTGTATATGCATGATAGAGGACAACTATTGTAATCATCTAGACAAATAATAAGATCTTTGATTGGTAGTTAAGAGATTTATTGTGATTTATTGTTTATTAGAATTTATTCTGCAAGATTGTATCTTTATTCAGAACTATTTGTGTTTTTATATTCCCTATTTGAAGGGGATATTACAGTGGTATCAGAGCTTTTGCTAGAAAAAAGGAGCCCCTAAGTAAGGGACATCACAGTGGTATCAGAGCTAAATCCTGCCATCCTGAGGGGTTGACAATCTTATGTAGCCAAAAGAGTTGGGACCACACAAGTATTTCATGCATAGTAGAGCTTTGCTTGAAGGCACTCAAGTTTTAAAACAACAGCCGGAAGACATGGGTGATGATATTAACAGGGCCCGTATTCCTCACCATCCTAGAGATCAAGATGATGTAGAGGTTTTACCTACGCAAAGGGCAAAGGTAGAATAATGAAGTATTACGGTAGTTGGCAGTATCACTGTTGAGATTGGGTACTCTGAGGAGACATTCACCACATCGTGATGATGTCAGGAGTGATGCAAGATCATAGAGAGGCCTTGGGACTACTTCTCATACAGCTAACAGGCCTACTAGGCCTACCTTTGTGAGATAGGAGGCAGAAGAGCTGATAGTAGGTGAAGAGCATGAGGAGGCATTCATAGACACACTTATGGCAGCGACTGACGAGTGGGAGTCATTACCACCTGTGGTCAGGGAGATTATTACTTTTGACTGATTCCTCACACAAAGGAAAGAACATTACTAAGGTCGATAGAATGGGAGACCAAGACCCTAAAATAATGATTTGAAGCATGCTACGAGTAGGCTCACACTAGCGATGTTTGACGGTAGTGGTAAGGTGACAACACAGGCATGGGTTAGTAAGATGGATACATTTCTCACATTGCAACCGATGGCTGAGGAAGATGCTATCAGATATGCGACACTACATCTTGAGGGAGTAGCTCAAGATTGGTGGCACCATGGGATGGTGACACTCCATCATGATCAGATCACATCTTATCAAGAGTTTGTGGATAGGCTAGTAGAGCATTTTGATAGGAGGGATCCAGAGTCCTATTTCAAAGAGTTAACTTAGTTGCACCAGAGTGGGAGTCTAGAGGCATACATTGGTGACTTCCAAAAGTTATCAGTAATGGTTCCTGACATTTCAAAGAGGCGACTTGTAGTACTCTTCATGGAGGGATTGATAGAACCATTGAGAGGTTAGATCAAAGGCTTTGATCCTCCTTCATTACAGGTAGCTATGATGAAGGCGCATAGTATGGAGATGGCAGCCCCATCCAATAAATTTAACTCTAGAGGTACTTCTTCATCTAGAGACCATAAGCACTCCAATGGGGATACAAAGAGATTAGATTTAACATAGATAAATCCAGGGTTAAAAATGATTTAAAGGCCAATCCAGCAGCACCACCTTTGGATCATGAGGTGCTTAATGATCTACGTAGGAAGAAGCTTTGCTTCTACTGCAAAGGTCCATATGATATCCATCATGATTGCCCTTTGAGGCCTAAGGGCAAGGTGAATCGTGTGATGTGGGCATATTATGAGGATTTGGATTCAGAGGATTCTAAATAGTAGAATAGTTCTGAGGGGGTAGAGGTAGAGGCTTCAGAGCCTAAGGTAGAAGCAGAGTTAGAGCTTCACATACAGGAAGCACGCCTATCCAGCATTCAGTCGGATGAGTCATTTAGACTCTGGGGAGTTTTGGCAGGACAGAAGGTCATCACCCTTCTTGATACAGGAGCCACACATAATTTTATAGATGCTAGATTTGTGAAGCGTGGACTCACTGCTAAAGATTTTGAGGGCATTAGAGTTAAGGTAGCCGATGGTCACACTCTTAGGTGTGAGCGTATGATTAGAGACCTCCCATTGCGCTTGAACAACTATGAGTTCAAGGCTGATTATTATGTAGTGAACATGGGGGATATAGACTTAGTCTTGGGTATGAAGTGGCTGCATTCATTTGAGGAAGTTACTCTTCGTCTCAAGGACATGGAAGTTCACTTTGATGTTGATGGAAAGACACATATTCTTAAGGCAATATGGGGTAGCAGCTTCAAATATATGTTTTTTCATCGGATGGAGAGGCTCATACGACATGACATGATTAAGTGCACTACCGAGTGCACATTGGCACCAATACAAGAGAGACATGTGGTGAGTTCAGTTCAGGAGTTAGATCATGTGGTAGAGTCTCAGCTTTCTTTTACAGGTGGGTCACATGTTGATGACGATATACGTATGTCTAGCATTCACACTCCAGATTTAGATATTGTAGTGGGTACAAGAGACAGGGGTGATGTGACTCCATTAGATGAGAGTGGTGATGGATAGGGCCTGGAGTTTGTGTTGGTTGATAGCACTGTAGATCGAGACTTCATTTGGAATCTAGGTGGATTGATTGGTCTATCATTCAGCGATTGCTTGAGGGCAAGCAATTTCAGGAGGGGCAGATTGTCATGTCCCCTTTTTAGTTGACATGTGCAGAGTAGATGATTAGCATATTATGTGACCCTCGTAGGTTGATGAGATGGATAGAGGGTCTTGATGGAGCTGGGCTTGGCTTTCGTTTGGGCTCTTTCGGACATGAATTAAGGGAGATATTAATATTTGATTGATTTAATCAAATATTAATTATTTGGTCTAATTTTAATTAATTATTAATTATTAATTATTTAGTCTAATTTTAAGACCCTAATTCTAATTTAAGAATTGGTCTAATTTTAAGACCCTAAGTCTAGTTTAAGGGAATCTAATTTTAGCAAGCACACCTTTGGAGGGGTATAAGAGTTTCTCATGGGAGAGAGTTTAGAATTATGCATTGATTATTGATTTTGATATTGAAGAAATTCTTCTGTGAAGACTGAGCCAAGGGTTCTAGGATTCCATTGCAGTGGAAAACATCACTCTTCATTGTGTGCGATTTAGAGGCTGTGAAATATTAGTTGATCTATTGCCAAATTGAGAGATAGCTTCATACAGAAGTTATCACAGAGGTTTACAGATTTGAGAGATAACTTCACACAAAAGTTATCATAGTATTTCAGGTAATTCTTTATTTAGTTTTGATTCAATAAATTATACAGATAGAGATCGTCTGTATTAGAATCATATATCTTGAGATCAGGTTGTTCAACTATCAAGGTGTGTTGTACTTTATTGATGGTCGTACGAAGTCCATACAGATCAGTACAGATTCACACAGAGACTGACTTCGGCAGACAGAGATCCACAGAGACTAACATCGGCATCCCAGTGACCAACATCGGCCGACTAAAGACTGACGTCGGCAGATAAGGACCCACAGTGACCGACATCGGTAGTATATCGACCAACAATGGTGACTATGTTTTTGACATAGCAAGCCGAGATACGCACAGATCCAGGGTTATTTCTAGTTGCTAGAGGAATCAGGGTTTCAAGACTGTAGTTTCGTATTCTGTATATGCATGACAAAGGACAACTATTGTAATCGTCTGGACAAATAATAAGATCTTTGATTGGCAGTTAAGATATTTACTGTGATTTATTATTTATCTAAATTTATTCTGCAAGATTGTATCTTTGTTCAGAACTATTTGTGTTTCTATATTCCCTATTTGAAGGGGATATTACAGTGGTATCAGAGCTTTTGCTAGAAAAAAGGAGCCCCTAAGTAAGGGACATCACAGTGGTATCAGAGCTTTTGCTAGAAAAAAGGAGCCCCTAAGTAAGGGACATCATAGTGTAGGACCTCCAATCTCTATAGTTTTACCCTTACAGTAGAGGAATTCAATTAGTGTAGCAGTCAATTCAAACAAAATAGGCACAATTGGTAAAAAGGCATAGTACAACATAGGAAGTGGTAAGTTGGTACATCAAGGATTAATTTTTCCCCTAGTTTGACCATAGGTGGTTATAAATAGGACACAATGGCATAGATCAAAGGTACTAATTTGTCCAAAGGTAGTTATAATTAGTATCAAGATCAGTGGTAAGAAAGGAATGACAAACAAAGGATGTAACTGTTAAAACTTCTATCATAGTGTTCCAAAATATGATATCTATATGAAGTACTTGAACCAACTGATGAAACTAATCAGATACCTTGATGTTATGTAATGAATGGAAAAAACCAAGGTCAAATAGGATAGACTTTAGAACACATTGGGTTGATAGGTCAAAAGTAGAAAGTAGAGATAGCAAAGAGAATAGATAAGGATGGTATTATGTACAAAGAAGAATAGTGATAAAATGGCATAACAGACAATACACCTTAGTGCTCAAGCATAATACCGATTCAAATGAATAATATGTATCGACTCAGGGAGTTTATCTATGTTTGGTGTGGCAAGTCTATATTCTCCTGATCTATAATCTATAGTGATGATGAAAGGCCCTATCCAATTTGGTTTGAACTTCCCTTTATGATTTTTCTCAACCATGGTATTTTTTTGGTTTTTTTAAGAACAATATCACCAAGTTCAAATATTTTATACTTAACATGCTAATTATAATGGCCTTTGAGTCAGTTATGATATGCTTGAAGATTGTTGAGTGTGGCTATGCATTTCTCATCAAGTAGGTCTAGCTCTTACAGGTGAGCTACTCAATAGTCATGATCATCCAGGACATGCTTGAAAGAGATGCGTAGTGAAGTTAATTCAACCTTAATGGGAAGGATAGATTTAGTACCATAAACAAGTGAGTATGGAGTGGCTCTTATGGGGGTATGATTATTGGTATGGTATTCCCAAAGGGTAAGAAATATCTAAAGGTGTCAATCATGACTGACATCATTGATAATCTTTTTGAGAATATTGACAAGGGTTTTATTGGATGCCTCATCCTAGCCATTACCTTGAGGGTAATATGTTGTACAAAAATGTCATTTGATTTAATTTTTGATACAAAGCTGATCTACATCCTTATTTTTAAATGATCCTCCATTATCAGATATAATGTCATAATGGATACCATAACAACAAATGAGATGGTTAAAGATGAAGTTATAAATTTTCTTTCTAGTCATGTAAGTGAGGGGTATAGCTTCAACCCACTTAGTGAAATATACAGTGGTGATAAGGATATGTTTATGGCCATCAGATGAAGTGGAGATAATCTTCCCAATGAGGTCAAGTCCCCATGTAGAAAATGGCCATGGTGTCAACATCAATTTCAAAGTTTTTGTTGGGGCATGAATTAGATTAACATGTCGTTGACATTTGTCACACTTATTTACATATGCAATAGCATCGACATCTATTATGGGCCAATAATAACTAGTATGCAAGAGATTTTTGAATAAGACTACCCCACTAGAATGGGCTCCATATACTCCTTCATGAACTTCTCTTAACACTAATGTAGACTCTGTTAAAGTTAAAAAATGAAGTAGATTTCCATCAAAAATATGATGGTAAAGGGTGGATCCAAGTAGAGTATAATGAGCAAAATGATGAATGAAGGCTTTTGTTTGTTTTTGAGATAGGTTAAGTGGTAGAACTTGGTCATGAAGGTAGTTTTAGAGGTCCGAGTACTAGATAGAATTAAGACCAAAAATATCATAAATCATGGCAATAGTTGAAGGTTCATGAGATATTTCTAATGAATTATTGATGAGGAACTGATACTCTCTAGCTTTATCTATTTGTCAAATCAAAGTTCCAATAGTATCTATGGCATCTATAATTTTGTTACTAACCCTTGGTATGTGCTCGAATTGAATGTTGGAAATTTGTTGTTTAAGAGTGTTAACCATGGCTCTATATGGAACTAGATTGTCATCTTTGGTTTGAAAATGATCTATAACCTAATTGATGATTAATTAAGAATCACTATAAAATTAGAGAAAATATATATTCCACTCCATTCCTTATCAAAGACCTACAATAAGTGCTTCATACTCAGCCATGTTGTTTGTATAAGGAAAGCCAATTATAAATAATTTAGGGATTAGATCCCCCTATGGTGTAATAAATAATAGACTTACCCTTGATCCATGTGCAGTAAATGAACCATCAAAATATATATTCTAAGGCTAATCCTTAATGTGTGTGTTAATGATGGTCATGATAAATTCATCAATAAATTAAAACATGAGTGGTTGTGTGTCTATGAGAGGTGCTTCAACAAGTTGATCTGCAAGAACTTGTCCTTTGATTGCCTTCTGATTAACATACTCTATGTCAAACTCAATGAGAAGCATGATCCATTTAGCCATCTACCTTGCAAAGTTATTTTAGATAGTAGATACTTGAGAAGATCTACTTTTGAAATGACCATGGTCTTATTATTTAACATGTAATGGCATAGTTTCTCAGTTATAAAGACCATGGCTAGATAAGCTTTTTCAATAGGTACATAGTTATGTCCATATGTAACCAAGGTAAGGCTTAGGTAGTGTACAACATTCTCTTTTTCATCATCATCATGTTGAGCCAAGACTACCCCTAGAGCATGGTTAGTAGCTGATAGGTATAATAAGAATGGTAGTGAAAATCTATTTGGCAATGATCATCCTAGTGAAATATAACTCCTTTCTTCAAAAGGTACATAAATGGATGACACTTGTCTATTAATTAAGAGATGAAGCATCAGATTGACTGGATCTTACCCTACAAACTATAGAGTTACTTTAAATTAGTTGGTGGCGGCATCTTAGTTATAGCATGGACTTTATCCAGATCGAATTCAATACCTCCATGTGATATACTGAAGCTAAGTAATTTCCTAAAGTTACACCAAACACACATTTCTTTAGATTGAGTCTAACTTTATACTCTCATAATATTTCAAATATCTTACATAGCACTACTACATGGTTGACCCAAGTTTTATATTTTCCTAATATGTCATCGACATAGTCTTCAATAATGTCATGCATCATATCATATAATATGATAGTCATGGCCCTTTGATATGTAGCTCTAGCATTCTTAAGTCCAAATGGCATCACCTAATAATAAAATGTTCACCATGGAGTGGTGAACATTGTTTTATGATGATATTTTGGTGTTATTTTGATTTAATTGTATTTTGAAAATCCATCCATGAGTGAAATCATTTCATAACCTATCGTGGAGTCGATGATCATGTCAATATTAGGTAAGGAAAAATCATCTTTAAGAAAAACTTTGTTGATGTCTCAAAAATTAGTACAAATTTGGATCCTTTCAATATTTTTACTAATAGGTACCACATTAGAGATCCATTCTGAGTAATTAATAGATCAAATGCATCTTAATTCTAAGATATCTTCCAACTCTTTCTTTAATAATATAGCAATGCGAGGATGCATCTTACATAGCTTTTGTTTTACTGATTTTGCATCAAGATTACCCTGTAGACACCGCAAACGTGTCTGCACCTTGGTTCTCCCCCTTGGCCCTTTCTCCCACCTAGTCCTCCTTGGTCCCTAACCCACCTAGGTCTTATTAATTAGAAATTAACATCTATTTTTAATTAAATAAGGCCCCCTTTCCACCCTACCCTTGCCACCTTGGATCCTCCCTTGAATCCCTCCACCTTCCCCCTAGCATTTATTAGGCCAAATCTCACCATTATATCCCCCCTCGTCCATTTTGGCATCCTTGTGACCATTCTGCCCATGACCCCTCGCTCGGCGGCATGCAAGAGTGGGCAGAGGCTATTTTTAGCCTCTGTGCCCATCCTGCGACCGCCAACGTCGGTGACCCTTTGGCCGACGTCGGCGAAACTGCCGGCATCGGCAGCCTTCATTATCCCCTTCTGCATCCGTTGCACCCCCCTGGACTCTTGAGCTCTAAAACGGATTCTCTTGACGCTTCGGCTCTGATCTCTCCTCTGTATTGACCTCGTGCATTAGCAGCAATAGGTGAAAAGGCCCTGGATCAGCATCTTCTCCTTGCAGCAACTCTTCTGTGGCTCCAGCAACATCTTCTTCTCTCTTCATTCAGCAAGCTAAAGGTAAGCTAGTCTAGTTTTTTATTTCATTTTATTCAGTCATCTATATTCTATTGTCTTCTGCTCCCTCTGTCCTTCCCCCCTGAGAGGCTGCAAAGCCTTCTCAGGCCCCATCCTCTGTGAATCCTCCTCTTCCCTGTCCTCTATGTCTCTTTCAACTTCCTCACCCCTCTGCCAACAAGACCTTGCACCAGGTATCCAACCCAAACCAGACCACCCCTCAATCCATCCAAGCTTGTCCCCGTTCAGTCTCAGACCCATCCACAGTCCAGCAAGCAACCCTGACCCGACTATAGGCCACAACCCCGACCGACGCCGGTCACTTCCCAAACGACGTCGGCAGGATAGCCGACGCCAGCAGATCAGATAACCGACGCCGGCGACATTTCTGACCTCGGTGACTGTCTTCAGCCCAACAGCTCTTTCACGTAATCATTTTGTTTTCTTCTTTCCTTTCTACTTTCTTTGTCATTTCTGTATTCTGGCATTCTATCTTTTATCAGTCACTTATTTCATCAAAACAGTGGGTTGACCTCCCTTAAGGAAGTTTTTACACTTCTGGGAACAAGCCTTTTGCTTGGCAACCCACTGCCTATCTGTCTAACGTTTTTCTTGTCCTAGTTTCCTTTTTTTCTTGCAGGTGTCATTCCTCCACAGCCAAAGAGGAGTGCTCACAAACGTCTGGATTTACGGTGCGCAATCTTTAGTCCAGGTACTTCCAAGCCTTGTCCATTACTTTCTTTTAGTTTCTTTCTTTTTAGTCTGAAAAGCAAATTTGAGGTAGAAACATCTCTGGCACGCCCGGTGGGACACTAGGTTCCTCCTGGGTTCCTTTTTCTTTTTCATTCATTTAGGTGCATTTAGGCTCCTTTCTTCTTGTCTCTTTCTTCTATTCCAAATGACACTATAAGCAGGACTAAAACGAATCCTTCTTTTCTTTCTTCCTTGCATTCTAGACTAGTCTAAATATCATACTCTCGTCCCTTTCTCCATCTTGTCTTCATAACAACATCACATTTCGACTTGGGCATTAAAACATATTGCACTTTCATTTCTGCTTGTGCTTGCATTAGTCCACATCTAGTAACTTAGGCGCATATTGAATGAACCGTAGACACTTGATGTTACACTACCGAATCACATGCACTAAAACACACATAAAACATACCTAAGACAAGGCCCGACTGGGATTTCATCCCCCAGCGGATACCTTACCCGTCCCGGTGACCCTACTTGGATTTCATCACCAAGGGGGAAGCCCACTCCGTTCTCTGGCGGAGGATAAACTCTAGGCGAGGTATATCTTGGCTAAGCAAGACCAGCTAACCACTGGAATCGTGAAGTGAGGGGAGCTTGCTCCTTAGCACCAGGCCACGTACCAGACCCTAACACAGATCTTTGAGCACCTAAAACAACACCCGAAACCATCTTTAGACTGCCTTCTTCTAGGACCCATTTTTTAGCCAATCTCCCCAAGCATTCATCTAAGGCATAAGCCACAAGTTTCTAAGGTTAATTCCTAGGATTTATCGCTTAGGCTTGTCTGTCTTTCTCTGTTTTCCTCTTCTCATCTGTTTGTTTGAGTGTGTGAGGACGCTTTCTTCTTTGTTTTTCCAAGAACCTTTTGGCTCTCTGGAAAACACAGTGACCGACATCGGTTCTGCCACCGACGTCGGCCTTCCCCTGTCACCGACATCGGTTCTGATACCGACGTCAGCTTCATCTGTTACCGGCATCGGTTATCTGACCGACGCCGGCCTCATTTTCTACCGACATCGGTTTTCCAACCGACGTCGGTCTCTGTCACTGTCCTTTTTTTTCAAAACCAGCAACCTGAAGCCTATCTTTTCTCTGTCAAAGACTCCATCCTGGTTTTCTGGAACTGAGCAACATAGTTCCTGAGACCTGAACCTTCTTTGCCTTGCATGGTTTTGACTCGTAGCCAAGCCAAAGCTCTTGTCAACCACGCTAGCCATCAACCACTTCCGTCCACCCCATCCGTGACCAAGCCTACAATGGAGTTCAACTCGGAGACCGAAAGAACTCCCATTCGTCCAACCCCGTCGCAGACTCCCATTGTCCAAGAAGGGGACCAAGACTTCGAACGATTCTTGGACCTCAACGTCAAGGCCTTGCAACATTATCTCGCGCATAGCCGAACGCGAGACTCCTTGGGCAATCCAATCTATGGAATGCCAACCTCCCTTGTCGCGACTATGGCTGTATCAACAGCATCCGTAGCTCAACCTTTGGACACCCAAGCCATCGCTTTGACCACTGACCAGACTTTGACCAATCCCCCAGGTGTGGCCTCTCCCTCTATCATTGGGCCCACTTCCACCGGGGTTCTGGCCTCTTGTCAACCTCAACCTGCTCAACCGCTATCCACTCCATTTCAAAACCTTGTTGTCTCTATCCCGCCTACCCTGGCCCCTATCAACACCAGGGTGGCTTCTTACCCCTTGGCCCCCGTTACCACAGTCCAGCCTCTCATGGCAACAACGGGCCCAGCTATGTCTTCTAACCAACCACCTTTAGCATCCACCTCTGCCCCTGCGATTAGTCATCCGTACATTCTACAACCGACTATGTCGCTCGCCTCCTCTAACCTCTTCCAAGCGCCCTACAACTTAGGGGGCACGTAACCCGTCAATCCGTCGGTAGACATCATCAAAATGCTGATGGACAAGATGACCAGTCTTGAGACCTCTGTTTCCAGCTCGCGCAACACTCTTTCATACGAGCAGATCTGTAACGAGCCCATTCATCCTTCCGTCCCAATCAGACCATATCCTAGCCAGTGGGAGCTTCCAAAGTTTTCTCGCTTTCAAAACAAGGAAGACCCCCAACAACACTTGCGGGCATTCAGACACGCCTGCTACCTCATTGGCCATGACGATGCGTTACTCTTACGCACCTTTCCTATGTCTCTCTCGGGTGCTGCACTTGACTGGTACAGCTCCCTTCCTAGCCATTCTCTCTTCTCATTCACGCAATTGGCTCAGCTATTCCTTGATCACTTTTCCATCAACATAACCAAGAAAGTCTCAATCACAGACCTCTATTCTATTCGGCAATTCGAGGACGAGTCCATAGCCGACTTCATTGCTCGATGGAGAGGCCTTATCAACCAACTCTCCTTTTCCTTGCCCCAGGCTGAGCTTATTGAACTCTTTTCTCAAGCCTGTACCTGACATATCTCTTCCACCCTGAGGGTTCAAACCTTCCACACTTTTGACGAGGCCTTCACGATGGCCCGCAAACTAGAGTTGCGTGCCATCGAGGAGAACAAAGTCAAGTTGCGGAGTAAGAATCCCAGCTCTAAGGCCAATGACTCTTCCTCTGCCAAGCCATCATCATCCAATTCTAAATCCAAGGCTTCAGCTAATGCCGTGGTTGTCAGACCTTCATCTTCTTCGACCAATCAGCCTGAGCCCTCTACATCTCAGAGCGCTACTCGGCAATTCCAGCAAAGATACATGCAGCGATGATATACTCCTCTCAGAGAATCATATGCGTCTGTGCTGGAAAAGCTTCTTAAACAGGGGGCCCTCAATCTCCCTCAAGCCCAACCTCCACTGCAATTCGATCCCTCACACGCCATCCCCGCGTGGTATAGGGAGCATGACTTCTACAGCTTCCACCGTGTTAAGGGCCATGACACAGAAAACTGCAAAACCTTTAAAAACATAATACAAGACATGCTCGAAAAGGGGGATCTCATCTTAGACAATCCAAATGCACCCCCTAATCAGGCCATTGACATCTTCAAACAACCTTTCCCCAATCATCCGCCAACTCAGAACAACGTCCAGACCTTAATTGACGACAATCATGAGCACAACGTTCGAACAGTCAATACGGTCTCTCCTTTCATCCCCAATCAACCTCTTGAGGTTAGTCCATCAAGCAGTCCATCACATGTGGACGAACCTCTCTCCCCGGCTAGTTCTCCATTGACCTCTCTCATCTTGGAGGACGCCTCGGCCTTACCTGCACCTCCGGTCTCGCCATCCCCCGTTCTATTGCCTATGGAGGACCCGACCCTTCTTACTCCTCAGCTGCAAGTGGAGGGCCCCGTCATCCCTGCCCTTTACCTACTGGAGGAACCTCGCTCCCCGATTTCTTCTCCACCCAGGGAAGAACTTGTCCCTCCTTCGTCCTCATCTAAATCTGTCACGACTTCACCATACCATGCGTCTAAGACCACTACACCCATCTCGTCTTCAACCTCGCAACCATCAACATCTTCCTCTCAGCCATTTTCTCGGTTAGTGGAGAAGATTGAACTTCTCCCTCCGCGAAAAGTGACGCCTCAGGTGTTGTGGGAGCGTCTTAAAGCCCTTCAACATACCCGCGCCCTCTCATCACATGCCGCTAATCCTCCCAAGGCGGAATCTCGTCAGACTCTTGACAAAGACCAGACTCTCAAACCTCAACCAAACCCGTCCAAACCAAAGCCTGCATCTATCTCATCCAAACCGATCAAGTCATTTGGCGTTCGTCCTGTCTCCACCCTCACTCACCTGCAAGTGAAGGTGGACCTAGGCCAGACCTCGACTAGCAGTAGTCTTCCAACCAAGTCAAAAAAGACTGCTAGACCGCAGAAACGAATGCCTCCTTCTCCGTCACCATTGCCATCCATTTTGGGCCCCCATCCTTCAACCTTGGCTAGCATCCTTCCCACTCCGACCTTCAACCAAAACTCGTTGCCTCCTTTGCTTCCTCTGCCTACCTCCAGTCGTCCCTCTCCTAAAAAGGCGTTCTCAATCACCAGGCCAGAGCCATCTCCATCTGTCACCACGCCATCAACCCATAAGGTGGTACGGAAACCTCTTCTAACCTCGCCTAAGCAAAAGTCACCAACCTCGCGCATATCAAATAGCACGGACCCTCTATTGGGCTCATACTCATCAATATTGCGCTGACTTCTCCAGACTTCCGACATAACCCTTTCGCCCATCAAGTCTTTCCAACCTCTCGGGTCCAAGCCCTCCTGGTTCGATGATACGAAAATTTGCTTATATCATCGTACACCAGGACACGACACCGAGACTTGCTGTGCCCTCAAGGCCGTCATCCGCCGCCATATGGAGAAGGACACTCTTCTCCTTGAGGACACTCTTGACCAGACCCCGACTCCTTCCTATCCAACTTCTTCAAACACGTCAACATCTCACCAGCAAGACATGACCCCTTCTTCGCCTCCCATTTTCGAAATCAATGCCATCCGTATAACCACTAGGTCGCAGCAGGACAAGGCCAAAGCAAAAGCTGCCATTCCTTGGACCTATCCCTTCATCAAGCCACCCCTTGCGCCCAAGCCTAAAATTTCTATCCTTGGTGCGTCCCAACCTTCTTCATCTTCCTCTTCTGGACCAATTCACGACTCCATGCTGAAGCAGCTTCACTAGACACCGGTGAAGATGTCTCTTTACGACCTTATCCAAACTTCACCTCAGCACCGTCAAGCCCTTATCCAAGCCTTGCAGGCAGCGGAGGTCCAACCTGAGGACCCCCAACCACTCGCTGCCCTCGTCCATTCTTTATCTCCTGTCAACTCCATCACATTCAGTGATTCTGAGATTCCCACATCTAACACAGAAAATCAGGACGCCGCCCTCTTCATCACTGCCTATGTCGATCGGACACGCATCAAACACGTTATGATCGACGGCGGCGCTAGCATCAACATAATCTCTACCCATGCCTTTGATCAGCTGGCTCTTCCCAAGAAATGCATCTCCAAAATTGACGTGATCTTACGCTCTTTCAACGACACCACCACCATGACCATTGGCACAGTCATCCTCCACATTCGCGTAGGCCCACGCACAGTCCCGAAGCTCTTCTATATCATTGAAGGAGAGTTTCAATACAACCTTTTACTGGGCCGACCTTGGATCCGTGCCATGGCCTGTATCCCCTCCACCCTGCATTGTTGTGTGAAGTTTGAGCATGACGGGCAAGTCCACACTATTCCCGCTGACCCTTCACCCTTCAAGACTTGCAACACCACCTATCATCCTAACGACGTCCTCATTCCCATCAAGCCGTCCACTCCGGCACTGCCTCCATCTGCGGAAGCTTCGACCAGTTCGCAATCAGCGGTTGCCCTCACCCCTCCTCTTCAAGCGCCGACCAAGGACCCCATGGAAGACATCTTCCAATGACTATCACTTGGGGAATACCACTTGTTGACCCTTGACATGTTCCAAACTCCACAAGAGTATGGACGCCTTCACCTCAGTCCTAATTATGACCCTCGAATCGGGACGGTCTTACCTTATGGTCCTCCTCACTTCCAAACCAACTTTGTCTATGGGGGGCTTAATCAAGCCCCTACCTACGGCACTTCTCTTTCTTCACCCCAACCTTTCACATCTGATTTCTCATTTCTTGGCAACCCTGCCTTTGCACACACTTACCTTCACAGGTGTGCATGGAAGGGTTTTGGTTTTGGACGTTATGAGCAGGGCTCCCATCAGCCCATCGAGCCGCTCAATGATCACGATGCCAAGAAATGGTATGGCCTGGGATATCATGACCCCACTCAGGCTCCTTCCGACCTTTGTCCCAAACCAACCATTGACCAATCTCTTTCAGACTCACCCATTTCTCCTTTGTCGCCTACGGAGTCGGTGGTTTCCATCCCTCCTAGTTTTTTTTTTCCATAAACACCATCCGCCTGGAACCCCTGACCTATCAGCTCAATGGGGTGCCCGGGTCTCTCCCTCTCATCTTTCCTAGCATGGTAGAGGATGAGTCGGCAACCATTCACACTGTCCACTGCGTTGACGATGACGCCATCCTTTCCTACATGGGTGCCGATGACTCTTTCGTCCAGCGTTTCCTCCCTTCTGAGACCCAGGTTATGTTAAATGAATCCACCATTGACATCAACCTCCCTTCTTCTTCCGATGTTCCTCACGTCTTAAAGATTGGCCAATCTTTAGACACTCAAGAGCAGCTTGACTATGCCCAGTTCCTTTCCAACCATAGCAAGGCCTTTGCCTGGACTTACAGCGACATGCCTGGCATCGACCCCACCATTGCTACCCATAACATTGTCACCAAACCAGAGGCTAAGCCTGTTAGGCAGAAGCTTCGAAAGATGCATCCTCGCGTTGCGCTTCTTGTCAAAGAGGAGCTTCAGCGCCTTCTTTCTGTCTCCTTCATCCAACCCATCGATGATCCACAGTGGGTCTCTAACATCGTCCCAGTTACTAAAGCAACTGGGGGGATTCGGATCTGCATGGACTATCGCGACCTTAACCTAGCCTGTCCCAAAGATGACTTTCCCCTTCCCAACATCGACCAGCTTGTTGATCTCATGGCCGGCCATGAGATGCTATCTCTCATGGACGGGTTTTCAGGATACAATCAAATCCTGATCGCACTGGAAGACCAGCACAAGACTACCTTTATCACCCCATGGGGGACTTTCTGCTATCGAGTCATGCCTTTCGGCCTAAAAAATGCTGGTGCCACTTATCAACGCGCCATGACTTACATTTTCCACGATCTCCTCCACAAAATCATGGAGGACTATGTGGATGACCTTCTCGGCAAGTCCAAGCTCCGCCGTGACCACTTGACCATTCTCACAATCATCTTCTCTCGTCTCCTTCAATACAATGTCCGCCTCAACCCCAAGAAGTGTGTCTTTGGGGTCCTCTCAGGCAAACTTCTCGGCTTCATCATTTCTTTCCGTGGTATCAAGATAGATCCCGCCAAGATCCGCGCTATTCTCGAAATGCCGCCCCCAACCAATCTCAAGCAGCTTCGTAGTCTACAAGGGAAGCTCCAGTCCATTCGCCATTTCATCTCGCAACTTTTAGACCACTGCCAACCTTTTCATCACCTCCTTAAGAAGGACATCTCCTTTAAGTGGGATGAGAACTGTCAAGAGGCTTTTGAGGCCCTCAAAGGCTATCTGGTCTCTCCACCAGTCCTCATTCCACCTAAGGACGACCAACCCTTCTACCTTTATATCTCTGCTACCAACCATTCGTTAGGTGCCATGATCGCGCACCGAGACGAGCATCATCGCGAGCAAGCGGTTTACTACATCAGCCGAACACTGGTCGACTATGAAACTCGGTATACTCATACTGAGAAACTCTGTTTGGCATTAGTCTTTTTCGCTACCAAGCTCTGCTACTATCTTCTCAACCACAAAACCTTTGTCGTCACTCACACCGACCCTCTCAAGTACATGCACTCCAAGCCATACCAAAATCAACGTATGGCTCGGTGGCTCATGCTGCTTGCTGAGTTTGACTTCAAATTCATCCAACAAAAATCTATCAAGGGGCAAACCATTGCTGACCAACTGGCAGATGCCCCTCTTCCCGACAACCGACCTTCACACTGTGAGTTCCCTGACGAGTCTATTGCCACACTTTCCACCAATGACACCGTCTACCAGATGACTATGTTCTTTGATGGCTCCAAATGTCAACTCGGTGGGGGTGCAGGGGTCATCCTCATCCCACTCGACGAGGAGCCCTTGCCTCTATCTTTCAAGCTTGACTTTGATTGTACCAATAATATGGCCGAATACGAGGCCTTAATTTTGGGACTTCAGACTGCTCTTTCTCTCCACATCAAGTCTATCAACATCTTCGGTGACTCGCAGCTCATCGTTAATCAAGTTAACGGTTCATATCTCTGTAAAAATGAAGTTTTACAGAGGTATAAGAATCGTGCTGACACTCTTTTGGCATCTTTCGACCATTACCTCTTACAGACTGTTCCACGCTCTACGAACAAGTTTGCCGACACCATGGCTTCTCTTGCTTCACATATCCCATCTTCATCATCATCACCCCGCCTTTTTGTCACAGTGCGTCGCATACCCTTACCTTCATACATCTCTCCTCACATCGACCATATCAATACTATCAATTCTAGCCCACAGGATGACTGGTATAAGCAACCTGTGGACTACTTGTCTCTTTCTGTCACTCCTCCCAACCTCTCTAGCAATGCGCGATGAGCTTTCATCAAGCGCACAGCTCGCTATACCATGCTAGGGGGTCTTCTCTATAAACGAGGCTTCGACGGCCTCCTTCTTCGCTGTCTAACCTCCACTGAAGCTCCTCAAGCCATAAAGCAAGTCCACAACGGGATTTGTGGTGGACACTTCAGTGGAAACTCGGTTGCCAAGCGCCTCCTTCGCCTGGGTTATTATTGGCCCACCCTTCATCAAGACTGTAGCGATTATGTTCGGCGTTGCATCAAGTGTCAGCAGCACTCTAACCTGCTTCATCTCCCCAGTCACGCCTTGCAAGTCGCTCAGGATTTTTGGCCTTTCTCTCAGTGGGGCTTGGATCTCATCAGTGAGATCAACCCTCACTCGTCTCTTCGTCATCAGACCATCATCACTGCCACTGAGTATTTCACCAAGTGGGTGGAAGCCATTCCTCTCATCTCCACAAAAGCCGACAAAATTGTCGACTTCATCAGCAGCCACATCATCTGTCGTTTCGGTGTCCCTCACAAAATCATCACCGACAATGGCAAGTCCTTCAAAAATAAGACTGTACAAAAACTATGCGACTCATTTGGCATCAAACTCAGCTTTTCTTCGCCTTACTACCCACAAGCAAATGGGCAGGCCGAGGCTTCCAACAAAATTCTCATGAAGGTGGTCGACGATACAGGAAGGGATTGGCACGTTCATATCCCCTTCGCTTTGTGGGCCTACCGCACTAGCATCCGAACCTCTACAGGTGCTACCCCCTTTTCTCTCATGTATGGAACAGAGGCTGTCTTACCTCTCGAGGTACAGATCCCGTCTCTCCGCATCTCCCTGCATGACATTCTCTCCAATGACGACTTTCGTCAAGATCGCTTAGCTCAACTTGAGTTACTCGATGAGCGTCGTCTTGCTGCCCTTAATCATCTCCATGTCTACCAAAGTCGCATAAAGCGGGCCTATGACAAAAATCTGCGAGAATGAGATTTCAACATCGGAGACCTCGTCCTCAAAGAGAATCAGCACGTGACCAATATGGAGCGAAGTAAACGAGGTAAATTTGCCCCCAATTGGCTTGGACCTTTTATCATCACGCACAAGTATGGGTCAGGGACTTATCGTCTGTCTTCCCTCGACGGACGGCCAGAACCTGAGCCTCTTAATGCGTTGCATCTTCGACCTTTCTTCTGTTAGTCGAGTACTCATCTACTTGACACGTAACTTGAGCTCATCCCTTGAGCAATCCTCGTCCTCTTAATCCTCATCCCTTTCAACCCTGTTCCCCTTTAACAAGTCCTCTACAACCCTTTTAGGATGCAGTGATGCTTTGTCCTAATAAAAAGGGGCGTCCTTGAGCTTCTACAGTCTTGTCCGTGACTCTCATTCTTATCAATAAATCCAAATCAAGATGTCAAAACATATCCATGGTCACTAAATCAAGTCAAGTCAAATTAAAAAGACAGACTGCTCCCTCGAAGGATAGCTGTACTATCATTTCTGTATTACTAGACTGATCCCTTGAAGGACAGCTAGGCCAACTTTTCAAACATTATTAAGCAAAAATATAGACCACTCCCTCGAAGAATGGCTATGACTACTCTGGCAATAAACAGCACTTTTCTTAGAAGCTTCCCGCATCGATCAGCTTCGCAACATGACCATTACATCAAGTGACATCTCTATGCAGGCTTCTCGCATCGATCAGTCTGCGCAAAAAAAAAAAAAAAAAAAAACGAGTCACGGACATTGGCTTGTAGTTGTCTCAGGGTCTCCTACAAAAGGGGCAAGGTTATTCCTGCTCTTAAACTGGGTTACCCTATCCTCCTTCTATCACCGGCTCAAGGGACTTCGAGCTCACTTTAATGTCAAAGTGATTCGATTACCGTTCTAACTCAACACTAGTCAACGATGCAATGCACGAACGGGGCTTTTGTTCTAATAACCCCTATCTATGCTTCCTTTCTGGTCCTTGTCAATGAAAGAGCAATTTGCCTTTCACCTTTTCTCTACACTTTGGTCACGCTTTGGCCACGTCAATTATCGACTCATCCTTAAACCCAGCCAACTTCAACATTTCTTCAAACCAGCCTCGACATTTCCAACATGACATTAGGCATCATCCTTGTCCTTTTCGCATAGTTTCTATGGACACCAATACACATGGAAACTACCGACTAGACCCAATTTATGTTAAGCATAAACCAATACTTGCTGAAGCATAAATAGACCTTCTATTCATTTCTAGCATACATCCATCACGACTATGGAAACTTGCTAGGAATGAAAGACTCTCGACCACTTCTACAGAAGACACCATCTGTAGTATCCTTTTATCCTCATCTTTTTATCCTCATCATTTCGACGCTTGACCACATCCAATCATCGACCATTTTGACCCTCGCAGTCCGAACTACATTGGTCTGAGGCCCTACGACCAGGGCTATGTAGGCAGCACTCAGATAACACATCTTCTGAGGTTAGCTCGACCACCCCCATTTGTTCGTCTCTATGATGGACAAACCTTCTCTTCTTTGACTCTTATCACACCCAACTTTGTCAACTTTGACCAAGACCAATCATTCTCTTTGACCAAGACCAATCATTTCCTTTGACCAAGACCAATCATCGACTTTGACCAAGACCAATCATTCTCTTTGACCAAGACCAATCATTTCCTTTGACCAAGACCAATCATCGACTTTGACCAAGACCAATCAATCCCTCTGACCCTCCCTCCCTTTTAGGGAGAACTACATCGGCCTGAGGCCCTGTCACCAGGGCTATGTAGGCAGCACTCAGTTGACATGAGGTCTTCTGGGGTTAGCTCGGCCGCATCCTTTCGTCTATCCATCCTCTTGACCAATGACCATTGGCAATCATGCCTATCTCCTTCGACCTCGACCACTTCCAAGCCAATGTTGCCTTGGTTGTTTTTGCGTGTATGCTATTCCACGGCTGGTTAGCAGAATTGTCCACAGACCTTTTTTGACCCTTCACAAGTATAGGATCACGAGCCAGTTGATCCCTACTACTTGTGACCTTTTCGTGTTTCTGGGAGCACTTCCTGAGCCCTGGATACCTGGGACACGATGACCATTTGGAGCTTCAGCTTAGATTGAGTGACCCGATCAGCAGACGACTAAATGTTGGGGCCCAGTTACTTCAATTTTGGCACTCCTTGACCCTTGACCATGCGACAATTTGACCTGACCCTCTCGTGAAGTGGACTACGTGCAATCTCGACTATGGCAGCGTTTTCACTCACTCTCTTCTATCCATTTCTCTGTCAAATCGACACTCGATCTTCGGTTCCCTTCTCTCGACTATCGCTTTGAGGGGGGAACGCCTCATCCTTTTTCTGGGGCAACCAACTCCTGTTTTTGTCTTGCAGTTCGTCTAGAACAACCAACAAGACAAAAAGGGGCAAATGTAGACACCGTAAACGTGTCTGCACCTTGGTTCTCCCCCTTGGCCCTTTCTCCCACCTAGTCCTCCTTGGTCCCTAACCCACCTAGGTCTTATTAATTAGAAATTAACATCTATTTTTAATTAAATAAGGCCCCCTTTCCACCCTACCCTTGCCACCTTGGATCCTCCCTTGAATCCCTCCACCTTCCCCCTAGCATTTATTAGGCCAAATCTCACCATTATATCCCCCCTCGTCCATTTTGGCATCCTTGTGACCGTTCTGCCCATGACCCCTCACTCGGCGGCGTGTAAGAGTGGGTAGAGGCTATTTTTAGCCTCTGTGCCCATCCTGCGACCGCCGACGTCGGCGACCCTTCGGCCGACGTCGGCGAAACTGCCGGCGTCGGCAGCCTTCATTATCCCCTTCTGCATCCGTTGCACCCCCCTGGACTCTTGAGCTCGAAAACGGATTCTCTTGATGCTTTGGCTCTGATCTCTCCTCTGTCTTGACCTCGTGCAATAGCAGCAACAGGTGAAAAGGCCCTGGATCAGCATCTTCTCCTTGCAGCAACTCTTCTGTGGCTCCAGCAACATCTTCTTCTCTCTTCATTCAGCAAGCTAAAGGTAAGCTAGTCTAGTTTTTTATTTCATTTTATTCAGTCATCTATATTCTATTGTCTTCTGCTCCCTCTGTCCTTCCCCCCTGAGAGGCTGCAAAGCCTTCTCAGGCCCCATCCTCTGTGAATCCTCCTCTTCCCTATCCTCTGTGTCTCTTTCAACTTCCTCACCCCTCTGCCAACAAGACCTTGCACCAGGTATCCAACCCAAACCAGACCACCCCTCAATCCATCCAAGCTTGTCCCCATTCAGTCTCAGACCCGTCCACAGTCCAGCAAGCAACCCTGACCCGACTACAGGCCACAACCCCGACCGACGCCGGTCACTTCCCCAACCGACGTCGGCAGGATAGCCGACGCCGGCGACATTTCCGACCTCGGCGACTGTCTTCAGCCCAACAGCTCTTTCAGGTAATCATTTTGTTTTCTTCTTTCCTTTCTACTTTCTTTGTCATTTCTGTATTCTGGCATTCTGTCTTTTATTAGTCACTTATTTCATCAAAACAGTGGGTTGACCTCCCTTAAGGAAGTTTTTACACTTCTGGGAACAAGCCTTTTGCTTGGCAACCCACTGCCTATCTGTCTAACGTTTTTCTTGTCCTAGTTTCCTTTTTTTCTTGCAGGTGTCATTCCTCCACAGCCAAAGAGGAGTGCTCACAAATGTCTGGATTTACGGTGCGTAATCTTTAGTCCAGGTACTTCCAAGCCTTGTCCATTACTTTCTTTTAGTTTCTTTCTTTTTAGTCTGAAAAGCAAATTTGAGGTAGAAACATAACCATAAGGTGGTGTATAACTAAGGTGGGGTCTAAACTTGGCATGTCAGAATAAACCCGTGCAAAGATATCTATAAATTCTCTCAATATAGCTATAAAGATGTCAAGTTCCTCCTTAGTGAGAGATGCACCTAATTTTATCCATTTTAGGTCTGATGGAGTCTCGATATTTACTTCTATTATATCTTTGACTAGAAAGGTGGAACCATCTTCTAGGATAGTAGGAAATGACTGGAACTATTAGATTATCATTGGTTCCTCCATTAGGACTTGCTCTTCAACTTCTCTTAGGCATGATGAATTTGAGTCCCCTAATGGGAGATCTAGTCATGTGATAAAAACAATAGAAAATTCTTGAATAATTTGATCAAATACATGTTGTTTCTCAAATCTAAACTTGGATCCATAGGCAAGTTCATCGTTGGTGGTCTCCTAGTCTAAATTCGAAGAAGAATGAACACCCCCATCTAATGGTACCTAAAATAGGTTTTCACCACTAGGCTGGCCTTTATCTTTACTTTTTCTCTTGTTAAAAAGCACCTTAAAGAGGTTTTCATTTTGGGACCTCAATGTTTCATTTATTTGTTTTGGCTAAGGGTGTTCACTCATTCTCCAAAATAGGCTTCAGGATTCAATGTGATTGAGAATCCTAATTTGTGATCTCCCAACAAAGTGTTGTCTCTAAGGCCTAAGAAATCATAGAATGCCTCATCATTTTAGAACTCATCAATTGGTAGACTAGATTCTTGTTGGTCCTAATCTATCAGTTGGGGATAATATAATGGTAATGGGTTGCAATGAATGATAATGGTAAGGGTACAAATGGCATTGTTATCAAATAAGTTGGTTTTAGCTAGGTCATCAAAGGTGATGCTATGATTAGACTCTACTTCATTGTTAGCATTATCATCACTAGTTACTAGTGATGGAGTTTGAATAAGATCTGTAGGGTCACCCCCAGGAAGTTTAAATCCAAGTCCATAAGGTCTTTCATACTTAGTCATATAAATTGGCTCAATGGTTCCTTATTGATAAGGTCTATGGTCTCTTCCTTCATATTTTTGATACTCCATTATTCTATTAGGAATAAGATACTTTGTATTTTTATAACAATCAGCTTGGTTATCATTTTACAACCATGATTCATCCCCTTCAAGAGGGTCAAGTTCGAGGCTAGATGCTAGTACAAATGTGATAGGTCCCTTATCTTTATTTTTTGTTGCCAATGCATATGTGGGGTAACTTTAGGTCACCCAAAGGTTTTTGTATTTTGAGGAAGATAAACAATATGAAATGTATCATGAGTCACATACTCTCCTGGTCCATTATCTAAAATGGTGAAATGATTAGAAGTTTTAGGCAGTGGCATGTGGGAAACAGAATCTAAAGTATTTAGATCTATACAATTATCTAGTGATAGATCAATAAGTATTGCCTTTTATTTATCCTATTTGGAACTTAGATTCATATCATATTGATAATTATAGATTTGAAATTCAGCCTTAAGATACTTGTAGTGTTCATATGGGTGTAAATCTCTTGGAATATTCACTTATATCCCTGAGTGAGAAAACTTGATACATTGGTGAAACATTGATGGAACTGCATGAATATCATGTAACCAAGGCCTACCTAAAAGCATATTATATGATAATTCAAGATCAAGCACATGGCAAAGTGTATCATGGGTCAAAGGTCCAATGATAATTATCAAACTAATGGTGCCTTTTGATTCTCTTTCTTGATTATCATCAGTTGTGATAGTTATTATTTATGTTTAGAGATTTGTCATTGTGTACTCAAGAAGCTTGATGAGATTTAGAGACACTATATTGAGTTTAGATCCATTGTCTATAAGGACACATTTCACTTCATGCCATCTTATATAAACTTATATGTATAATGGATTATATTGGAGTGGGCCAAGGGAAGACATATCGCTTTGGTTAAATGTGACTTGTTGGGCCAAAGCTAGTTGTCCAACCAAAGCTTGAAATTTATCAAGGGATATGTCACTAACAACAGTGGATTAGGTCAAAAACTCATTCAAGATGTTCTTGTATATTATTAACATTCATAGTAAATCTAAAATAGAAATTTGTGATGGTGTCTTCTACAATTGTTCCACAATATCAAACTTCTTGTCTTGGTCAGTAGTGAATGGTTTATTTTGAGGCTAAGCAGTTAGTTGTTGACAGGCAAAGTGGTGGATGGTTGTGGGCCTAGGATAGTAATCTTCAACCTCTAAGTTATGATTGCATAATTAGGATTAAATACTTGACTATTATTACTAACTGCTATTGAAAATGGTGTGGGACTAAATAGGACAAGTCTCAGTTCTTGGTGTACTTGCATGTGGTCATGTGGTAAGAATGAGTTATTGTTATAAGATCTAAAAGTGAAAGTCCTAGTGTGTTGGTTTCCCTGTATGCACTCCTAGATCAAAGAAGGATTATCCATGTAATTTAGCTAAATATTATTATTTATCAATGGTCTAGGCTGATTAGTGTTGGGAATAGGATTAATGGATATGGTAATAATGAGACCCCATAAAATATGACCTACAACCCTATTGTAGTCATATGAAACTGCATGGTAGGTTTGTTGGTTGTTACTATTCTGACCTTAGTTTTTTCCATTGTTTTATTGTTATGGATTTTGCTACTAATTTTGTTGATTCTATTGGTTTGGCCTTTGATTTTGATATTGTTGATTTTGTTGTTGTACTAGCCATTATTTTTTATTGTTTTGTTATTACTAATTGTTATGTCAAGGAAAGGGGTTTTGATAAATCCCAAGAGTTTGATTGGAAGTGGAAGCACCATTATCCAATGTTATCTTCACATTCTCCAATATATTCTCAATTAAATGCTTGATTTAGACACATATTCGTAGATTATGTCCATTGACCCGATGATAGTCATAAAATTCATTTTCATGGTACCAATTAGGGTAAGGAATGCCTTACAAATAATGCTTTGGTATAGGCCAAATAATTAGATTAATGATAGTAAGCTTGTGAAATATAGACTTAATATGTTCTCTTAGGTCACTAAAGACACAATGTGAAGGTATGGTTCTCTTAGGAGGAGGGGTTTACAATAGTAAAGGCTGATGTATTTGTTGTTTTGGTTGTTGTGCTTACAGCATCAATTGGATAAGTTGCTAGGTAGGAGTAAGCTAAAAAGGTGGTGTGGATGATGTCTACATAGTTTGGACATGATAATATTTGGTTACTCCATTTCCCACAACATTCCTATTGTAGTTGAATTGCTTCAGTCTTTCTTGGTTAATTTCATGTGCTAGTTGTGATGTTTGCACTTGAATAAGATGTTGTTGTTGGCCATTTCCCTAATTGGTAGAATTAAGTTTGATGACTCTTTTATTGATGAGTGCTTACTTGATCAAAAAACCTTTATCAATGATCTATTTGAATGTATGTTCACATTGTAATTCTAAATGGTAAGCTATCTCACTATGCAAATTTTTAGTAAACATAACAGCTAATTATTTATCTAGTAAACTATGGGTGAAATGGATTTCAAGGGTTATCCATCACTTAACTTGAAAAACTCTCCCCAATGTTTTTCTTTGATTGTGTTAGGTCCACTACTGAAATCTCATGCTTGAGATTATAGGAAAAGTGTTGCACAAATTTATCAAAAAGATCGTCAAAATCTGTTACTAAGTTCTTGGGAAACTTTAAAAACCACTCCAAGGATTGTCCAACCAAGCTCCTTAGAAATAACAGTAAAAGGTATATGTCGTTATATGCTACTGGTTGACATGCAACAAACAATTTGGTCAAATGAGTCTTAGGGTCACCTTTCCCTTTGTATTTATTGAATTTTAGTGGTTTGTATCCTAGAGGAAATGGTATCTATAAATATTCCATGTTTAATGGATAGGAACACATGTCATGCAATTTGAACTTTTTGGTCTACTTCCTAGCCTAAATGATAGCAATTGCATCCTTCATCTATTGTAATTCTTGGGATAGGAAATTTAAAGGGACGTTGGTTTGAGGGAGAATGTTGGTTTGGGTAGATGGTTGGGAGGTCATAAGTGGAACACTTTGACTAGGGTACGATAGAGATACTTATTGGGGTATATTGGTTAGGTTAGGGAATGGACCAAGAATACACATACATGGATTGGGATGTATTTGAAATTACACATTTGGATACATAATATTTTGGTTTGGGTTGGAAATAAAGGTTTCACTTGAAGGATTTTATGGTTGGGACAGAGGGATATAACTATACTATGCTTGCTATGGTTGAAAAGGGACATGTTATTGACTATTCAAACCTTGTTATTGAGTGGAAACTTGTAGACCAAGACCCTGTCTTTGAATTTGTGGCATATTTTGAATCAATGGTTGTCTAATAGGTACTTGAGAAACATGGGAACTTCCTTGTTGCATGAATCCCTATGAGGAAGTGAAAATAGGTTGCAAATTTGGCATTTTTCACTGACCACTATTTTCACATTATTGACTAGTCATTTCTTGGTTTTGAATTGGCATATTAGTCTATGTTTGAAGAGGTATGTTTGTGGTTACTTGACAAGGTAGAACATGAGTTCCCCTAATTGAGGTGGCAATGTATTTATCCTTTGTTGCATTGATACACTAGATTGTGTCTATTGTTGTGGAATACTACTCACTACCTATTGAGGGGGAGTAGGATACATCATATTCTATCATTGAGGTGTGACATTGGCTATTGTTTGATTACCTAATCTCATAGGTTGTACACTTGAGGAAATGGTTGGTTGAATACCACTTTGATTGAGTTTGGATATTGTTTTCACATTGTCTACTACGTTTGGCTCATTATTTATCATAGAGGCTGAAGATAATTCTTCAATAACTAGTATATACATCAAGTTATCTATCGAAGTAGTTTGTACTAATGGGTTAGAACTTAGATTCTCTTATCCAGTTAACTCGATCAACACTCCTATTGAAAGAACTAGGTCAATAAGAGGCTTACTCACCATGTTCATCTGATTTAAATCATGTGCTAAATTTAGGTAGGTTTGATATATTATTTGCATTTGGTTAAAATGATCTTCCATGATGTTTTTTCCTCAATTATATGTATTGGCATCTTGATATGTTTTTTGTACTAGAGCCATAAGATTACTAGAAGAATCCTATTGATCATAAATGATATTGTGGGGCACTCTTATTAGACTTGATAAATTTTCATGGGGAAAGTCTGCTAGAAATTTGGCCCCTACCTTTATGGCTCTAACCAAAATCTCATCCTTGTTCTCTAACCTATTAATATAAACCAATAATTAAATTAGTTAAATTAGGTTCAAAAAAATAAGCCAATTCAAGTAGAGGAGATTGTTGAAGCTTCCAATGGGAGATCAAGTAGAAGTGAGGGTGGAAGACTTGGTTCATGGAATACAAAACAATATAGATCAAAATGATCTCATTGAAGGTGAAGATGAAGCTAAAGAATAACATTAGATAGATATAACAACATGGATTTTTGTAAATCCAATAAATTTTCAAAACTGCGTTGGTAAGTTACCTTCCATTGAAGGGTTAAATATACCAAAAAAAATTGGTACTCTTGGAGAATCTTGAGAATATCGTTTAGAATCATTTAGATTAGTTTGCATTACTCTTGGTATAACAAGTGAAAATATTTGTTTCAGACTTTTTGCTTAAACATTTGAAGGTAAATCTTATCAAGAATTTATTAGTTTACCTACCAAAGTGATTAGCACATGGAAAAATATTTAATAATGGCTAGATTTATCTTTTGGTAAAGCTAAAGAAGAATTTGACCTAGTCAATGATCTTGTGAATTTTTTTCTCGATCCAGGTGAGAGAATTTATCATTTTATTATCAAAATCACTAAGTTACATCAAAATATCCCTCATGATCTCAAACCTTCTAAAAGGCTATCTAGAATCTATTTGTATAATGATTTACCTCTAAAATATAAATTGGCCTTATAGGTTATGGACACTATAGAATATGATGAAACTAAAAAAATTATCCAAGATCCAACTGAGAGAATCAAACACTTAAACTAGAAATGCAAAGCAAATAGAAGCAAAACTCTGTTGTTAAGACTAAAATAAAAATAGAGTAGAATTATAATAATATTGAATTCATAACTCATCTTTAAATAACTTACATGAGAGGCATATTTATAGGATCAATGGAGGCATAGATTCAATACATTTGGTAATGTGAACACAAGATATTTGTCAAATGGTTTGTGTGCTCCATATGTCAATATTGGTTGGTAAGGGTATCCTTACCCACTAATTTGACTATAATTTGTACATGTGCATTTATACCTTAATTAGCTCATTTATGACACCTAAGTGACATCAAAACAACACCTAAACAAACCAACAATATGTGTAGGAATAAGCTATAATAATAAATACAAGGAAAATAATATCCTACACTAACACCCCCTTAAAGCATAACTTAAGTGGGTAAATAAAATTAGGTCCTAAAAACTTGGCCTGATGAGGTACCTAAATAAAATGAAACTCTCACAAAGTGGAGGAAAAAGAGAAAACTTTTATGAAAAAACTTCACCCCCAAAAGAGAGAATAGAAGAAGAGGACTTGAAGGCACCCTTGAAGATGATGTTGATGTAGCCCATACCCCAAGAAGAACATGCAAGTGAAGATACTTATTCTCAGTGAAGATCTTGGTGAAGATATTAGCTATCTACTTTTTAGTCTATAAAAATCTAAGATCAATGACCTATCCATGAATGATCTCTTGAATGAAGTGCATATGAATCTTGATGTGCTTCGCCTATTGATGTTAGACTATATTTTTATAGATTTGGATGGTACTTTGGTTATCACAAAAGATGATTGTGGGTCATTTGAACTATATACCAAACTCAGTAAGAATCCCCTAAATCCAAATAGATTTATTAGTAGCATTTATATCCCCTCTATATTCAATATTAGTAGATGATAAAACATAGAATTTTAATTCTTATTACACCAAATAATTGGTCCTAAACCAAGTGAGAAACTATATCTTGAAGTAGACTTACGATGATGAATATTGCCAACTCAGTCTAAATTTGTGTATCTAATCAATTTAATATCAATGCCTACTCCATAGTGAATCCCAAACCTATGAGTACCTTAAATGTAGTGGAGAATCCATTTGGATGCTTTCCAGTGTAGCTCATGTGAGTTTTTCATAAAACTAGAGATTATACCCACTGTATATGAAATATTAGGTCTAGTGTGAGTTAGATAGATGGTGCTTCCAACTACTTGTCAATATAAGGTAGCATCAACCAATCGATAAGAACACTTAGTCTCAAGTTTGACTCCAAAAAGAAAGGGAATCAGATATAGATTACAAGAATCTATATAGAACTGTACAAGTAAATCAAGAGCATACTTGGATTGTGCAATGGTAATCCCTGAGTCAGATTGTGAAATTTAAATACCAAGGAAGTAATGAAATAAACCTAAGTTAGTCATGGATAATCTATCATGTAGAGTAGTTTTCACTACTGTAATGGAGGATAAATTACTCCTTATGATCAATAGGTCATCCACATATAGAACTAAAATCAAGAGTGAATTATCCTACCACAAGATGTAGACATTTGGATCAAAATTACATCTAGTGAAACCAACTATAAGAAGAAATGAATCCATCTTGGCATACCAAGATCGAGGGTCTTGTTTGAGGCCATAGATAGATTATTGAAGTTTACACACTAAGGAAGAATCTTACACAAAACCTTGTGATTTCTCTATATATATTTACTCCTTAAGGTCTCCATGAAGAAAGGCACTCTTCACATCCATCTGATGAACATCCCAATGATAAGATACAATAATGGAAAGAGTGAGTCAAATAGAATTCATTTTAGTGATTGGAGAAAATGTTTCAGTATAGTTTATGCCAAAAACTTGTGAAAATACTTTTGCTACCAATCATGCTTTAAACTTATCCACTAACCCATTTGCTACAAATTTTGTTTGATAGATCTACCTACATCAAACAAGTTTTCTTCTCTTAGGAAGGGGTAATAAATCCCAATTGTGGTTCCTAATTAAAGAAATATACTCTTCATGCATAGTTGTATCCCACTTAGTAATACCAGATGCCTCATTAAATGACTATGGATTAGATGCACAAGCAATGAAAACACATGGAACACCTTGAAATTATGAATGAGTGCATCTTACATCTGATGGATTCCCAACCCAATCACCTAAACTCTATACAGTCTATCTATCCCAAAGAGAACATGGAGTTAGAGAATAAAGAGGAGATTCTTCAAATTCAAAAATGTGGTTATGAATGGAGTGAAGTGAATTTATATCAATATCCTCATCATCTAAACTAGAAGAATAATCTTCATCAATTGGTATCTAATCTATATAATCTGAATCATCTAAACTATCATCATATCCTAGAGAGTCCAAAAAAGAGAAATAATTGTCATGTATGGAGTCTAATGAACCCTCTTGAAAGTGTACACTCCTCTCAATGAACAACTCATGTGTGTTATGATGAGGAATTTTATATCCCTTAACACCTTCTATATACCCAACAAACATGCAAGTCTTATTTTGATGTTCCATTGCCTTATGTTTCTTCTTAGGAATGTGGGCCATAGGTGGAGATCCAAATACCCTAAAGTGCTTAACTTCATTTTTTTGATTACTTAAATCTTTAAAAGGATTTATTCCTTTTAATTCTTTGTGAGGAATATGATTTTGGATATAGGAAGCATAATTAATGAATTTTATCTAATATTATGGTGTAAGTTATTTGGAATGAATCATATAGTTTTCCATTTCCTTCAAAGATATGTTCTTACATTCTACAACACCATTATAATGAGGACTATATGGAATTGTTAATTGTAGATCAATCCCTTCTGAAGTATAAAAATACTCAATGTGATGATTAACATACCACTATTATCAGTGCACAAAATCCTAATGGTTTTCCTTGACTATTTCTCAGCAAGATCTTGAAATCCTTAAAATGGTTAAAGACCTTAGACTTTTATTGAATAAATTACACCCAAGTATACCTAGAGAAGTCACTTATAAAGTTAAGTATGTACCTAGACCTATTAAATGAAGGCTTTGGAAATGGTCCAGAAACATCATTATGAATTAGCTCTAAAATTTGAGTGGCTCTCCATGATTTGCCTTTATCATATTTCTCTTTGAGATGTTTACCAAACATGAAACCTTCACAAACATGATAAAAAAATGAACATGAGGCAAACCGATTACCATATCTTGTCAATTGAGTTGTTCTAAGTAGTAATAATTTAGATGGCTAAATCACTCATGTTGTAGTTTACTCACCCCATCTAATGAGTAAGTAATGTAGTTGAAGGGTAATCAAGAGAAAAATTTTAGGCATACAACCTTGATTGGTGATTTTATTTCCCAATGACCATTTTAGTATTACTATGTAAATCCTTAATGACAACAAAATCTGGAGTAAACTCAACTTGCTTGCTTGATCTAATGTGAATGATTTGATAAACAGATAGGAGATTAGTTGATAGTGATGGAACACATAAGACATTTTTGAATGTTCCGTCATTAATTTATATAGATCATCTCTCAAAAATTTAAATATAAGAGCCATCACCTATCAAAATAGATGACATAGAACATGGCTCAGGGATGAAAATAAGTCTTGTGAAGAAGCCATGTGATGTGAGGCACTAGAATCAATCACCCATGTGGATGGTTGAGATATAATTGCAACAAGGGCCTTTCCCTTACCTTTACCCTTACGAATTTATTTTGCCTTAGAAGATTCATGTGTTGATGAGCTTGATTTGACTGAATAAGGGACATTGATGTTGTTTTTCTCAAGCATCTTTGTTAGATGATCAATCTATTTCTTCATACATTTTGTTTCATCATGCCCAGTTCTCTTATAATAAGCACATGTGATCCTTTATTTCTTGGGTTTCCCACTTGAAGAGAAGGACTCATATGATACTTTTGGCTTAGTATCTAATTTTTGACCCTTGCATTGCTCTTGGTCTTTCTTGTTTTGTTTATTTTCCTTATTTATTGAAGTCTTCGATTTATCATGACTCAACAAAGAATGTGATTTAGAGGACTTCAATGTACCCATTTTAATGAGATTTTATTTCTCCCTAGTTAATTATTTGGAAAAATCATCTAAGGATGGCATACTCCATGCAAGTCCTACGACACATTCATAGCATAAAAAGTAGAGAAAAAAATTGAGTAGTTAGGACCTAACTTGGAAAAAATAGAAAGGATCAATTGTTCATCTTTTTTTTTCTATACCAAAAAATTTTAATTGTAACCTAAGTGATTTAAGTCTAGTAAAAAATTATTCTATAGTGTCAAAACTACCTAGACTCAAATTAATGAGCTCATTCTCTAATTCATGACCCCTCATTACATCTTGCTTCCTAAAGAGTTATTCTAAAGTGTTCCAAATCTCATATGTTAATTTAGTAGATTTAATGTGAAAGAGTAAGTTAAGAGAAATAGACAAACGAAAAATACCATATGCTTCATCACACCTATTATACCACTTAATTTTATCTACATCAAGTTCTGGTTCAATTTCCATATTCATGGTTATCCTGTGCAAACCTTTGCTTCTTAGAAAAATTTGCACTGTAGATTTCTAGTCATGATAATTAAATGGATTGACAAGTGGAACAAAATTTTGATCCATGATGCAATTCAAGTAGAAACTGAATGAGCAATAGAGAAGATAAGGCACACAAAAACCCTTCCTAAACCTATCAGAAATAACCCCCCCACCAAATTAAAGAGGTTTTTCACTTTATGTTTTAGTGGGTATATAATCAGCAATTTAGTTTGCATATAATTGACACTTTATGTTTTAGTGTGTATAAAATCAATACTTTAGTGCATATACAATGGGCACTAAATTTTTGCACAATAAATCCCATCAAATTTTAAGGTATCATGCAAGGCCAAAGATAGTCATAAACATGAATATATAATTTATTCATGAAGATTCAACTCATATAAGAATGATAGATGAGGCATACAGTGAAAATGCAATAGATCTACACTTAGAGATAATGAATTATAGGTACAGATCCACATAATAAACCACAAAGATATAGCTAATGTTGTCAAATTACATGGTTTAGTGTAGTATTCACCATTGCACAATACACACAACAACAAGATGACTATATGAGATTGTTAAATGAATAGTATAGTTTATTATTTACTATTATGAAATACATATAGCAAAAAAGTGGTTGGAATAGAAATGAGTGAAATCTTTGCATTAAAGGTAGAAATAATAATGCATGCTCATAAAAAATGGATGTCAGACTCAACTGAGAATGCATCCACATATGAGAAATCTATGAAATAATTACATAAGTGACAGTTCAAGATCACAAATAATGCATGTTGATCTCAACCTAAAATGCATCCATAAGGAGAACAAGAGTGTTAAATTGTGAGTCAAGCAAAGGAGAGGAAAATTTTTATTTTTCTTGTGAGGGGGTTTGACTATCTGTCAAAACCAAACCTCACCCTTCATCTTCATTAATTAAAATGAATATTATAAAATAATGATAAAAAGCTTCTTATAATATGATTTTCCAAAATAATATTATTTTTATAAATAAAAACAATTAGAAAAAACTCCTTAAAACTTCATCATCAAAAGTGTAATTTTTTGTAATTTTTTGAATAGTACCACAATGAGTAAAACTGTGATAAATTTCATAATTATTAACAAAATTATGAAGTTAAAAATGATCCAAAAAAAAGGAAATAAAGGCATACACAACTTAGAGAAATATATGAGTGATTGTTTACAATTTAATCACAATTGAAAAAATACCAGTCATTTTTCTCAGAAATAATGGATTTGCAAAAAAAATCTTCTTGTAGATCTTGTCTCCTTATACAAAATGATTTAGTCTTATATCCAACCATCTTGAATGCTCCTTCCAGATCTATAAAGGTTAATTATATATCTAATACAATTTAAATACTTGCAAATGCTAGTGAAGTTCACCAATTAGAGAAGAAAAGATTGTAGATGATACACGTAGATCTACAGGATTGTCCTTTACAATCTCAGTTAGAATACAAACTCAAAAACTAATCAAGAATTTAATAAATTAACAACAAAATAGTGCTCATTACCATAAACTATCTCTGATACCATGACATAATTATCTAAGATCTGACTAATAAAATCAAACACATGAACTACAAATGTAAAGTAAATAGAAGCAAAAGTTCATTGTCGAGACTGTAATCAAAATAGAGTAGAATTATAATATTATTACATTCATAACTCATCTTTAAATAGCTTAAATGAGAGGTGTATTTATAGGTTCAATGGAGGCATAGATTACAGACATTTACCAAATAGTTTATGTGTTCCATATGTCAATATTGGTGGGTAAGGATATCCTTACACACCAATATTACTATAATTTTAATATGTGCATATGAACCTTAATTACCTTATTTATGACACCTAAATGAACTCAAAATAACACTTAAGTAAGCTAAAAATATGTGTAGGACCAATCCATAATAATAAATACAAGGAAAATAATAGCATACATTAACATAAACTTTAACATTATGTATTGAATATGAAAAGAAACTTAAACATATTGGATTTAAAGATAGATCTTATATAGATCTAAATTCAGATAATGAAAAAAAATTAAAAGTTATTTAGGATCTAGGAAATGAGTTGGTCACTGTTAAAAGATAGTTAAATAATAAAACTTCTTCATCTAATCGAAATAGTACTAAAAGTAAAAAATTAGACATTTATTCTTATTATAATGCATTTGAATTGGATCATGATCTAGATTCATGTGTTGTTCATAATTTTTTTTTTTTAAAAATCTTCAAGGAAAAGATCATATATCTGAAGATCTAGTAGACAACATAAACATGTGTGCTCTTGATGATTCGTCGAAAAATAAAAATACTTATGTTGTTAATACCAGAAATAAAGATTATAGTTCTCAGAATAATAAAATAACAAATAATAATTATTCTTCTAATGATAAAGGAAAAATAGTTTAGAATAATGTTTCAAGTAGTTCAATCGATAATGCTACTCAAAATATTTTTTATCAACTAGTTACAATAGTAGTCAATGTGAGCATTACAAGCCTAAAAATATTAGACAAACTCATGCTAAAAATTATAATATAATTTTTGATTTGTATACAATCAAAGTTGGATTCTCATTATTACAAATAGTTATCCTACCCAGATAGCTTGATAAAATTAATGGAGTCTTGAAATTGATGTAAGCTTATAAGAAGGCAATAATGAACAATCAACTATTTATGATCAATGTTATGATTCTCCTACAGATTATATATCTCATTTGTATGTTATAGTTAAAATTAATAATAAGGTAATCCATAATTATATATGATATATAGGTGCTTGAAAGAATATAATACCTAAATTCATTGCAGATCAGTTAAGAATATCTTATGAAACTGATAACAAAAAACTTACTAGATTTGATTCTAGATAAACTAAAAATTGTGGTAAGTTTCATGATATAGTCATTAAGATTTCTCAAGATGAAAGAATTAGATGCATGACTAATTTTTAGGTTCTATATATTCTTAGTAATTATGTTATGTTTCTAGGTAGAGATTGGTCAAAATCAATTGGTATTTTTGTTGGAAAATATATTACATGGGTTCTTGTTAGTAATGGAATTAATTTTATTAAAAGAAAATATTGGTCTAGTATACCTATAGATTCATCCACTTATTCCACCATTTCTTATGTTGAGATAGGTACTAAAACTTATGAATTATTGAATTTAGATGAACCAGAATAAAACATGAAGAATTCTTTGAGAAAAATATTTTATGGTCACTTTATTTTGATGGAGCTTATTCTCAACAATGTAATGGTGATGGAACTTCTCTAATTTATCCTATTTGTAAAATATTTCGTTATGCCTTCAAATTATCATTTGAAAATACTAATAATACTATAGAATTTAAAGCTTTGTATTTAGATTTGGAAAAACCAATAGAACTTAACATTAAACATTTATAAGTCTTTATAGATTCTGAGTTAATTGTTAGACAAGTTAAAAAAATTATAAAACTAATCAAACTCATCTACATCATTATACACAAAATTTTTGGCCTTTACTCAAGTATTTTAAGGTCTTAATATCACTCATATTCTTAGATAATTTAATATTAAAGAAGATAAGCTTATTATTTTTGCATCTAATCCAACTCTAAGTGAAAGTTAACATACCATAAACTTCCCTTATGCAAAAAATTTTCAACCCAAAATTTCTAATTTAAATGATAATTGGCCTATTTTTAGTTGTGATGAACACATAGATTCTTTCATTAAGGGTAATTATTTTTCTCGTGATGATTATGTACTAAATTGTGAAGATTATTTGAAATTAAGTACTAAAAAATTACTTGTTAGTTTGGTAAGTTTATAATTTATGTTTACACCTAATGATTAGCCCAATATTTTTAGAATGAAAGAACCTTCCAGGAGAATCATAGGTGAGACAATTTCTATCAACTTAGGTATTGAAGAGTATTCAAAATACATTTATCTAAGAATACAAGTTACTTCAGGTGAGAAGGTAAAATTCATTAAGTTATTTAGAGAATTTATTGATGTTTTTACCTTGTCATATAAAGACTTAAAGGTTGTGATACTAAAATTATTAAACATGACATACCTATAAAACCTGGTATTAAACCTATAAGATAAAAAAATATGAAGAATTAACCCTTCATTAGAGGACACCATTAAAAAATAGCTAGATAAAGTGATTGATGTTGGTGTCATTTTCCCTATGAAATATTCTATATGGTTAGCTAATTTAGTGTCAGTTAGGAAGAAAAATGATGATATTATATTATGCATTGATTTTAGATATTTTAATAAAGATAAAATTAAAGATAATTCTCCTCTACCAAGTATAGATCATATTGTTGGGGGATCAAACCAACAATAGATTACACTTGTGAAAGCAATAAACGCGAAAATAAATCAGATAGATAAGTAACTGAAATGATAAATAGCACAGAACAAGATATACAAGAAAACACCCTGAAAACTTGTATTAAAACTCTTTACAATAGGAATACAATGAAGAAACTTCGTTCTTCCACACCTCTCTCAGATGCACACAAGATCTCTCACTAGATCTCTATTCCTCAAGAGCTCTCTCTCAAGTACACTCAAATCCAACAACCTGGATTGATGCAACTCTGTACTATCCTTCAAACATTCACAATGTTCTACTCTTACAGTTCTACACACAACACTTACAATTCTAAGCTAAGAAGATCTTCCTACATATAGAAATAGGAAACTTGAGCATGCTCTTACAACAAACAGTTAAGCCTCTTGAACAAGGGCTCTAAAAATAATATTGCTAATAATAGAGACGCAAGCTTGAGTCCACGACTCAAACTTATCATGCAAACACTCGCTGCTGTCCACGGAAATCGCTTTCTAGACACACAGGTAACCGACGTCGGTTCCTGCCTGTTCGCCTGTGACCGTCGCCGGTCGACCTTATCGCCGACGTCGGTGCCTCTGCAACTGCTACTAACCGACGTCGGTCGCTCCTGACCGATGCCGGCGTCTGTGTAGACCCGAACCTGTTTAAGTATGCTCCTTGGTGAAGCTTTTAGCTCCACACCCTAACAATCTCCCACTTGGAGATAAACCAGCTGCACCAACCTGTACAGCAGCATCTTCTAGCTCCTCCATCTTCAACTCAATCATGAAGACCAATAGAAGTTGAATGAAGATTCAACTTCTCCATCGTAACCGGCTTTGTTAGCATATCAGCAGGATTCTTGTCTGTATGAATTTTCTCCAGCTTCAACTCACCATCTTCCAATACTTGCCATATGAAGTGGTACCTTAGCTGTATGTGCTTGGTTCTAGAGTGAAAGGCCGAGTTCTTGGCCAAATGGATTGCACTCTGACTGTCACTGTACAATCTACAACTCCCATGCTCCCTTCCAAGCTCTTCCATGAACCGTGTCATCCATATCATCTCCTTGCTAGCTTCTGTAGCTGCAATATATTCTGCTTCTGTAGTTGACAAGGCTACAACCTTCTGCAACTTAGATATCCAACTAACTGTCGTTCCACCTACAGTAAAAACATAACATGTGGTGCTCCTCCTGCCATCCAAATCCCCTGCCATATCTGAATCTACATAGCCATGTAGAGAAGTATCTAAACCTCCATAGCATAAGTGCCTATTGCTGGTTCCTCTCAGATATCTAAGGATCCATTGAACCGCTTTCCAATGTTCCTTACCTGGATTGGCCATATACTTGCTTACTACTCCCACTGCTTGGGCAATATCTGGTCTAGTACACACCATTGCATACATCAAACTCCCTACTGTGGAAGAATATGGAATCTTACTCATGTACTCTACCTCATCATGTGAATTAGGACATTGCTCTTTACTTAACTTAAAATGTCCAGCCATAGGTGTACTTACCGATTTTGCATCCTGCATATTAAACCTCTCCAACACCTTGTTCACATAATCTTCTTGAGACAATATCAACCTGTGATTTTTCCTGTCTCTCCTAATGCTCATGCCAAGGATTTTCTTAGCTGCTCCCAAATCCTTCATAGCAAACGTTTGAGGTAACTTCTCCTTAAGCTCTGAGATATCCTGCATGTGAGACCCTGCAACCAGCATGTCATCTACATACAACAATAGAATAATATATCTACCGTTATCAAATCTCTTGAAATACACACAATGGTCTGATTGACACCTACTGTAGCCATGCTCAGTCATAAACCTGTCAAATTTCAAGTACCATTGCCTTGGAGCTTGCTTGAGGCCATACAAGCTTTTCTTTAACCTGCACACAAACTTCTCCTTACCCTTGACCTCAAATCCTTCTGGCTGTTCCATATAGATTTCTTCATCCAAATCTCCATGAAAAAACGTTGTCTTAACATCCAGCTGCTCGAGATGCAAATCCTCAAAAGCAACCAAAGACAATACAACCCTTATAGAAGTCATCTTAACAACAGGAGAAAAAATTTCACCAAAGTCAATACCTGGCTTTTGTGCAAATCCTTTTACCACTAATCTGGCCTTATATCGCATCTGTCCATCCTCACTTTCCTTCAACCTATAGGTCCATCTGTTCTTCAGTGTTCTCTTACCAACTGGCAATTCAACCAAATCCCATGTTTGGTTCTCTCTTAAGGACTCCATCTCCTCAACCATGCCACGCTCCCACTTACTCCTGGACTCCACCTGTATTGCTTCTTCAAAACTTTCTGGTTCTCCACCATCGGTTAGCAATAAATAATATAAGGAAGGAGAATATCTAATTGGAGGCTTACTTACCCTTTCAGACCTCCTGATGGGTGTCTTGGACTCATTCTCAACACGCTGTCCACCTAAATTTTCTGACAGTGACCGACCTCGGCCACCTGCAGACCTGTCACTCACCGTCGTCGGTTCTACCTGACCGACCTCGGTGCCTGGTCTACCGACGTCGGTCTCTGTATGACCGACATCAGTTTCTGTACTGCCGACGCCGGTTCCTACCCTGTCGACGTCGGTCTCTGTGTTTTCCTGCAAGTGATTATTTCTTTTTCTCGCGAGCTCATTTTGGACCATAACTTCATCCAATTCACTATTGCTCTGCCCAGATTGATCCAGCTTCCTTATCTGATCACTGTACATCACTCTTTCATTGAAAACAACATCACAGCTCCTGATTACCTTGTTAGTTCCTAGATTCCAAAATCTCAAACCAAAATCATCTGAGCCATAGCCTATAAACGTGCACCTCATAGACTTAGGATCAAGTTTCTTTCTATTTTCCTTATCTATATGCACAAAGGCTTCACTACCAAAAACTTTGAGATATGAGAGATCTACCTTTTTACCTGTCCATGCCTCTTCTAGAATTCCACCATCCAGAGCTGTAGAGGGTCCTCTGTTAATCAGGTACACTGCGGTGTCAACTGCTTCTGCCCAAAACTCTAAGGGCAACCCTGCATGTAATCTCATACATCTTGCACGCTCCATGATAGTTCTGTTCATCCTTTCAGCAATACCATTCTGCTGAGGTGTCCTTGGAACCGTCCTTTGCCTACGAATTCCTTGTGTATAACAATACAACTTGAACTTAAGACTACAGAACTCACCGCCATTATCAGATCTCAGGCACTTTAATTTTCTGCCTGTTTCATTCTCAACCATAGCCTTCCAAAACTTAAAAGTCTCAAAAACATCAGATTTCTTTTTAATACAGTAGATCCATACCTTTCTTGTGGCGTCATCTATGAATGTAACATAGTACCGTGATCCGCCAATAGAGGCTACCTGAGCCGGTCCCCACACGTCTGTGTGAACAAGCTGCAACTTCTGCCTTTTCTTAGTAGACCCAGTCTTGAGAAAACTAACCCTTTTCTATTTTCCAAATACACAATGCTCACAAAATTCTAGATCCATACTTTTCAAATCTGAAAGCATACCTTTAGACTTAAGTATTGACATCCCCTTCTCACTCATGTGGCCAAGCCTTGAGTGCCACAATTTACAATCCACACCTGAAGTAGATAAAACTGAAGGAGATTTGTTAGTAACACAATTACACAGATAGAGAGTACCTTCTCTCTTACCTCTGGCCATAACTAGTGCACCCTTGGTCACCTTCCAAGAATCTGCTGTGAGAGTTACTGTACAACCCTCATCACCTAGCTTACCTGCAGAAATCAAATTTCTCTTCAAACTAGGAACATGCATCACTTCTCTAAACACCCATGTGTTGCCATTCTGCATCTTCAGCTGCACTTTACCTTTGCCAATAATCTTACAAGGCTCATCATCCCCTAATTACACTATTCCAAAATCTCCATGGATATAGTCACTGAAATACTCTCTGTTAAGGGTAGCATGGAAAGATGCACCAGAATCTAATACCCAAGATTCTATGTTATTATGCAAAGAGAAAATTAAAGCATCCTGTGCAATACCTGCAACCTTGGCTTCTTCCTTTCCTTCGTGTTGGTTGTCCTCTTTGGGCTTTGACCAACAATCTCTGCTTATGTGCCCCATCTTTCCACAGTTCCAGCATTGTGGCTTCCTGCCATTTCTGGATTTGGATCTTCCTCTCACCTTAGACTTAGATCTTGATCTCCTCTTGCTCTTTTCTTTTTGCCTTCCCCTGCTCTCAAAATTTAAAGCATTCCCAGATGTCTCTTCTATTCTTTTCCTACGTATTTCCTCATTCAAGATAACACTAACCACATCCTCTACTTTCAAAATATTTGATGCAGATGCAGTATTAGAAACTGCCATTACTAAGCCATGCCAGCTTTCAGGCAAAGAACATAATATCAAAAGATCTTTTATTTCATCTTCAAATACAATATTGACAGAACTTAACTGATTAACAATTCCATTGAAATCATTCAGATGAGTAGAAACAGATCCACCTTCATTCATATGCAAATTAAATAATTGCTTCATAAGATATACCTTATTTGAAGCTGAGGGTTTTTCATACATATTTGCTAACGTGGTCATCAACTCTACCATTGTTTTTGCCTGTGACAAATTAGATATCACAGTGGAGGCCAGACTCAGTCTTATAGACCCAAGAGCCTTTCTGTTAAGAACTTCCCATTCTTCATCCTCCATGTCCTTGGGCTTCTTTGCTATCCCACCTAACGGTAAGTAGAGATCTTTCTGATACAGATAGTCCTCTATCTACATTCTCCAATGTTGGTAGTTCTTGCCATTAAACTTTTCCATTCTCAGCTTACTTTCTTCTGCCATTGCTTCTCCCACTCAAACAGAAATTCCTGCAGAAACACCTATGAGCAACTTGTAATCTGTAACCTGTAACCTGTAACCAAGGCTCTGATATCACTTGTTGGGGGATCAAACCAACAATAGATTACACTTGTGAAAGCAATAAATGCGGAAATAAATCAGATAGATATGTAACTGAAATGATAAATAGCACAGAACAAGATATACAAGAAAACACCCTGAAAACTTGTATTAAAACTCTTTACAATAGGAATACAATGAAGAAACTTCGTTCTTCCACACCTCTCTCAGATGCACACAAGATCTCTCACTAGATCTCTATTCCTCAAGAGCTCTCTCTCAAGTACACTCAAACCCAACAACCTGGATTGATGCAACTCTGTACTGTCCTTCAAACATTCACAATGTTCTACTCTTACAGTTCTACACACAACACTTACAATTCTAAGCTAAGAAGATCTTCCTACATATAGAAATAGGAAACTTGAGCATGCTCTTACAACAAACAGTTAAGCCTCTTGAACAAGGGCTCTAAAAATAATATTGCTAATAATAGAGACGCAAGCTTGAGTCCACGACTCAAACTTATCATGCAAACACTCGCTGCTGTCCACGAAAATCGCTTTCTGGACACACAGGTAACCGACGTCAGTTCCTGCCTGTTCGCCTGTGACCGTCGCCGGTCGACCTTACCGCCGACGTCGGTGCCTCTGCAACTGCTACTAACCGATGTCGGTCACTCCTGACCGACGCCGGTGTCTGTGTAAACCTGAACCTGTTTAAGTATGCTCCTTGGTGAAGCTTTTAGCTCCACACCCTAACACATATTTTACAACAAGTTATAGGATCAAAAATGATGTCATTGTTAGATGGATGTTTTGGTTATAATCAAATTTTTGTAAATTTTGAAGATAAACATAAGACTACTTTTACTACTCATAGAAGAGCTTTTGCTTATAATAGAATACCTTTCAGATTAATGAATACATGAGCTACTTTTCAAAGAGCTATGCACATTTTTTTTGATGATTTAATTGGTATTGTTATTTAGGTGTATTTATATGGCCTCATCATTCACTCAAAAAGATGAAAAAACATTTAGATTATCTTCATAAAGTTTTAAGTGTGGTATTTCTTTGAATCCAAAAAAAATTTGGTATTACCATATGTAAGTTATTAGGACATATTATTTATAAGTATGGCATATTTATACATTCTAAATGTATTAAAGCTATTAAATAATTACCTCCTCCCAAAGATTAATCTAATTTAAGGTCTTTCTTTGGTAAAATAACTTTGTTAGGAAATTCATATCATATTTTGCTAATAATTCTAATCCTTTGCAATTATTACTTAAAAAAGATAAAATTTATGTTTAGGATGAAAGTGTTGATTTAGCATTCAATAGCATTAAAAATGTTATTGTAAGTTATCCCATTCATGCTAAACCAAATTTACTGAAAGCATTAATTCTATATGTTAATACTATTAAAAAAGCAATCAAAGTTGTTATCACTCAAAAATTTGAAAATAATGATGAAAAACCAATCTATTATATGAGTCAAGTTTTAAAAGATGTTGAAACTAGGTACCCTCTTATTGAGAAATTTTTTTTCTCATTAATTTCCTCTTTTATTAAGTTTCATTATTTGTTGATAGAAAACAAAGTTTTTGTGCAATCTAACATGCCTATTTTATCTTATCTTTTAAAACAACCAACCATTCAAGGAAGGCTTGCTAAGTAGAATTTACATATTTAAGATTTTGATCTTGAATTTGAAACTTCTAAAATAATTAAAAGTAATGATTTGGAAAAACATTTAGCTGAAAATACTTCTTCAGACATTAATGTTTTAGTTTTGTCAATTGATGATAATTTAAATACAAAAAATCATTTAAATACCATGAATATTGTTGATTTTTCTAAAAAAAATTAAGTTTGGTCTTGAAAAGAATGAATAAGATTGTATGTTGGCTCAAGATGATTAGCATCATGACTTAGTCTTTTATTTTCAAAATTAGGCCTATCTTAATAATTTTGATAAAAAAACATGATATTAATGGTTAAAAGCTTTAAATATATATTTATTAGAAAATTTATTATTTTATTGAAATAGAGATGGAGTTTTATTGAGATGTCTTACGCATGATCAAACTCAAAAGGTTTTTAGAGGCTATCATGAAGGAAATCATAGTGGACATTATGTTTTAAAAATATATGCTTATAATATTTTAGGAGAAGGTTATTATTGGCCTACTCTATTTTAGGATGCTTATAAGTTATTTCATTCTAGTATACCATGTCAATTATTTGTTGCTAGAGATAAGTTGCCTGTAAAACCTTTAAAATTTGTAATAGGTATATAATAACATATACAATTATTTTAGATATACACCTACCTTCATCTACTGGTCATATGTATATATTAACAACTATGGATTACTTCACTAAGTGGCCTGAGGCCAAAGCACTTAAAAGTTTTGTAATAGGTGAAGTGATCTCATTTGTATAAAATCATATTTTCTCTAGATTTAAAATTCCTTATGAAATTATTTTGGATAATGGACCACATTTTATTTCAAATGAATTTCTAGATTTTTTTTGACAAGTATTCAATTATATCTAGTCATTCATCCAAATATACCCTTAAGGTAATTTTCAATCTAAGTCAACGAATAAAAATCTGATTACAATCATGAAGAAGTTAGTTTATGAAAATTAAAGAAATTGGCATCTTGGATTTTTTAAAGCTTTATGGGTTGATAAAACTATTACTAATGTAAGAATCATTTATTCACCTTTCATGTTGTCATATGGATCTAAAGCCACCCTACCAATAAAACTTCATATTTATTCATCTAGAACTACTTTACAATATGTTGTTGAAGATACTAATTTGATTAAACAAAGATTGCATGATTTAGTAGCTCTTGATGAATCTAAAGTAACAGTGTTGTAAAAATTAGAAAACTATTACAAAAATTAGAAAGGGCTAAACAAAAATTTAAAAATTAGAAAATTTTCTAGTAAAAAGTTTAAAATTGATGATTTAGTTTTATATTGGGACAAAGCACATGAAGATCCTAGTAAACATCATGAATTTGATTCATTATGGCTTGGTCCTTACAAAATTACTACTATACTTAAAAATAATGCTCTTCATTTGAAATATCTTGAAATAGATTAGTTACGTTACTCACTTAATGACCATCATTTGAAATTATTCCATGATTAGTTACTTTTAGATTTGTTTGTTTCTTTTTTTTTCTATTTTCTTTTTAATTTTGTGCTTATTTTCTTTGTTATTTTTGTTTTTTGTTTCTATTTGGTTTATTATTTGTCTTTGTTGTAATTTTAATTTTGAAAAGATCAATGACAGTTACAAATGGAATAATCTCACATTATGAAAGAAGAATGCAAGGATGTTGCAATTCTGACGTAAGTATCAATTATTTTCAAATATTACTCTTTATAAATTTAATTTTCTTTATACATGAATAAAATAGGTTGAGTTGTATCAAGGTATTGAAGTATTACTAAATATTTAAATTTTATACTTAAAGCATTTGTATTATATTATGCATCCAACCCAAACTTCCTTGCTATATCATTCCCTTTTTTCATGCCACACTAGTTGAACAATTCATCCATTGTCAAAATTCATTATTAAATGGGTTAACACATAACTACGTGAGAAATAATTTGCCTAGATCACACTCTTAAGATTATGTTTTATCAATAGGTAATTTGATTGCTACTCAATTTTGTTACATAAAATCAACTAGCAAGGTCACTAGTGTTATGCCTATTTTTCACACCCCTTCAATTTTTCTAAAACTAATATTTTTCTACAATAAAGATGACTCAATCATAAAATTTAAAACTGTGTTGGGGACCTAGTCAATTAGTAGTATGTTTGGATGCATATTTTTAATTAAAAATTGATAATGATTAGTTTATGAATTAATATTTAAACGTTGAGCAGTTTCAAAAAGTATAAATAGATAAATGAATAAAATATGCATATGTATTTATCATTGTGGATGTTTGTGATCAATCATTTTGTTTTTCAATTCATGATCAAATTATAATACAGCATTTTAGTTGAAATAGGGATACTTTTTATGGTTGAAAACATTATATTACTATCATGATTATTCAGATATCTCTATTAATCTTAGTTGAGTATGGATTATCGTAACAATTTCTAGATTAGATTTTTAGTTTTGATAACTTGAGTAGTTTGTGGTGACTGTAGAGTTAAAATTCTACATTTATTTTTACTTTGGGAAACACACACACACACACAAATAAGTATATAGGTATCTAAGGAATCTTGGGAAATTATACTTTTTGGGTCGAAAGAGTCTCTTTTGTAAAGCTTTGGAAAAGCTTTAAGTCTTGAAAGTGTTTTTATGGGCTAGGGAAATTTTGCTCTCCTCTCTGGTGCAAAGGGGAGAAAGTGACCAAAAATTTGAGCTCATGCCTAATCAATACATGGTGGACTCTTAGGGACTTTAAGTTTTGATTCCATCTCTAAGGAATTTCCTAATCATCTTTTATTGGTAAGATGCAAAAAGTTCTCGAGATCTGAGTGTCTGAGTAAGTAATAATGAGGACATTTACTTCAGGTTATTCAAGAAGCTTTATGTCAAGTTCTTCAAGGAGCTTTACTTCAGATGCTTTATGATTGAAGACTTAAATTTTTCTAAGACTTAAGACTTTGAACTCTTGGAAGGCAATAACTAGCTACTAGAAACGTGAAGTAAGTAATGGGGTAATGAAAACCTAAGTGGGTCTTGGGCAATGTTCATCGAGTTTCTATGACTACTTAATTTGATTTCAATAATGTAAGTAAAAAAACTCAAGAAACCTAAAGTAAGTAATGGGTCAAGGAAAACTTGAGTGGGTCTTGGGTAGTGTTCATTAGGTTTCTGAGACTACTTAACTTCATTTCAATAATGTAAGTAAAGCAACTCAAGAACCCTGAAGTAAGTAATGGGGCAAGGAAAACATGAGTAGGTCTTGGGCAGTTTTCATCAAGTTTCTAGGACTAATTAACCTCCTTTCAATAATGTAATTAAAGAAACTCAAGAACCTCAAAGTAAGTAATGGGGTAAGGAAAAATTGAATTAGTCTTGGATTCATGACTCTGGGTTTTGGGACACACTATAGTGACACATGGCAACTTCACTCTCAAGTTCTCCATAAAGATTTACTTCAAGATTTCAAAGGATATTTACTTACCAAGGGAGAGAAGGTGAAAAAATCATCAAGGACCTAAAGAAGTGCTAAAAGGTGAACTTGCTTCCCTCCATTTCTCCAAAGGGCACTTTTAGAGGATGGAAGAGACTTTCAACATGAAAAAGAGCTAAGTACCAATTTCTACAAGATGTTATTTTCTTCAGAGGAATTGTTTCAGACATTTGGTCTAAATAAATTTCCCCAAAGGGGGATTTTCTTTCTAAAGTACACTTCTCAGGAAATATCAAAGGGTACTTTTACAAACAAAGTATCTCAAACAATTTCCCTGAAGAGTACTTTCTTGGGGAAATGGTTCAGTGAAAAAAATTTGAAGGATAAGTCTCTCAATGAAACGTTCGACTCCAAGGTTTTTGAAGGGTTCTTTTTTCTTGGAAAGGGTACTTTTCAAAATTCTAAAGGGTCATTCTCTTGGGCAAGTATCCTCCATATTTTCTCTGAAGGACCTTTCTTCAGTGAGGTGGACCAATTCAAGGTTCTAAAGGGCACTTTTCCATATGTCAAAGGACCAAGACATGGATAATTTTGGAGTCAAGGTAAAAAAATAATCAATTCCCTTTAGAGGAAGTGGTTGAGACACAAATCCTAAAATAATTATTTTAAAACAATTATGGCAAAGAAAAGCCTATACAGAAGTGCCAAAACAAGTAAAATACTAAGGAATTTATTGCCAAGGAATAAAGTCCCCAAAATTATTTTTCCAAATTATAGGTGATGGTCTCATGAATGTTTTTAATGAGTGCATACACATCATTTTCAATCTACAAGGACTAGCCATCTATTTTCAAATAAGATGATCCAATGGTGTGTGCTTGTACAGAGGAGGATGAATCTAACGACATCCACTTAGTAAAAAGAGTGAAATAAAAAAGACATACACGTGTCACTTTGGCACTCTTCCAAGGAAAGGAAAGGCTTTTAGGCACAAATTAAGAGTGAAGCTACCATGTGGATAAATAGTGGTTCATTTTAAATTCAAAGAGTCAAAGCAAATTGATGATGTGGAAGGTAGAAGATGAATCCAATGAAGCACTAAACCTTGAAGGAGTCTTTTTATTAAAGCCTTGGTTAAAACCTGTAAAGACTCTAAATTACATGGAAGCATCCGCATGTCTAGGTACAAGAGACAAACGAAAATCTAAACTATTGAAATAGAATGAAAGAGACTACAAGTTAAAAACAAATAGGGGAAACTATTGAAATAGAATGAGAGAGATTGATAGCAAAAGTAATTGAATCAAGTTATAGGTTGATCAATTACAATGTCTTAAAAGTTTTAGATCTAGAATTTGTAGACATATAGTTATAATTTAGGAAAGTAATAGTGACCCACAATGGTATTTTGGGCTATAAGTAATAGAGGAAGGAATAGAGCATAAGATCAGCAAAAAAGAGGACTAGAGATTCATTGAACTAGGAGAGTTTAGGAGTTAGTTTTTAGATCATTCTTACTACCTTGGCAATTGCCTCTCATGAGGGATTGAACATTTTATTTTGTTCATTATGCCTTATGTACTTTGTTATCTTATCAAACTATGAATAGAAAGTGGTAAAATGTGTAATTGTGAGTTTGTTTATAATTCTTTCTTTTCATTTTCTGTTATAAGCCTTTGTTATCTTTACATAAACACTAAGATAGTTAATCAAGCTATACACTCTTTAATTATTTTAGTGAATATTTTTGAATCTAATATTGTGTTGTTGGGTTAGATGATGTTTCTATTTATCTTTCTCTGTTGTAAGCCGCTAATGGGTCTATAGTCTTTGCTATAATTATTGATCATGCTTGATTTTATTTAATCATTTCATTAAGTTCTATTTTCATTAATTACTATGTTATTTAGTAGAGGAATATAGTCTTGGAACATCACCTTAGTAGTTTAAATACTTATTTATGTTTTATTCCTTCTCCCTTTTCACCAAACCCCAACAGAAGAGCCAGCTTCTTTAAAATTTGGAGGTCATTTCAAGGGTAAAGTCCCAAATATTTCAAACTTCTCATGACTTTGGTACATAGTTGAAAAATTAAGCATCAATAGTTTTTTAGCATGCCCAGTGGGGAATAATTTTACTAAAAGTACATGAGCAAACAATATTTAATAAGGGACAACTATGGACCAATTACAAGATCTCAATCTATTGTAAATCTAGGGATCTTAGTACCACAATTAGTAACTACTCTAAGAAGAAATTTGACTCATAAAAATACACTATGAGGTCATATGGCTATTTAGGCTCCACTTAGGAACTTTGTCAATTGGAATGGTATAATTCCACTTATATTGCCAACACCTCTTAATACATGGGACCCTATTCCAACTAATACCCTAAAGACATTACCTAAGTTTACTAGAGAAGACTTCAAGACTCTGGCAAAACATCTTCAAGATATGGCCAATGTGTGTACTATCCACTTTATTAAATAGCAGAATGTAACCTTGAGACTACTATCTACCTCTTTAAAAGGAAGATATATTTAATGGTATAGATATTTGGCACCAAATTCTATTAGATCTTGATACCAATTAGGAATTGTATTATATGATAGATTCAATGAAAAGGCAAATATGTCATCTCTCTTACAATAATTTATAACTATCAAGAGAGATCCCCAAGAAGCAATGATTGATTTAAACACCAAATTTTATAAGACATGGTAGAGAATCTTAATGTCGGCTCACCTTCCTGTAGGTATGGAAATATTTGTCTATTTCAAAGCTTTTAATTCTGATATCTTGATTATGATTTAGTCATTAGGAGGATAGAACCTTCTTGATGCCTATGATCTTACCGTAAGATCAAAAAATAATTTGATAGATGCTGGGAAATTACACCTAAGGCATCCTATGTCTATGTTTCCCAAGTTATCCCTTCCTATTCAATTTCATCTACACCTTTCCCTCCTCTCAAGGATCATCATCCCCATCTATATCTTCTTCCTCGTCAGAGATGAATGATGTCAAAAATATCCTCAAAACCTTTTCTAATGAAATTCTAAATATTAAGAGAAACCAAGCCTCAAACTAAAGACTTCATTATTAAAATTTTTACAGGAATAGACCCCCATATGAATGAAATCAGTATCAAGAGCCTCAAAGACCAGCTCCTTCTCAACCATCTAGCCAAGTTATCCCTATACCCACACCATTTCAGATAGTTCTACCAAGCTCAAAAAGAGAACTAATCCCTGGCCAAAATAATGTGGTGAAAGAGAGAAATACATGGTGTTTTCCTTGTAAAGAATCTCACATGCTAAGAAATTTCCCTATGAAAAATTTATAACAAAGAGTAGCCAAGCAAAGAAGAATGGGAAACCAAGAGGCTACTTTATTAGGACCTTATTAGTCACCCAGAGTTCAAAATATAGCCATGGTGGCTTAGATGTAAGGCATGTCATTAGAACAAGAGGGAGAGATTTCCCCTAAAAATGCTTTTTTCTCATGTATTGAGGATGAATAATTTTTGTTCATCAATGAGGCCTCAACCTCTAAAAACCAGGTTCAATCTGACTATTCTACAAGATCAAAGAGGTAGATGGTTGAGTCTACAGATAGTGTTCCTTCTTTTTATAGTAAATTGAGAAGAGTATTATTAGATATAATTCCATAGGTTCCTCAGACAAGGTAGGAAGTCTTAGGGACTATAGAGAATTAGGGGATCCCTAGAATGATATTTGAAAGGATACGGTATCCACAGTTCTCCAAATTATATCCATTTGGACCAATCAATGTGGTAGAACAATTGAAGAAAGTTCTCAAAATGTTGAAGTAGATAGGACGGCCTAAATTAGATCCCAGTTTGATCTAGCCAAAGATCTACTGGTCAACAAGGAAGTAGTCAAGGTGATCATATATCCCACCATTCCTGATAATTTAGATAATTAACAAGTATTTGAGACTTATCTCTAGATAATTTTATTTCTACAACAATAAAGAGAGTTTGTTGACCAACTAAAACCTAAGATTGAAGAGGCATATGGTGATCAAAAAGTATAACTAAGGTCCAACAAGCTTCTAAGGGGATTGATAACCCTTGAGAATCTGTTCAACCCTAATGAAGCAAACCCAAATAAAAGAAATTTTATGGCAAGTAAAGAAGATTACTTAGAGCTTGACATCTCAGAAGGGAGAAAGCTAAAATTAGGTAAGATTACCACTCAAAAGGAGAAAGATAGGTTCGTATCCCTATGCAATAAGATGATAGGGTAATATCATGGACATATGAGAATCTTCATGATTATAAGAAGGAAATAGTCCAACATACTATTGACCTGATAGAAGGATCAAAGCATGTTCACCAAAAGTAGAGGCTAGTGAATCCAAGAATTGAATCTCTCATGGAAGAAGAGCTCAAGAATCTATTAGAGTCCAAAATCAACTTTCCCATTAAGCATTCCACATGGGTCTTTAACTTGGTCCTAGTGAGGAAGAAGAATGAAGAGATCAAACTATGTGTGGACTTCAGGGATCTCAATAAAGCTTCCCTTAAAGATCAATACCCCCTACCTTAAATGGAATGGATTTTGAAAATGATTTATAGAGTAGAGAGGCTATCCTTATTGGATGGCTTATCAGGTTATAATTAGATATGGCTAATAGAATATCATAATAAAACCACGTTCACAATAAAGCAAGGGACTTTTACTTATGCAAAATTGCCATTTGGACTCTCCAATGTTGGGCCTACATTTCAATGAGCAATGGATATTAATTTTGGGGAGTTGATCAATAAGATGATTCTGATCTACCTAGGTGATCTCACTTTCTTCACCAAGTCTATTGAAGATCATTTTGATCAACTAGAGGCCATCTTTTAGAGATTCTAAGAATTCAATATTTCTTTAAATCCTAAGAAATGTGTATTTAGAGTACCTCAAGGTAATCTAATCACACACATTATTTCAAAAGAATAGATCTCCATAGATAAAATTAGAGTTAGGGAAATACCTGACCTATCACTTCTAGTAAGTAAGAAAGTAGTTCAATCTTTCCTTCAAAAGATTAATTTTATAATTATATTCATCTCAAATTTTGATATAATAGTCAGGCTCATTAATCTAATGTTGAAAAAGGATCTTAGTTTCAAATGTATGAGTAAAGTTTAATAAGATTTTGAAGATATCAAAAGGGCCATTATATCCACTCCAGTGTTACATAATTTGGACTTCTCCAAGGATTTCATCATGTATGTTTATGGAGGAGAGCACAAGATAGTAGTAGCATTGATGCAAAAAGACATAGAACAAGAAGGAGAGAATCAAATTGCCTTCTTCTCAAGGACCCTCCAAGATTATGAATCTAGGTATAATTTTGTTGAAAAGCAAGCTTATGCTATTGTTAAAAGTTTGAAAAAATTTAGGCACTTAATGACCAGTAACAAAATTGTAGTATTGGTGGCTCACCCACGTCTCAAAGATTGTATTATGGAGGGGAAAATAATCAAAAAAATATTAAATTGGATAACCAAGATATTAGAGTATGATATTGAGGTTAAACCTACCAAGCTAATAAGAGGAAGGGGTATTTGTCAATACATTATCCAAGATTTTGAAGCTCTACCAGAAGAAGATCTTGATGTAGAAGATGTGTTGTGCATCCAAGAAAATGAAATAGACTCTTGGGTTATTGATAAAATTCATTTTATGAAGTTTGGTTAGTATTCAAGTTAGTCATCTCCTAAAAAGAGAAGATACTACCAACAAAAAGGACCAAGTTTTATTCTGATTGATGAATTCCTTTTCAAAATGAACTTTGATGAAATCTTGCTCAGGTGTATAGAAGGCAAAGAAACTAAGATGATCTTATTTTATATGCATTATAGAACATATTGAGGACATTTTTTAGTGAGATCTACTACTATCAAGATATTCTATGCAAGGTATTTCTAGCCTACAATGTTTTTTTATTACCATGATATGGTTAGTAAGTGTTAATCTTGCCAGTTTTACATAGGTAAGAGGAATAATACATCATTGCCACTTAGTAAAAATTTTGTTGAAGAACATTTTGTTTAATGGAGCCTATATTTTATCAAGATGATTAATCCAATCTCAAATGTAGGGCACAAATGGATTCTTACTACCACTAAATATTTTACAATGCGGACTGAGGTAGTTCCTTTGAAAGAGGCTATAGAAGATATGATTCTAAGTCTCCTAAAAGAGATTACCACCAGATTTGGGCCTATTCATACTATCATATATGGCAATGCTAAGGCATTCCTCGGGGTTAATATTTTTAATTTTGTGTTGAATAATGGTATATATTTGAAGACTTCTTCAAATGATTATATGTAAGGTAATGGTCTGTCAAAATCAACCAATAATAATTTGATTAGACTCATCAAGAGAATGGGTAAGGACCATAAAAGAGGGTGGAATGAACATCTAAAGGTAGCCTTATGGGTAGACTAGATTACACCCAAATAGGTGATCAAGACCTCACCATATGAGCTGGTATATGGAATGAGTATAGTAATGCTTATTTCAATTGAAATACTAGCCTTATAGTTAATCAAGTAGCTGGAAATGGAAGGAAAAGACCCAATGCAAGTTAGACTTGTAAGATTAATAGAGCTCCAAGAAAATATAGAATCAACTCATGAGTCAATGATGAATTGTCAGCAGGTGATCAAGAGCTAGTTTGATCAAAATACATCTAAACTTGAGTTCAATGTTGGGAGCTAGGTCTTAAAATGGGATGTAAGAGTTGTGAAACTAGGAAATAATGGTAAGTTTAATTCTTTATGGATGGATCCCTTCAAGATAACTACATGTAAGTAGTGTAATACTTTTGAGTGGAAAAAATGGAAGGGGGGCATTATAGATTCCTATTAATGGGATCTTTCTGAAACTTTTCACATAATATCATCTACCCCTGTATATTAGTTAAGTTAGTTTCCCTTTCTGTTTCCTTGTTTTGAGGTTGTTTACCTACCTCTCTATAATAAGTTTTCTTTGAACACATTTTTTTCTTTAAAATCTCTCTAGTTTTTCATGTGGATTGTTTCACCCATGACCTTCCTCAAAGGAGCATAAGTCACTTAGCTACAACAAATATTAAATGTTGTCAAAGCAAAAAAAAGTAGCTTACAAACCTAATGCAAGATTCTACTAAACCTTTTGAAAGAAGGGGAAAAGGAGATAATAGAGATAGACAAATTTTTCCAAGCTCTAAAATAGAAGTAATTTTGTTTAAGTTTTGGTTAAAGCAAGTTTGCAGTGGTTCTTCCATGTAAGCATGGAGACCTAGTCACCATAAACTATAGAGTTAAAATTCTACATTTATTTTTACTTTAGGACATGCCTATATAATTATTCAACTAAGTATATAGGTGAATAAATCATCTTGGGACATTTTACTTCATGGGTTGAAGGATTCTCTTTTTTAAATCTTTCAAAAAGCGTTAAGTCTTAAATTGTTTTCAGGGACCGAGGAAATTTTTCTCTCCTCCCCAATACAAAGGGATGGTGCAAAGGGGAGAAAGTGACTAAAAATATGATCTCATGCCTAATCAATGTGTGGCATATTATTAGGGTATATAAGTTTCAATTCCCTTTCTAAGGAATGTCATGTTCATATTTTATTGGCAAGGTGCAAAAATTTCCTAGGAGCCAAGTGTTCAAGCAAGTAGTAACAAGGAGTTTTACTTCAAGTTCTTTGAGAAGCTTTACTTTGGGCTCTTTAAGAATATTTAATTTAGATTCTTTATGACTAAAGACTTAAATTTTTCCAAGACTCAAGACTTTGGACTCTTGGAAGGTAGTAACTGGCTACTAGAAACCTAAAGTAAGTAATGGGGCAAGGAAAACTCGAGTGGGTCTTGGTTAGTGTTCATCATATTTCCTGGACTACTTAACTTCCTTTCAATAATGTAAGTAAAGCAAATTGAGAACCCTAAAGTAGGTAATGGGGTAAGGAAAACTTGAGTGGGTCTTGGGAAGTGTTCATTACATTTTTAGGACTACTTAACTTCCTTTCAATAATGTAAGTAAAGCAACTTGAAAACCCTGAAGTAAGTAATGGGGCAAGGAAAACCCAAATGGGACTTGGGTAGTGTTCATCAAGTTTTTGGGACTACTTAACTTCCTTTCAATAATGTAATTAAAGTAACTCAATAACCCTAAAGTAAGTAATGGGGTAAGGAAAAATTGAACTGGTCTTGGACTTATGACTCTAGGTTCTGGGACCCACTATAGTGACACATGGCAGCTTCATGCTTGGGTTCTCTAAATAGCTTTACTTCAAGTTTCCAAAGGAGATTTACTTGCCAAAGGGGAGGTGTAAAAATACTTGAGGACCTAAAGAAGTGATAAAAGGTGAACTTGTTTACCTCCATTTCCCCAAAGGGTACTTTTAGAGGATGAAAGAGACTTTCAATAAGAAAAAGAGCTAAGTGCCAATTTCTTTCAGTAAAAGTGCAAGATGTTATTTTCTTTGTAGGAGTTGTTTTAGACATTTTATGCAATACAATTTCCTTGAAGGGATGTTTTCTTTCTGAAGTACACTTCTTAGGAAATCCTAAAGGGCACTTGTCTAAACAAAGTGTCTCAAATAATTTCCTCAAAGGGTACTTTTTTAGGGAAATGATCTAGTGCGAAAATTCTAAAGGATAAGTCTCTCGGGGAAATGGTCCACTCCAAGGTTTTTGAAGGGTCATTTTCTTAGGTAAGTATCCTCTACATTTTCCCCAAATGACCTTTCTTTAGTGAGGTGGACCAAGTCAAGGTTCTGAAGGGCACTTTTCCATAGGTCAAAGGACCAAGACATGGAGTCTTTCAAACATTTTATCCACAAGAGTTGTTTGAGGCAAAAAAAAAGAAAATATCTTTAGAGGAAGTGTTTGAGACATGAAGTCCAAAAGAATCATTCTAAAATAATTACATTGAAGAAATGCCTATGCAAAAGTGACAAAGCAAGCAGAACACCAAGGAATTTATTTCCAAGGAACAAAGTCCCTGAAAGGATTTTTCCAAATAATAAATGATGGTCTCATAGATGTTTTTGATGAGTGTGTAAACATCATTTTTGAGCTATAGGGACTAGCCATTTATTTTCAAATAAGATGATCCAATAGTGCATGCTTGTGTGGAAGAGAATGAATCCAAAAACATGCACTTAGTAAAATAGGTGCATGTAGAATACATCCATGTGTCACTTCAGTTATATTATAAGGAAAGGAAAGGCTTTCAGGCTCATATTAAGTATGAAGCTACCACATGGATAAATGGTAGTTATTTTTGAAGTCCAAAGTCAAATCAAATAAACAATGTGGAAGGAAGAATATTAATCCAATGTGTTGGGTGAATATTTTGTGACCAGCTAACTGACAGAAAAATAGGTATATCAACCTCAGTATAAGAATATTTATATGGTAAAATGTGTAGGTTTACCATAGCATAATGACATAAATCTCTCCTCTCATCGAGGGGAGTTTCCCTACAAGTCAAAATAGGTTCTCTGTAAGCTACTCTATACTAATATAAGCTAAAAATACACTCAGGGGTGGGATAACACCATCCATCTCTCTTTTTTCTGAGATGATGTTCACAGAGTAAAGGAGAAATCCTGGGTAGTTGCTGAAGGCATTTCTCTTCTTTCAAAAATGATGTTCAAAAAACTAGAGATAACTTTTTGGGTAATAATTGTGACCACAAGAAACCAACGAAAGCATAAAGTCTTCTGTTGCTTCTCCTACTGATTCAAGATGAAGTGACACAGTAGAGTGAAGTGTATCACAAAGTCTCCACCTCAACTATAATAGAATAAAAGATTATGAAGGATAATGGGAGCTCAAAGTCTCTACAATATCCTTTACACTGAAACAAAAAAAATAGACTAAAGATAATTTTGGTAGCACAAAGTCTCCCACAGTTGGCCTCAGGACACCTTTCAGATTATTTCCATTTGTTTTGCTTATTTGATTAAATAGACAAGACTATATTTAGGAAAAAGACATAAGAAATATTTCGTAGATAACACAAGCTATTTCAACATAAAGTCTGAAAGGTCACTTGCTTTCTCATTCAATTGACAAAATATGATTAACAGTCTAAGCTCAAAGTCTCAGGAATGCCTTTCAATTTGGGTAGAGTTTCACTTCTAATAACTGAGAGATCTCTCCTCTAAAAAATGAGAGATTACAATATATAGCAACCAAAGAAAGACTTTGGCACTTCTTTTCATGAAATGGCCTATGCTACATTCAATGTATTAGATAGAGGAAATTCTGTGAAGGGGCTATGCTAGAGCAGACTATCATCATGGACTCTGTCATTCTAATCAACTCAAATGTCTCCTCTAAAGCATGGGCTACTTAGTCTTCTTTATGATGCTCACATGGCTAACAATTCTCCTTTACTTGATGAAAAAAAATAGGCCACGCCATTGAATACTTGCATCATTTGATATCTACCTGGTGGACTATTCTACCTACTAGAATAACTCTCCTACAAATATTCCTAGATTTCCCTATATCATCCCCTCTTTCCTTAATGCATTTTGTCTCTTCTTGGTGATCTGAGCTCTTAGGCTATCTTCTTGCTTTCTTCTAGCTCCTTCTTTGGTTGGTCATTGAGTTCATTCTCAGGTTTGCATCTTTGAAAAATAATGGTTATTTCATTACCCTAATTTTGACATCCACGGGGATGTCATCAGTCACTAGTCACTTGAACCACTTTGAACCTTGAACCTTTGAACCTTTTAGAGAGCATTGGTTCAATTATTCAAAGTTCATCAAGCGGTTCAATCGGTTTGATGGTTCAATCTTTCTTACAAAGGGCCGTATTCACTTAGTCTTCTTTGGGAGTTCAATGTATTATTGAACCAATTGTTTAAACCTTTCTTCAGAAATCTTGTGCTTGGAACATCTTCTGGAATCTTCCATTCTAAATTTGAACTTTGAACCCATTGAGCTTGTTAAAGTGTTAAACTCTTTGAAACCTTTGAACCACTTTGAACTCTTCTTCTAGAACTTTGCTTGAACCATTTGCTTGAACCTTCTTCTAGAATCTTCTGCTCAAACCGTTTAAACTCTTAGAAGCTTTTGAACTCATTTAAACCTTTGAACCACTTTGAACCTTGAACCTTTGAACCTTTTGATGTTCAATGCCTCATTAGTTCATCAGTTCGGTGATTCGTTCCATATTATTGAACTCTTTTGAACCAATTAAACATGTTGAACTCTTTGAAGTCGAGTTCATTGGTTTAATGGTTCATTCCAACTCTTTAAACCCCACTGATGAACCTTTTGAATGAACCTTGGCATTGAGCCATCCTTGAAATGCTTAAGTGTTTTGAACTTTTTTCTTTGTGAAAGCCCACCTGTTGATCCTGCAATTTCCTTAGTTAAAAAGGCTTGATTAACTGAAAAAGTTGACTACTCAAAACAATTTTTTGAAAAAGGAAGAGATCATTTTGGTCTATCGGACCAAAATGGTTGACATGTTGTCCATAAAAACAAGTGATGTATTTTGGGAACAATAGTTGGCTCTAGTTTTGGAACCTTCATCGATGGTAAAAATAATCGAAGGGAGTAGAAACTAGACTCTAAGTGCCTTCATCTATGCCATTGGGCTATGGAGTCATGCCACCCAAAAATAAAGATGCCAAAAAATGAAAATGAACAACACAAAACTAAACTAAAGACTATAAAAATGTATAATTGATCTTATCTGATACTTCAAGAATTGAAGTGCTTCAGATGCTACCCACTGTGAGGTAGTGAAAATGGCGTGTCATCTTGATACTTCAGTAAGAAAATATTCTCACCATTAAGTTGATGAATGAAAAATGGACCTCTCCATAAGGAATCAAAATTTCCATGCATGCCCTTTGATTCTCTCCTCTTGTCCCATAACAAGACTTGATCTCCAATCTAAAAATCATGAATCTTTTCTTTCTGGTCAAAGAGATTCTTTACCAAACTTTGATGTGCAGCAATACTATCCACTACCATAGTTTATTGCTCTTCTAGTTCATCCAAGCACATGATCCTCTTGTCAATGGAGTTTTCAAATGTTTGATCCTTGACTACCTTCACCAACTTCAATGTTGGTAGCTCCAGGGTGATTGGTATCTCTACATTCAAACCATATAGAAGTTGAAAGGGTGACATACCTATTGCCCTCTTAGGTGTAATCTTGTCTACCCATAGAGCATCAAACAATGCTTTATGCTAGGTTCTCTGATTGTCATAAACTAGCTTCCTGATAATGGTCACTAGGTTCTCATTTCTTGATTCAGCTTGACTATTTCCTTGCAGATAATAGTTAGAGGAGTGGGAGCGAATAATCCCATAATTGTAGCAAAACTTGGTAACCTCTTGAGAACTAAAACAAGCAGTGTTATCTATTATAATCTTATTTGGGACCCCAAATGAGGAGATGATATTTTCTTTGAGAAAATTACATACCACTTCAAAAGTAGCATGCTTAGTTGGAATGGCTTCCACCCATTTGGTAAAGTAGTATGTGGTTGTAAGAACATAGTCATGTCCATAACTTGAGGATGGGTTCGTGGCACCAATGAAATCAATACCCCATTATTGAAATGGCTCTTTAATTACCACTGGCTTGAGAGGTAATGCGGCCGATTTGGATCTCCCAATGAACTATTGACACAGTTCACATCTACGTACCCATTTGTATGCATCTTAAAATAGAGTGGGCTAATAATACCTAGCTCATAAAATCTTATGAGTAGTCACAGGTGTATAAAATGTCCTTCAAAAGCAAGATTGTGGAAAGACTCCAAAATTTTAAATTGTTACCCATTGTCCATGCAACAAAGGAATACCCCATCAAGGCCCCTCTCATACAAACCATTTTCCCACAAGACATAGTTAGCATATTTTAATTTGATAGTTCTCTTTTCTTTACAAGATAGGTGGGTAGGACACTCACCATAGGTAAGGAAATGAGTGATATTGGAATACCACTCATCTATAGTAGTGACAAAGAGAACTACATCTAGTTCTTCATGTCCTATTTACTCTGGTATATTATCAGCAATTAATTGGTAGAGGCCTCTTCCCTACACAAGCTTCATAGGTTTGATAACAAGATCAAACTCTTGAATTTTGGCTATCTAATTTCCCCTTCTGGTACCAAACTCTTGTTGAGTTAAAATGGACTTTACTATTGTATTAGGCACCAGAGCAATAGTGTGTGAGTTCAAGATGTAAAACTAGAAGTGTTTCACCACCTTGACCATGGCATAAGCATGCTTCTCCATGTTTGAATATTTTAGTTCATGAGATTTGAGAGGACAACTCATAAATGAGATAGGAGATTCCACACCATCTTCATTCTATTGAACTAGAATGGCTAAAAGTATGTGTTCAGAAGCATAACTGTACACTATGAAGTCTTTGGTATAATTTGGGCAAACCAAGACCGAGGCATGGGCGATAGCTTTCTTGAAATCTTGAAATGCTGACTTGACTTCTTCGGTCTAGTGGAAAGTAGCTTTTCCCTTCATCATGTCGATAATGTGGTGAGTCTTTTCTACAAATTTAAGAATGAACCTTCATATAAAATTCACCTTTATAAAGAAAGAATGAATTGTAGTCTTACTAGCAGGCAAGGTAAGCTCTTGGATGGATTTGACTCTTTCTGAATCAATTTTTATGCCTTCTTAGGATACAGTGTGACCAAAAATTTTCCCTTCTGTAACTCTAAAAGCTAATTTTTTAGAATTAAGGGAAATGTCATTCTGTCGACATCATTCTAGCACTTGTTGTAAATGATACACATGATCAGGATGATGTTTGGAAAAGATAGTCAAGTCATTGAGATATACCACAATGAACTTCCCCATTTCATCTCTAAATACAAGGTCTATGGCTCTCTGGAAGGTGGAACTAGCATTAATGATCAAGGCAACAATTTGGGTGACCATTGTGGGTGACAGTTAATTCCTCAAATTTTGTATTGTTTTAAATCCTCACCCGTTATGTCCTCAAACACTGTATTGTTTTAATTCTTGGAAGTAAAATTGTTGGTGATAGTTATTTTCTCAAGCCACTCAATCTTAAATCATCACACATTAATTCCTTGAGCTAATCAATCCCCCAATGCTTTCAAAATATGTATAAATGCATTGTAACCTAAAATGGGAAGGCAAACATCTCTTCCCAGAGATAATCCTATATTTGTATTGTAAGTTTTGAGTAATACGACATCTCTTCTTAGAGAATTCATTATTACTATGTTATTTCTATGCTATTGGAATATTTATCAACCAGAACTTTTGAGTTTTGGATCAATGGTATCAGAGCAATTTGTCTTGAGAGTATATGATTTCAAGGACGAGGTTAGGCTACAGGAAACTTTGGTAGGAAGCGACAAAGCTTCCAAACTTTCCACCTGTGCACCCCAAATGACTTCAAATGTAATATGACATTGAGACATCTGATCCTTTCAAGGAAATGGTGAATGAAGCCCTCTAATGACAACAAGCATAGATGTTGCAACAATTAGCTCAAATTCTTCAAATACTTCTGATGGGAAATTCTAGCTTCACGACTACACATCATGGCTCCTCATCGAGGGAACTTCCTTTTAGTGCCCAAACACCCTTTAAGGTTTAGGTAAATTTTGATATCCCCACATTTTAAGGCAAAATCAATGCTAATGTAGTGGAAAATTGGTTGGATCAACTATCTTCCTACTTCGCTATAAATAAGTTCATCGATGGAGAAAAGATCACTTTTGCTCTTTTGAAATCATCATTGCCCATGAAAAACTTGTGGGAAGTGTAAAAAAAGAGGTTCAATATAGATATCATTGGCCTTGGGGTGGAACCTACCTAGGATGATTTTATGGAAGCAGTAAAAGAAGAATACTATCCCATCGGAGCGTATGATGATCTGTACATATAGTGGTAACAACTTCGCCAAGGCAAGGACCAATCTATTCAAGATTACACAGACACTTTTCATTCTTTGTCTGCAAGATTAGGCATTCAAGAAAGTGAGAAACATAAAACTATCAAATATCATGGTGGACTACAATGGTACATACAGGCGAAAATGGAACTCTTCAATTTTGAAACCCTCAGTGAGGCATATAAATTTGCAGTGAATATTGAATAGAAGCATGGCAGGAAGAATACAAAGACTCAACCCTCAAAATGGAAAAGTGACAAGGAAGGTCAAACACAAGGCCAAAATTAGAAGTAGGAGTTTTAGGATAAGAAATCCCAGAAGGGGAAGGCTAGAAAATGGTGTGATTACCACAAAATTGGAACTCACTCCAAAGAATAATGTTGAGCAATCAAGTCGCTGCTCTTTGAGTCACAATACTCGACATCTACTACTCTGCCTCATTCATAACCCACATTCGAAGAGGATGAAGAAGAAATTGTATATGCTAAACCTGACACCATCGTTGCTTCATCATAAACTCATGAGGAAAGACCAGATAACAAAGAAAGATTGTTTCACTCTAAATTATTGGTAAAAGGTAAGCCTCTGCATTTCATTCTTGATAGTGGGAGTCAAAAGAATTTAATCTCTACTAAATTTATGAAAAGTCTAGATCTATCCAAGAAGCCTCATCCAAAGCCCTATAGTATTGGATGGTTGAGCCTAGGGAAAGACCTTCGTGTCACCCATTAGTGTCTTCTTCCATATGCTATAAAATCATTCCAAGATGAAGTCTTGTGTGATGTGGTCAATCTAGATGTTTGTGATGTACTCCTTGGTCAGTTGTTAATGTATGAGCGACATGGCATCTATGAATCATGAACTTGAAAGATCACCCTCACTCTTGGAACATAGTATTAAAGGGTACCAGAGGTACCACCTCCCACATCTGTCTCCCTAATCAATGTAAAGAAATACAAGAGATTGGTGGAGAAGATAAAGCAATTTGTTCTCATGGTGGTCAAACCATAGAAATCTAAAGAGGTCAATGTTGTAGTCCTGACTACACAATCAACACAACAACAAAAGTAGATAGGATTAATCACAAGAGAATATGATGACTTATTCAAGTCACCTATAGGAGTTCCACTACATTGCCAGGTAAAACATTCTATCAATTTGATCACAGGATCACCTTTGCCTAACAGTCTTGTGTATCACAGATCAATTTTGGAGAATGATGAGATAAAAAGACATATTCAAGAATTGATCCAAAGGGGTCACATCCGGCCAAGCTCTTCACCTTGTGGTAGCCCAATTGTCTTGTCACTGAAGAAAGATGAAACATGGAGGCTTTACATTGACTAACAAGCCCTGAATAAAATCTCTGTGAGGAATCACTGCCCTCTCCCCATGATTGATGACCTACTGGACCAGCTCTGTGGTATGAATTTCTTCACCAAAATTGATCTCAAATTTGGTTATCACCAAATTCCCATCGATCCCACTGATGTCTGGAAAACTGCATTCAAATCTAAGGAGGGGCTCTTTGAATGGTTGGTTATGCCTTTTGGCAAAACTAACGCACCTGCAACCTTCATGAGGATGATGGATGACATCCTATGACCCTTCACCAACTCATTCATGGTTGTCTACTTAGATCACATACTCATCTATATCAAAACATGGGAAGAACATTTGCAACATGTTTGTAAGGTGCTTCAAACTCTTCAGGAACACAAGTTGTATGCAAATCTTGAGAAAAGCACATTTGGAATGACAACAATTCAGTACCTCAAGTACGTTATGAATGAGGAAGGGGTCCATGTTGATCCAGAAAAGATTTGGGTTATTTGAGAATGGCCCACACCAAGGACCCTCACAGAGCTTCACAACTTTTTGGGTCTTGCAAATTTATACTGCAAGTTTGTTCTTGGATTTTCACATGTTGCTTGGTCAATAACCCAAGTGACTAAAGGCGAAGCTAAAGCTACATTTCAGTGGGGTGAATATAGAAAAGGGAATTTGAGAATTTGAATAATAGACTCTACTCAGCCCTTGTTCTTGCCTTGTTAGATTTGCATCAACCATTTGAGTTGATGATAGATGCATCTAAATATGCCATGGGAGCTGTCATCATGCAACATGGCCATCCTATTGCATACCATAGTGAAACTTTAATTGATACAGTTAGGAAATATCCAACATATGATAAGGATCTCTATGCCATTGTGCAAGCCTAAAAACACTCAAAACACTACATCTTGGGGAAAGAGATAGTCATCCACACTGACCACAGACCATTGGAATTGATCCAAATGCAAAGCAAACTATGAAATGAGAGGCACCAAAAGTGGGCCACGTATCTTTAGCAATTCCACCTAATAATCAAACACAAAAAGGGGAGCTCAAATACAACTGTAGATTGTCTAAGCTACCCACCAATTACTGCACTCACAATAGTTCTTGACCTGTGCGAACATGAGACTACCACTTAGGGTGCTTTGTATGAAGCAGATCCTACCTTTACTAATACATATCAAGTGCTCCAAAAAGGTGAACATGTTTTTTACTTCTATTTACAAGATAATGTCCTCTACCATATGGGGCACATCTATGTTCCTATTGTAAAGTAATAAAAGATGATATTAGAAGCACACTTCAATAGGACAACTGGACACTTTGGTATCGAAAAGACATTGGTAGTTCTTCAAAAACACTCTTACTAGCCCCATATGTGGAAATATGTGGAAGGATATCTCAAATATTTCACCCCATGTGCAATAGCCAAGCCAAAAAATAAGAAGCAAGGATTATACATGCCATTGCTAAAACCAACCAGGCCTTGGAAATCCATCTCAATGGATTTTCTCTCAAGTTTTCCCACTTCCAAACATGGAAAGGACTGTATTTTTGTGGTAGTTGATCATTTTTCAAAAATGGCTATCATGCTTGCTTGTAAGAAAAATATATCTACTGAGGAAACTATTCAACTATATTTTATTCATCTATGGCTCCATTTTGGTCTCCCTAAGTCCATTATCTCAAATCGAGATAGCAGGTTCGTGAGCATCTTCTAGTCCACTCTATGGAAGATGATGGATACTAAGCTTGTGAAGTCCATAGCCTTCCATCCACAGACTAATGGTCAGATAGAGGTGGTAAACCAATTGATTATTCACATGATTCAGATGTATCACTCTAAACATCCACACACATGGGATGAGGGACTTCCTTTCATACAACATGGATATAATTGGGTGCTACACAGCTCGACCAAGCACAGTCCATTCCAAGTATGTTTTGGGTTCCAACCCATGACACCAATTGATATAGTTGTTCCATTTTTGACCATGGAATACAAACCTCATGGAAGATTTGAGGTAGCAAAAGCAACAAAGTTTATTAAACAAATGCAACACATCCAGTAACAAGTTCATGACATCCTGGAAAAGATGAATTAGAAGTATAATCAATGCCATCAAAAACATAGGATTACACACCATTTTTCTGTGGGTGACAAGGTTTGGTTACAGCTTTAGAAGGAATGGCTTGCAAGCCCACATAAAAACATTCAACCTATGTGATATGGTCCATAAACCATTACCAAAAAAGTTGCAAAAATTGCTTTTGAGTTAAACCTACTAGCCTACCTTAGTTTGCATCCAATATTCAATGTGGAGCTCATCAAACCATATCACCCACCTCTATTGGACACATTAGTTGTGTCAAAACAACTAGACATTGATGAGCTTGATCCATAGAGTTTTGCTCTAGTAGAAGAGGATCAGATTGTGGATACTTGGATGAAGACAACAAGAGGACACTCTATTCTGCTATATCGAGTGGTTAGAAGAGGCCAGCTTATCCACCAAGGTGAGTGGCTCATAGAGAATCAAATCAAGACACAACTACCCCACTTGATAGGGAATATTGATGCAATGGGGACCATTGCTTTTCAAGGAGGGAGGAATGATTTGGGCAATAATTTGGTGATGATTCGAGTGATAGTTAATTCCTATAATTTTGTATTATTTTAAATCCTCACCTGTTATGTCCTTAAGTGATGTATTGTTTTAATTCTTGGAAGTCAATTTGTTAGTGATAGTTATTTTTTCAAGCCAGTCAATCTTAAATCGTCACCCATTAATTCCTTGAGCCACTCAATCTCTCGATGCTTTCAAAATATGTATAAATGCATTGTAACCCAAAATGGGAAGGTAGACATCTCTTCCCAGAGATAAGCCTATATTCATATTGCAATTTTTGAGTAATATGACATCTCTTCTCAGAGAATTCATTGTTACTGTGCTATTTCTATGCTATTGGAATATTTATCAACTATAACTTCTAAGTTTTTGATCAAATAATCAAACCAAAAGGCATTTGATGATATGCAAAGGTGCCCCAAGGTGTAATTAAAGTGGTCTTATGTTGGTCTACTTCACTGACTTCCATTTGATTATATCCTAAAAAACCATTTGACATTGATAACATCTCCAAACCAATCAATGTCTATAGGACCTGATCCATGATGAGTAGGGGATCGATGTCCTTTAGAGACGATTGATTTAGATTTTTGAAATCAACACGGAGGTGAATTTCTCCATTCTTTTTTCTCATAGGGACTATGTTCGTAATCCAGGTGGAATGATGGATTGGAAAAATTATCCTTGCTTTTAACATTTTTTGAATCTTAGACAGAATAGTACCTAATATCTTGGGGTTATACTATCTTGATTTCTACTTGTGAGGCAATGAACCAGTCTTGAAAGGAATTTCCTGTCAAATTTATTTAGGCTTGAGAGATTCCAAATCATCATAGGAGTATGCCAAAACATCAATGTAATGGAGAAGTAGAGCAATGAATTTGAGCTTTTCATCAAGAGTGCAACACTTCTCTATGTTGACCATCTTGAGATTTTCTTCGGTACTCAAATTTATTTGATCAAACTCTTGGGAGGAACTTAAATTCATTTGTTGGTTCCTGATGAACCTGTCATGCTTATCAAATAGTTTCTCAAGAGAAACCAATCCTTTTGGGATTTTATTCCCTTTGAGCTGAAGGAATTCTTCACCAGTGTTTAAACTTGTTTTAGGAGTTGATTCTCATGGTGGAGACTTACTGCCTTCAAAATAAAGCTCCTCAAAGCTATTTATTTGTTCTAAAAAATTAATGATTTGGTTGTCACCATTGAATACCTGCCAATGGTTAGAATTATCAAGAACACTTGGTCAAAAGACCAGTTTGATAGTGTACTTGTTCCCTTTGAAATTGAGGTGAGGAACTATGACGGTCATAGAAATAGCCAATGAATCTGCTCGATCATTAAACTCTCTAAGCACTGCAAAGATACTAAAAGCATGAAAACTTTCAATACAGTCCCATACAAGATTACAATAATATTGTAATCTTTCATTCTTGGTTTGATACAAGTTCCTCACCTGACAAACCACCAGTTTAGCATCTCCTTTGGCATGAAGGAGTTTAATACCTTTATCTTGAGCAGCCTTCAACATGAGTAACAGAGATTCATACTCGGTAGTGTTGTTGATGTTGTTGAACTACAACTTATATGAATAAGGAAAAATATATCCTTGAGGAGATATTAGAATAATATCAGCTCCAAAATTGGTAGAAGAATTGCTACCATCAAATTCTAGAATCTAAACATCATTGGAATCTGATCTCCTTTCAGATTTCTCTTCATTAGGGAGGGAGGATTATTTTGTACCTAAATTTTGCTCTACCAATTCTTTTGGTATTTTATCTGAACCTTTTGAATTGTCACCTATAGGAATTTCATCTGATGAAACAAAAACATCCTCTGTAGATAGGAAGTAATTACCCATTCCTGAAGACTCAAACAAAATTTAAGCTTTAGGATTTGATGTCTGAGTGACAATATATTTTGATTCCTTCTCAAGAAGCATCCTTTACATGATGCCCTTCATAGGTATCCTCACCTCAGATAGGTCCATGCTCAATTCTCCACCAACATCCTTGTAAAAATTTCATCCAAGTAGAATGCCATAGAAAGTTGGAACGTTGGCCACCAAGACTATCATTTTAATCCTCTTTTCTGGAAAGGCAACAAATGCAAATTGGGCATCTTTGATCTAACGCAGCTGAGGTACTTATTTGTTTTCTATGGAGAAACATCTCCCAAATGTTTTAGTCAGAGTGAGGCTGAGAGAATCTGCCACCATGGTAGGCATGACATTGTCAGAGGCTCCTGAGTCAATTATGCAATTGCTCAGTTTATGTCCATTTATCAATAGGGAAACATAGAAAGGTTCTATTTTCCTGGGGGCAACAGGAGGAGTAATTACCAAGTTATTTGAGGTGGATATGTTCTTTTGGGGATCAGGAGTTGCCTTTGAACCACCTTGGCCTGCAAGAATAGTTATGTTCTTTACACACTTGACCAACCTATCCAACTGATCAGGGTTGGCTTTCATATATTCAAACTCAGTCATTTGGATTTTGGTCTTTCTAGTATGGTCAATTATATCAAATAATTGAAAAGAACTAGGGACAGAGGAAGGAATTCCATCATTCTAGTTTTTAGGGGGTGTGATACTGGTCTGAGAATTTGAAGTAGAAGGAATAGGAATATTTGAGGTACTTACTTTTTTAGTGATCACCAAGTCCTTTGATTAGAAAGATAGAGAAGTCCCCTATTTAGCAATTGTAATTGCTGGTCGAGATTCTTCCCCTATTTTTCCCTTATTAGTTTGTTGAGTTGATTGGTTTTGGGACCTAGTAAGAATAATGCATGATCCCTCACACACTTCTCCCTTACTTCTAGCTTCATCCTATTAATTCAACAAATCAATGTTGAAGTCACCAGCTAATTCTTCTTCCCCTTTTGTGAAGAGATTAGCATCATCTTCTTGGTTTAACTCAATTTGGAAAGAGAAATCAGATTTAGTTTCAAGATATCAAATTGCTGAGTTAGCTAGAGCTGCTTCAATGGCAAGCTTCCCCTGTGGGGGAGGGAGATGATTTGTTTGCCCTTGATTTCTAACAGCATTGCCTTGATATGACTAGTCGGGAAATGTCTTCCTTGGTACATCTCAGTAAGAAGGAAGAGCAGACATCCCTTGTGCCATTTGCTTTTTCAGAGCAAGCAACTCATTTGCCAGCATTTGCACCATAGGGTCAGTGGTGGCTGTAGAAGAATTTTCAAAAGATGAAGAAGATTTATTTCTATTGGGATATCTTCTTATCTTTCCTATCAAGATAAGGTCATCTTCAACCTTAGTGACCAAATCTTGAGCTGCAGCAAGGTCTATGTGGCCATCCCACCTCAACAAGAAACTCATTTCAGGAAGCTGAGAATTTATGAAGAAACATTTGAGATTTTCAGGTGTTGACTGAGTAATGGTATGAATTTTGTTCCTCAAGTTGTCAAACTTAGAATTGAAGTCTCGCATAAGTTCATGAGGCTCCTTCTTCATTTTCCTAAGCTAAGATAATAGGGCATGTGCATCTTCTGTAGGTTTGAACCTAGCTTTGAACTTGGCTTTGAGAGTGTTCCAGTCAATGATAGTTTGAGCTTGCAAAAGATAGAACCAATCTGCTATAGCACCTTGTAGTGTTTCTACAAATAGTCTTACTGCTATGTCTTCATATTCCGTGCCTATCATGCCACATGCTATGTAGAATGATAAAATATGTTCATTGGGATGAACTCTCCTATCACCAAATAATTTGGGAAAATTCTTCCTTAAACTATGGAGTAGTCATGTAAGGGTGGATTTAGATTCATGGGACTAAAGGTGTTACCCTAGGGGCCTTAAGCTGCCATTATATGAAATTTAAAGGGAGGGATAACAAATATTTGAGGTGTATGTATAGACAAAGCTCTGCTAGTAAAGGAAAGATGAGCTTTTCTTGGTATTAGTGACCTGATGTTTGTAGGAGGAAAACTCTTGGTTCACTGGAGGTGAGATGGTGGAGGAAATAGATCAAAATTACTTTGCTGCACCAGCTCAGATACAGGATCAACAATACCTTGAGCTCTCTGGCTTCACATGTATGGTGGATTTGCCAGAGTATAAAATATAAATGGAAAAGAACTAGCACTACTTCAATTGGAAGCTTGAGGCTTCAAATTGTGCATTCTTCCCTAGCAAAGTCACCAAAAACTATTGGGTGAATATTTTGTCACCAGCTAACTGATAGCAAAATAGGTATATCAACCTCAACATAAGGAGATTTATATGGAAAAATGTGTAGGTTTACCTCAACATAATGAGATAAATCTCTCCTCTCATCAAGGGGAGGTTCCCTACAAGTTAGGGGAGGTTCCCTGTAATCTACTATATACTAATATAAGATAAAAATACACTCAGGGGTGGGATAACACCATTCATCTCTCATTTTTTAGAGATGATGTTCATAGATTAAAGGAGAAATGTTGGGTAGTTGTTAAAAGCATTTTTCTTCTTTCAGAAATGATGTTCAAAAAACTAGAGGAAGACTTTTTGGGTTGTAATTGTGACCACAAGAAACCCATGAAAGCATAAAGTCTTTCATACTGATTCAGGATGAAGTGACACAGTAGAATGAAGTGTAGCACAAAGTCTCCACCTCAACTACAATAAGGTAAAAGATTACAAAGGATAATGGGAGCTCAAAGTCTCCAATATCCTTTACACTAAAATAGAAAAAATAAACTAAAGACAATTTTGACAGCACAAAGTCTCCCACAGTCAGCTTCAAGACACCTTTCAGATTATTTCCACTTGTTCTGATTATTTTATTAAATGGATAAGACTATATTTAGGAAAAATACATAAGAAAAATTTCATAGATAACACAATCTATTTCAACACAAAGTCTAAAAGGTCACTTGCTTTCTCATTCAATTGACAAAATATGATTAACAGTCTGAGCTCAAAGTCTTAGGAATGCCTTTCAATTTGGGTAGAGTTTCACTTCTAATAATTGAGAGATCTCTCCTCTACCAAATGAGAGATTAAAATATATAGCAACCAAAGAAAGACTTTGGTTCTTCTTTTCATGAAATGGTCCATGCTACATTCAATGTATTGGACAGAGGAAATTCTGTGAAGGGGCCATGCTGGAGCAAACTATCAGCCTGGACTCTGGCATTCTAATAAACTCAAATGTCTCCTCCAAAGCATGGGCTACTTGGTCTTCTTTATGATTCTAACATGGTTGTCCATTTGCCTTTACTTGATGAAGAAAAATAGGCCACACCATTGAATACTTGCATCCTCTCATATCCACTTGGTGGACTGTTCCACCTATTGGAATAACTCTCCTACATATATTCTTGGATTTCTATATATCATCCCCTCTTTCCTTAATGCATTTGGTCTCTTCCTAGTGATCTGAGCTCTCAGGCTATCTTCTCACTTTCTATTGGCTACTTCAGCTCCTTCTTTGGTTGGTCTCTAAGTTCATTCATGGGTCTGCATCTTTGAAAAATAACAGTTATTTCATTACCCTAATTTTGACGTCCACGGGGACGTCATCGGTCATTGGTCACTTGAACCAATTTGAACCATGAACCACCTTTTGGATAGCATTGGTTCAATGGTTTAATGGTTCAAAGTTCATCAAGTAGTTCATTCGGTTTGGCAGTTCAATATTTCTTTCAAATGGCTGCATTCACTTAGTCTTCTTTGGGAGTTCAATGTATCATTGAACCAATTGTTTAAACCTTTCTTCGGCAATATTCCACTTGAAACATATTCTAGAATCTTCCACTCAAAATTTGAACTTTGAACCCATTGAACTTGCTAAAGTGTTGAACTCTTTTAAACCTTTCAACCACTTTGAACTCTTCTTATAGAACTTTCCTTGAACTATTCGCTCGAACCTTCTTCTAGAATCTTCTGCTCAAACTGTTTAAACTCTTCAAATATTTTGAACTCATTTAAACCTTTGAACCACTTTAAACCTTGCACCTTTGAACCTTTTTAAGTTCAATGGTTCAATGGTTCATTGGTTCATTAGTTTAGTGATTCATTCCATATTATTGAACTCTTTTGAACCAATTGAACTTGTTGAACTCTTTGAACTCTTTGAAGCGGAGTTCATTGGTTCAATGGTTCAATGATTCATTCCAACTCTTTGAACCCTGATGATGAACCTTTTGAATGAATCTCAACATTGAACCATCCTTGAAATTCCTAAGTGTTTTGAACTTTTTTCTTTGTGAAATCCCGCCTGTTGAACCTGCAATTTCCTTAGTTGAAAAGGCTTGATTAACTAAAAAAGTTGACTACTCAGAACATTTTTTTGAAAAAGGAAGAGATCATTTTGGCCTGCAGGACCAAAATGGTCAACATGTTGTCCAAAAAAACAAGTGATGAATTTTGGGAACAACATAATGGAGCGCTGAGCCTCGAAGGAGTATTTTTGTTAAAGCCTTGGTGAAAAGATTTAAAGACTCTAAAAGTTCCAAAATCCTCTGTGTCTAGGTACATGAGATAAATAAAAAGCTAAACTATTGAAATAGAATGAAAGAGGTTGTAAGTTAAATACAAATAGGGGAAATTATTAAAACAAAAAGAGAGAGACTGATAGTGGAAGTAAATGAATCAAGTTCTAGGTTGATAAGTTATAATGGCTTACAGGTTTAAGATCCAAAATTTGTAGACATACAGTTAGAATTTGAGCAAGTAATAATTACCCACAATAGTATTTTGGGCTATAAGTATCAGAAGAAGGAATAGAGTACAACACTGGAAAAAAAGAGGATTGGAGATTCATCAGACCAAGAGAATTTATGAGTTAGTTTTTAGATCATTCTTATTGACTTAGTATGTGCCTCTCATGAGGGATTAAACATTGTATTCCATGCATTCTACCTTATGTACTTTTATATCTTATCAAACTATGAAGAGAGAGTGGTGTTCAGTGTAATTACAAGTCTAGTTCTAATTCTTGCTTTTCATTTTCTTTTATGAGCCTTTGTTAGCTTTACATAAACATTGAGATAGTTAATATTTCTATGTGCTCTTTAATTATGTCAGTGAATATCATTGAATCTAATATTGTGCTATTCAGTTAAATGATTTTTCTAGTTATCTTTCTATATTGTAAGCCTCTAATGGGTCCATAGCATTTGTTATAATTATTAATCATGCTTGATGCTCTTTAATATCTTTATTAAGCTCTATTTGTACTAATTACTATGCTAGTTGGTACAGGAATACAGTCTTGGTACATTGCCTTAGTAGTTTAAATACTTATTTATACTTTATTCCTTCTCCCTTTTCACCAAACCCCAAGAGAAGAGTCAACTTATTTAAAATATAGAGGTCATTTCAAGGGTCAAGTCTTACATCTTTAAAATTTCCCATGACTTTGGTGCATATTTGCAAAATTATGCATTAATAGTGACTATTTTAGAATTTTCATGGCAATTTTTAGCTTGACTCAGATGGAATAATACTGATTTTTTATATTTTTTTAGTTAGTCCATTTTCAATTATAATTATATGTATGGATCAGTCATAATTGTTATAGTTTAATGAAGTATTACATAATTATGGTTTATCAAATCAAATATCTCTATCATGAACTTCATTTGAAAATTTAACTATGAACCCTAGTGGTTTGTTGAACATTTGAAAATGTTAACATGATTGAAGTTGGTTTGATATAAAGTATCAAAAGATACTAAGGTTTTAAATTCAAGGTACTTATTTGCCTAAGGTTATTAATTTTAACATTATCTATCCTAAATTCTAAGGTAATATGATTATTTTATTTTAAAATCCTAATGGTCTTGAGACATATGGTTTCAATGGTCCTAAGCTAAGATCATTATCTTAAGTTTTGAAATAATATAGCTATCGAGCTTTAGTTATTTCAAGGGCATTTAAATGGTTTGATTTGGAGGGTATAAATCTTTGTTTGAAAGTTTAATGTTATTATCCTAAGTTTGGGTCTTGAGGCAAACATTTTAAAAGGCATAAAAGTAGTGTGGATGACTTTGTTTCAAGTTATGAACCTTTCATGACATAGGATTTTTTGATTGGTGAGTTAGTAATTGAGTTAGCATTTGAATTAGAGGTTTCATGGCTTGCAAGCTAGCAAGGGAATTTAATGTGAAGCACTATCAATGCTTTGATATCATGGTGATATTTTTGATAGTTTTAGAATTTATTATGAGGTGTACATGCATCAAATAATGGAAGTTGTTAGGATGTTTGGTAAACAATTTGGTGATTACTAAGTTTGATCATGTTGTTAACCTAGTTGGTGTAATTGCTACATACATCCTCGATTGGATGAATCCAATATAAATAAGACACATAAACAAGGTAGTGACAATGGTGAGTTGTGATTATGAATATATTATTTTTCTTGGTTTTGGTCATTTCACAAAGCTTGTTCGCAAAAGTGTGACTTTACCAATTTTGATTTTTGAGTTGTAGATGAGATTTTGAATGGGAAGCTCACAGAAAATCACATCTAGGTATGAAATGAATAATTTTTGAGAAGTATTATGGTGATTTAAAAAATATTTTTAGTTTCATGGAAAAGAAATGAATTTTTAGTTTACATGGGAAAGAAATGAACTCTGGTCTACATGAGATAAGTTTCATTTAATAGGTCTATGCATACATGTTTTGGAATTTGAATGAGATCATAGTGGTTGAATATGTAATTTCTTTGCATATATAATGATAATAAATGGGTTTAGTCTTCATTATATTTTTTAAAGAAGATGAGAATGGAATATTTTGGTTCACCAATTTATGTCGAGCATGGTTTTCTTGAATAGTTTGAGGCTTTTCTTTTTCAAATATGCATAGTGTTGAGGTTTTGTCATTAATATATCCATAAATATATTCAATGGTGTGTTTTGAAATATCTATAATTGAAGGGGTTTCATTGACACTTCATTTTTATATATAGACTCTACATGTTTATTTCATGAATATTTGAAAATATTTTAAAGATTTATGTTTCATGTATATCAGCGCAAGTCTTGAAAGAAAACTTGCATGTTATGATGTAAAAAATATAACATGTTAAAATTTGAAATAATAGGAAATTTTCTCATAAATTGTACTTTAGTTTGGGTTTTGATGATTCTATCATATTGAGATATTTAATGTATCTAGTCTTGAAATCTTAATATTGTGCATATTAGGGTTTTGTGAAGTGTGAAATATTGGAAAATATGATAGGAGTTCAAAGTTTTGGGTTTGATAAGATTTTGTTTGATATTGAAGATTCATATTTAAGATTTTTTTTAGAAATAAACTCTACTTGTTTGTTAGGTAATATTTGTAAATCCTTGAATGGTTATAGTCATCCATTGTATAGAGAAGTTGTCAGAAGATGGTTCAAACATATTTATACAAATATATTTTAGTATGATTGAAGCTATAATTTTCATGCACCAATTTCAATTTTGACTATTTTAAGGATAAATATGCATATAGAAATATAGTAGGGTTAGCTTCGAACATAATGAAATTAATATTGCATTTGCACCTTAGTTTTGAAGTCTTAGGTTTTGTTTTGAATCTAAATGTTAAAATAATTGTTGTATGAAGAAGTTGAGATATTTTTTTCTTAGCTTAACATAATGATTTGAATACGTAGTGTTCTATGAATGCTTCTATGGAGATTTATTTTAAATAATGCATTCAAAAATTATTTTTAGTTTAAGATATTTTTCAAGAAGTTAAACAGTGGTTCTGATAGAATATACTTCATGAAGTTGATTTTTAGTTTAAAGTATGACTTGAGAAAATGAAGTTATTATTTAGATTTATATTGATTAAAGGACCTATTGAATTATTTTTTATTTCTAAAGTTACTCATTCCTTTAAATAAGTTTTACAGACTGTAGTTTAAGAAGTATAAGTCATAAATGGTTTTCATAAGATATTCTATCAATCATGTTGATTTGTTCCAGTTTGAAGAGCTTGTGTGATTGTAGTTGGGTTTTTGATATTCATATGAGCATAATTTTATTTCAAGTTTCAAAATGGAAATTCATGGTGATTAGTGAACATAATTGGAGTATTTCAAGTTATGTTTCAATCATTTGATAGTGCAAAGGTTATTTTATTGATTTATAAATAATGTTTGGTTTCATTTTGAATATGTCCATGTTGATTTTTAGATTGTATTTAAAATTTATGGATGGGATTAGCCTAGATCAAGTAGGAGTAATGATAATATAGGTTGGGGTCAAAATTTTGATAATGTAAATCAATAGAACCCAAATATAAATTTTCTAAATGATGGTTTTAGGGCTAGGAGATTTGGCCCTAGATTTAATAGAGGTTCTAGGATGTCTATCTACATTGATGCTAATGATTCTGAGTTTTAGAATGTTTTAAATAATTTGCCTTTAAATTCAAATAATCATAGGGGTAACTGAGTATTTCTTGGCCATAGATTTGGTGTTAGGACTCCTCACAACACTTCCTCTCATAATTTGTAAAATAATATGCATCTTTTGCCGCATGCATACACCTACTTCAAAAAGAGTTCAGTTTATTAGTGAGCCTCACCCTCCTAATGAAGCCACTAAATTTGATGTTGAAGTTACCCATGCTAAGAATTGTGTTAACCTTGCCTTGCCTTATTTTTAAGATATTTTCAATGTATTTAAATTCCTTGAGTGTGTTCTTTCAGGTGTCATAATTTCAACTTTCCATGACTGTGTTTTAAGGCTAGTTGGTAGTCCAGAGTGAGCATTATGTATGAGCCTTCCTCTTCTCAAAGGGATCCTATTATAGGATGAAATAAATTAAGTCTAAAAGAGAATACTTCAAGTAGTAGGAAACATGTGATTGATATCCATCCAATCACTTCAGATAAGCAGTTAGACAATCAAAATGACATAGATTCTCTAATTGAGGTCAAAGTTCTCAAGTGGATTAAGCTGGAGATAGATGATCCCTCAATTGATTCAGGAACAAATTTGGTTCACCTTCTAGTATTTGAGATGTAGTATAATTAATGCATGAATGAGCCAGGGAAGCTTCTAATTGAGGTCCTTTCAGATTCTAATGATTACTATATGTCATCAGGATGAACTTTTATTTTTAGTTGAACTTTTAGATGGCAGAATTCTATGCTTTCAATTTTGATAGTTTAACTTTTAGGTTTTGAGATTTTGGCAATGATATTTTGGAATATATAGTAGACTTAAATTTCTGATGTGTGTGTGTGTGTGTGTGTGTGTGTGTGTGTGTGTGTGTGTGTGTGTGTGTGTGTGTGTGTGTGTGTGTGTGTGTGTGTGTGTGTGTGTGTGTGTGTGTGTGTGTGTGTCTAAGTTAATTTGGAATATCCATTATGGTTATGATATAAATAGGAATTTTATTAATCTTTAATTTATCTATTTATTCATTGATATATGTATCCCATTTTATTATTAATTGATTAGGGTCCCCACCCATTATGAATTCCCTGATCTATATTCAAATACTTTATATATATATATATATATATATATATATATATATATGTCTAAGTTAATTTTGGAATATCCATTATAGTTTTGATATAAATAGGATTTTTATTAATCTTTAGTTTATCTATTTATTGATTGATATATGTATTTCATTTTATTATTAATTGATTAGGGTCCCCACCCATTATGAATTACCTGATCTATATTCAAATACTTGATTTATTAAGACTTTTAAGTCTTAATAAAATGTTAACTAATAACTATTTATATTAATTGACTTTTACAAAGTCCATTTATTAAAATTAACTAATAAATAAGGTTAGTTATAAATTATTTTTCAACTAAGTGTGAAGCATTAAAGGAGATCTCATATTCATTTAAAGATGAGGAACAACACAGGTATTGAAGACTAGTAAATTTGTAAAGGCAATCATTTATCTCTCTCTCTTCTATGCAACTTATCTGAGATAGCATAACTTTTGCAAATAGACCCAATGGTACTTTCTCTGATGATTGAGTAATTGCTTAGACAATGTAGGTATATCCAATTTTTTAATTATCATTTATAATAGATTTTTTGAATTTTTTCAAGTTTAACATCTTTTGATGATTTTTATTTGCATTCCTATGTGTAGAATCTAAGTATTCAACCTAAATAATGATGAAAACTTTGTTATTTATGATATTTTATTGATCTATTTTGATTGTATAAGTTTTATCTCAAAAAATTTATAAGAAAGATGTTGGTTTCTCAAATAATATCTATCCATTTTGCTAAGAAGACTCTATATTTTGAGACTCACATTTTTTTTATGTTGTATTTTATATTGATTGTAATTTTAATATAGTGTAATCTATTTTATATTAATCCTTAATTAGCCAAATTTTCCTTCCTATTTCTTAGTTTGACTTTTAGTTTATTTAGTTTTATTTTTTTCCTTTAAATTTATTTCTTAGATTATGCTCTTTGTTTATTTTCTTAAGTTAGATTTTTTTCTTTAACTAGTGTTTTCTTATAGTTTAGATTCAATTTTAGTTAGTTTGTTAGACTTTTTTAGTTTTCATATTAGTTATTTGTAATCTTAGTCTTAGTTTGAATTGTTTATTAGACTTAGTTAAATTTTAGATTATATAGTTTACTAGATTTACTTTTAGGCTAGTTTTATGTTTTGCTCTTGTTTTGTTTTCTTAGTTGTTTTCCTTGTTTCTTTTCATAATTAGTTGTCTTTCTCTTTTATGTTTACTTTATGTTTCTTTTCCTTTTTTTTCTAGTTGTTATTCATGGTGTCTTTTATGTGTTAAGTTTCATTGATTACATACTTTATTGAATATCTATTATCTTTATTTATCTTAAATCTGATTTACTTACATTTCTAGTCTATTATCTTGAGATTACTTGGAAGATATTACAATAGAAAAGTAATAGATTACTTTGAAATATACAATATTATTGAATCAGATTTCTTTCTTTCAAGCAATTGTCTAATCCATAGGCCTTCTCTATCAGACAGGATAGATTACACATTCATATCTAAATTAATTCATTATTTAATAAATTTGATTTCAAAAATTATAATGGAGTATGTTATGTTCAATAGCTTATTTTTTATTTTCCAAAACATTTAAAAACCCCTCACATCTTTAGGATTATAATTGAACCTGTAGAACCTTACTATTTGACTGGCATGATTGTAATTTAACCTTCACAATAGATGAAAGAGTTGATTAGTTGATGGTATAATTTTCATCATCAATAGGTATATAAGTAAACCTAAGAGCTTGTGAAGGAGCTATGCATTAGGTGGTCAGTGGGATATTTTTTTTAAGAGATTGACTTACAAGAGCTTGTTACAAAAGTTGAGTTTGGGGATTTAAAGGTATGCTAGTTTGGATGGATGAAAGGGTTGTTGGGATTGAGATTATGTTATGAGGTGCCATGATAAGAGATGGAGTAGATATAGGTTGAGTTGTAGTGATATTTTGAGTTTGGGTACTAGCTTGGGATTAAACGCTAGACATTATTAGAGGTGGATTGATTAAAGGTTGTGTAGTGTTAGTGTTAGAACTTGTTGGAGGAGGATTGTTGTGAGAAGACACAATAGCTATGATAAAACCTTCACCTTCCTTTAGAGGCACGCCAAAATCATTCCTATAAAATTATGTATGAGGGGAAATTATAATGTGGATAGCTAAGGTACTAAGGTGATGGTTAAGTATGATTGGATTACTATCAAATATGGTGGTGAATTTAGGATCACCCTAATTATAATACTTGGGAATACCTTCCCCCATGGACTTAGGGGAGGTATGAGGACTAGGATAATTCTGTATGGATGAGGATGAATCTAGGGCTTTAGTTTGTTTAGTGACTAATGTCACATCAAAACCATGTAACAATTAAGGAAAATCAAGAAATGAAAATAAAAGAACACAACAGTTTTTTTTATTATCTTGTATTTAGTGAAAAAGAAAGGCACACATGCTACAAGATGTTCCTAAAAGGATATTACTTTTTAAGAAATTAACTTAAAAGTGTGATAAGGAAAAAGGTTACCAAAGGTCCTAAGAAATGATAATTTAGAGATGGTTTTAGGTTTGTTTAGGCTCAAAAATATCTCTATATTAGAATTGATACATGGTTTGGTATTGGGGCCTACCATCTCACTTAACACTCTATAGGATAAGGGCATCGAGTGCTTAACTAGTATATACTGAATAACTAGGTTTTATACTCAGTCAACATACTGAGTTGGTTCTCCCCTTGGTGGTGAAATCTAGATAAGATAAATGGGATAAAGGTTACTTCTAGGTGATGAAATCCTAGTTAGTCCCCTTATGTTAATTGTTGATGAATTTGTTATGTAAGTGGTTTAGTATGTGTGTGGAAAGAAGTGATTGCCATGATAATTTAACCCACCTAAATTATTATATATGAATTACCTATACAAGTAAAAATAGATGCAATTATTTTAACCTTAAAAAGAAAATTAAAAACAATTTTGGATTTTATTTTGAATGAAGACAAAATTCAAGAGAAAAAGAGAAAAAAATGGATAAATTCATAATGAATTAATAAAAGTGAGACATTAGGGGTCCCATTGAGCATGTTAGAATGTTATAGTAGTTTTATATTTTTCATTTTAATTTAATTAACTTACTAAAAATTTAATGAAATATACAGTTTATGAATAATATATAGGGATATGAAGATGGTTGAGTGCCACTTGAATCCAGTGAATGAGGGAAATTATTTTTTGGCTTAGAAGAATAACTTACACACAAATAAACAACTTTGATAAAAATAGATTAATAGATAGATAAGTGAGATACTTGGTTAGAAACCAGTCCCAAGAAGTTGTGAACTTCCTCAAATGGATATATGCTCATTATTTTCATAATTAAATGGAAAAATACACTTTAAATTATAAAATATAAAGATACGATAATAAGAATAATTATGATTTAATCTTCATTTAAGCTATCAGTGTAAGTAAAGTATTCATCCCATTAAGCCATAGCATCATTGACATCCTCTTGTATAACATCAATTTAATCAGAAGTGGCTTTAATTGAGGGAAAGTAAACAATGGCACAAAGTCATAACCCAAAGGCTATATCACTCTGGTCATAAAAAAAGGGTTGAGACACTATAGAAAGATTAGTAATAGTAATGACATCATGCACAATGCCAAGTAGAGTCATCTATATAAAAAGGCCATGTTTAAAAGGATAGAAAATCAAAATGATTAAAGATAAGGCTTTGAGATTAAAAGGCTCAAGTTTTTAAGAAAGTATGTAGTGGATTGATGTTGAATTATATGATTAGTGATGATTATATAGGATCGATGCCAATTCAGATGAATCAACATCAATTCTATTGAAAATTGCACTTAATTAACAATAGAGACTTAGAAGGTGACATGAGATACTAAAATGAAACAAATGGATGTTGGTTGTATTCTATGAGCTGGATAAGTAGATATTTGTAGAGATACTAATAATAAATGAAATAATATAAACAAAATACTTACCTTGAACCTAGTTGCAAGTAGAATAAATTTCTTTCTTGTGAGTGTAAGTAGTTCTTCAGGCTCATGATGATGGATGCAGATTATACGTAGAAAAAATTTGGTAGAGTGGTGCTAAGGTCTCCTTATTTCTCTAAAAATCCAAGTAGTGTTTTAAGTTTTAGATCTTATATCCCTGAGCCAAAGTGTTGGCTAGCTATAAATGGATTAACGCTAATCCATAGAATCAATGCCAATCGAGGGAGAATTTTAAATCATTCACCCAATTCGGCACATGAAGGTTTTATCCATGTTGGTTTGTTCTAACCATGGATAATTTTGGGTTTTTGAGCATGAAGTTGTTAGGGATGGAGTTATACATGGGTAAGGTGGTTAAAAGGTTAGGATTCCCTAGGTTCCAAATATATTTATGTGGTTAGGGAGGTGAAATGGTTATTTATAAAAACAAATTACCAGGTGGCTAATGATAAATAATTTAAACCTTAAGATAGAGATATTTAGGATATTAAAATAATAATAAGGGCCTATGACATCTAATAAATCATATCTAGTATATGAAATTATAGTGTCTACACTATGATTACATCTTTTATACTATTATTTATTTCTATGACATATATATGAGATATAATATCACTTGCAAGAAGACCAAGAAATATATTCTTCATATAATGGTGAAGTAAACTGCTTGATATATTTTGATCATTTAATTTATAAATTGATAATTTGAATTTGATCAAGTATCAACTCATTTGATGATTAAAGAATAATGTAATCATATGATCATAATAGATTTGTCCTTTTCCTAAATAATGATGAATACTTTGTTTCTCTTAAGACAGATTGTTAGGTTATCATTGTATATTGATACTCTTTTGAGAGTCATTTGTAAACAATAATGAAATATACAATTTATCAATAAATCTTTTATTTTCACCTATAATTTGAGTTGACTATCTTTTTATATATCATTTATTTTATCAATTTATTTATATATGTAGTTTAGTATCTTAGATAATACTTATGTTGTTATCTTTATTTCATTGCACTTATTTTAGTGCTTATATTAGTCTTTAAGTGTATTTTTACACTTTATTTCTATTATCATTAGTTATTAAATTGGTTATTTTCCCATTCTTTCTTCAAAATTGAATAGATTAATATCTTCTAATATTTTATTTTTTCTTTTTATCTAACTTTATTTAATCTTTATAATCTATTGAGGCTATTTTCCCATTAATTTTATTCATAGTGAGTTTATCTTTCTTTAGTTTCCATTTTTTGTTTGTTTTATCTTTTTTTTTTTTTGGTTTCTATTCTTTTCTTTCCATTTTTTGTAGCATCAAATAGAATTGATTCATATATATATATATATATATATATATATATAGATCTAAAATAATATAAAATATGAATTAGAACATTCTTTCCTTTGATGTATTTTATTTATCTATAGGATTTGCTTTGTTGGATTGGCTAGATAACATTTATAAATCTAATTCAAGTTTAATAATACATTAAAGTAGTTAACCAATTATATGAAATATTAAGTTTGATGTGATCCTTTATTTAACTTATCTATTATAACTGTAAAATACCCCTTTTTATGCCTTAGGACCAATATTTAGCCAATAGATCTCTATGATTAAATTGTTACAATTTCACCTTGACCTTCTATTGGTGTCCTAGATTGCACCCTTATCTGAGAAAGGGATTGTTTTGGTCCTCTTACTCAAACCTAGTCTAATATAGGAATGACCCTAGGTTTTGGGTCACCTAAGATTGGGTCAGACCTCTAGAGAAGGTTGGCTTCCTTCTAGATCTATTACCAAAACTAAACCTAAATTAACTATTGCTTGGAAAATGGAGAGAGATTAACAACAATCTATGAAAGTATGTAAAATGAGGTGATGCACCAATAATTTGAACACTTATACTTGAAAAAGACACACTATAAGAGACATTCAAGACTAAAGATCACTTCACTCATTTTTATCCACCCTTACATAAATATTTCATAAAAAGGCATTGACTAGCTATCAACTTAGCATGGGAGGGTAATTGTATACTTCCAAACTAATCAACATACTATATATTACACTTAGAATGACCTGTGAGAACTACCAAAACACTTCATAAAGGTGAGAAAATTCATAAAGAGGCAAGAAAATCATACATTCACTTAATCATATCAAATGAATTCATAAGACACACTTTAATTTAGCTACAAAATGGAGAAATTCAATCTTTTATTACATCAAATAAGAGTTATAGTAGAAAATTTGGCATAGAGTGGGCAAGCCAAAGGCATAAGAGTATTTTACTCTAAAAAATATTAAAGAGTTATTTTCTATACATTTTTAGAGAGAGAGAGATACGATGTGAAAGAAGAAGGGACATATATAAAAAAGGGGAGGAGAGAGGGAGTTCTGCAAGCAAAAAACATTGAATGAGGTCTAACTATTCTCAATGGATTAGCATTAATCTGAGGATTTTGAGTCATGATATTATCAATAAGGAGTAAACTTAAAGTATTTGTAAAATAATTGAATGATCTATTGTCTTTATCTAACCACCTCGTCTCCTTCTTGGGACTCTATGCCACCTTCTACTTGATTTGCTAATGAGGAAAACATCCTCATATCTTGAAACTGATATAACCATGCTTGGTCTACCTTAGGCAGCCATAGGTACTTGTTTTTCAAAAATATAACTATGTCAATAGATGAGACATTTCTACATAGCCATTTATCTGCCCCTCCTACAAAATATGAACATAGGTCCTACTATCGATGAAAACCAATCCCATTTATTGGTTTTCATATAGCTATAATGTTGATGAAGACCTTTGGGTTGATTGATCTCATTTTTGATATCTATTAGGTTTAGATAAACCTAATATTCTTCTAAGCATTTATGGAAGCCAATAAATTATTATGTGCATGAAGCTTATTTAAAATATGGTGAACATAGTCATAAAACCATACTGTAAACCCAAAAAATAGACCATGTATGTTCTAAAAATTTAAACTAGAGGTTCATACTAAGATTTAATTATTTCCTTTTATTTTTGGCAATCGTAACTAAATGGATATCTAATTTAATGGTGCTTGATTAAACTCTAATGGTGGCATATGCCTTTCAAGATACTTGCCCTGGGTTTGACTTGAACCATATTTGACCTCCATTTAAAATATCTTGGATTTCAACCTTAATATCAACCATTGATCTTAAACTATACCCTCCATATTGTGATAATTTTTTGGCTCCCCATTAATTTTGTGGGCCCATATTCAATCCTAATACGTTCTTGTACTTTTACCATGTAGTGGCCTTGCATTCATCCTTGGGAATGTTGACTTTTAGACCTTATGTGCATCACTGATCTTGATTTGTATAGCTCAAATGCATACCATTAATGTATCTGACAGTTACCATGGTCATGACACTTGGTAAATTCTCACTTGTCCTTGGATCCATTGATTAGTTGACCTCTTTCTCATCATTGATCTAATTTATACGAGTTAACATGCTCTATTAATATATTTAGACCCACTAACTCATTAGATTTCCCTTATGTCATTAGATCTAGATTATGCTCCTGAGATATTGACACTTGTCACTTAAACATTAATCCTTGGAACTTTTGATTTAAAATGGTTATTTATGATAGCTTAAACTCAACGTCCCTATGCATGTCCCAAACTATTGGTTTAAATTTTAAGCTTTATATCTTAAGATAGAAAAGAAATCAAGATATAAAATTTGTAAAGGATGTTTATGGGACCAAAATCATCATGGTCATTTATCATTTTTACTTTGGTTGACCTCACAAGTGCATATATAAAATGTGGAATGAGACTGGTCTGTTTATTTTTGTATGACATGTCATGATGGTCTAACTCCTTAAGATCACCAAACTCACACTTTAATCCTACTTAAAGTGTTTTAAAATATTTTCATGTGACTTGATATTATATTTTAGCTTATTTTATCCTTGTTCCATTGAATCACTCTTCAATTAGGACCTTTCTCAACTTCTTATTTGGTTTAGGCAAATTTTGGTATGTAGGCCAAATTTGGCCAACATATTCGGTGACTCAGCTAGGCAACATGTTTGATATGCTTGAGAAATTAGACCATTTACATGACTCTTGGACTCACCAATAATGATGAATCTGATCCATAACTAAAATATAATTTTTGACTTGCAAAGGTAATGAATTCCACCAAAATAAGGAATGAAACAAACAAAATAGGGAAAATAACTTAACAAAATAAATGTGTAAAAAAAGCACTTATTTGGGATAAAATAGAAGTAAACTAATGTATAAGATTAAAATTTGGAGTAAAACAAGACCAACTAACTATGTACAAGGAACTTAGCTTCCTTAATAGTGATGTTTCATATGTATCCTATTTGTTGGGATAGGAAGATCCTTGCCATCCATCTTTACAAGTTGGAAGGCATTATGGGATTTGTAGTTGGAGATTGTATATGGACCACTCCAAAGAGACTGAAACTTTGTATACCTTCTTGTATTATCTCTATCTTCATCCTTAAGGACCAAATTTCCTTCTTTAAAATTGCATGAAGAAGTTATGTTATCAAAGGCTCTCTTTACCTGTGCTTGGTATTTTTCCATAGCTAGCATGGACTAATGTCTTGTATCTTATAGCTCCATGATATCAACATATTTTATCTCCATTGGTTCATTATTTAACATATCAAGTTGATGCATTAGTTCTAAAGTATAAAATTCAAGAGAAATGGGCATTCTTTCTTCCTTACCAGATATCAGCTTGTATGGAGAGTTGGCTATTGATATTTTATAGGTGATCCTATCATACCATAGAGATGAATTCAAATTGAGATGTCATAACCTATAATTATCTTCAATAGTCCTTATTATCTTCAATAGGTTTTATTAGTAAATTCATCAAGGCCATTACTTTGTGGATAGTAATTTGATGTACTGAGAAAAACACTATGTTGAACTACCAATTAACTGATTCTAGACCCTAGAAAGGCCATAACATTGTCAAAAATAATGGTTGAAGGTACTCTAAATATAGTAAGAAAACCTTCATATAAATCTAGAATATTGGACTCATTTTCTTCTTTCAATACCACTACTTCTATCCATCTAGTGAAGTAAAATCTATAGTAGTTAGTATTTATTTATGTTCTAAGACTGAAGGGGGTTAATGAGACTAATAAATTACAATCCCCATTGGACAAAGGTTTAATCCACTATAATTGGTTGGATATCTAAGGCTACAAGTTTCACCTTTCTTACAAACATAGCACATTGGTTACATTTCTGAACCCCTGCATGACAATCAGCAAATATGCTTGGCCAATAATACCCACCTCTCATGATCTTGTGGGTTGTGTTCCTTGTTGGATAATGTGTTCCACCATGTCTATCATGGAACTACTTGGGCAATCTCTCCTTTTAATGTTGTTTAATGCATCTTAACAACATTCCACTGATATCTTTCTTGAACAAAACACCATCAATAAGAAGAAATGGAATGTATTACAATCTAAAATTTTTTAATTTTTGAAGGAGCTAGGTAGAGGGATAAATACTATCCTATAGATATATTACCATATCTTGGAACCAGATAGAAGGTGCAGTAAGATTAGTTTCAACCTCTTCATCATTTGACACCAAAATCATCTTATTCACCTCTGGTAAGTCTCAAGACACGTGTTCATAGAGTCATTTAGCTTTAATAAACTTTGTAACTTTGATTTCCACACCATATTCCATTACCTTGGTTATCCAACTAACTCTCTTGTCATTTATATCTTTGTTTAAGAGAAAATCCTTGATACTTGGATGTGTAACCATTAGGTGTATCTTATTGTTAGACAACAAATATCTAAACTTCTTGAGAGAACTTATGACTGATAGTACATGTTTTTTTAACAAAAATGTACATTGTTTCATATTATTCCAAGCCTTGACTAAAGGTCATTGGTTACTGCAAGGCTTCGTGATTCTATTGCATAAGAATACCTAAAATGGTGTCAATGTTAGCATAGGTTTATAGAATAAAATCTTTTATGAAATTAGGGTTTAAGAGTGTAGGAGCATTGGCTATGGATTTCTTGATCTCTTCAAATCTTATTACTCCTTCCTTGGATAAGCTAAAACTATGACCCTTATTTAGCATAGATGTAAGTGGCTTAGCTAAAGTGGTAAAATCTGAAATGTACCTTCTTATAAAATTGATTTTACTTAAGAAGATTTACAGAGCTTTCTTGTGTTTAGGCAAGGAAAGTGTAAGAATTGAATCTATCTTATTAGGATCTATACATGTACCATGTTTTGAAATCACATTTCCAATAAGCCTACCTTCATGAACCAATAATACACACTTTTGAGATTTAGAGACACCCCAAATTATTTTCACCTTTCAAACACTTTATTGAGGTGAATCATGTGCTCATGTACATTCTCAGAGAACATTGTTATGTCATCCAAGTAAAAAATTATAAACTCATTAAGGAGACCCTCAAATTCCATATCCATGGATTATTGAAAAGTTTCTCTAGCATTGGATAAACTAAAGGGCATATTTATATATGAAAATGTCACCCACTTTGTGGTTAAGGCTGCTTTGAATTGGTCTTCTTCCTTGACCAAAGTTTGATTATAACCACTATAGTCACCAATAAGGAGAACCTTTTTGAACCTACAACCAAATGCAAAATTTTTTCCGTAGATGGTAATGGATAGTGGTCTTTAAGGGAAGCATTGTTCAAGTCACAAAAGTCAACACATAGTCTAAGTTCATCATTCTTTTTTCATATTGGAATAAGGTTTTACACCCAAGTTGAGTGCTTGAATATAAATATAATAGCCGACTCAATGAGCTTATGAAGCTCAAATCTCATCAAAGGCTCAAACTTTGGATTGGTATGCCTTTATCTTTATCTTACTATCTTAGTTTTAGCTTCTAAGTCAATGGTGTGTTGAATGAGACTTGGATCAAATCCTTTGAGTTCACTATATTTTCATGCAAACACATCCACAAAACTTGAACATAACTTAATGAAAGTCTAATTTTATGGAGTACAAACCTTGCCTAACTTTAAGTTCTTATCATTTGTAATCTCCACATTGGTATAGTGTTCCTCCTTTGTTGATAATGAATACTTTTATTTTCTCAAATCATATAACCACTGAATATGTTCTCAAGTGTGACAAAGCCTTTGGGCAACTTATTTTTTTTTAGCTTGATAATCTAGTCACCATACTTTTATAAGAATTTCTACTGGTTCTTTGAGGAAATCTCAACGTCTTCTTGCTTGAACCTAATAATCCAATTGTCATCTTTAAATAATTTCCAATTATCATATTTATCTATAATATAAGGCCTTACAACCACCTTAATATGTGACTAAATATTTTCATTGTTTATATTAGCTAGGATAATAAATTATGACCCAATGACAGCTAACTTGTCTGCATGTTTGTTCTCTCCTCTTAGTATTACCTCAATGTTAAAGGCTTGATAATATTTAATTAAGTCCCATACCCTATGCTTATAATATCTAAGAAATCAAAATTTTCATATGCTTAGACCTCTTATTTGGTGAGCTACTAATTCACTATCTCCAAAGACTTGTAAGGTATTGACTTTCATGTTTTTTTCCCATTGCAAACCATGAACTAGTGCCTCATATTCAACAACATTATTTGAACAACAAAACTAAAAATTGAGATAAGAGAAGTACCTTTAATTCATTGGATAAATAAACATCATTCCAACTTCAGTTCTATGTTTATTCCTTGATCCATCAAAGTATAATTTGCATAGGTTGTTACTAGACTCATCATCTTTCATCAAGGCTAGAATTGGTGTATCTTTTTCATGAATCAAATAAACACCAAGTCATTCTTATTTAATTAACTTATAATGATAATGTTCATGTAATCATAGGTTGATTCATCAAGGAATAGTTCTATAACTCCATCTAGAGCTGACTTAGTTTCCACTTTACTAGTTTATAGCACCTCATCTAAGATGATACAATTAATGTTCACAACATTTGGCATATATGGCTCAAAATGGAAACATGTAATAAGTTAAAAAAGTATTATTAAATTAGATACCATACTTTGTCTTGAACATCAAATATGTCCAATCAACAAATAAATATCCTCCACTATTTTAGGTGAAGTCCCTTGAATGACACATGGCAAAATATGGAGGCAAGTCCACCACAACCACATTTTGTTGAATGGTAACATTGGAGAAAGAATGTAGTGTCAAATTTAGATTTTTTATGATGCCTATTGTATTTTTTGGTGACCCATATAGTTGAAATAATCCTTTAGTATTTGGTTTATAGACAAGACCAAGGTTATCTATAATTTTCTTAGGCATGACAGTGCTACTGGATCCACTATCCACCATATAATTTTGAACTAAACAATCACCAACTATCAAAGAGAGGTATAAGGGAAGATTTTTTATTTTATTTTACATTGGTTTTATGCACATTTGCCATTTAATGTGCCTATTGATCTTATTTATTATTTGGTTGGTCTAAGTTATCTAAGACATCACCTTATTTTTTAACTAGTTTTGGAGACACCTTGAGAGTTGAAAGCTCTTGGATGAGCTTGTATTTTTGCCTTGGAATAGCAAGGGAATCCCAAATGCTAATGTTGATATTAGAATTACTCATCTAATCTATTATATTGAATGAGGATCCACTAACCTTTGGTTTCACCTTTTAAACCATGGGTTGTTCATGAATCAGAGGTATTTGAGGGAGCTTTCCAGACTCTCCATTCTGATTTTTATATGCTATAAGGGCATCAGGTTAATCTTTGATACTCTTGGGAATAATATTAGGAGAACTATAAGCATTACTCACATCTTTAGCTTCCTTAACATCTCTTCTTTTAGCTCTAGTTAAAGTTTTAATTTGACCACTTATATTGTTAGTCTCACCAATTTGATTGAATGCAACATGATCATCAATTTGCCAATTCACATTAACGGCACTAGGCTGCCCTTGAACTTATTGAGTCTCTCCTTGGGGTAAAAAATATGTCTCTTGATACTGACCTCCTTGAAGAGAAAATTATTCGTGTGTCATTTGTGGCATAATAATGTTTTATGATACTAAGCCTTAGTTTTGAGTATCATTCAGATTAAATGGCTGCCAACCTAAATCTTGCATCAAGTTGTTTTGAGGAGAAATGGGAACAATAACTCTTGAACTTGTTGGTATATTAGGGTCAAGAGATGCATATGGTTTAGCTTGGGTTTTGGCTCTTTGTGATTGGTAAGGTGGTCTATTTTCTCTAAAACCTTGATAAGAAGGGCTTCGATATCTAAAAGGCTAATAAGAGGTCTAATTTTGTTGTTGGTAAGTCCTACCCTATTATTACTATCTTTTGAGTTGAACTATTTCATTCCCAAATGATTTCAATAGACTTTTCATATCTTCAATCTTGCTAGCCTGATTAGAAGGAGCTACAACTTGGGCTTTAGGAGATGGGATAGGGGCTAAAGATGGGCTTTGAAGAACTTGAGGGGGTGGGATAGATTGTAACTCTAGGAATATAGGCATTGGTGGTATTGGAGAAATTTTACCATCTTGTATTAAGTTGTTCTCTACTCTTATTACAACCTCATATGCATTTGGCAAAGTATTACGACCCATGGAATTTATCATCACATTAATGTTAGAATTAAGGGATTTTAGATGGTATAAGAAGGCATATTTTAGGGATGGTCTAATCAATGCAGGTATCCTAGTCCATGTCTTTTGGAATTTGAGGTTAAAATTAGACATGAACTCATGGAGGTATCTCTGAATGGTAATCAGTTGTTCAACTAAGGATAAATGATTAGAATTGTCTTTAAATTTTATGACTAAGGCTGCACCTAACTCATATTAGGTAGTAATGGAGTTTAAATGAAGATTTTTATACCACTACAATGCTTTTCCTTTGAAATAAGAAGCAATTAGTCTGATAGCCATGTTATCTTGAACAACATTGTGAATGGAATAAAGGTTGGTAACATCCTAGCAATAGTAGTAGGTTTATCCCATTCTCATAAGAAGAAATGGATACTCTTAAGAGAAGACATAGTAATATCATCATATTAGGCTAAGTTCAATGGACTACCTCTATTGAATGAAATAAATACTTGATTCCTAATGGCTATTTGGGTAATGGGGAGAAAAAATTTGAATAAAACAATAGGATGACTAGGAGATGAATATTTATTTTAGGGATAAGGACTTGTCCTATTAAATCTTGATTTTTTATAATAAGTGGAAGGCATCTCAATGATTCAAAGGGAATATATTTACTAGTTGATCTTGTAGTAACCTTTGTCATGAAAATACTATTTGGATGATGTTATGAACTCTAAAACTTGAAGACTCTTTAGATTTTGATGATGGTGGATGTCTCCTCCTACAACAAATACTTATTATCTACTCCAAACTTCATTTATGTCAAGGAGAACTTGTTCCATTGGGCATGTCAAAACTATTGGTGTCCTAGATTATACCCTTAGTTAAGAAGGGTATTTTTCAGGTCCTCTTACTCAAAACTATGAGATGATCTTCCTATAACAAGTTAATAAAAATTCACAAAATAATAGAATTATAAAATGAGTAGAAGTGTTGAAATGATTATATTGATCATAGGCCACTTTGAGGGGACAACCTCCTTTGAGCAAACTAAATTTAATAAGTTTTTGGATCCTTCCATGGCCTCAACACTTACTTTATACTAAGTCTAATCTAAGTAATTACTACTTCCTGTATACTTGGGATAAAAAATAATGCTCACAAATGACTTACAAATCATATGCATCTGAAGTAACTAATATACTAACAAAGTAAAGAGAAGGGGTCACACATGTTCTTAACATCCCCTCCCTCTTTAAAAAATATTTGTCCTCAAAGCTTCATATGTGAGAATTGGTACTGAATCTAAAAGAGTGGTTCTCATGTTGCATCCTCTGGTTGCATTCCATGCCACTGAATTAATACCTATGTGATACAAAAGGAGCAAAGTTGGTATGTGAGTCTATCCAAGATTGCCTCTAGATCAAGAAGGATGGATCCTTCTTTATCAAGTTCTGGTAAAATAGTATGCACTTTTATGTTTGTGCAAAGAACTTTCTTCAGATAAGAGACATGAAATAATGGATAAACTCAGGAAGAAGGTGGGAGATCCAACTTATAAGAAACCAACCAAATATTTTGGAGAACCTTATATGGTCCATAGAAATTAGGATCTATCTTATGATGCCCTTTGAGTTTTAGGGAGAATTTTTGATATGGCTAGAAGTGAATAAAAACCATATCACCTAATTGAAAGGTGTAATCAAAATGGTGTTGATCAGCATGTTGTTTCATTATATTTTGTTCCATATGAATATTGTTTCATAGGGTGCTTAAGATTTGATCTCAAGTTTATAGAAGCTTATCAACTACTTAAATTGGTGAAGTATTGAGAATGTATAAAAGGAGTATTGGTGGTGCTTGACAATAGACTGCTTCATATATATTCATCTTAATTGAAGTGTGGTAGGAGGTATTATACCACCATTCGGTGAGAGGGAGCCACTTTGCCCACTAATGTTGTTATGAGGTGATGCAACAAAGAAAAGTTTCCAAGCATTTGTTGATAATTTTAGTATGGCCATCTATTTGTGGATGATACCCAAAAATAATCTTTGATTGGGTGCGAGTTTATCAAAATATTTCATGCCAAAAATGGCTTAGTGAAAGTTTCATCATGATCTTAGACAATAGAAGAAGGAATGTCATGATGATAAAAAATATGGTCTAAGAAAATTTGTGTGACTATAGAGGTGGTATAGGGATGGATAATGGCATAAAAATGACTATATTTGGATATGTGATCAACCATAACTAAGATCACTATTTTCTATTCTAGATTTAGGGAGTCCCTCAATGAAATATATAGAAATATCTATCCAAATCTTGGTAGGGATGGGCAAGGGTTCAAGCAACCCAGGGATGAGTGTTGTTTCACCCTTGTTATGTTAGCATGTATCATATTCATCTAACATCTTTTAATTAACTTTTCTATTCCTTTCCAAAATAATTTATGGTGTGCTCACTCATAAGTTTTGATAAACCTTGAGTGCCATGTAGATGCAGAAACATGGAGTTTATAAAATATAGCTTGTTAAAGATTTGTGCTTTGGGGAAACACCAGATGACCTTTATATCATAGAGAAGAACCATCCTAATAATAACACATACTATAGAGGGGTTAGTGGAAAACTATTGAATCAGTTTAGATAATGATGAGTCATGGACATATCCCTACTATACACTGTCCAACAATTTTAAATAGGCATAAAAATAGATGAGAGGGAAGCTTGGTCCACAAATGTGTGAGATAGAACATCAACCACAATATTTTTCTTACCCTTCTTGTAAGTGATCTCATAGTCATAACCCATGATTTTGTTGACCCATTTCTATTTTGATGGGGTGGAGACCATTCTTCTAAGAAATATTTCAAACTTTGGTGATCAATTTTGATGTAAAAATGATTTCCTAGTAGGTATGGCTGCCACTTTTATACTACATGTAAAATGGCCATCATTTCCTTCTCATAAGTAGAGAGTAATAAATTATTTACAAAAAGGGATTTTCTAGTGAATGTAATGGGGAATCCTTCTTGAAAGAGAAAAACACCAAGGCCATTGTCGCAAGCATCACTCTTGATAGTGAAGGACTTGGCAAAATCTAACATTGCTAGAATAGGTGTAATACACATAGCTTGTTTAATTCTTCAAATACACATTCAACAACTTGTGTCCATGTAAAATCATCCTTTTTAAACATAACTATCAATGGAGTTACAATATTCCCATAATCCTTGACAAACTTATGATAGTATTTAGTCATCCCCAAAAAACCATGGAAGCTATTCATTATTTGAGGATGAGGCTAATTTGTCATGACAACTATTTTTTCAAGATCCACCCAAACCCTTTTGGCTAAAACAATATGTAAAAGATACTCTACTTTGTCCTAGTAAAATTAAAATTTGGATTGTTTTACATAGAGATGCTGATTAGAGATAAGTTATAGTGTGAGCTCCAGATGTTAGAGATGCTCAGACCATATTTTACTATAGATGAGGATATCATCAAAAAGGACCATAATGAATTTTCATAGGTAGGGATGGAATATTTTTTTCATCAATGCTTATAATTTTGAAGGATCACTAGTGAGGCCAAAGAGAATGACCAAAGACTCATAGTGGCCATCATGCATGTGAAAATCTATCTTTAAGATATCATCCTCATGAATTTGAATCTAGTGATATCCAAAGTGGAGATCTAACTTGGAGAAAAAATGAGCACCATGCATCTCATCAAGAATCTCATCAATAACATGAATTGGGAACTTATCCTTGATTTTGATGTGATTAAGTGCATGAAATTCAATGCAAAGGTGCCATGACCCATATTTTTTCCAAACAAGGAGAACTGGGGAAGAATATAGGCTAGTACTGGGGTGAATAATGCCTTACTTTAGTAAGTCTCAAATGAGCATCTCAATCTTAGTCTTTTACTAAATTGGGTAGCGATAGGGCTTGATGTTGGGAGGAATTCTTCTAGAAAGGACCTGAATACAATGGTCCTCTAGGCATGAAGGTGGAAATCCCACTGGTTTGGTAAAGATACCTTCATACCTCTACAAAATTATTTTTTAATCAGGAAGAGTGGAGACTCATGCTGGATACATTTGAATGGAATGTATTTAGGAAATGATACCATGTGAATTCTTATTAAGAATATTTTCCATGTAATGTGAAATAATGATGCTAAGAGACCCTAGTTGTAAGCCTTGTAATGTGTGTTTTTACCCATTATCTAAAAACTACATCCAAATTTTAATAAAATCCCATAAGATGGGTCCAAGTGTGCATAACCATTGGGATCCCAAAATAACATCACATCCACCTAAGGGCAAGGAAAACATGTTAGAGCATAAATTATAATCTCCAATAGAAATACACATATTACAATACATCTGTTTGTATGGTAATATGCCCCCATTGGTAATCATGACTTTAAATTTGGAGCAAGGATGGAGAAAACAATTAGCTTGTTTGGAGATCCAAAGTTCAATAAAGTTATGAGTGTTACCCAAATCAATGAGTATTGTACGAGGGAGATTTTTGAATTAACCCCTGACCTACATGGTTTGTGGGGTGGTGACTCCTATTAAGGCATGGAAAGAGATATCTGGGTGGTCTTCTTTAGAAGTAAGTTCCACAATCGATGGATCTTCACCCAAATCATCTGTTATATCTTCAGCATCTTTGAAAACTTCAGTGGCAGGTGAAGAATCCATAGCTAATAGGTAGATCTTCTACTTGACACATTTATATCCTCGAATGAATTTGTCATCACAATTATAACATAGTCTTTTTTCTCTATGGGCTCACACCTCTAATTCAGTCAAACACTTGATAGGAGTGGTTATGGGGGCTGGCATTATTTGGAGCATTATGCAGTTGTGTTTTTGAATGGAGTAAAATTAGATTTGAATCACTGTTGAGCTATGATCTTATCCTCTACCAACTTAGCCAACCTTAGGGATTCAATAATTATGTTGGGCTGGAACACTTTGAGCTTTGAACAAATTACATCTTTCAGTCCACTGACAAAACAACTCTTAAAGAATTCATCAGACAATCCCTTTGTGTGATTGGCCAATTTCTCAAATTTTGTTTGATATTCTCAAATGATTCCTATCTAGCAAAGTTTAGTGAGTGCTCTAATGAAGTCATAAAAAGCACTAAGTCCAAATTGTTGTAAAATGAGGGTGTAAAAATTAGTCCTTATGGGCTCATCATGAACCTTAGTATACCAACAATACCATTGAAGGGCTTCATGTTCCAAGTGAAAGGATGCAAGTGGGAGATTGTTGGCATCAAAAGTATTATGCAAACTAAGATATTCTTCTACTTGATAGATCCATCCAATCGTATTTACACCATTGAATCAAGGTAAATTAGGCTTCAACACATGAAAATTACCATAAGAAGAAAACCCTATGTCTGAAGAGTTTTTTATATCCCATCTATTACTCATGGTGGTATGTTGAATACTAAGGTCAAGAATTTTTTCATCAAGATCTTTGATGTGGGTCTTGAGGGTAGTAATTTCATCTCCCATGTTTTTGATCATGTTCGGGTCACTACCTTGACAAGAATAAAAGGTTTTTTTTTTTTAAATGGGTAGGAAAACTAGAGTTAAGACATGTTTATTAAGGGAAGTTTTGAATTTGGGCAAAATCAGAAGGGGTAAAGTGACTTTTACTAATTATTTTACATAGTGAGAGTAAGATTGATGAAGGTGAGGGAAATTTTAGGAGTGAAAATGAAAAAACTAGAAAAAATATCAAAGAGGAACAAACGAACAGAATGGAGAGATGAACATTATGGAAATTTTTTGAGGCAAATGGGCAACAATAGAAGAAGTTATGGTAAACCTCAAAAATGGGTAAATTAAGATTTGTGAGAATTAGGAGTGGAATTGGGATATGGGACCTTAAGGAATAAAAAGTGGGGAATGGAATTTTAGCTGCCTACATAAAATTTGAGGATCAACAAGCCTATAGAGAGAGAGATATGGTGAAAAAATGAAATAAATTTTTGATTTTTTTTAATTTCTATTAGGAATAAGTGATTAAAGTTAATTAACTATGTGATAATATGTAACATGGAAATCATTCCTCATAATCATATTAGTAAAGACATATGGAAGAAAAAATTAGATCTAAGCAAAAACACACAACACCGATATAGCATGGTTCACCCAATGTGGGCTACATCCACCAAGAGGATTTTAATAACATTATAAACAAGAGTAAAAATAACTCTAAACAAGAAACCTTTCATAGAGAATTTTCTTCAACCTAAATTGACACTAAAATTCTTGAGATGCAAAGCTACACCTCAAAATCAATCACACTAATCACAGATAAAAAGCAAAGCTCAAACTAAGATGTAATACATAATTATAACGTGTTTTCCCTCACCCCTATTTATAATCTTTGAAAAAAAAAACCATACCTTGGTGATAAGCCATATCTCCACCAAAATGGCACAAAATAAGGAAGGTTTTAACCAAATGGATAAAATATAATCCCTCGATTCTCTCAACATCTTTAAATCACACTTATTTCTCCATAAATCATGCCAAAAATGTGGGAAGTGATTATCACACTAAAAAATTCACCCCACATTTGTAAAAGTAAATAAATACATGTTAAAATTACCCTGTTAACTTTATTTTAACCTTAGGGGTGAAACAAACTCCACATTTAACAATCTCCCACTTAGAGTTCATTTCCCCTTGAATAAAATTTAACACTTCACCATGATCTTCACATAGACCAACCAAAGTTGAACATAACCTAAACTACTCCAATGTGACTACCTTGGTCAACATATGCATAGTATTTTGGCTTGTATGTATCTTATCTAGATTCACCATGTTTTCTTCCAAAGTTGTCCTAATGAAATGATACCACAACTGTATGTGCTTCATCCTTGAGTGGAAAGTGGATTTCTTGGCTAAATGTATAACACGTTGACTATCACTATGTAGTCTCCTAACTTCTTTCTTATTCCCCAACTAATTTAGTAATTATTGTAACTAAATCATCTCCTTGTTAGCCTCTGTAGTAGCAACATACTTAGCCTCTGTAATTGATAAAACCACAATCTTCTGTATTCAAGAAATCTAACCAACCATTGTATTCTTGATAGTAAATAAATAACCCATTGTATTCCTCCTACTATCAACATCCCCATCCATATCTAATTCCACATAACTACGTGAAGTGGTATCTAATCCAACAAATCATACTTTTTTACCCATGGTTCCTCATAAATATTGAAGAATCCATTTCACTACTTGCCAGTGTTCATAACCTGAATTACTCATGTATCTACTTACTACTCCCACTACATGGGCAATATCTAGCCTAGTAAAAAACATAGCATACATTAGACTACCAATCACTGATGAGTAAGGTACTTTGGACATCTTTATATTTTCTTCTTCTATCTTGGGACAATGATCCTTTGATAATCTGAAATGCCCTGCTAAAGTAGTCCCAATTGACAGAGTATCCTACATACTAAACCTCTCCAAAACTTTCTTCACGAACTCTTCCTAGGATAAGATTAACTTCCTCTCCTTCTTGTACCAATATATCCTCATACCAAGGATTTACTTCACTACACCTAAATCCTTCATAGAAAAATAATCATCAAGTTTCTTCTTGAGTACTTGAATTTGTTGTATGTTCTTTAATACAACCAACATGTCATCTACATACAAGTAGAGGATAATATAATCACCATCCTCAAATATCTTGACATATATGCAATGGCCAAAATGACACCTAGAGTAACCCTATTCCAACATAAAATTATCAAACTTCTTATACCATTATCATGGAGCTTGTTTCAATCCATACAAGCTTTTCTTTAGTTTGTACACCAATTTCTCCTTTTCTTTAACCCCATAACCCTATGGTTTTTCCATATATAATTCCTCCTCCAAATCACCATGAAAGAATGTAGTCTTCACATCTAATTATTCTAAATGCAAATCCTCTACTGCAACCTTACCAAGTATAGTTATAATATAAGTCATTTTAATGATAGGAGAAAATATCTCATCAAAATCAATACCTTTCTTCTATGCAAACCCTTTAACCACCAACCAGGCCTTGTACCTTTTTCTTCCTCCATCTTCTTCTATGATTTTGTATATCCACTTGTTATATAATGCTCTCTTGCCTATGGTTAGCTTCATCGAATCCCATGTATGGTTCTCCATTAGAGAACTATGTTCTTCCATGGCTTACTCCCACTTCTTCCTAGCATTTTCCTACATTGCTTCCTCGGAACATTTTACTTCTCCACTATTAGTAAGTAACAAATAACTAAAAGATAGGTAAAAATGTTTAGGAGATTTTCTTACCCTAAGATAAATTCTTACTATAGGAATTTGGGGTTCTTATGTAGGAGGTTATTGAACTATCTCCTTGGACACTTTACCATTCGTAATATCATCCAACACTATGTACTCTTTTTGTTACCATTCATATAATTGATCCTTATACATGATTTTTTACTTAAAGACAACACCCTTAGACTGTAATATTTTATTTTCTCTAAGATTCTAAATTCAGAAACCAAAGTCATCCTCACCATAACCATTAAAGGTGCATCTCTTAGACTTAGCTTCTAACTTAGTCCTATCTTTCTTGAGAACATGAACCAATGCCTCACATCCAAAGACCCTAAGAAAATAATAATTTAACTTTCTTATCAGACCAAGTTTCCTTAGGTATGCCTCCATTAAAGGCACTAAAGGTCCTCTATTAATCAGATATACCATAGTGATAACTACTTCTACCTAAAACATTAAGAGTAACCCTGCATGCAACCTCATGCTCCTAGCATGCTCTATGATTATCATGTTCATTCTCTCTAACACTCTATTCTCCTATGGTGTCTTTGGAACCATCCTTTGCCTATGAATTCCATTCTATGAATAATAATCATTAAATGTTTTAATATAATACTCACCTCTGTTATCTGACCTGAGACATTTCAACTTGAGACCTATTTCATTCTCAACTAAAGCTTTCCATCTCTTGAATGTTTCTATTTTACTGAATTTGGGAAACCATAGGTTTAATTTTATAAATAGTAAAGAGGTCTAGATTAAATGGAAAATCAATAAATAAGATGTGTCTTAATTAACTTACTAATTTATTGAATCTATAAGTGCTTAGTTGATTTCTAAAAATAGTAAATAATCGAAAAAAGAGTAAAACTTATCTAATTTGGGACTAAGATGGAGGAGATAGAGACTGTAACTTATTGAGTTGACTACGTATATTATCATAAACAAGACCCAAAATTCTATTTTCTACCTAGATAGGAGCATAAAAAATTAGACACTTTGAAGTCTAGCACTGTAGTCCTAATTTTAGCATTATAGTCCTGAGGGTCTAAGATTTTTTGGTTTTATTCATCTACTATAAGAGATATTGTACCTAAAATATTGAGATTTGGTTATTTTCAAAGCTCCCTATTCAATTGACTTTGTCTTCAAAAGTATTAACTCTTCTTCATGCTTGATAGGTGATCTTGAATCTAACTAGAAAAAGGGGTTAGTGTGTAATATACACTAAACATGTGATCAAATCCCGTGTGTGGGCATGTTGCCTCCATACCAGTACTCCAAAGAAGGTTCAAAGCTAATGTAGTTCTCCTAATTTGAATGATTGTGGTACAATCTTATGTATGAAATGCAAGTGTATGTGAAATTGGGCAAGCTTAATATGACTCATGACTGGTGTAGAAGCTTAGATATGCTAGAAATAACAATGGTTGGTTGTATGCAGAGAATATGAAGGTTTGCTTGAGTGTGCTTTAGTATATTTCTAGCTTATGCCTTTGAATGATTATCAACCCTTCTAAATAACCTTTGAATGGGATTTTATATGGAAACTAATGATATTAGGTTATATGAATTTGCATTATCTTGATAGGGGAAAAGATGAGGTTTTGGGAAAATATGACCATTTAACCTTAATTAGAACTAAAAAGTGGACACCCTAGGCCCCAGTGTTGTAGTCTTACTTTTAGCATTATTTTCTAGGGGAAAGGGACCCTATGGGATAGGTTTGTGCCTAAGAGAGGATTCTAGGATAGCAGGGTTTGAATTTAAAAGGCTATGGATGACTGAAAAATAGTGAAGACATGCCTAAGTGAGTTGTGCAAGTGAGTAGGAGAGACATATGATTTGGGTGTCACAAGCCATGCTCAAGCTATACAAATTTTGCATTTTATATGACTACATTTTCCCCCTTTTTTTATTTATGTAGTGAAATGAAATACTAGGATAAAGGACAAAAAGAGAAGTGTATCTTGGATTGTGCATGGTGAGAGCATGTTGTATTATGTGAATATACAAACAAGGAAAGTAAAATTAGATCAGTTCTTACTAGATATGCTATATCTAAAATAAGAATGTACAAATTTGGGTAAAGAGAGATAAAATAAGAGATAGGAATGAATACACCTCATTGAGTATGCAAACCAATACAAAACCTATTATGCTATTGGATTATGTTGAGTGATGTTGGATGTATGATGAACCAAGAGTTATATCAATAAATAAGCCAAGTGCTCAATTCCCTAGAAGGTGGCTCAAGAATTCAAAGGTAGGCCCTTTACCTCTATCATTTCTAACTATGTGAAGTTAATTAATCGTGTGTGTGTTATTCGATGTCTAGATTATGTGTCTAGTCTCTCTGAATAGGTGGCTTAAGAATACAAAGGTTAGCTAGTTATTTGGCTTCATCATTTCCCCATGACGTGAATCTAAATGAGTAAATACTATTAAAATATGAATGTCATATGAGATGGCTCATGGAGCCCATGAATGTGTTGTGATATGACAATGTTGGCATGGACAGTCAAATGTAAACTAGAAACTAGGCCACTATTGGCCACTTTGAAAGATGGAGATTGGACTTGTATATAAGCTCCTCCATAAACTAGAATCAATGCTTAGGAAGCCACTCAGGAACTTAGGTACTTGAGAAGCAAAATTGTATGAAAGTTTACTTGAAAGTGATGCCAACCACCTACAGATGGAGTAAGGCACACAACTACTGAGATTGTGTAATAAATGCAATAATATTGGAAATATAGAAGGCCCATGTGTCATGCACATTGCCCCAAATAACTGGTGTCTAGAACATAGATCTTGAACTATAAGTTGTATCAATTTTCATTTCTAAATTAGAAATGGAAACCCTCATACCATGTATAATGCCACCTATATTTAGATTATCTGAGTGAAAAAGCGATAAAAACTATTGATTTCTGAACTGAACTGGACTGACAAAACTATGACTAAACTCACCTTTCTACCTGATTCTAGAAAACTTGAATATTCTAATATTTGAACAATAGTATAAAAAACTAGACACTTTGGGGTATATCACTATAGTCATAGTTTTGGCACTAATTTTTAGGGCCCAATCTAATGATTGATCTAGATTCTTTGTTATCTGCCAAGTCTACTCTGCCTATGTTGATGTCTAGATTTTGGATTATGTAGTCTAAAACCTAATTTTTTGACCGTTAAGAGCTTTTATCTCTATGACACAACCCCTATTTATTTCCCCCTCTTCTGAGAGTAGGAATGAATACCTTACAATGACTACCCTAAAAAAAAGAATCCCTGTAAGTGTGTTAAGCTACAAAAACATTTGATATAACATTCATATAAAATATTTCAAGATATAGCAAAACTTGTAGAGAGAGATTTTTATATCCATAGGGATATGCCAAGATAGATAAGATAATTTAGTAACATGTACATGATATTAATCTAGAATTTGAAATGTTAGTTTTTAGTTGTTAGTGGCATAGAAGGATGAATCCTGATGTCCATCATGGCACCCAAAATGAAATACAAATACATGATTGGAATCATGACATTATAGACAAAGATAATCAATCAAGCAACAAGCATACAAAGTAAGAAATAATAAGCACTCAAGGGTAGCCAAGGGGCCAAATAAGCATGCAAGGCATATAAGGCATGTTTAAATGCTACATACACATAAAATGGGAACAAGCAAAGATTGGCACAAGGGCCACAAGAATATGAAAGGTACACACAAATGACATTGATAAACATCCAAAGGCACACACACATAAAAAAAATCAAAGGACATTGTCAAATGTCCTAAAACATAAGTAAGAAGCAAATAAGAACTATAAAAATGCAAGCACATCTACCTAATTGAAGTGAAGAGTGGAAGCATGCAAATTACTGAAATGTAAACATGCATCTAACTATAGAAAACAAGAAGCAAGAGTATACAAGATATGTAATACAATGCTAGTGTATATGTTATGAAATATATAAGTGTGATAGTGAATGTCAATATAATATATTTTTAAGTAAGGAACGTACTACAACAAGATGTCTAGAGTGTGTAGTGTAAGAATGACATAACTTGGATGGTGTAGTCATGTAGAATATGCCCCCAGTGGTAGATGTATCGATATGTAGCTAGAATGTAGAAGTAATATGCCCCATTAATGGGTGGAGTGAACTAATCAAGGATTTAGATGCACTGCACACACTCAAAGAAGATCAAGTGAAACATGGTAATATAGATAAATCAATAAACAATAGCATAAAATAACCTAATGTAAGTCTTGCATAGTGATTAGCAATGTAAAATATAAATGATGCATATAATTTAAATGTTTTTATGTTTTTGAATTTTGTATTATATTTATATTTTGAAATATTTGAGCTATGTACAATCAAGTAAAGGAAACAATGTATAATCAATGTTGGAAAGAAAATTATGTACAAATATAGACATTATAAAATAAGAGACTACATTAGTGGTGGGAAGGGATCCAAATATGGAGGCTATTGGGGATAAAAATGGAACAAAAGATCTCAGCCATCATCAAATGCATCAAGATCATCAGCATAAGTATCATCATATATTGTAAGTGTTGTGTTCATGTTGTCATCAAATTGAATATAAATTGAGGGTTGCTTTGGTGGTGGAGATGTTATTTCTGCTCTTGGTCATTTATTATTATTAGTAAGTGATTTCATTATAATTTATGGTGTTGGGGCTACTTATGGTGTTATGATCTGAATAATGCCTCAATCTTGTAGTTTATCCAATCACTGTTGTAAAGTTTTACATAAGTTGGTATCATGGTTGGTGATCCTATGAAAAAGGAAAAATGGTGTATCTTCCTTTTGTGATAATTTGTTGATAGATATGTGTTTTACTGTAAGAGGCATGATTAATCTATGATCAAGTAACATCTATAGTAGAATATATGGTTGATGTTATGTATTTCTTTCCTGAATCCAAATGACTATTTTTATATTCATAGAGGTAACCATGTTAACTGCATGTGCACATTAATCTGTCTGTGGTCATGAATATGGGGTATATCCTGAGAATGTGTCATGAGATGCTAAGAGTGATGTAGGATACTTAATAAGATATCTAGAATCATCATGATATTCTCTTAGACTGACTGGTGTAATGCTCAATCAATATAGATAATCATTTGTGAGTGTGGTTGTTGGATCATCATCATCTAAAGTAGCTTGGGGATCTATATCAATATCATGCACATAAGGTAACTCTAAATTTACCATAAGGGGTAACTATGATATAGGAGTCTAGATAATTATTGTAGGAGAAGATGATGGTGTTGCATGAGTATCTATAACTAGTGAAGTAATTGAATCATCCTGAGGAGTTGTATCTATGGGAGAAACTAGCATTGAAGGATCTATTGTCAGTGATGGCATAAGTGTAATAGGTGTAGGTACTATGACTGCTAAAGTGACTAAATCTATTATAACTAGCTAAGAATCTAGAGTTGGAGATATATCTATAATTGGAGGAATTTGAGATGTGTTGGTATCTCCTACCTCATATGTATGTATTTGATCAAGATAAATATGATGAGGTGGTGACTACATGACAAGTGAAGGTGTCCCATCTAGAAAAATAATTGATGATGACTCTATAATGTGGCAATATCTAAATGGTTGATTGTTGGCTAGATATGTGTAGAGATATCTATCATGAATGAAATTAACACATCAGTGTAGAGTATAAGGAATGGCTTGCATAACATGTATCCATGGTCATCTAAGTAAAATATTATAATGGATAAGACCAGGCATGACCTAAAACTAGGTAGTAAGGGTTTTGGGCCCTACCATGATATCCAAAGTAATGGTGCCTAATGTCTATCATGGTATGTCATTAAACCCTCTAATAGTCTCATATGATTTATGTATGGATTCCATATCTACACCCATAATATGTAAGAATGTGATATTTCATATATTTATCCCAACACCATTATCAATTAAAATTATTTTTATTGCACTATTTTTAATTTGAATTTGTATGAAGAGTGGTAAATTTTGATCAATAACTACCTAAAATGGTGTGTCCTCTTTATCAAAAGAAATGACCTCTTATATAGTTTTTAGTGTGTTGGCCACTGATGTAAAATAATAAGGCTCAGAGTTAGTTAGCATGGAAATTTGAGTGAGTGCCTAATAGAGAATTTTCTTAAACACATTGGCTTTTTGGAGAAATTCTAACAATGAATTTTTTGTTGGAGTATTCACAACTGATCAACAATATCATATGTCTTATTTGAATCTTTTTATACAAGGGGCCTAGGTCAGGGATGCAATGGAATAGGTGGGTTATGGGGCTCTTAGATGGGTAGAGGGGGGATAATAGCACATCAATTAATAGATCTAATTGTATTATCCACTTTCCATATAGGATTAGTATTGTGTGTGAGAAGAAAGTGTAGATATTTGATAGATCAAGGAGGTGGGATAATTGTACGTCAAGTAGAAACTCTAACTACATTATCCACTATCTATATAGGATTGGTAGTGTGTGTGGGAGGAGAGCATAGATAATCAATATGGTGAGGGGGTGGGATGATGGTACATTGAGTAACAACTCTAACTGTAGTATCCATTATCCATATAGGATTGGTAGTGTGTGCAAGAGGAGAGCATAGATAATTGATAGGGCAAGGAGGTAGAGGGATGAAAGGTGATATTTGATATCTCTAGTGATGGGTAGTGACTTGGGGTATGGTAAAATCAACCATGTAACATGAGTCACCATGGAAGACAAGTTGAAAGAGAGGTGGGACAAGAGGTGTCTCCACATATGAAAAGATAACTTGTTGGATATCATTCCATACTATAAAAAATAAGCATGTAAAAAAAATAATGAAACTTTATACTAACATATGATAAACTTCATCATTCATGTACATGATAGGACCAATGATAGCTTCTTTATTATTTACGATAAATGTAAAAAACATGTGTAAATAAGTGAAATTGATTTACTAAATTTGGAAAACTAAGGTTTTAATTTCCTAAATAGTCAATAGGTCTAGATTAAGGGGAAAATTAGTAAATAAGATGTGCCTTAATTAACCTATTGATTTATTGAAATTGGATGTGCTTAGTTGATTTATAACAATAGAAAATAAGGAGAAAGAGAGTAAAATTTATTTATTTAGGGCTGAGATGAAAGAGATAGATGTAACTTGCTAATCTAACTTGGTAGACTATCAAAAATAGGACCCAAAAGTCTATTTTCTACCTAAATAGGAGTGCCAAAAATGGGACACCTAGAGGTCGAGCACTTTAGTCCTAGTTTTGTCACTGTAGTCCTGAGGGTCTAAGATTTATGGGTTCTATTCATCTACTTCAAGAGACCTTATGCCTAAAATATCAAGATCTATTTATTTGTGAAGCTCACTATGTAATTAATTTATTCTTAAAAAGTCTTAGCTCCTCTTCATGATTTATAGATGATCTCAAATCCAATTTTAAGAATGGGTTAGTGTGTCATATGTAATGAACATGCAATCACACCCCATGTATGGGCACACTACCTCTATACCAATACTCTAAAAAGGGATCAAGGCCAATGTAGTTCTCCCAATTTTAATGTGTGTGGTTCAATCCTATTTATGAAATGCAAGTGTATGAAAAATTTGAAAATCTTGAGATGAATCATGACTGGTGTAGAAGCTTAGATAGGCTGAAAATAATAGTGGTTGGTTATGTGCAGAGAATAGGAAGATTTGCTTGAGTGTGCTTCAGTATATTTATAGCTTATGCCTTTGAATGATTGTCAACCCTTACCTTTGAATGGGATTTTATAGGGAAACTAATGATCCTAGGTTAGATGAACACACATTAGGTCAACAAGGGAAAATATAAGCTTTTGAGAAAATATGACCATTTGAATTTAATTGACACTTAGATAACAATGCCAAAAAGTGTACACCCTATGCCCCAATGTTGTAGTCCCACTTATGGCACTATTGTCTAAGAGGAAATGGAACCTAGGGGATAGGTATATGCCTAGGAGAGGAGTTTGGGATAGTAGGGGCTGATTTTATAAGGTTTTGGATGACTAGGAATTAGTGAAAACATGCCTAAGTGGGATGTGCAAGTGAGTAGGAAAGACCTATGGTTTTGGTGTCACAAGTCATGTTCAAGTTGTATAATTTGCATTTTATGTGATTATATTTAGCCCCACTTTATTCTAGGTATGCATAAAAGTGAAATACTATGATAAAGGAGAAAAAGAGAATTGTATCTAAACTTACCTATGAGGCTAATCCCAAGAAGTTGTGTGATACTAGACTATGTGTGGTGAGAGCACATTGTACTATGTGAATCTAAAAACAAATAAAGTGAAAGTAGATCAGTTCTTACTAGATACACTATATCTAAATAATAACATATAAATCTAGGTAAAGAGATAAAAATAAGAGAAAGGAATGAATACACCTCACTAGATATACAAACCAATACAAAACTTGTTATGATGTTGGATTGTGCTAAATGATGTTGGGTGTATGCTAAAATAATAATTATATTGATGAATGAGTTGAGTGCTCAATTCCCTATAATATGTCTCTAGAATGAAAGCTTATACCCTTTGGATCCATCATCATAAACTATGTGAAGTTAACAAATCATGCGTGTGTTAATCGATATCTAGACTATGTGTCCAATCCCTCTGAATAGGTGGCTCAAAAATACAAAGGATATCTATTCCTTTGGCTCCATCATTGCCTCATGATGTGAAGCTAAATGAGAAAATACTAGTATAATATGAATGTCATATGAGATGGTTCATGGAGCCCATGAATGTGATGTGATCTGATAATGTTGGCATGGATAGCCAAATTTAAACTAGAAACTAAGCCACTGTTGGCCACTTCAAAAGATGGAGATTGGACTTGTATAGAAGCCCCTCCATAAACTAGAATCAAGGCTTAAGAAGTGACTTGGGAAATCAGTTACTTAGGAAGCAAACTTGTATGAAATTTTACTTAAAGTTGATTCCAACCACCTATAGATGGAGTAAGGCACGTAACTACTAGGAATGTGTAAGAAATGCAATAAACTTAGAAAGAGAAAGGCTCATGTGCCACACACATTGCCCCCAATAACTAGTGTCTTGAACATAGATTTTGAATTGTAAGTTGTATTAACTACCAAGTTTAAACTAGAAATGGAAACCCTCATGCCACACATGATGCCCCCTATATTTGGATTCTCTAAGTGAAAAAGTGATAAAAACTATTAATTTTTGACCTAAACTATACTAAGAAAATTGTGACTGGACTCACCTCTTTGTCTATTTTTAGAAAAACTAAATATTCTACTATTTGGAAAATAGTGCCAAAAACTAGACACTTTGAAGTCCAATGTTGTAGTCCCAGTTTTGGTGTTATTTTCCAAGGCCAAAACTGATGACTGATCTAGATTCTCTGGTATCTGTCTAGTCTACTCTACCTGTGTTGATGTCTGAACTCTAGACTATATGTTTTGGAAACTACTTTTTTGATCATTAGGAATTCTAATCTTTGTGACAAAACCCCTATTTATTTCCCCCTCTTTTAAGGGTAGGAATCAAGACTTTGCAATGACTACCCTCAGAATAAGAAGCACTACAAGTGTGTTAAGTTGTGAAAACATTTGATATAGCATTGATATACAATATCTCAAGATATAGAAAACTTTGGAGAGAGATATTTTTATATCTATAGGGGTATGCCTAGATAGATATAATAATATAATAACATGTGCATAATATTGGTATGGAACTCAAAATGTTAGTTGGTTAGTTTTTAGTGGCATGGAGGGATGGAGCATGATGTCCATCATGGCATCCAAGAATTAAGGTAAATGCATGATTGGAATCATGGTATTACACACAAAGATAAACAATCAAACAAAAAGCATACAAATCAAGAAGCAATAAACATGTAGAGGTGGCCAAGGGGCCAAATAAGCATGAAAAGAAAACAAGGCATGTTCAAATTCCACATATACACACAATGGGATCAATTAAAGATTGGCACAAGGGCCACAAGCACAATAAAATCACACACAAAGGACATTGGCAAATGTCTAAAGGCACACACATATAGATAGAAGAAAAGAACATTGGAAAAGGTCTTAAAACACAAGTAAGAAGCAATCAGGAATTGAAAAATGCACAGACATCTAGATAATCAAAGTGAAGAGTGAAAGCATGAAAAGTATTGGAATGTAAACATGCATCTAACTATGGACATCAAGAAGCAAGAGTATACAGGATATGTAATGCAATTCTAGTGTATATGTTATGATATAAAAAAGTGTTACATGCCAATGAATGTTGATATAATATATGTCTAAGCAAGTAAGGAATGCACTACAACAAGATGTCTAGACTATGTAGTGTAAGAATGACATAACCTGGGTGGTGTAGTCATGTGGATTATGCCCCTAGTGGGTCGATGTATAGATATGTAGCTAGAATGTAGAAGTAAGATGCCCCCTCGATGGGTGGAGTGAAGTAATTAAGGATCTGGATGTACTGCACACACTCAAAGAAGACCAAGTAAAGCATGTTAATATAGATAAATAAACAAACAATAGTATAGAATAGCCTAATGTAAGATTACCATAGTGATTAGCAATGTAAAACATAAATGATGCATAAAATTGAAATGTTTTTATGTTTTTGAATTTTGTATTGTTTTTGTATTTTGAAATATTTGAGATATGTACAATCAAGTAGAGGAAACTGTGTACAATCAATTTTGGAAAGAAAATTATGTACAAATATAGGAATCATAATATAAGAGACTAGGCTAATGGTGTGAAGGGATCTAAATATGGAGACAATTGAGGATAAAAATGGAGGAAAAGATCTTGGCCATCATCAAATGTATCAAGATAATCATCGTAAGTATCATCATATGTTGCAATTGTTGTGTTCGTGTTGTCATCAAATCAAAGATGAATTGAGGATTGCTCTGGTGGTGGATATGTTGCTTATGATCTTGGTCATTTAGTCATGTTGGTAAGTGAATTCATTATAAATGATGGTGTTGGGGTTACTATAGGTGTTGTGATCTGAATAATGCCTTGATCTTGTAGTTTATCCAATCCTTGTTGTAAATCTATATATTACCTCAAGAAGCATGATAGGACCAATAATGGCTTATTTATTATTTTCAAGAAATGTAATAAATAGGTGTAAATAAGTGAGCATCATTTATTTAATTTATCTATGGGTGTAAGGTGATACCTCAAGAAGCAAAGTAAGAACTAGTATATGCAACTAGGGATTTTTCAAAAAATATATTTGCAAAATACTATGAACTTTTAAATTTGAAATTGATTTTCTAAGCTAAGTATGTAAGATAAAATTTAGAAAATTATGGGAAAGTACTTGATTCTATGGGACCTAGTAGATACAACTAGGTTTTTGAAAAAAATAAATTTTCTAAAATTACTATGAATTTTTGAAATTTGAAGTGATTTTTTTATCTTAATATTTAATTAAAAAATTTAGAAAATAAGTGGAATATTACTAGAAAATTACTAGGAATTCGTTAATGCAACTACTATTTTCAAAATTAACGAAATTATTTGAAAATTTTGCTATGAATTTTTAGAATTTAGCTTGAAAAATTTAGGAAAAAATTGAAAAATATTACTAAAATTAGCAATATATTTTTCCTAGTGGTTTGATAGTGTTTGTATGCAAAAAGGACCTATTATATACAAACTAGGGTTTTAGTGAATTTATTAAAAATATTTCAATTGATTTATAGTTTTCTAATTTTTAAATTCAATAAAAATCAAGAAAATATTGTAAAAAACTAGAAATAATTAGCCCTAGGGTTTCTAGGGTTTTTTCTGCAAAAATTCAAAGTCATGTTCACCAAATATTTTACTAAATTTGGGAAACTAAGGGTTTAATTTACTAAATAGTAAAGAGGTATAGATTAAGGGGGAAATCAATAAATAAGATGTTCCTTAGCTAACCTATTGATTTATTGAAATTGGATGTACTTAATTGATTTCTAAAAATAGAAAACAAGGGGAAAAAGAATAAAACTTATTTGATTTGGGGCAAAGATAGAAGAGATAGAGGTTGTAACTTGTTGATTTGACTAGGTAAACTATAAAAAATAAGACATAAAAGTCTATTTTTTGCCTAGACAAGAGCACCAAAAATAAGACACCTAGATGTCTAGCATAGTAGTCCTAGTTTTGTCATTGTAATCCTGAGGGTCTAAGATTTTTGGGTTCTATTTGTCTACTCTAAGATATCTTGTGCCTGAAATATCAAGATTTGGTTGTTCATGAAGCTCACTGTGCAATTGATTTGGTCATAAAAATTCCTAGCTCCTCTTCATGCTAGATAAGTGATCTCAAATCCAACTAGAAAAAGGGGTAGTGTGTAATATTCACTAAACATACAATCACACCCTATGTGTGGGCACATTGTTTACATACCAATACTCTAAAGAGGAAACAAGGCTAATGTAGTTCTCCCAATTTGAATGTGCATGGTGAAATCCTATGTATGAAATTCAAGTGTATGAAAAATTAGACAAGCTTGACATGACTCATGACTGGTGTAGAAGCTTAGATAGGATGGAAATAATAGTGGTTGGCTCTATGTAGAGAATAGGAAGATTTGCCTGAGTGTGCTTCAGTATATTTCTAGTTTATGCCTTTGAATTATTTCTAACCCTTATAAATGACCTTTGAATGGGATTTTATAGGTAAATTTATAATCCTCAATTAGATGAAATTGTGTTAGGATGACAGGGGAAAAGATAAAGTTTTAGGAAAATATGATTGTTTGACCTTAATTGGCACCTAGACAATAGCACCAGAAAGTGGACACCCTAGGTCCCAACACTGTAGTCCCACTTATGGTGATATTGTCTAAGAGGAAAGGGACTTTTGGAGATAGGTCTATGCCTGGTAGAGGAGTCTAGGATAGTAGGGGCTGATTCTAGATGGATGTGGATGGTTGGGAATTAGTGAAAACATGCCTAAGTGGGTTGTGTAAGCGAGTAGGAAAGACCTATAGTTTTGGTGTCACAAGTCATGCTCAAGTTGTATAATTTGCATTTTATGTGATTATATAAATCCATTTTTATTTATGCAAGTTTGAAGTTTATATGTAAGGTGATATCTCAAGAAGTAATGTAGGAACTAGTATATGTAACTAGGGAATTTTTCAAAAATATTATTTGCAAAATATCATGAACTTTTGAATTTGAAATTGATTTTCTGAGCTAAGTATGCAAGATAAAATTTAAAAAATTATGGGAAGGTACTTGATTTAATGGACCTAGTGGATGTAATTAGGGTTTTGAGAAAAATAATTTTTCTAAAATTACTATGAATTTTTGAAATTTGAAGTGATTTTTTTATTTTAATATTCAATCAAAAAAATTAGAAAATAAGTGGAAAATGACTGGAAAATTACTAAGAACTAGTTGACCCAACTAGGGTTTTGAATGATTTTTTTTTCAAAATTAATGTAATAATTTGATAAAAATTCTATGAATTTGTAGAGTTTAGCTTGAAAATTTAGGAAAAATCTAAAAATGTTTCTAAAATTAGGAATATATTTTTCTTAGTCAATTGAAAGTGGTTGTATGCAAATAGGACCTAGTATGTGGAAACTAGGGTTTGAGTGAATTTATTGAAAATATTTCAAGTAATTTATAGTTTTATAGATTTTAAATTTATTAAAAATTAAGAAAATATTGAAAAAAATAAAAAATAATTAGCCCTAGGGTTTCTAGGGTTTTTGTGCGAACATTCGAAGTAAGTTAGGTTATGTTTTACTAAATTTGAGAAACTATAAGTTTAATTTCCTAAATAGTAAAGAGTTTTGGATTAAGGGGAAAATTAGTAAATAAGATGTGCCTTAATTAACCTATTGATTTATTAAATCTAGAAGTGCTTAGCTAATTTCTAAAAATAATAAGCAAGGGGAAAGAGAGTAAAACTTATCTAATTCAAGACTGGAACATAGGAGACAGAGACTATAACTTATTGAGTCGATTGGGAAAAATATTGGAAATAGGACCCATAAGTCTATTTTTTTCATATATAGGAGCATTAGAAACTAGACACTTTAGGGTCCAGCACTGTAGTCCCAGTTTTGACACTGTATTCTTGAGAGTCTAAGCTTTTTGGGTTTTATTCATCTACTCCAGGAGATCCTATGATTTAAATATCAAGATCTAGTTGTTTGCAAAGATTCCTATTCAATTGACTTTATCTTGAAAATTTTTATCTCTTCTTCATGCTTGATAGGTGATCTTGAATTTAACTAGAAAGGGGTTATTGTGTAATATGCATTGAATGTACAATCACACCTTGTGTATGGTCATCCTGCCTACATACCAATACTCTGAAGAGGGAACAAGGCCAATGTAGTTCTCCCAATTTTAATGTACATGGTGTAATATGGTGTATGAAATGCAAGTGTATGTGAAATTAGACAAGTTTTAGATGACTCGTGACTAGTGTGAAAGCTTTAGATAGGCTAAAAATAATAGTGGTTGGCTATATGCTGAGAATAGGAAGGTTTTCTTGAGTGTCTTCAATATATTTCTGGCTTATGCCTTTGAATGATTTACAACCCTTCTAAATTACCTTTGAATGGGATTTTATACGGAAACTGATGATCATGGGTTAGATGAACTTGCATTAGGTTAACAAGGGAAAAGATAAGGTTTTAGGAAAATATGACTATTTGACCTTAATTGGCACTTGGACAATAGCACTGAAAAGTGGACACTCTAAGCCCCAATGCTACAGTCCCACTTTTGGCACTATGTTCTAGGGCAAAGGGACTATAGAGGATAGGTTTGTGCTTGGGAGAGGAGTCTAATATAATAAGGGATGAATCTATAAGGTTGTAGATGACTATGAAATGGTGAAAACATGCCTAAATGAGCTGTGCAAGTAAGTAGGAGAGACCTATGGTTTGGGTGTCACAAGTCATGCTCAAGCTGTAAAATTTTGCATTTTATATGACTAAAATTTCAAACACATCAGATTTCTTATTAATGTAATAAACCCAAACTTTCCTAGTTACATCATTAATAAATGTAACATAATAATTTGAACACCAATAGAAGATACCTGAGCTGGCCCCTATACATCTGAGTGAATCAAATCCAACTTATTCTCCTTATTTTTAGGTCCAACCCTCAGGAACTTAACTCGATTCATCTTCCCATACACACAATCATCATAAAATTCCAAATAAACCTATTTCAATCTAGGTAGCTTGTCTTTCAAGATCTCCATGCCCTTCCAACTCATATGATTGACCCTGTAGTGCCACAAAGTTGCATTTCCATCTATAGAAACTAAATTATAGTGATCAACACTAATAGTAAAATAAAAAGTGCCAATTTTATTATCTCTCACAACCACAAGATCACCCTTAGTAACTCTCCAAGAGTCTACTAAAAACATCACCGAATAGCCCTCACTATCCAATTGCCTCATTGATATTAAATTTTTCCTTAACTGTGGGACATGTCTAACATACATTAGCAACCATGTGTTCCCATTTTGCATATTTATCAATACAACCTTTCCCTACTATACTACATGGTTCATCATCACCAAGATAAACATGTCCAAAATCTCCTTGAACATAATCAATAAAATGATGCCTATGTGGGGTGGCATGAAAAGAAGCCCCTAAATATAATACCCAAGATTTAGAAACATTATCCAAAGAAATAATTAAAGCATCATATCTAACATTACCTATTGTCATATTTACCTCCTTGGTCTCCTCATTTTTGGTCTTCTTGTCCCAAATTTCCCAACATTCTCTCTTTGTGTGTCCACTTTTCCCACAGTGCCAACACACCATCTTGGTTCTAGATTTAGATCTTCCCTAACCCTTTGACTTTCCATGGTTTGCTTTGCTTCTATACTTTTTTCTCCTTCTAGTCTCTACCATCAAATCATTAATGAAGATGATTCCTCGGTGCTTTTCCTTCACATTTACTCACTAAGAATCACACCTATAATATCCTCAAACTTTAAAGTTCCCTTAGCATGGATGGCATTACTCATAACCATAACTAAGCTATCCCAACTATCAGGAAAGGATCAAAAAATCAATAAAGCCTTAACTTCATCTTTAAGTTTAATACCAATAGAAGTTATCATACTCACAACTGTATTAAAATCATTCAAATGATCAGCTACAGAACCATTTTTGACATTTTCATTTTAAATAACCTTTTCATTAAAAATATTTTATTATAGGTAGAGGGTTTTTCATATAACTCCCCTAATTTCTTCATTAGACCAAATGTGGTCATTTCCTCTAAAATATTGAAGGCAACCAATGATGCAAGGCACAACTATATGGCTCCCAGTGCTTTCCTATCAAGTAAATCCTAATCTACTTGATTCATACCTAAAGGTTGGATTATTTTCCCAATGAAAGGGAGATGAATATCCTTTTGAAACAAGTAATTGTCCATGTACATCTTCCATAATCTAAAATTTTGTCCATTGAATTTTTCAACTCTACCATTATCTGCCATAGCTCCCACTCAAGCTAATTTCCTTGTGATTCACCACTTTATCAAAACCACCAACGCTAGCTTTGATACTAGTTGTTAGGAGTGAGTGATTAAAATTAATTAATTATGTGATAATATGAAACATGAAAATCATTCCTCAAAATCATAGCAATAAAGACATATGGAAGAAAATTTTTAGATCTAAGCAAAAATAAACACATAACAATGATATAACATGGTTCACCTAATGTGGGTTACGTCCAATAAGAGGATCTCAATAATATTATAAATAAGAGTAAAAACAACACTAAACAGGAAACCTCTCAAAGAGATAATTTTATTCAACCCGAGTTCACACTAGAATACCTCAAAACTGATCACATTGACCTCAGAGAGAAAGCAGAGCTCAAACTAAGATGCAAAACACAATTATAATATGTTTCCCCTCACCCCTATTTATACTCTTTGAAAAAAAGTGCCATACCTTGGTGATAATCCATATCCCCACCAAAATGGCACAAAATAAGGGAGGTTTTAACCAACTAGATAAAATATAATCCCCCGATTATCTCAACCTCTTTAAATCACACTTATTTCTCCATAAATCATGCCACAAATGTGGGAAGTGATTATCACACCAAAACATCTTCCCCACATTTATAAAAGTAAATAAATACATGTTAAAATTTCCATGTTAACTTTATTTTAACCTTAGGGGTGAAATGGACTCCACATTTAACAATTTTTTATTTCTATTTTCTTTCTGTAAGTCATCTGAGAGTCTACGGATAGTTTTCTAAAATTTATAGAATGGAGCTTTTCTATTTTCTAGTTTTTATCAATGGGTCTAGATACAAGTCCTATAATAGTCTGTGGATACTCTGATGATGAGTTTTTTTTATGATGAATTTTGAAATTGATTGAAATGGGCCCCAAGTTTCAATAGTTTGCTAAGGGTGTAAATGTATCACTCTAGCCACCAATGTCATCTAAGCGAGTACCATTCTCTAGAATTTTTTTGGCCATGGGTTTACCTCTCAGTGATAGCTCTTGTTTTTCCTCATAGATGAGAACTACTTAATCGAGAATGGGTCATTTCCCATTTCAATGACAAGTCCTCTCAATAGGCTAGCTACTTTGGGGTTCTTATAGTACTCCTCATTATTATTTTTAGAGATTTCACCCAAGCACTTCCCACAGTTATGTGGTCAAGTTTTACCTAATCTTAAATAGATTATTGTGTTACAAAAAAATACTTAAATAGATTATGCAGCAAAGCAAAATTATTTATAAAAAATTATTTAAAGTAATTATGCAAAATAATAGAGTGAAGACTTTTTCAAGGATGAAACAAATTGTGGCCCTAGAAAGTGCTTTAATACCAAATGAGAGGATCCTCTTGCAACAAGTTAATAAAAAATCATGAAATAATAGAATTATAAAATGAGAAGAAGTAGTCAAATAATTATATTGATTGTAGGCCAATTCGAGGGAGTAACCTCCTTTGATCAAGCTAAATACAATAAATTTGTGGATCCTTCCTTGACCTCAACACTTGTATACTAAGTCTAATCTAAACAACTACTACTTCTCATGAATGTGGTATAAAACATAATGCTCACAAGATGACTTACAAAGCATATGCATCCAAATTAACTAATATACTAATAAAGTAAAGACAAGGGGTCACATGGGTTCCTAACAACCTAGTACAACATGGGAAAGACCCTAGGCTATGGGTCACCTAAGTTTGGGTCAGACCTCCAGAGAAGGTCAGCTTCTTTTTTGATATATCACCTAAACTAAACTTAAATAAACTCTTTCTTGGAAAAGGGAGAGAGATTAACAACAATCTATGAAAGTATGTAAAATGAGGTGATGCACCAGTAATTTAAACACTTATACTTTCACAAGACACACTACAAGACACATTCAAGACTAAAAAAGATCACTTCTCTCATTTTTGATCAACCCTCACATAATTATTTCACAAAAAAGCATTGACTAGTTATCAACTTAGAATGTGAGGGTAGTTGTCCGCTTCCAAACTAATTAAAAAACTATATATAGAATGACTTGTGAGAAATACCATAACACTTCATGAAGGTGAGAAAATTTAAAGAGAGACATTCACTTAACCATATCAAGTGAATTCATAAGACACACTTTAATTCAGCTACAAAATATTGGAATTCAATCTTTTATTACATCAAATAGGTGTTACAATATAAAACGTGGCATATCTTGGACAAGACAAAGTCATAAGAGTATTTTTCTCTAAAAAATATTGGAGATTTATTTTCTAAACTTTTTCAAAGAGAGAGCTACAATGTGGAAGAAGAAGGGACATATATATAAAAAGGGGAGGAGAGAGAGAGGGAGTTATGCAAGCAAAAAACATTGAATGATGTTCAACTATTCTTAATGGATTAACATTAATTTGAGGATGATGAGTCATTATATTATCAATAAGAAACAAAATTTAAAAGATCTATAAAAGAATTAAATGCTCCATTATCTTTATCTAACCACCAAGTCTCGTTCTTGGGACTCTACACCACCTTCTACTTAATCTAATAATGAGGACAAAATCGTCATATATTGTAACTAATAGATCCATACTTGGTCTACTTTAGGAATCCATAGGTACTTATTTGTTGAAAATATGACTATGTTGATAAATGAGACATTTCTTCATAACCATATATCTGCCCCTACTACAAAATCTGAATATAGGTTCTACTATAGATGAAAACTAATCACGTTTATTGGTTTTCATATAAATATAATATTGATGAAGACTTATGGGTTGCTTGATCTCATTGTTTATCTTTATTAGGTTTAGATAAACCTACTATGCCTCTAAGTATTTATGGAAGATAATAACTCATTATGTGCATGGAGCTTCTTTCACAGGTGGTGAACATAATCATGAAACCATATTATAACCCCAAAAAATAGACCCTATATGTTCTAAAACTCCAAACCAAAGGTTCATACTAAGATTTAATGGTGGCCTTTAATTATTGACAATCCTGACTATATGGCTATCTACTTTAATGGTGCTCAAATGAACTCTAATGGTGGCATATGACTTTCAAAATACTTGCACTAGGTTTGACCTAAACCATATTTAACCTCAATATGAAGTCTCCTATATTTTGACCTTAATATTGGCCATTGATCTTGAACTAGGCCTTCTAGATTGTGATAATTATCAGCTCCCCATTCATACCATGGGCCCATAGTTAGTCATAGTAGGTTCCTACACTTTTGCCATGTAGTGCCCTCACGTTCATCCTCAAGAATTTTGACTCTTTGACTTTACACACAACATCGATCTTGATCTACATAGATAAAATGTGTGCCATTGATTTACCTGATAGTTATCGTGGTCATGCCACTTAATAGCTTCTTGCTTGTCCCTAGGATCCACATACTAGTTGACCTCTCACTCGCCATTAATCTACTTTATATGAGTTAACATGCTTTATTGATCTATCTAGACCCACTGACTCATTAGATCATTTGCATGCCATTGGATCTAGATTATACTCCTGAGATATTGACACTTTTCAATTTCACATTCATCCATAAAACATTTGAATTCAAATGACTATTTGTTGTAGCTTAAATTTGACGTCCCTGTGTATGTCCTAGACTATTGGTTTAACTTTGAAGCTTTATATCTTGAGATAAAAAATGCATCACGATAAAAAATTTGTAGATGATGTTTAAAATCATCATGCCTATTTATTCCTTTGGCTCTAGTTGACCTCATAAGTGCATATATCAAATGTGAAAAAAGACTGATTTATTCATTTATGTATGACATGTCATGATGGTTTAGCTCCTTAAGATTACCAAACTCACACTTTAAGCCTATTTATAGTGTTTAAAAATATTTTCAAGTGACTTGATCTTCTCCTATAGTCAATTTTATCCTTGCGTCATTGAATCACTCTTCAATCAAGACCCTGCTCAGCATCTTATTCTAGTTTAGGCTAATTTTGGTATGTAGGCCAAATTTGGCCAATACCTTCATGATAGGTGAACAAGTTAATTTATTAACATAAAAAAATACATGTCAACACATCCCATTGCCTTTACCAATAAATCTCTTAGTGGGAATAATTTGACACATTTAACATATGAAAAGGAGATGATGCCTATCATGTATGTTTTTAGTAAGTGGAAACCATACCTACTAAATCTGACTTTATGCATCAAAATTTATCATCAAAGCCTCAAATACTTCTTGGATAAATGAGACACTTCTTTATTTAAACAAAAATGGGTATCCAAATTAATGGGATATGATTATGATATCACTTATAATAAGGGAAATAAAAATATGGTCATCAATGGACTATCCCATGGTAGGTGCATGGAGTTGGGGGACAATTATGTGGACATTTTACATAACACAATCCCATTATTAAATAACATAGTCATGTTATTAACATAACTCAATCAAATTATTTAGATTATGGTTTGATAATTATTGTGTCATATTGTGATCATATTAATGTATAACATGATCATGTTAATAGATAACATGATCACGTTATTATAAACACAATAACACGAGCATGTTACTATTGTTTTGAACATTAAAACACTGAACATGTAAATGGATAAAATGTTGGTTAATAGGTAACGCAATCATTTTCTTGTTATTTTGCACATAAAATCATGTGGGAGTTTTACATGAAGGCAACTTTGGAAAAAATCTTATATTTACTACTTTAAATGTTATGTATAAGTTTACATTTATATTGTTACATTTATGTCCTTATACTAGTAAATATAATAAAATAGGGTCACTCTACATCTGATAGAGTTGGTCTCATAATTGCACACCTTATGAAGTGGAAAATAGTTTTTAAAAATCAATATGGTCAGTACTTAAGCATTTTCAGGATCTAAGTATTAAACCTAGGGATTTCAAGGCATAATTTTTTCAATTGATGTCCATTTTTGGTAAACATATAGTTATTTTTTAGGTTTTGTGCCTTATGTATTGATTCTTGATATCTATAGGAGTCTTAGGTTTATCAAAATTAAATTTTCAAATCACTCACCTTGAAATTGATGCAAAATGGTGTTATTAGGGTAGCATATGTCACATTGATGATCTACACACATCAAACGACCACTTTGTGTTAATTTTACTTACTCATTATTCCTCCTTCATCCTTGATCACTTCTTACTCATGCCTCAACACCCCTAGTCACTCTCTCATCATTATTCATTATCCCTAATCACTCCCTCATTGACCCTAACTATCCCTCATCATCTTTAATCACTCACTCCTAATCCCTCATCATCCCTCATTGACTCTCACCATCCCTCATCATATTTAATCACTCCATCATCCTCCCTAATCACTCCTTCATTATCTCTCACCATCCCTAATCACTCCCTCATTGGATCTCACCATCCCTAATCATCTCTTCATCATCCCTAATCACTCCCTCCTTGTCCCTCATCATCCCTACTCACTCCCTATTGACCCTCACCATTCCTCATCATTTATAATCACTCCCTCATCATACCTAATTAATCCCTCATTAAATCTCACCATCCCTTATCATTACTTCATCATACCTCATCATCTCTAGTCACTCATTCCTCATCCCTCATCACCCCTAATCACTCCCTTATTAATCCTCACCATCCCTCATCATCCATAATCATTCCCTCATCATCCATAATCAAACGCTCATCCTCCATAATCACTCCCTCATTGACCCTCACCATCCCTCACCATCCCTATTAACTCCCTCATCATCTCTACTCAATTCCTCATCATCCATCTTAATCTTTAATCACTCCATCCAATACCTTGATGGTGATAATTTATTGGGGTTTAACAATGCTAGGATCTAAAGGTGGAGAGTTGATTGCTAGAATAAAATATAAGACATAGTGATCAAAATGTTGTGGAAGCAAATTTTAAACATAAATATTTAACACTTATGAAAAAATTTGGGCCTATTAGAAATTATGTAATTCAAAATTGAAAATGTACCAAAAAAAGAGAAGAAAGTAAAACCACCATAGCACCAAAAGTGGGTACTAAGTACGTGAGAATCACCAAGTTATGTGATTCCCTGAAACTAATCAATTGTTTTCCATACGAGGACATTCTATGATCCGAATAATTACATTAAAGGACTTCTATTTGTATGTCTATTGATTAAGTCATCATAATAGAGAGTGTAAAATAATTTTCAAATGATTAGAAAAATACTCCAAGATTGGAAAGTGGTGTTTAATTCATAACTTCAATATCCAATCCAATGAAGAGTGTCACACTATGATCTCTCTACTTACACATATTGAGAATTGGATACAATTTATCTAGCACTATAAAAAGTTTAAGTAGATAATATATTATAAACCTAATGATATGGTTGGTACTATAAATATCTCTACTTCTCCCAACAAGAAATTATATGAATTAAAAATATTGTTTTATTAATAAATGTAGATCAATGGTGATCCAATACACTTAATCATTTCCAATGGAAGTTAGAATAACTTAATTTATCCTAAATCATATTTTCAAAAATTCAACTTGAAATTCATACATCATCCATAACCATACGCTAGTGTATGGTCTAGTGTAGGCTTTGAAAAATGGATCACCTAGTAATGTCACTTAGTTTAAAAAACTAAAATGTTTAAAGATGCAATCCTTTGTGACATCTCGCCATTAGAGGTGTGTGATGTTTTACATGTGGTCAACCATATATTTAACATTGACATGTAGTTTATGAAGTAAATCCTTAAAATTTTGTGATAGATTGTCATGATCCAAAATACCATATATCGTAGTTAGTTCATAAGCTTTCAATTATTAGTGCCAAGAAGTGCAAGAATATTTTTAGTTCTAGTAAGAAGTATACTCTCTATAGTAAGAAGTAAATTTAATAACATCCTTGTGTCACTATATCATAGTGTGGTTTATCCAATAATAACAAAGACAAAATAATTGAACCATAAACTAGTTGAATATGAGGATATATTTTAGTCACCTAAATAAATTCCTATATACTGTACACTAAACAATACTATTGATTTTATCCCTTAACTACCTCTACCTCAAACATATTTATACAACATATCATTTCTATAACATTAATGGATCAATTGGTAGATCCATGAAATCATGGATAATGAACACATCATGGCCAAATCATTGCCTTATAGAAGTGCAATTGTGTTTGTGCCAAAGTTGTGAATCAATTAAAAAATCTTAACAATATTAAAGTGAATAAATAGCATCCTCATATAAATATTAAGGCATTTTAATACCATATCCATGGTGTAGAAGTATTTTCTAAAAGTGATCTTAAGTTTAGGTATCATCATATTCATGTTAAACCTCTAAACATTTGGAATATAGTCTTAAAAACAAAGGAAATATTTATTGAGTAGTTAGTTATGCCTTTTATGTTAACTCATGTAATTAATTCATTCATTTCAATATGTTGAATGACATACTCAGGCCCTTTACCTATATCATTTTTTAAATCTACCTTGATGACATCTTAATCTTTAGAAAACATGGGATGAACATCTACACCATGTTGAACTAGTGTTTCACATTTTGCAGAAACATATTTTTATGATAACATGAATAAATGTTCATTTTTCATGTAAGAGATAAAATATTTGGGACAAATTACACACACAAGGAGTGCATGTGTGAACCTGAGCAAGATTCAAGTCATACAGGAATGGGAAACACTAAATAACTTTGCATCAGATTCAAATCTTCTCAAAATTAAAAAAATACACAAGATATTTGTGTTTAAACTTTATCTTTTGAACCAACCTACCAAAGGTGGAATTGAATAAAGTTTCTTCTAGTCAGTTACACAACAAAGATAATTTGATGAACTAAAATTTAGATTCTATTTTGTGTTAGTACTTATGCTACTTGACGATAAATTTGGAAAATCATCCAATTCATTCAATAATAAAATCGACTATCATAAATGGGTATTGACAACACAAAAAGTGTTAGAAAAAAGTTAATTTATATTATAATGTATTAAATAACATATGATTATAATCAAAGATATCTTTAGAGTATATACTTATGTCAGATGATGAGGGAGCAATTAGGGATGGTGAGGGTTAATGATGGACTGATAAGGGATGGTGAGGGTCAATGAGGGAGTGATTAGAGATGATGAGGGATGAATAAATATTAATTAGGTATTATGAGGGATGAAGAGGGAGTGATTAGGGATGATGAGGTATGGTGATAGTAAATAAAGGAGTGAATAGGGATGAGGAAGAGAATAGGGATGAGGAAAGAGTGATTAGGGATGATGAAGGATGGGGAGGGAGTGATTAGGGATTATGAGAGATATTGAGGATCAATGGAGGAGTGAGTATGGATGATAAGGGTGTGATTAGAGATGACTAGGGATAGTGATGGCCATTGAGGGAGTGATTAGGGACAATGAGGATTGATGAGAGAGTGGTTAGGGGTAATGAGGTATGAGTAAGAAGTGATCAAGGATGAGGCAGGGATGACAAACAAGTGAAACTAACATAAAGTGGTCATTTTATGTGTGTATGTCATCAATATGACCTACACTACCCCAATCATACCACTTTGGATCAAGTTCAAAGTGAGTATTTTTCAAACTTCAATTTTGACAAACCTAGGAATCTTATAAGTGCCAAAAATAAATCCAAAAGGGATAAAAACCGAAAAAATGACTATATGTTTACCAAAAATGGATATCAAGTGCAAATGTTATGTATTGAAATCCCTAGGTTTAATACCTATACCCTAAAAATGCCTAAGTACTAACTAGATTGAATTTTGAAAAACTATTTTCCACCTCATAAGGCATGTAATTATGAGACCAACTCTATCATATGCAGAGTGACCCTGATTTCTTATATTTACTAAAATAAATTTAATAATATAAATGTTAACTTATATTTAAAATTTAGAGTAGTAAATATAAGTTTTTGGCCAAAGTTGCCTTCATGTGGAACTCCCACATGCTTTTATGTGCAAAATAACAGGAATATGATCACGTTATCAATAATGTGATTGCATTATTAATAACATGATGGCATTACCTATTAACCAACATTATCTTCATCTACATATTCAATACTTTAATGTGCAAAATAACAGTAGTGTGATCACATTATTATTTTTATAATAATACGATCACATTACCTATTAATGTAATTACATTATACATTAACATGATTGTGCTATTTGAATTTGAATTCAAATCCTGCACCTTTTGGCTTGGGAATGGCTTGGATTCTCTAGCCAAAGGCTTGGACTTGTCAATCTATAGCTGAGTTTTGAGAGTTATGATAAAAACCAATAAAATTTAACTGTTATTGCCAAATACACTAAGAATTATAATGTGAAAATTCAAAAACTTAATACCATCATGATGAAAACACTCTCCTCTTTCCAAAAATATGATTTTTATAATTTTTGGACTAATTTAAGGTTTAAAACTATGTTGATTTCTAACTATACTTTTTTTAGGCCACTACATGCCACAAACATACATGCGTATACATGTTCATGTAATTTTTATTTCATTGATCCAAGTGAAAAACATGTTATATGTTCACAAACTAGGCCTAATTATACACACATTTAAAAAAAATTGATTTTCTTTTTTTTTGATGTAGTTAGGTGTGTCACACGAATGGTTATCCATATTTTGTCAGTTTCCAAGATCTATTTACTTGAAAAATTCATAAAAAAATTTATTAATTGAAAAAATATATGAAAATTTAGGTCACAAACTAGAAGATCTTACCTAAATTTTCCCCAATGGGGTTCAAATAATATTAAATGTTGCTCAAAAAATTGTGTGCCACATGTTCATCTATCTACTATATTTTCTTAAAAAAAGGAGTTCCTCTTTAAATTTTAGATGTTTGACCTAGTTATGCTTAACAATTTTCTTTTTTTTTAAAGTTTTTAGAAACTAGAATCAAAATGATACATTTCATTTTCTCATACCATCTTCAAATTTGGAGTTTAGATATCTCAAATTATCTATAGAAGTTTAGATTTTTGAATATTTTGGAAAATCATGTCCTTGGGTAGGCCACTTTTTGTCCCTCAACTTTGTGCACTTACCCCCCACAAATATGAATTAAAAAAAATATTTTCTTTCTTTATCCATGTATTATAATGGATATAAGATGTAAAAAAGAGTGCCAAAATTATAGTAACATACAACAAATCATCTGACCATTGTCTATGGACCTAGATTCCAAACCTGACTAAACTTGGGATGATGAATCCTAATTATACAATGGCTACATTTTCTTGATTTATAGATCTAGGTTTTGACATAACATTTTTCAAGAGTTACATGCCTCATCTTCTACAAGTCATTAAGATTTTTTTTTAAACAATGAACGTGTTTGTTAAATTTATTTTTGGCCAGGCATCAAGATAGATATCAAGACATTTGTTGTGGAATTTGAAGTATGTCAATGTAACAAGGAAGAATCAATGGTATTTTGGGATTACTCTAACCCATATTTATTCCATATTGTATTTGGATAGACATCTCCATGGATCTTATATAATTATGATGCATATCAGGTGGAAAATCAATCATTCTAGTGGTGGTAGATCACCTCTCTATGTATTCTCAATTATGTGCCATGTCCCATCCTTAGGCTACTTTTCCAATCTCATAAAAATTCCTTCATCAAATATTATTCCTTCATGGATTCTCCACTTCTATTATATATAATCATGACTTAGCTTTCACAAGTCACTTTTGGCAAGGACTCTTCAAGTGCATAAGTACCCAACTTAAAATGAGCTCATGTACAACTCATACAAAGATGGACAAATAGAAATTGTTAAAAAAATACTAGAATCATATATTCATTATTTTGCCTCTAGTCAACAACATCAATGGGTTAAATGGTTACTAGTTGTATAATGGTGGTACAACACCTCTTATCACACATCCTCTAGGGTGACTCCTTATGAAGCTGCCTATGGTCAGAATCCACCATCACTTCTTGATTATCTTCCTATTAAGTCTCATGAGTATGTCCTGTACACTACCCTTAGACCTTGGGAAAATATTCTTCACCTTCAGAACAAAAACTTACACATGTCACAAAATTAAATGAGGCAATAGGTGGATTAGCATCATTTTGAATACACCTTCCAACTTGTGATTATAATTTTCCTCCAACTAAAACCTTATAAAAAGTCCTCAATCAAGGTAAAGGGACACCAAATTTGCCCCCAAATTTTATGGACCATATAATAATCTTCAATATGTTGGTCTTATTGTATATAAGTTGTAACTTTGCTGTCATCATGTGTCCATCCAATTTTTCATGTCTCATATTTGAAGATAGTTCTCAGCCATAATGTCATAACTCAAAAAATACTTCTTGATCTCAATGTATAATGCTCTTTCCTCCTTGAATCTAAATTTATCCTAGAGAGACACATGTCAACATTGAAATCAAACCATCATTAAGGTTCTAGTCAAGTGGTATGGATTGCGGCTAGAGGAAGCAACGTGAGAACCCCTTTTTCAAATATAGAAAAGAATTCCTCATTTTTAGCTTGAAGAGAAAATATTTTAAAAGGGGAGGGCATGCTAGGACCCATTCGTCCTAACCCTTTATTTATAATTATTGTATTTGATAAAAGATACATATGCATATGCTCTGCAAGCCATCCCTTGAGCTAATTTTAATAATTCCACATGTATTGGAATTAGTAGTTAGGTAAAATAAAAATAGTATAAATAATATTCTAAACTAGTGGAAAGACATCCACAAATTATATTATATTGAGCTTGCTAAGGATGTTTCCCTGTCAAATAGGCCAACAATATTGTAATGCCATTTTGCTTCTATTTTCAATGCACTTTAGTTATTTTTTGTTCACTTGCAATGTTACTTTAGATATTTGCACTATTTTATAATATATTTAAGGAAGGATCATAAAATATTCCATGTTATTTACCCAACACAAGACATTATAGTGCTTTTTTAGTGAAATTACAGCTCGTCTAAGAGCCTATATAACACGCCAAATCTTATGATGTGTGGAATAGAAAAAGAGTGTGTAGTAACTTATGTGAATTGTATGACGTTGTGAAAGATATTTCATAAATTCATAAATTCTTCTTAGAACATCATAATTATTTCAATCCCTAAGGCTTACACCACCACTTATTTCTACTATCTTGCACACGTTTTTTTTTTTTTTTTTCAATATTTCCTATTATACATGTATATAGATACAAGTTTTACAATAAAATGAAAAAATAGGTCTCAATAAATATGACAGTAAGAAAAACCTTAAGAAAGAACAATCAAGAGGACAATTAGGGCTAAGGAAGCCTTACATGACATAATACAAGCCATAAACAAATACGACACTATGGAGAAGCCAAATCTATCTCTAGGAAAAGATACAACACATCAAAGTTTTATAAAACCCTATGAAAAATAGATTCACGATGAAACAAGAATGATCTAACCCTGAAGTGTGTAAGAAAGCATAGGTTCACTAAAATATAGTATGGAAAAGTGATTTTATATGATCAAAATATAATATATCTATTTATACTATTTGTAAACTAGGCATAATCAAATAGAAAAGTAAATCAGACCTAATATACAATTAAGAATATTTTACAATCAATAATAAATGAAAAAATGGGGTTTACATAAGTATCTTATTTTATCATAAATCTAAAAAATATTTTTAGAAACATAAAGTGGAAAACATGTCTAAATGGCAAGGCAAACAAAACCCAAAAATTTTAGACAAATTGATATTATTTTATCCAATCCACTCTTTCGAAAGGGTGAAGATATTTTTGAAAGAGAAGGGTCATTTATGTTCAAGTGCAGATATGTGAAAACTGATTAGAAAACCATGTTTGTCTTCTACATGGCTCCAAAAGCCTCCTATTTTTTTTCAAAATTATGTGCTTATAGCTAAGAAACCGATCTCCTTCTCCATAACCTTGACAACTCATTACATATCAGTAAAATAATGGATTGCTTGGGGTGGCTATGTTATCCCTCTATTTTTATTAGACCTCTATGTTAGAACAAACTTAGAATCAACACTCAATGCAAGTCAACAAGTAATATGTGAATGTAAGGCCTAGTCTTATATGACTTTTCATGTTAGAATTAATGTGTGGCAAAGGAAATTAATGCTTAAATTTTTATTAACTATGTATTTATATACTTCTAAAATTTAAATTATCGCCAAATTGATATGTAAATCGACACATAAGTTATAGACAAGACATTACAATAAAATACATGAAATACATGAAACCGAAAACAAGGGTCATAAGACCCTATCCTTAAACTCTATATTTAAAGTTTTGGGGAAAAAGTCCAAAACCTAAGAAAACTTGTAAAAATGAAGAGAATGAAGAAAAAGAAAGGAAAAAAGGAAAATAAATAAAAGAACCAAAAATTTAAAAAAAAAACAAAAAAATAGAAAAAAATTAATATAAATTAATAATCACAAACAGATAAATACTTTAAAACAATATAATTTTACAACTAATAATTATTTCATACCAAAATTAAAATTTTACAATTTCTTATATCATAAATATTTAAGATATAATAATAAATATATTTTTTTGAATTTAAAAAGCATAAACTAAAATATTCACTTTATATGTTGATATTAAGCGTGTGATACACGATTCATCTGGTACTCTGGGCTCTCTTTCCTTCCTGGTGGGAGGCTACAACACTCTCGTGTAAACGTTTCTCACATTTTTCCTAGCGGGCCAGTACCTATACATTAAGTCAAATCGAATCTCTCCAGTAGCTATACTTTAAGTCAAATCCAATCTCTTTTTCGTACAAGCCGGTGGATGTCTAGTTGGCAACATTTTCTTTCCTTCCCTCTTCCTCATTCTTTAAAGTTAAATCCAATATATTTTTGGTATAAGTCGGTGGTTACTCCCTTTTTTCCGTTTTTTAACAGGAAAGAATGAAAGCGCATATATCATCTATGATTTTTTCTGGTATCCCATGTATTTATATGCTTACTCCAATCATGCTTACTTCAATCAGGTTTTCTTTAAACTACAAATCTAATCTCCTCTTCTATTTGATGCTTGTTTATTTGTGGTTATTTTCTTTCCTTCCCTTCCTCCTTTCCATGATGGAATGAATCCCATACAATAACTATAAATTTTACAGGTATCATGTCTATTATATAATTACTGCGATCAGGTCCCCTTACCTTCCTTGCAAATCCAGTAAATCCAATCTCCTTTTCGTATTGTGAACATTTCCTTTCCTCCCTCTTCCTCGTTTCGAGGAAGGAATGAACCTGCATATGACATCTATAATTTTTGTGTATGCTGTCTATTTATATGCTTCTCTCCAGATAAATATTCATCTTCTATAACACATTCTTATTTGAGTTGAAATCAATGGGAGGTTCTTCCTCATCTCACCAACGAAATGAAAAACACCATGCATTTTCTGGAACGGAACCTCCTGGCATAAGAAGTAAGGTTTCTGAATCTTCAAGATTGTTTGAGTTGAAATCATCTCACCAACAAAATGAGAAACATCATGCATTCTCTGAAATTGAACCTCCCGGCACAAGAAGAAAGGTTTCTGAATCTTCAAGATTGTTTGATGTGTTCATCAACCACAGAGGCCCTGATGTTAAAGAAACTCTGGCTACTCAACTTTACAATTCTCTGCAGGAGTCGGGAATACGGGCGTTTCTTGATTCCCAAGAAAAAGAGCTTGGAGATTCGTTTCCTTCTACAATTGAGACGGCCATCCGCTCAGCTGCGGTTCACATTGCCATCTTTTCCAAAAGATATGCAGAGTCCCCTTGGTGTTTGGCGGAGCTTGTTCTCATGTTACAGAGTCAGGCTAAGATTATTCCTGTATTTTATGAAGTAGATCCTTGGGAAATCCGCCACATAGAGAAGGGAGTGTATGCTGATGCATTCACAAATTATGAAAAGAAGGGAAGGTACTTGGTCAAGCTTGAGGAGTGGAAGGAAGCCCTTCAATCTGTTTCACTTATCGCTGGCGAGGAATTCAATTTTAGGTAGGATTTCTGTGATGTCCGTTCATTGGGTAATTCTAGGTTGTATTAATTTTTATCTTCACTCAATTGGTTAAGTTTTTTCTCATTAAGTTCCTTTTTCGTTAAAAAGTTTCAGTAGCTGCGAAAACATAGTTTCAGCAGTGCGAAGAGAAGTTGAAAGGTCAAAATCTAAGTTGCGTGTTGCCAAATATCCAGTAGGACTTCACAAGCTTGTTCAAGATTTTGAAAGATGTTGCCTTGATATTCTTGTATATGATTTTGAAAGCCAGTGCTGCATGAATGAAATAGGCAAAGGGAAGGCTCAGATCGTTGGAATTTTTGGCATGGGCGGGGTGGGAAAGACAACTCTCTCCAAGGAGTTGTTCAACAGATGGCGTTCCCAATATGCTCAAGCATGTTTCCTGTTTGATGTGCGAGAAGCCTCTACAAAAAACGATTTGCCTTCGTTGCAAATGAAACTCCTCAAAGATATCTTTAAAGAAAATCCTTCCAAATTTCAAAGTATAGAGGAAGGAACGAGCTATATAGAGAATTGTATCGAACGGAGCAGGATTTTGAACTTCTTAGTTGTTCTAGATGATATAAATCACGAAGAACAGTTAGATGCTCTATTGATCACTGATATGCTAAATAATTCTGTTAATAGTCTGGTAATTGTTGCCACTCGTGATGTAGGGTTGCTTATAAGGGCAGGAATTACGGTTAGTTATAATTTAAAAGGTATGGACAGAGATGCCGCCAGAGAACTCTTTTGTTGGCATGCTTTCCGCCAACCCTATCCGGCTAAGGGATATGAGGACCTGGTTAATGCCTTCTTAGACGGGTGTAGAGGCTTACCTCTGTCTCTTCAAGTTCTGGGTACGCACGTTCATGGTAGGGATCAGAATTATTGGAGGTTAGAACTGGATAAAATTAGTAAGACTCTGCCTCGAGACATACATCAAAGACTTAAAATTAGTTTTGACGCATTGGACAGGGAGGAAAAAGAAATTTTTATGGATATTGCATGTTTTTTTATGGACGAACCGAAGAGTATGGCACTAAGACTGTGGGAGGCATCGGGATGGAGCGCTCAGCATGCACTGCAAACATTAAAAGACAAGTGCCTTGTTGAAGAAATAGATTTGGATCTCTATTCCAGACAAAGTCAGCATGGTTTTAGAATGCATGATCACTTACGGGACCTGGGAAGAGAGATAGCAAAAGAATGGAGCTGTCCTCGTGTGTGGCGGCCTCAACAAATTAAGGCTTTGGTATGGTTCCACATTTACTTCGTTATATGATGAATTTTAATTGTTTTTCCAACAATCATATTTATTTCGAATCATTATTTTTTATTTTTTATTTTTTTTGGTATTGGACCACAATTTTTACCTTGGTCGTTGAATGCAGGAATTAGAAGGATTCCAAGCCATTCTTTCCAAATCTAATTGGAGGTGTTTTGGTTCGATTACAGACAGATCCATGGGTTCTCTAATTAAGTATTTTATAGGGAATTCATATGATTGGTGTTACACATCATCTTCTTTGCTATCGCTTGAGCTTGACTACTTCAATAATCATACACACACATGCATTCCTTCATGGATTCCTCTTCAAAATTTGCAGTGTTTGACAATCCATCATGGGAAACTCAACAGATTATGGCAGAGCGATGTACAGGTATGTAATTCTTCATTGACAACTAAGTCTCGAATGTATTACCTGTGTAATAGTAGCTTATGTTTACTACTCAAAGATTGAAGCAAATTTATCCTGAATTCCAGGAACCCTCCTCGTTGAAAGAGCTGTTGATTTATGCAACGATTTTGGAAGAGTTTCCAGATTTGTCAGGCATGTCAAATCATTTGGAAAAATTAGTGTTAAATGGAGAGGAAATTCCAATTGAGTGGTGGTCCTTCCTAGAATCTCTTAAAACTAGTTCTAGGAGTTTAGCTCTGTGTTGGTTGAATAATAGGGAAGTGTCAGCTACTTTTAAGTCATTATCTTCAAGTGTAATTTTGTCGAATTTCATATTTATAGGAATAATGGCCCTGAATAACAGGGGGCAGTCCCCTACTGTTAAGTCTCCCATGAGTAGCCTTGAAAAGGTAGGGTTAATGAACCAGCATCTTGTAACCAAGGTCTTCATTAGCGGAAACCATTATCCCAACATTGAATTCTTGAGCCTTCAACGGATGGAAAACTTGACTGCGGTGGATTTAAATATGGTAAGAACATTGAGTGGTTTTCACTTGATCGATTGTGAAAACTTGAAAAGTGTGTCAGGAATATGTGATCTTACAAATCTTGTAGAGTTGAAGATTCACGGATGTTCACAGCTTGAGGAGTTGCCATGTCTTTTTCATTTGAGCTGCCTGAAGAGTGTTTCAATTGGAGTCTGTTTGAAGCTGACTGGTCTTCAATTGGATGGTTGTAATAATTTGAAAACAGTAAGAGTGTTTGATGTTCCAAAGCTTGCAATATTCAGCATTCGACATTGTCCTCAGTTGAAAGAATTCAGAGGTTTTATGAGTCAAAGGTTCCTCGAGAGTATTACAATTGATGGATGTGGGAGGCTTAATTGCCTTGATTTGTGGAATTGCAAAAATTTGAAAACCATATCAGGGATCATTAATGTGGCAGAGTTTAGTATAACGAACTGTCCAAAAGTGGAGGAGCTGTCAAGTCTTGCAGGTGTCGAGGAGCTTACCATTATCAGATGTGAGATGCTGCAGAACACAACACTGCCGACAACACTGACCTATCTTGAGGAGGAAGGCCATAAAGAATGGAAAACAGTGCCAGGGATATCTGACCTTACAAATCTTGTAACATTGATTATATGTGATTGTATGGAGCTAGAGGAGTTAAGTGTTGTCGGACTGAGCTTCCTGGAGACCATTAGAATTAAGAGTTGTGAGAAGCTGCGGAATATAGAAGGTATTGAAGAATTACCTGCATTGAAAGATATGCAACTTTCACTGCGCAGCAATGCAGTAATACGGAATTCCATTCACAAGTTGCAGGTATTGAATAGTCGCTGCCTATCGTTGATCTCGTGTTTAGTTTTCTTCTTTCTGATTAAAAGTATTTTAATTTTGAGATTATTTTTAATACTATATTAAGTAATAGTTTGGTAGAATGCATCATTCACCTTAAAAACTCCTTTGATTTCCTTAAGTCTGTTAATTTCTTCCTCGTGAAAAGAGTTGTCTATTGACTATTTGATTTTTTTTTGGGCATTTCTTTTCTGATATGAAGAGAGTGCCGTCAGAGTGTCTGACTGTGATTGGGAGCGCACTGGTTGGAGCCAAGTCAATCTTGAGCTCACGTCTCTTTTCCGACTGTATTGGCGCGGAAGCTCATGTAATTCAAATTGAAGATTGTAGCACTTGGGTGGCATCGGCATCTCTAGATTTACTGGAAATAATGCCAGAACGAGGCTCATTGAGTGCAATCATCCTTTGTGCTCTGTTTTCTGTTGATAGCTTTTATACAGTTGCATCTGATATGAATAGGAGGTCTATTTCAAAGGTATCACGGGAATTTCAACTGGATATCGGAGAATGGATATTTACCACAGTAATTACCGACCAAGAACTAATAAACTCTTATATAGCAAATCCCCAATATTCTTATCCCACGATTGGCTTGTACGGACAATGTGCAAGCCTTGAAAGGGCATGTATGGCGATGGTGAAGAAAGGCGAAGAATGGAAAACCTTCCATACAGTAAAAAATTGTTGTGATCATCTATTAAAGGAATAGGGGTACATTATAAGCCTTGAAAGGGATACTATTATCTTCTTTTTGTTTTAATAGGTAAATCAAATTGGGTTTTTTAAATCAATTAAATTATATTTTTTTATATATTTAAAAATATTATTTTTTTAATATATAAATTATATGTTTTTAATTGATAACATAAAATATTATTTTTCATAGATATTAATTGGTTAAAATATTTTTATATTATTCCTGTCTTCACTTTAATCAAGGCAATTGAATTGCATCTGAATCGCAGTCACTAACTCTGTCCGAAACGGCCATTTTAGGACTCAAGGCGCTGTTATAATTATTATGTTGTCAGTGGTAGCCATGCAACAGCTTGTGGATATGAGAAATTAAATTAAAAAATCATTATTTTTTTTCATCTAAATTTATTTAAATTAATACTTGCTCTGGCTTCCAGCACAACATTGGTGGTGGTACATGTAAGCTGCTATTGCTACCTTCTAGCTATTTATGGATTTTTCGAAAACTCATAAAAAATAGCTAGCTTTTCCTTGGACCAGCCAGTCAGGGCAGCTGTCTCTAATTTTTTTTCTTTCTCCAGTTGTACCCAAACCACATCTGCCATGTCTCTGCTTTGATGGCAAATTTCTTAGTTCAAAGCAAATACACATTGGGTTTACCTGAGCATTTAAATTTTGAAGATGGTTGAAGGACATCAAGGAGTCGTGAGAACCGTGCACCCAATTCCACTTAGGGTTTTGGTTTTTTAATACTGTTTATATCTGAGGTAATTTTACTATTGTCGGCTGGGCTTATTGTGGTTGGAACTATGTTGCGGTTAGTGCTTTTGACACCTATTTTGATTCTTTTCATCCACCAGTTCCCCTATCAGCTAAGAGTATAGCTTTATTGCAGACAGAGGGAAGGAAATGGAGTATGGATTAAACTTTTCAAAGATCTGATCAATCTTCTAATAAGGGTAAAATAGGGAGCCATTTCTTCTTGAATGTATTGGTTTCATTAATTATGCTGCAGCTTTGCCTTAGTACTCTAATCGATGACAATGCTCAAACACATGGAAACCCTCTATATTTTAGAGTTATCTTCGACATTCTGAAATGTTGAAGGATGAAATGAACTATACTGATCCACAAATGATTTGTGTTTTAGTTATTTCTTATTTCATTCAGATTTCACGAAGTTCATAAAAGCATGTCTTCATCGAGTGATTAACTTGTGAAGGAAGTCACTAGAAGCTATGGACTTCCCATTAATCGGAGCAGTTAAGGGTCGATTCCAGGACCAGTTCATGGGCATTTACATGCCCAACATAAACTTCACAGGAGGCTATATGGTGCTCTCTTACGTGGACCCCTTTGTGAAGAAAATGACATGAGGCTACAAGGAATGGCAGTGTTTAATAGCGAGAATCTTCTAATGTGTTTAATTTTCTGTGTAGGTCAGTGTTAGACAGAGATCCTACCGCGTAAGGGACTGTTATGCTAACGTCAGTACATTGGTACCCATGTAACATACAATAGCAGAATTTGACAACAGAATGCGGTGTGTTTAATAATAATAGCAGAATTTGACAACAGGGTCCGGTGGTTCTAATAATAATAGCAGAATTTGACAACAGAATGCGGTGGTTGTAATAATATTACAGGGGCATATATTCACATTCTTTCCGAACTAAAACTAATAATTCTTCATTATCTTGCACTAGAAAATTAGGGAAAGAAGACAATGGATGTTCTGTTTTTCCTTGGTTTAATTGACTCCCTGTTTAGAATTTTTTTTATTTGACTCCCTATTTATAAATTTGTTTACAATGTGTGTTTTATTTAATAGTAGTTATGGAGTCAGTGGAATCATGCATAGTACTTATCCTTCGATAAAATCTTCTGTGGAGCCAGGATTAAAGAACAATATTAAATTTGTATATCATTCGCCCTTTTGTTTTACAGGAGGGTGTAAAGGCTGAGCATATTGAGGAAGACGTTGGTAGTTTGAATTTGGTCATGTCCTGTGTTTTGCTCGTGTAGGTGCATAAAAGTAAAGAACATGATACAAATCCCACATAAAAACCACTAGATCAAAGCCCCCGCCGCACCAATCCAGAATAATTTTTGGTTACTCCAATAATGAAGGGTGCATATTTAAACATTACTATTCATAACACAGCTTGTTGTATTAATAAACAAAGAGGCGTTAAAGATTTTTTATAATCTTAGAGATATCATATATAATTTTTTTTTAATAGTATATATTGAATAACATTCTCATAAACATATTTTTTTTGCATTGTAGTAGTAAGGATGTTTTGTCTTATTAGTTATCAAATACATCCTTGATGATATTCCTCTTCTGGAGGACATTGAAATCTAATATTACACTTGGCATAGCTTCTCCACGTAGAAGATTATCATCTGTTTCTTTGTTTGGGAGGATGGCTTAAGTAATTTACGCATTTTCAATTATAATATTTTACCTCATATTTTTACAAAAGTCTCTTGGCACTTGGTATCATTATTTGAAGCATTAAACTTTTAAATATTCAATAATTGTATTTAAAGATATATTTTAAAAAAACAAATCTCTTTTTTATATATATATATCAATTATTTTATATGTAATTGTGTTATTTATTTCATAGATCACTTTTAATAATATGTATTGTATAAAAAAATAAAAAATAAAATTTATAGTAGAGAAATTTTTATAATTAAGAAAATAAAAAATTCTACTATGAAATTCATACAGTTTTCTTTGACATATATGATATGCTATGAAATAAGCTATCAAGTTTATAGCAAAACTACACCATACCATACTAAAGACAAACATTTTCTTTATAAGGCACACAAAATGAAGACCTTTGGTAGGTATTGAAGTAAGAACATAAGGAGAAGTACAATCACTATTAAGCTCATTTGGTCTTTGCTTACGAGATCAAACACAATCAACCACATTTCAATCTTCGTAACATAGTTCATAAGAAATTTTATCATAATATTTTTAAAACTTCACCTAGATTGTAAAATTTTAAAACATGATATCCGAATGTCACTGCATTCAATTAAATTTTATATATAAGGTCTAACTTTTAAACCCCTATTCAAAAATAAATTAGATCAGATATTAAAATGTACCACAAAAATTTAAGTTATTAAGGTGACTACACCCACTTGTGAAAGTGACTATTAAAAAAATATCAAACCATAACCCCTTTAGAGATTCGAAATAATGTAGGGTTATTGCATTGCCATTCCAAACAAGCTTCCCATAGCCCACTACAAGTGACTTACTTGAAAGTTGATACATATTCAAACTTGAATTGAAGGAAAATATGCCATATGTGTATGATACCACGACATGATCTTAGGGTGGTTACAATGAAACAAAATCTCCCGTCTATATAAAGTCACATGGAGTCTTGACTGATACACAATGCATAAATGAACAGAAAATCAATAACAAATGTAATGGCTCATATAAGAAGAATGATCTTATTCCATTTTTGTATGTGTTTGCTTCTTGGTTCTGATAATTTTCCAAAGAGCCATTTATTTGGTTTATTTGTTAGTTGGATTTAATAAAGGACTAGACCTGAAACTTTCATGGATAATGTAGATGATCTAGTACTGATTGATCATTGCTGTGAAATCTCATAAGGAACACAATTAATAGAATACGATGTTGGAGAGATTGTGTTAGTAGAGGTTCCTAGTTCAATAGAACATGCTAAGGACGAGGATAGCTAATTTTTATTAGTTTGCATAGGATAGGATAAGGAATTCATATTTACCAGAAGCATGACACATATGAGGTATTGTGCAATTGAAAGGAATAAGATTAATTAGATTTTTTTTAGGGTTATAGAGCATTTAGATTACTTTAAGATAGATTAAATCAAACATTAAACATGTTAACACATACAATACATAACATAAGAAATACGATAGGTAACCATAAATCGAAAAGTCTATATTGATCTCAGAAAGATCATCAACTTCTTCATACAAGCATATATATTTATAGTCACTAAAGTTACCGACTATTCATGTACATTGGTGATAAAATGAGGGGATTGTTCATCTTCTATCCTTTCAAAAGATAAGAGAATAGGACAAAATACATATAGTCGACAATTTCATATATAACACATGAATATTCAAAGAATATCTTGTACAAATTTTTTTATCTGGTTTTATTCTCCCCACACTTTCCTTGACTTAAAGTGTTGTCTCATCTCGAGACAATATCGCAAGTTCATCTAACTATGTGCTGAGGGAAGAAGCTAAAAATTTGAGTAGACTAGCAAGAGTTGTAGTAAAATCTCTCAAGGTGTCATTTTCGATTTTCACTTCTTGCACACTACTTAGCCACCCTTTTTAGATTTTCAACTAAGCAGTGTACCAACATACCGCCCTTTCAAGTTTTCAACCATCTTGGCCCCACTTGTCTCACTAGTCATCCCAATACCAAAAAAAAAATTGTTCAAAATTTTACAAAAATTTCCAAAATTTACACCTTGCTTAGTACTCAACTAGAAGGAGGTGGTGTTTCTGAGGAAGAACACTGGTCTGCGGGGTCCTTTATCTCTATCTAAAAAGTCATGCATTGCACAAGCTCTTACTGAAGTTGTGATGGTGGTCTATATACATGAACTTTAAGCATCAGGGTTACCTCACTGTAGAATAGAGCCAGGTTAGTCTTCAATGCATCCAAATAAATCATCACTTCTTGGACCATGTGGATCAAAATGCACAGTGGTGAATAACACCCAATGAGTTCCTTCAGGTCCACATTTTAAGTGGTACTTATGTTTGCCCTTGCATTACTAACCTTCGATTGAATCTATGTGTTTAGTTGTTCTAGCTTTTCTACATGTCTTTCTACCTATTCTCCTGTAAATGCACTGCGTTGTAGGTCCTATTACCAGTTGAGAAGTCAGTCACACACATCCCTAGCATTGAAGGATTATTGGAGAGAAAGGTTGGTTTCATCAGTTGATATAGTCAGGGTGTGTTTATTGTTTTAGGAAATTAGATGTTTAATTCTTAATTAATAAATGTCTAGAATATGGGGAGAATTATGGTTTTATGTAGTAAAATATAGATTTATACTAATTTAATCAACTTGACTTATATAGGAAGGAGAGGAAAAATAAAGATTAACTTAACTATATTTGTGCTGAAACATAAGATTCTAAGTATAATATTTGAGGAGCAAGACTGGGATAATGTCAAATTTCTAGCTCTGGCTTCTATTTTTTGATTGGATAGGAGCATCGAAAAGAGGACACCCTAGTGTCTGGAGCTATAGTCCTCCCTAGTTTTGTTATCCCGAGTCTAAATTTTTTTGGGTTTTGTTTGCCTACTCAGTATGGCCCTACATACCAAATTTTAGATCCTAGGAGTCATTGGAGCTCATTGTAGGTCTATTCCAATATTTAGTACCTATATTATTCTACATAAACAAAAATAACAAAGAAAATCAAAGCACAAGGGGTGAAAATTGGGTTGTGGGAAGAATATTTACACAATCAGGAACCCCCACTATTCTGATTGCTACCTATATTAACCCTCAAAGTAGGGTCTTATATTTGATGTAATTCTCCCTTAGGGAACACACATAATCAACACGCATGAGTGATGTAAGAATGAATTTTGCCTAGGCCCTTCCTTGATCAAACATGCAAATCTATATGTGATGCAAAGAAGTTGAGTTATACTATTAATTGATTTTACTGTCTAATGTGCCCAAATAGTAAGTTCTAGATATAAAATGCCTTATGTAGTCCTTTATATAAGAGACTCGTTATTTTAAATTTGAGAGCTTTTATTGGATTTGGTCGACATTGGGAAACTTAGACATGAAGCAAAGAAAAGGGATAAGACTTATCCTATAGAATAAACTAATTACTGGGGCCAAAATTGGGCTTGGATAACAGTGCCAAAAATTAAACAACTTGGGTTTTTAGTGTTGTAGTCATATTTGGGAGCTATTGTCCAAGGGATGTGGGACATGGGGGGATGGTTCTAGACCTAAAAGATGTTCCTGGGCCTAAAAGGGTTTAGTATATAATGCTACAGATGTTTGAGAATAAGCAAAACTATGTCTAGGGAATGTGGTAAGACCAAGACAAGTCAAATAAGAGGACATGGCTAAATGTGAATAAAATTTTTTATTCTCCAGTCAGAGTCTTTTGTGACAGGACAATGAAAAGACATAATATGTGTATTTTCTTGATCAATTTAAGATGTATACAATTTCCCCCCTTTTAATCTAGTGATGCAATGAAATGAAGTACTAGAGTAAAAAAAGAAAGAAGATGCGTACCTAAACTTCCCTGTGTGAAGATAAATGTACTAAAAAGGGTACAACTTCTTGGCCAAGAAAGAGGATGAAATACTAAAATAATGCTCAGAGAAAGAAAGAATCTTTATAATAGATGCCCCTTGTACTGAATCTAAATAGTGCCTGGAGAAAGAATGAATCCCTATAATAGATACCCCATATACTGAATCTGAATAGTGCCTAGAAAAAGAAGGAATCCTTGTTATAGATGCCCCTCGTACTAAATCTAAATAGTCCCTAGAGAAAGAAGGAATCCCTATAATAGATGCTCCTTATACTGAATTTGAATAATCTGAACTAGATTTGAGAAGTGCTCAGAGGTCTAAAACCAATGCATGTCATCTGTCTCACATAAACTCTTGGATCTGAGTCTGAGTAATACTATGGACCAATTGCTATAGATGATTGTATGGTCCAACCTGGTGACAACTTGAGTAATGCTTGGGTGTAAACCAAAAATGCTGGTAAATGTGTGAGAAGAAGATAGTATGTCCTACCATCATAATCTATATAATCCTAGAAGATGAAGGACATGAACGTTTGTACCATGCCCCTAAATCTGGTATGTATATGTATATATATATATATATGTATATATATATATATATGTATATATATATATATATATATGTATATATATATATATATATATATATATATATATATATATATATATATATATATATATACCAAAGGTGAATCCCTCTGAATGTCTTGAGTAATGCTAGGTGACCCAATGTAATCTAAATTATTTTATAATCTTGACCAATATGGGCTGAGTAATGCTAAGTGACCCATATAATCTGAACCACTATATAATACTGACAATCTGAATTAAGTAATGCTGATAATCTAAATACTATAGGTGTAAAAGCCATGCTAAGTGACCTATGTAGTCTGAATCACTATATATTTCGATCAATCTGAACTGAGCTTGATAATTTAACTACTAAAGGTGTAATAACCATGGTGTATCCATATATGAGAGTGGATAGGTGTTATGGATAAGTGTAGGAATAGGAATAGTAGGAATGATTCCCCCTTTTGGGAAGAGGGACAAAATCTATGATAGAGGAGGTTGAGCCAAAAGTGATGACTAGTGGTAGAATGTATAGGAACTAGGTTGGTATAGTTTGAATTGATTGAGAGTCTATTTTTGAATTAGTGAAATTGAATTACTAAGAATGATAGGTGTCTTTGATTGATTGTTTGAATAGGATGGGTTGTTTGGATGTTTTGAACGAGTGTTGATTGGTAGGAACCAATTTGAATGCTTGGGTATTAGAAAGGCGTGTGAATTCCATAGTAGGCATATGACTTAGTAAAAGAGTAGAGATTATGTGATGTTGAAGGTGTCATTGTTATGATTTTAAGGATTAAAATGGTTTGCAAAACGGAGCTATGATGCTCAAGCTATGAGCAAAATAGTGTTTTGCTTTTGAATAGAATAGTTGGTTGATATAAGAATTTGGATTGACTTTGAGTTCATTTGTGCATTGACAAGTTTGAGATATTAGAGATTTGGAGTTTAAGATGCCAAGGAGATGAGCACCTTCTGTGACATGTTTTGAGCAGTTAGCAGTCTAGATTGAGGCCGGTGGGGAGATTAGCCTGGTGAGTAAATTGATCATTTGATTTTTGCCTATTTAGAAGCCTATTTTAGTCATTTTGAGCTATTTTGTGTGGTTTAAGAGATGCTTGACTAGTTCCCTTGCTCCTATCCTATAGGTAGTGCTACTATCTAAGGTTTAGTGTTATTGTCCAAGTTTAGACACTGTTGTCTAGCATTAGTGTCCTTTAATAGTGATAATGTCTGTTGTTGATGACTTTTGGAGTTTTTGATTTGCTATTTACTACTGTATAGTTTGGTTGTTTACTTGGCATGGTTACCTAATGTATCTACTAATTTTTGATGTGTTTTGCAAGGTGAGGTGCACATGAGAGAGTTTTGTAGAGTCCAGGTTATGGAAACACAAAAGATGTTACCATTGTCGACTAATGAGCATGTTATGATGGATAGGGTTAGATTAGATCATGTATGTGACCTGGGTTATATACAATGGGACAGGCATCTGATTACCACCTTATGTGAGAGGTGGAATGTTGGTACTTGTACATTTTTGCTTCATACCAGGGATATTATTATAACTTTGGAGGATGTATACTAGACTTTACATTTGCCAATTAGTGGGTGGTGTGTGATATTATAGGATGATATGGTTACAAATGCCATTGATTGAGAATCTGAATAGTTTGTTAGGGTGCCTACAAGATTACATTGCCAAAGTAGTGATAGTGATGTGCTTTTGGTAGTGATTGTACAATCAAGTGTTCTGCACTTGAAAAAATGGTTAGGTATGTTGTTGAACTCATTTTTTGTAATAGATGGTAGTGGAGTGTCTATTGCCTATAGGATGCATAGGGTGGTTCACAATATTGAGATGTATGGTACAGTTTTGTCATGGGGTAGGACTATGCTTGCCCACTTATATAGGGATTTGTAAAGATTTAATCAGGAGATATTTAGTGGTGGTGTGGGTGTGGCTACATTGTTACATTGTTGGGCATATAATCACATAATAGTTGTGTGACCTATTAGGTTATCGAGGGTGAGCTAGGCATATCCATAGCTATTTGGTGAGTGATGGATGAGTGAGTTGTCTATCAGATCCCATGGGATAGATCACTATAAGAGATTGTTAGACAGGTTGGTGGCCCATGATATCATATGGAGGCCATATAGATGATTCCTAAGATGGCTTGAGGATGGAGAGTAGATATGATATATTAGAGTTAGTTGTTGGTTACATGATCAATAGCCTAGAATTTATGAGGGCTTTTAGTATGAGCACGTGATCAAGTAGTTTGGATTTTGACAAGATGTTCCTCCTACATCATGGGCATGGTTGAGGAGTGCACAGGCACCAATAAGAGTAGGGGCTCATGCATGACCTATTGAGGCTGAGTTGAAACCTTTACCTATGGATGTACATGATGTTTTTATAGATGTTCTTGATGTGGATGACGTGGGATGCACTAAGGGATATACTACATAATGGGTTAGGGAGTAGTGAGCTCCATTGTACCTAAAAAATAGACTGTATATTCTTACATACGAGATTCTTGAGCTGATCTAGATGATGGGAGGTAGTCAATAATTGTATTTGAATTGATTTTATGTTTGTGCTTGAGTTTTTATTTTGAAAGTACATATCTAATGTAGTGTTGTCCTTCTAATGTGTGTTGGTGGAGTGGAAGGTGCTCAGGATGAGGCACCTATTGGGGTGGGGAGGGGAGATGACTTCTAGGAGACTATCATCAAGTCGACACTTCATGATTTAACACATCATGTTCTTGATGATGTCATGGAGGAGGGTTTGATAGAGAGAGATATGATTATAGATAGTGTATATGCTCATTTATTTGACTAGGCTTCTATAACTATAACTGCATATGTTAGGATAGTAGGAGAGAGGGATGAGTTTAGAGCTGAGTTGGACAGGTGCAGGATGCTTCCACTAGATTGTGGCATGGTGATCATGAAGATTGTAGATGATTATATAGATCTTCAATGATGATACATAGATTTGTGTGAAGAACATGGTCAGTTGTTGGAGAAGGATAGTTGGCATAAGAGGCATTCAGGAGCTTAAGGAGGTGCAAGATCATCGAGTATGAGACATAACTATGGGACTAACATGGGAGGAGAGAGTGAGACCGAGAGTGAGGGCATGACCCCTATTCATGATTATTTGTACCTTGGCATGATGTATATGTTTTGAAAACTTTGTAATATATATATATATATATATATATATATATATATATATATATATATGTTGGTTTGATTTTGAACTCATGTGTATTTATGCTATGGATTATGGAATATGTTGGTATATTGATTATAAGTGGTTTGATTTTAGAAATGGTTGATCTAGTATTGATTTTGATTTTTGCACATGCTTGGTAAATGGTACTTGGGATATGGGATTTGATGCTTTGATACGTTGTTATGCTAGGCTTATTGATTTTGAATTGTAAGTGTATGTAAGCAAAAAATTATTTGTATGTGGTAATTGGATATATTTGAGTAAGATTTGAATATTTTTTATTTGGTTTGATTGGTAAAGTAATTGGATAAGCTTGATTTGGTAATATCTATACTTTGATAATCTAGTTTTGGCTAGGGATGGCTATCTGGGATTACGAATGTTAGTTGTTAGTAGGAGGGGAAAGTAAGATAGCATTGTGTGCATATTACCTCCCCAAGAGTGGCTCAAGAATACAAAGGTTATCTAGACCTTTGGCTCCATCATTGCCCTGCTAAGTGAAACTATGAACTGATGCATGTTATATAATATTGTGCTATATCACTATCTAAACCCTATCGGTCACATGAACAAGTGCCCATATTGCTCATGTTATGTAGGAATGTGCTATGTAGCTAATATTATTTGTTGTGAATAATACTCATCTATTTGTAACTAAATACCCTATGGCCTCTACTGTGATGTATATGAATGTGAAATATATTAAGATGGAGCTAAAACCTATGCTAAGGGCTCATTATATCTTAATCGTAATGGGTTGTTATGTGAGAAAGGACCCTGAAAACTCGATTGAAATGAATATATATTTGAAGTATTACTTTGTAGTGTGGGTTCAACTAGTCTTAATCATAGCATATTGATACATGAGATAGGACCCTAAAAACTCAATTGTAATGAATATCTCTCTAAAACAATACTCTGCTATGATACTTGTGACTCTATTGGATATGTATATGGAATTTCACCATGTATACCATGAACTACACTACTATATGTGGGATGCTTGTGCTATACTAGTTTCCAAACTTTTTGAATAGTTGGAATAGGATATCTCCTATGAGATTCTATCCTAAAACTTGCATTGTGCTCATGATGAGTGACTGATGATTCATATAAAGGAATGTCTTGGGATGACTCAGTCATGGATGAATGAGGTCTAGGGTTACATAATGGAGGATATCTTTATGCCCCCTATGTGAATGCTATAATACCATCATCAACACATCTAGAAATGCAATCTCAGAGTCCAAAACAATTATCATCATTGTGTCCATGGATATAATGATAATTACAAAGGGGTCAATGTGGCTGTCTGTGTAAGAGATTCAGATCTCATCGGTGAATAAAAGCTAATGTAATTAACCTCCTATCTAGTAGTGCTAATAAAATAATATATGGGTTATCTCACTCTAAATCAAACTATAGTGGTGATTTTTGGTAGTTTTTTGTAGTGTATACTATAGGTTTTGTTCTAAAAACTTGCTCTTTGTTCTTGACTGGTTGCTTTTCTGGTTGTGGTCTCTTATCTTGTTTAGGACATGGTGGATGCTGAGTAGTAGGAGCTGGATCTAAAGGTGTTGTGAAGTCTAAAGTAATCCAATCAACTGAATCTACCTCAATTAATCCCAATTTCTTTTTTAAAGCTATAACTATGTAATACAAATATCTAAAATAAGACTTTGTCTGATATAGTAGATGCTCGAGAAGAGGTTGATAAAGGCCCTTGATGAAGATATGCTAAATTTCTAGATCTACTAGTTTGTATATCAATCTTAAAAAATGAGCCTTAAATCTTAAGATATACTCACTAACTGGCTCTGATGAATTCTCATGTAGTGTGGTAAGTTTCTCATATGTAACATGAGGTCCCATGTTTATAATGTAGTTCCTAAGAAATTCCTCCTCTAAGTCATCATATGTGTGCAATGAACCAATGGAGAGTAGATGAAAGAACCAATTTCATGCTTCCCACACTAATGTTTGTTGAAACAACTTGAGTAGAATCAAAGGACTTGCATGAAGTGGAAAATCCTTATGAAAGACCTGAAGATGTGCAACTGGATCTCCAGTTCCATCAAAGTGAGGTAATGATGGAGTCTGAAAATGCTTAGGCAATGCAGTTTTTAGGAATGTCTTTGGAACAGGGTTACCATGTAGACCATTGACATCCATCAAAGATTTATAATCTTTGTTTTCCAAGGTAAGGAGATGTACTTGGTGTTGTAGTTTACCAATTACATGCATCAAAGAGACGATCTCTTGGGATGGTACATTAGTATCTTGAAGTGGTTCATTTAATCATTGAATTTGATTGTTAATTTTAACCATTGGAATACTACATTTGGCAAGTGGATCATAAAGAGGGGGGTTGCTCACTTAAACCGTAGGAGTAATGGTATCTTATACCTTACTAGAGGGATGTGGCCTACCATTCTCTTCAGATGAGGAGTGAGAGCTAGGTTCTATTATAGTAAGGGGTGGCTTGGGAGATTCATTGGTATCTTTATTTTTGAGTGAATCACATTCTATTTTAGTAGAAGATTTGCTATTAACATTAATGTGTGTGTTATTGGAAATAAAATTATTCATACAAGTAGAATCAACATTTGACATGCATGAGATTTGAGAGGAGTGAGAGAAGGGTTAGAAGCATGAGATGCATTTTCTTCTTCACTATATGTATAGTAGTCATCATTATTCCATGCATTATCATAATCTATATTTTGTTCATTTGAAATAGAAGAATTTGAAGTATCATTTTCATATTCACTTTCATTCTCATATTCATTTGCATGTTCACTATCATATTCATCATCACTTCCATCATTGATAGGGAGAGGTGTAAGAGAAAGAGTTAATTTATTTCTAATATGCAATAAGTTATCATTGGAATTTGGAATATCATGTGTATCTATGTTATCCATGGATGGAGTATATGCATTTTCTTTATGTTTAACATGAGAAGTGAGAGTAGAAGAGTTATCATTTGAACGCTCTTTTGAAAGAGTAGAGTTAGGAACACATAATGCATCATTTGAACTATGCTTTGGTAATTTGATTTTATTGCATCTATATTATTATATTTTGAACATAGTATTAGCAAAAGGTAGAGAGAGATTAGGTTCAAAGGGAAGCAAATCATCACCAATAAGAGGTTCACTTAGAAGTGCATTATTAATTTGTGCATTTTGTGCATTGTGCCTAGGAGAATGAGGTGAGAAGTATCTTTCCCTTTTATCAAAATTATTTTCATTAGAAGAAAGAATAAAAGAGATGGGTTTAAGAGAAAAAGATTCATCTATTTGTGATTCACCCTCATCATTACGTATATCATCATATCCTTGATTACAATAATAGTCATTATCTTCACTATAAATGAAATCATTTTCTATAGTTTTAGCTAATGTGTAAATTTTCAAATTTGTTCAATCATTACCATAATTGTAACAAAATTTGAGAAATTTATCTAAGGGATGAGAAGAAGGAATTGCCTTTGTGGCCATTTTATCACCAAAGAGTATTTTGAAAAGTATTATGAAGCAAAGAAATGCACAAAGAACTACTAACATTGAATTTTGAAAATTGCTTTTGATAACCCAAACAATTTGAAATAAATTCAAATTATTTTTATAAAAATTGCGAGGGAGGGAAATTTAAGGTTGGAGGAGCTAGTTTGGAAATCTAGGTTTTGAGCTAGGGTTTCAGAATTTTTGAAAATTATGCAATAATTTTGTATTCTAATTTTTTTTGAAATAAGATAAATGTATAAAAATTTATTTAAAAATTAGAAATTTGAGAATTTTTTTTGGCACAACAAACTACTTATTTTGAAAATTTGAAATTATTTTTGACAAGGTAATTAATTTGCAAAAGTTCCAAAATAGTTTTTTAAAATTTGCAAGGAGGCAGGGGTTGGTGTTTGATGACCTAGTTTTGAAATCTAGGGTTTTAAATGGATGTTTTCAAAATTAGTGCAATAATTTGAAAAATTTAGAAAAAATTTGTAAAATTTTGCTTGAATAATTTATGAAAAATTAGAAAATATTTCTAAAATTAGTAATGCATTTTTTCTAGTGTTTGAAAAGTGTTTGTATGTAAAAAGGACCTAGTATGTGCAAACTAGGATTTGAATAAAATATGTGATATTTTTGCAATTAATTGGTAGATTTTTTATTTTTATATTTTGAAAAAAAATAAAGAATTATGGAAAAAAATTAGAAATAATTATCCCTTGGGTTTTCAGGTTTTTTGTGCAAAAATTTAAAGTAAGTCGGGTTCACCAAATGTTTTATTGTTTTAGGAAATTAGATGTTTAATTCCTATTTAATAAAGATTTGGAATATGGGGAAAACTATGGTTTAATGTAGTAAAATACAAATTTATGCTAATTTAATCAACTTAACTTACATAGGAAGGAGAGGACAAAGAAATATTAACTTAACTAGATTTATGTTGAAATGAAAGATTATGAGTCTAATATTTGAAGAGCAAGATTAGGACAATGTCAAAAATTTGGCTCTAGCTTCTATTTACTGATTGGATAGGAGCACTAAAAAGAGGACACCCTAGTGTTTGGTGCTATAGTCTTTACCGACACTGGAGAATTGAGGCTAAAATCTTTCTGGGTTTTGTTCATCTACTCAGTATTACCCTACATACCAAATTTCAAGTCTTGAGAGTCATTTTATCTTGCTTTAGGTTTATTCTAATATTTAATACTTGTATTCTTCTACATACATGTAAACAATAAAGAAAATCAAAGCACAAGGAGGAAAAATTGGGTTGTGGGAAGAATGATCACATAATCAAGAACCCCCACTATTATAATTTTTACCTAATTAACCCTCAAACTAGGGTCTCAGATCTGATGTTGTTCTCCCTTAGATAACATCCATAATTAACATATACGTGTGATGCAAGAATGAATTTTGCCTAGGCCCTTCCTTGATCAAGCATGCAAATCTATGTGTGATGTAGATAAGCTGAGCTATACTATTGATTGATTTTATTATGTGTAATTTGCCAAAATAGTAAGTGCTAGATATAAAATGCTTGTGTAGTCCTTTATATAGGATACTCATTATTTTGAATTTGGGAGATTGTATTTCATTTGATCGACATTGGGAAACTTAGACATGAAGCAAAGAAAAGGGGAAAGACTCATCCTATAGAAGAAATTGACTATTGTGTTAAGCATAGAATATACTGAGAGGGGGGGTGAATCAGTATATCATATATCTTATAAATATTTTACTTAATCAAATTTCACTTAACTATTTATTCAAGATATGAAATAAAACTAAAAACAATATGCACCACATGAGAGTGAGAGAGAGAGAGAGAGAGAGAGAGAGAGAGAGAGAGAGAGAGAGAGAGAGAGAGAGAGAGAGAGAGAGAGAGAGAGAGAGAGAGAGAGAGAGAGAGAGAGATTTTTATGTGAAAACCCAAAATGAGAAAAACCACAAAGAAGAATCTCAAGTATACGAAAGAACACCAACTCAAATTACAAAGTTTATAAGCACCAAATTACAAGAACACCAACCCCTTTGTTGAGCACCAACCCACAGAAGCACCAACCCCTTGAAAATATTTGTGAGCACCAACCCACAGGAGTACCAACCCCTTACAAATATTTGTGAGCACTAACCCACAAGAACACCAACCCCTCTTGTGTATAAAACACAACTATCTCTCAATGTTGCTTACTCAATAAATGATAGAACTCTACAATATCTATTTCTATTCTCTCTTCTTTGCTTATATGAAACAAATACAAAATATGTACTCTCTTACATATTACAAATGGCTTCTCAAGCCTTTATTTATAGATTTCAAAATGACCTTTGGCATTAACTCTTTTTGACCCTTCAATTCTCATGGAAAAGGCACCAAACTTGCATGACCCTTCGTATCTTTTCATTTAAAAAATCACACGGTGACCCTTCATGAGAAAATTCATCTTTTCCCCCTTTATCTTTGTCTTGGTGACCTTTCAAATTCCTTAAGATGACTCTTCATGGAAAAATGCACCATAACCTCTTTTATCTTCACTTGGTGACTCTTACAATTCCTCAAGATGGCTCTTCATGGAAAAATGTGTCCCATTCCTCTTTTGTATTTACCCTGTGACTCTTTGAATTTTCCATGGGCCCTCTTTTGACTTTTATACAATCAAAAATATATTTGTTAATATTAAATAAATATCAATACATATTAGCCAAGATATGAATATTAAAAACACTATTAAATGTTATGGGGCCTTTATCACCAATGCTAGACATTTGACATCAATGACAATATTTACAACAATCTCCCCCTTTGTCATTAATGGCAACCTCAAACTAAAACTGCCACATCCTAAAACCTACACTGTACATGCCAACCTACACATACTACCATCTAAAAAACATATAGTAACTTCCTCTTATTGTAGCAACCTATACTTGTTCCTTGTACCTATTTTTACACCTATTTTTTCTCATGTACCTATATCTATTTCTATACCTATTTTTGTTCCTCCCCTTTTGACATCAATGAACAAGGGCCTATCCTAGAGCTAACACTTAACTCACCCTCAACTGATGCTAATCCTTAATGGCATGAAGTAAAAGAAATTACTTCCAACTTCTCTTGCATATACTCAAATGTGTCTTTTGGTAGTGCCTTTATTAAAATATCTAAAATCTATTATGTAGTACTGATATATTCCATATTAACCTACTGATCTATAGCCTGTTATATCAAGAAGTGATATCTGATAGGAATATGTTTTGTTCTTGAATGCCTCACTGGATTCTTAGAAATATTAATAGCACTTATGTTGTCACAAAAAATAGAAATATGTTCATCATATTTTACCTTGATATCTTCTAAAGTTTGCTTCATCTAAAGTACTCAAGTACAACACAATACCACTGAAATATATTCTACTTCAGCTGTAAAAAGTGATACTAAATTCTGATTTTTTCTTAGCCATGATAAAAATCTATCACTGAGGAAGAAAGCTCCTCCACTGGTACTCTTTTTGTCATCCAAGCAACCTAACCAATCTAAATCTATTTAAGCAACCAAAGTGAAATATCTACTGTGAGATATCACAATCTATAATCCAATATTTTCTTGATAAATCTAAATATTCTCTTCACCAACTAAACATGACTCTCCTTCAGGGCTGCCTGATATCTTACAACCATGTCTACTACATGCATAATGTTTGGCCTTGATGCTATGAAATATAAAAGACTACAAATCATAGATCTATACAAATATTGATCTATAACAGGTGAATCTTCATCCTTAACTTATTTTCTATACTCATTATTGTACCAACTAGTGCACAATCCTCAAAACCAAACTTTTTCAATATTTTTTTAGCATATTTACTTTGAGATGAAAATTCCTTTATCTAATGAAAAAATTTATAACCTTAAGAAAAATAACAATTCTCCAAGCATAGACATCTCAAATTCTTTTTGCATATTGTCAGAAAATTCTTTTGTTATCTTTTCAATGTTACCTCCAAATATTATGTCATCAACATATACCACAATAATCAATTGATACTCACCTTCTATTTTGATGTAGAGATTATTGTCAACAAATTCTCTCCTGAAACCTTAATCCTATAGGGATTTATCAAGTCTTGCATACCAAGCTTTGGGAGCTTGTTTCAATCCATATAGTGTTTTTTCAATCTGCATACATGGCTACTATCATTTGAGAGAATAAATTCCTCTAGTTGCTCAATTTAGACCTCCTCTTCTAGATTCCCATTTAGGAAAGTAGACTTGACATCTATTTGAAACACTTTGAAAATTTTAAACACTGCATATGTAAGAAACATTCTAATAGCCTCTAGCCATGCCAATGGTGCAAAAGTTTCTTCAAAATCTATTCCCTCAATCTGAGCATATCTTTTACATACTAATCTTGCTTTAATCTTGACCACTTCTCTATTTTTATTCAACTTATTTCTATAAACCCATTTTGTTCCTATCACATTATGATCATTTGGTCTAGACACTAATTTCTAAGTATCATTCTTTTCTATCTGATTTAATTCTTCATCCATTGCCTTAACCCAATGCTTATCATGTCTAGCTTTTGAAAAAGTTCTAGGATGAATTTTGGATTAAAAAAGAGAAATTAACTTACTCAGATTCACTTACCATCATTCTTCTAGTATGAATTATTTTATTTATGTCCCTAATGATGTCACTTTCATTATGATTTCTTTGGACATATTGGGATGAGGTTTTGGTGTCCTTTTTGTCCTTATTCTCATCTTTATCTGATTCTTCAAAATTTTCATCTTCAATGATTTTAAAAATGTCTACTAGATCATTGATTCTTTGTGCTCCATCTTCTTCTATCCTGACACTTGAAATTTCAACTATTTTCTTGGTTATTTTGTTATAACATTTATAAGCTTTACTTTTGCAAGAATAACTAAGAAATATAGCTTCATCTACTTTAGATTCAAACTTGTCCAATTTTTCATTAGTTCTCTTTATAAAACATCTACAATAAAAAACTCTAAAATAATCAACTGTAACTGATTTGTCTTTCCATAGCTCATAAGGAGTCTTGTCACTATTGACTCTCAATAATGCTTTACTCTAGATATGCACTATTATACCAATTGCCTCTATCCAATATTTATCTGGTATCTTAGATTCATTTAGCATTATTCTCACCATCTCCTAAACTGTTCTGTTTATCCATTCAACTACTCTATTTTACTATGTAGTTTTGTCTGCTGAATAATGTCTCTTTATTCCATGGTCTTCACAATACTCAATAAATTGATCTAACATAAATTCTCCTCCTCGATCTAATCTTAGGCACTTAATATTCAAACTAGTTTCATTCTCAACTAATGCTTTGAATACTTTAAAATGTCTGAAATTTTTTAATTTTTTCTTTAAAAATATTACCCAAGTCATATGTGAAAAATCATCAATAATCAACATGAAATATTTCTCATTTTGAGTGCTTTGAGTTCTCATAAGTCCATACAAATTTGTGTGAACAAGCACTAACATCTGAGTGGTCGAGTATTCTTTTGTTTTGAACCACTTTCTAGCCTACTTCTCATGTTGACAAGGTTCACAAAGCATGTTAGATGGCTTTGTAATCTTTGGAAGATTTTTGACTGCTTATTTCTTATTGATGTTGACAAGATTGTCAAAATTTGTGTCTCATTCTATTGTGCCATATCCAACTTTCTTCAATCTGAATCAAACATATTTGACCTTTGATGTCTAATAATAATACAAATTATTGCCTATTCTCTGAGTATCTATAACCAACATATCTGAATATTTTCTCCTAATTTCACAACCTTCTACATAAAACTTTAGTGTGTGCCCCTGATCACACATTTAACTTACACTCAAAAGATTATGCTTAAGACCTACATACAAAACATTTCAAATTTTAGTTTTACCACTACCTACACTTAGTGTACCTTTTTGACAATTCTGACAGTAGTATTATCTCAAAATTTCATTATGCCACTGTTGATCTTCTTCAAAGTTATGAACTTTCTCTTATTTCCTATCATGTGCTTCTAACATACACTATCAATGAACCATAGCTTTTCTTCATTTCTTGCATGCAAAGCTATCTGTACCAACATAGACTTTTTAGATTGTTTTTTTGCCATGAACATGTCTGAACTTTCTTCTTGATGAATGAAGCCTTGAAACTCTAGTCCTTCTTTGTTGGGGGATCAAACCAACAATAGATTACACTTGTGAAAGAAATAAACGTGGAAATAAATCAGATAGATAAGTAACTGAAATGATAAATAGCACAGAACAAGATATACAAGAAAACACCCTGAAAACTTGTATTGAAACTCTTTACAATAGGAATACAATTTGAAGAAAATTCGTTCTTCCACACCTCTCTTAGATGCACACAAGATCTCTCACTAGATCTCTATTCCTCAAGAGCTCTCTCTCAAGTACACTCAAATCCAACAACCTAGATTGATGCAACTCTGTACTGTCCTTCAAACATTCACAATGTTCTACTATTATAGTTCTACACTTCTCTTACACTCAAATCTAAGCTAAGAAGATCTTCCTACATATAGAAATAGGAAACATGAGCATGCTCTTACAACAAACAGTTAAGCCTCTTGAACAAGGGCTCTAAAAATAATATTGCTAATAATAGAGACACAAGCTTGAGTTCACGACTCAAACTTATCATGCAAACACTCGCTGCTGTCCACAAAAATAGCTTTCTGGACACGCAGGTAATCGACGTCGATTCCTGCCTATTCGCCTGTGACCGTCGTCGGCCGACCCTATTGCCGACGTTGGTGCCTCTGCAACTGCTACTAACCGACGTCGATCGCTCCTGACCGATGCCGGCGTCTGTGTAGACCTGAGCATGTTTTAGTATGCTCCTTGGTGAAGCTTTTAGCTCCACACCCTAACAATCTCCCCCTTGGAGATAAACCAGCTGCACCAACCTGTACAACAACATCTTCTAGCTCCTCCATCTTCAACTCAATCATGAAGACCAATAGAAGTTGAATGAAGATTTAACTTCTCCTTCGTAACCGGCTTTGTTAGCATATCAGTAGGATTCTTGTCTGTATGGATTTTCTCCAGCTTCAACTCACCATCTTCCAATACCTGCCGTATGAAGTGGTACCTTAGCTGTATGTGCTTGGTTCTTGAGTGAAAGGCTGAGTTCTTAGCCAAATGGATTGCACTCTGACTGTCACTGTATAATCTGTAACTCCCATGCTCCCTTCCAAGCTCTTCCATGAACTGTGTCATCCATATCATCTCCTTGCTAGCTTCTGTAGCTGCAATATACTCTACTTCTGTAGTTGACAAGGCTACAACCTTCTGCAACTTAGATATTCAACTAACCACTGTTCCACCTACAGTAAAAACATAACCTGTGGTGCTCCTCCTGCCATCCAAATCCCCTGCCATATCTGAATCTACATAGCCATGTAGAGAAGTATCTGAACCTCCATAGCACAAATGCTTGCTGCTGGTTCCTCTCAGATATCTAAGGATCCATTGAACCGCTTTCCAATGTTCCTTACCTGGATTGGCCATATACTTACTTACTACTCCCACTGCTTGGGCAATATCTGGTCTAGTACACACCATTGCATACATCAAACTCCCTACTGCGGAAGAATATGGAACCGTACTCATGTACTCTACCTCATCATGTGAATTGGGACATTGTTCTTTGCTTAACTTAAAATGTCCAGCCATAGGTGTACTTACCGGTTTTGCATCCTGCATATTAAACCTCTCCAACACCTTATTCACATAATCTTCTTGAGACAATATCAACCTATGATTTTTTCTGTCTCTCCTAATGCTCATGCCAAGGATCTTCTTCGCTGCTCCCAAATCTTTCATAGCAAATGTTTGAGCTAACTTCTCCTTAAGCTCTGAGATATCTTGCATGTGAGACCCTGCAACTAGCATGTCATCTACATACAACAATAGAATAATATATCTACCATTATCAAATCTCTTGAAATATACACAATGGTCCGATTGACACCTACTGTAGCCATGCTCAGTCATAAACCTGTCAAATTTCAAGTACCATTGCCTTGGAGCTTGCTTGAGGCCATACAAGCTTTTCTTTAACCTGCACACAAACTTCTCCTTACCCTTGACCTTGAAACCTTCTAGCTGTTCCATATAGATTTCCTCATCCAAATCTCCATGAAGAAACGCTGTCTTAACATCTAGCTGCTCGAGATGCAAATCCTCAAAAGCAACCAAAGACAATACAACCCTTATTGAAGTCATTTTAACAACCGGAGAAAAATTTTTACCAAAGTCAATACCTGGCTTCTGTGCAAATCCTTTTACCACTAATCTAGCCTTATATCGCATCTGTCCATCCTCACTTTCCTTCAACCTGTAGGTCCATCTGTTCTTCAGTGTTCTCTTACCAGCTGGCAATTCAAGCAAATCCCATGTTTGGTTCTCTCTTAAGGACTCCATCTCCTCAACCATGCCACGCTCCCACTTACTCCTGGACTCCACCTGTATTGCTTCTTAAAAACTCTCTGGTTCTCCACCATCAGTTAGCAATAAATAATATAAGGAAGGAGAATATCTAATTGGAGGCTTACTTACCCTTTCAGACCTCCTGGTGGGTGTCTTGGACTTGTTTTCAACAATCTGTCCACCCAAATTTTCTGACAGTGACCGACCTCGGCCACCTGTAGACCTATCACTCGCCGTCGTCAGTTCTTCCTGACCGACCTCGGTGCCTGGTCTACCGACGTCGGTCTCTGTATGACCGACATTGGTTTCTATACTGCCGACGCTGGTTTCTAACCTGCTGACGTCGGTCTCTGTGTTTTCTTGCAAGTGATTATTTCTTTTTCTCGCGAGCTCATTTTGGACCATAACTTCGTCCAATTCACTATTGCTCTGCCCAGATTGATTCAGCTTCCTTATCTGATCACTGTACATCACTCTTTCATTGAAAACAACATCACGACTCCTGATTACCTTGTTAGTTCCTAGATTCCAAAATCTGAAACCAAAATCATCTGAGCCATAGCCTATAAACGTGCACCTCATAGACTTAGGATCAAGCTTCTTTCTATTTTCCTTATCTATATGCACAAAGGCTTCACTACCAAAAACTTTGAGATATGAGAGATATACCTTTTTACCTGTCCATGCCTCTTCTAAAATTCCACCATCCAGAGCTGTAGAGGGTCCTCTGTTAATCAGGTACACTGCGGTGTCAACTGCTTCTGCCCAAAACTCTAAGGGCAGCCCTGCATGCAATCTCATACATCTTGCACGCTCCATGATAGTTCTGTTCATCCTTTCAGCAATACCATTCTACTGAGGTGTCCTTGGAACCGTCATTTGCCTACGGATTTTGTGTGTATAACAATACAATTTGAACTTAAGACTGCAGAACTCACCGCCATTATCAGATCTCAGGCACTTTAACTTTCTGCCTGTTTCATTCTCAACCATAGCCTTCCAAAACTTAAAAGTCTCAAAAACATCAGATTTCTTTTTAATACAGTAGATCCATACCTTTCTTGTGGCGTCATCTATGAATGTAACATAGTACCGTGATCCGCCAATAGAGGCTACCTGAGCCAGTCCCCACACGTCTGTATGAACAAGCTGTAACTTTTGCCTTTTCTTAGTAGACCCGGTCTTGAGAAAACTAACCCTTTTCTGTTTTCCAAATACACAATGCTCACAAAATTCTAGATCCATACTTTTCAAATCTGAAAGCATACCTTTAGACTTAAGTATTGACATCCCCTTCTCACTCATGTGGCGAAGCCTTGAGTGCCACAATTTGCAATCCACATCTGAAGTAGATAAAACTGAAGGAGATTTGTTAGTAACACAATTACACAAATAGAGAGTACCTTCTCTCTTACCTCTAGCCATAACTAGTGCACCCTTGGTCACCTTCCAAGAATCTGCTATGAGAGTTACTGTACAACCCTCATCACCTAGCTTACCTGCAGAAATCAAATTTCTCTTCAAACTAGAAACATGCATCACTTCTCTCAACACCCATGTGTTGCCATTCTGCATCTTCAGCTGCACTTTACCTTTGCCAGTAATCAAGGCTCATCATCCCCTAAGTACACTATTCCAAAATCTCCATGGATATAGTCACTGAAATACTCTCTGTTAGGGGTAGCATGGAAAGATGCACCAAAATCTAATACCCAAGATTCTATGTTATTATGCAAAGAGAAAATTAAAGCATCCTGTGCAATACCTGCAACCTTGGCTTCTTCCTTTCCTTCGTGATGGTTGTCCTCCTTAGGCTTTGACCAACAATCTCTGCTTATGTTCCCCATCTCTCCATAATTCCAGCATTGTGGCTTCCTGCCATTTCTGGATTTGGATCTTCCTCTCACCTTAGACTTAGATCTTGATCTCCTCTTGCTCTTTTCTTTTTGCCTTCCCCTGCTCTCAAAATTTAAAGCGTTCCCAGATGTCTCTTCTGTGCTTTTCCTGCGTATTTCCTCATTCAAGATAACACTAACAACATCCTCTACTTTCAAAATATTTGATGCAGATGCAGTATTAGAAACTGCCATTGCTAAGCCATGCCAGCTTTCAGGCAAAGAACATAATATCAAAAGAGCTTTTATTTCATCTTCAAATACAATATTGACAAAACTTAACTGATTAACAATTCCATTGAAATCATTCAGATGAGTAGAAACAGATCCACCTTCATTCATATGCAAATTAAATAACTGCTTCATAAGATATACCTTATTTGAAGCTGAGGGTTTTTCATACATATTTGCTAACGTAGTCATCAACTCTACCGTTGTTTTTGCCTGTGACAAATTAGATATCACAGTGGAGGCCAGACTCAGTCTTATAGACCCAAGAGCCTTTCTGTCAAGAACTTCCCATTCTTCATCCTCCATGTCCTTGGGCTTCTTTGCTATCCCACCTAACGGTAAGTAGAGATCTTTCTGATACAGATAGTCCTCTATCTGCATTCTCCAATGTTGGTAGTTCTTGCCATTAAACTTTTCTATTCTCAGCTTACTTTCTTCTGCCATTGCTTCTCCCACTCAAACAGAAATTCCTGCAGAAACCCCTGTGAGCAACCTGTAATCTGTAATCTGTAACCTGTAACCAAGGCTCTGATACCACTTGTTGAGGGATCAAACCAATAATAGATTACACTTGTGAAAGCAATAAACGCGGAAATAAATCAGATAGATAAGTAACTGAAATGATAAATAGCACAGAACAAGATATACAAGAAAACACCCTAAAAACTTGTATTGAAACTCTTTACAATAGGAATACAATTTGAAGGAACTTCATTCTTCCACACCTCTCTCAGATGCACACAAGATCTCTCACTAGATATCTATTCTTCAAGAGCTCTCTCTCAAGTACACTCAAATCCAACAACCTGGATTGATGCAACTCTGTACTGTCCTTCAAACATTCACAATGTTCTACTATTACAGTTCTACACTTCTCTTACACTCAAATCTAAGCTAAGAAGATCTTCCTACATATAGAAATAGGAAACATGAGCATGCTCTTACAAAAAATGGTTAAGCCTCTTGAACAAGGGCTCTAAAAATAATATTGCTAATAATAGAGACGCAAGCTTGAGTTCACGACTCAAACTTATCATGCAAACACTCGCTGCTGTCCACAGAAACAGCTTTCTGGACACGCAGATAACCGACATCGGTTCCTGCCTGTTCGCCTGTGACCGTCGCCGGCCGACCCTATTGCCGACGTCTGCGCCTCTGCAACTGCTACTAACCGACGTCGATCGCTCCTGACCGACGCCGGCATCTGTGTAGACCCAAGCCTGTTTTAGTATGCTCCTTGGTGAAGCTTTTAGCTGCACACCCTAACATTCTTGACTAAATTGAACATACTTCTACAATACTGGGCTATGTGTCTAAAGTTTTTACACTTGTAACATATTATGGCCTCTTTATTAAAAGAGGATCAAAAGAGTTGTGGCTTCTGCTTGACTTTGTATGAGTTTCCTTCTCTTTATTTCTAATATTGTTAGTCCTTTTCTAACATTCTATTTTTTATGACCATATCCATTTCAATAAAAATAGTAACCATAAAAATAGACCCTATTTGTGTATCTTTGACCTGATTACCTTTTGTATTTTTGTTCCTTTCAACCTTCATTATTTAAGGTGTCCTCTGTATTTTTAACTTCTTTATTTTTTTGTTTCTTCTTCTATAAGAGATTCAACATAGCTCTTTTTATTTTTAAATCTGATACCTATCTTATCTGATATTGATTTTTGGATTTCTAATATCTTATTTAATATATTAGTGCTTTCCTCAAATTTTGAATTATTGGTTGCTTTATCATTAATTTCTTTATTTTTTTCTCAATATCTTCTTTTAGAGAAGCAATTTCAATAACATACCTTTCACATTCTTCACTTACTAGTTGTAACTATGCCATTAGATTTTCAATTGTTTCCTTTGACTCTTTTTCATTTTTTTCGATCTAGATCCAGAGCTTCAATCTTCAATTCTTCTTCTCAAGATATTTTAACTCTTCTAAGGCAAAAATAAGTTCTCCTTCTAGATTCACTTTAGCTTCATCCTATTCTTCTTCTTGATCATCTATAATTTTGCTTGCAAAGGCATTTTCATATATTTCCATGAATAAAATCTCTTCTTCTGAATCATTAACTCCACTATCTTCAGCTAAGTTAAGATCTTTAGAATATAAACTCTTCTTCTCGAATCCATTTTCAAATTTTCCTTTGAAATTCTTCTTGTATGTAGACTTTCCTTCATCATTGTCATCATTACCCTTATCTGAGCATTTAGTTGTAAAATATCCAATCTTTCCACAATTAAAATATTTAAAAGGTAATTTTCCTTGATATTTACTTATATTTTTTTTTGCTTGTCGATGAATAGAACTCTATAGTCATTTTCATCATCACTAGAGTTGTCACTTGATTCTTGAATCTTAGCCTTCTCTTTCTTTGATGTCTTGAAAGAAACTTCTATCTTTGAGGATTTATCTTATTCAGTCTGCATCTCTTATGTCATAAGAATACCATCTAGCTCATCCATCTTTAGCTTGGCTAAATTATTCATCTCTTCAATTGCCAAAACTTTTTCATCATATCTCAATGGTAGAGATCTCAAAACTTTTTGTACCATGATTGATTCTTCTAACTTTTTTCTATGGCCTTAAATTTTATTAACTATTTGATCAACCCATAAAAGGTAACTCGCTATATTTTCTTCCTCTTCCATCTTCAAAATCTCAAACTATCTTCTGAAAGTCTGAATCTTAGCTTGTTAAACCTTTCCATCACCTTTGTAAATATTCGCAAGTTTTACCCAGGTTTTATGAGCAGATTTACATTACATAAATTTTGATTCACCTAAACCACATAAAATAACATTTAAAGCTTTAGCATTATTTTCACTTACCTTTTTTTTCACTAGAGTAGATACAAGTGTCTGTTTCTCTTCATATTATTTTACCAATACTTACCAAATATCGAATCTAAGGGCCATCAAATAAGTCATCATACTTAGGCTCCAAAAAAAATAATTTTTCCCATCAAACAAAGCTACCTTATTTGTAGAAATTTTTTCATGTGATCCAGCCATTGTGCTTTTCCTGATCTACCTTCAAACTGTAAAACTTTTTCAAAAAGAACCTGCTCTGATAATAATTTCTAAGCATAAGATATACTGAGAAGGGGGAGAATTAGTATATCATATATCTTATAAATATTTGACTTAATCAAATTCCACATAACCATTCATTCAAGATATTCAATAAAACTAAAAACAATATGCACCAAGAGAGAGAGAGAGAGAGAGAGAGAGAGAGAGAGACTAAATTTTTATGTAGAAACCCAAAATAGAAAAAACCATGGAGAACAATCTCAAGTATATGAAAGAGCACCAACTCAAATTATAAATTTCATAAGCACCAACTTGCAGGAGCACCAACCCCTTTGCTGAGCACCAACAAAACAATTATTTGTGAGCACCAACCCATTGCAAAGATTTATGAGCACCAACCCATAGGAGAACCAATCCCTCTTATGTATAAAGCACAACTATCTCTCAATGTTGCTTACTCAATAAATGATAGAACTCTACAATATCTGTTTCTATTCTCTCCTCTTTTTTTATATAAAAGAAATATAAACCATGCACTGTCTTGAATATTGCAAATGGCTTCTCAAGCCTTTATTTATATCTTTCCAAATGACCTTTGGCATTCACCCTTTATGACCCTTCAATCCTCATGAAAAATGGCACCAAACTTGCATGACCCTTTGTATCCTTTCATTTTAAAAGTCACATAGTGACCCTTCATGAGCAAATTCATCCTTTCCCCTTTTGTCTTTATCTTGGTGACCTTTTAAATTATTTACGATGACTCTTCATGGAAAAATACACTATACCCTCTTTTATCTTCACTTGGTGACTCTTGGAATTACTCAAGATGACTCTTTATAGGAAAATGCATCCCATTCCTCTTTTGTCTTTACCCCATGACTCTTTGACTTCTCCATGGGCCCTCTTTTAAATTTTATGCAACTAAAACTATATTCATTAATATTAAATAAATATCAACACACATTAGCCAAGGTATGAATATTAAAAACACTATTAAATGCTATGGGGCCTTTATCACCAATGTTAGACCTTTGACATTGATGATGATACTTTCAACATGTTTGGGCCAAAATTGGGCTTGGACAACAGCACCAAAAACTAGACACCTTGGGTTTTTAGTGATGTAGTCCTATTTGGGCATTTTTATCTGGGGGATGTGGGACTTGAGGGGATGGGTCTAGACCTAAAAGATGTTCCCAGGCTTGAAAGGGTTTAGTTTAGAATGCTATGGATGTTTAAGAATAATCAAAATGATGTCTAGGGAATGTGGTAAGACCAAGACAAGTTAGATAAGAGGACATGATTAAATATGAATAAAATCTCATATTCTCTAATCAGAGTCTCTTATGAAAAGACATAATATGTGTGTTTTCTTGACTAATTCAGGGTGTATACAGAGTGTGCATAGTTATGTGGGCTATGGTAACTACAGTGAATTCTACATTGGAACTGATCAGGGAATTGTCAAGTTACTATTTCCAATCCAAAAGATTAAATGTACGGTCATGGGATTAGAGGGATATGATGTCAAGCATACTTTGATACTCCTCTAGTAGATTAATCAAATTTGTGGTGTCAGTCTGCACATTGTAGCCCAAGTTATCAAGTGCATAAAGTTGTTGTGTTGTACTCTATTCATTTGTAAGCATCATAACTAGGGTTATTAGCCTATTGTGATCTAACATAACTTGTTATCCTATGACTTGAGAGGCCAAGGATAGGTATATGTCTTCAATTTTCTTCATTTCTTCATGCATGCAAGTCCTAAGTTCTATGTTATTAACCTTTACTTGTTCCCACTCATGCTATAGGGAGGCTTCCTTTTATGCAATATACTCTTGGAATGATGTGCTACCCTCCTATTATTTCTTAAAAAGTAGGTGAGAGACATCCAAAGATGCCTCTTGTTTGACTAGAAGAGTGGCCAGTGTGCTTGTCATTGTTGTAGAGTCCTGACATGGTATGGTGTCTAGAGGGAGGGCAAAGGTGGTGCATCGATAACTGACTGAGGGAACATCCCAGAGCCATATAAATCATAGTGGAAGTTTTGGTGTCTATGATTGTACCTACATTGTGGCTAATACTTGTTGCTGTGTTTTGGCCTCTACTATTAGCTTAAATTTCTACTTAACATCCATAGTTATCTTCTATTGGACCTCTTCCTCATGTTTCTTCTTCATGTCTTCTTACTCCCTCTTCCTTTTCTCCTCCTCTTCTTCTTACTCCTTTTCTACTTCCTATCTTATCTTATCTTATCTTCCTCTTTCTTGGTTTTATCTTCTTCTTCTTTCTTTTTCTCTTTGGCTTCCTCTCTCTCTCTCTCTCTCTCTCTCTCTCTCTTTCTTCCTTCTTTCATCTTCTTATTTTTTCTTATTTTATTTTTCTTCCTTCTTCCTCTTCATCTTTCTTCTTTTGTTCTTGTTCTTGTGCAACTTGCGCCTACACCTAGGCTTATGATTTTGATTGCACTTGTTACCATAAGGCTTCATCACATTCCTCCTTATTCTTCTTAACAACTTCTTCTACATATTGTTGTGCCTGGTTTGCTACATCTTGTTACCATTTTTATTCTTGTTCTTTTTCCTTCTTCTCTTTCTCTTGTTGCATTTGTTATTGCATGATGGCTACTTATTAGGATTTTTGGGCCATCTCCTAAGCCTTTTATATGTTTGCCTCTACATCCTTGGCCTTTTTGGATGCCTTCACTTCTTTAGCTTACTATGTTACCTATTGGTATTGTGATTCTTCTTTATTTGTCTTCTTATCTTCCTTCTTATGTTTGCATTTGGTTATACGAGTGACTTCTTCTCTTATTTCTTATTATTTTTCAAGTTTGATCTACTCCAGTACAATTTTTTCAATGTCTTATGCCTATGGTTATGATGGGGAGTCCTCTGGTTGTAATTTTGAAATTAAAAAATGTTATTTCTTTCTACCAATAGTGACTAGTCTACACCGTGGTGGTGGTTTAGAAGTTTTAGGAGCCAATCATGCTTCCTATGTAGTAACTAGCCTACCAAATGTGCTTTCCTCTAGGGCAAGGGAGACTTTGGTCTCTCATCTCCTTCACAACCTATGCATAAATTTTTCTAGTGGAGTCTTTGGTAAGGTTGTGAAGATGATGTCAAGTGAAAATTTTAGAGTTGTTGATGGATAAAATAAGTTGATTATATATTGTAGTTGTTCATCCTCTTTAAATTTATCAACAATGATGGAAGGTGGATAGGCTAGAAGTTCCACCCATAGCCCAGGTGGAACCTACTTGTGAATTTACACTGTGTGCACCACTTTACAAAAAAATAGCTCTTTTTCTTCCTCTTCATAATAATCTCTAGCATTGTCTACTAACATGACTTGGTAGACTTCCTCTGCATCAATTTCCATCTCCATGAGATCATAAGAGCTAGTTATTTAGGGAACCTTTGGATCATCCTTCCATGTCACCAAGCTACATTTTGTGTAATTTGGAGGAGGAGACATTTAATGAGGGTCTATTTTACATTTCCCCTTTTGCTATTATGAACTAGATGTTGGCTCTGATGGTAGTATAATAAGAATGTCTATGCCTGATGGTATTGATTACAATGGTGTTGCTTGTCTAGCTACATGATATTTTTATCTGGCCACCTCAGCATGTGATATATTCATTATGATGAATAATGGTAGTGGTTTATAAGGTGAACATGGTAGCTCATGGATTGTGAAGAAGATTGGTAGTGGTTTATAAGGTGAGCATGATAGCTCATGGTTTATGATGAAGACTCTCTTAGGTAACAATGTTACTATGGCATGTTTTCCTAAATATTAGAGGACATATAGAAAGACTCTAGGGTGTGTGGTGATAAGGTCCAAAAATTCTTGCCACTAATATTTGAACTTCCCCTTGTACACAAGGGCTCCACATTCATACATCTATATGATATTACAGAACTGTTGTGCTGGCTAGTAGTCCGTATTTGGGTGCACTTCCCCCTTGAGTGATTTATATTATATGAAACAAAGAAGTAATATTAGGAATTGATATTGGAAGGTCTACCTTGGATTGGTGTGACATTTATCAATGTTTATGATAAATTATTATATAAATAATTTAGGCTAGTTAAATTATTCACCTCGATGAATCATCCTATGAGCTATGTCCACAACACCCTTAGGAATTTATTTGAAAGACTTGGTTATCTATGAAAATCATTTGGTGATATATTGGATGAAAATACGTACATGTTCATCTATAATTTCATTGACTAGGATCTCTCAATTTTACTACACATACAAGTCCCAAACTCCTTGAAAGATAGGAGGTGTTTTGGTCTTGTAGGGTAGCAAGGAGTCTTTATGTGCAGGCATACCCAATGCTCAGGCCATAGCTTATGCATTGATGACCACCATCTCACCTAATCCCAAATAGATAACACCATCATTATATCATCCAAGCAATACTTGAATAATCTCTCTCATGTTACCAAAGGTTGACATTTATAGTAGGGGGATCTATGAGAGCAAGTGGTTGCACAACATCAATAGGTTCAATCTAAAAAATATTCTATTTGGCTTCAAACATATATTGAAATGGATCTTGATCACTGTATTTGGTCTACCAGAGTACCATGTCAACACCGATGACTTCATTTTATGATTTAGAGAGGGGTCAAACTAGTGGCATGGTATTTATGGTGGCATGAGAAGAACTTTGACTAATTTTGAATGATTTGTACAATGGAATTAGTTTGGATCTTGATAGCTAAAACTCTCAAAAATATGCTAAGGATGAAATATGAACATGAAGTTTGAACTTAGATTTTATAGATTTCACACCTCTTAGATTTCATGGTCGTGTCATGCCTAGCTATCCATTCACCTTGAATGTAATGGTGGATTTGGTGAATCCATTTTTGATATGGCAAATAAATTAGTTAGTCATTGGTACATGTGTGGAGTTATGTTGTTATGCCCTTAAGTGTCTGTACAAGGAGTATAAGCTATTGATGTTGACTAGCCATTATTTTTTTGAAGATTGTATCCATCAACTCATAGATTTGATATTTACTTCCATTAAATTACCTTTATCTGATGGATATCTTTTTGATGTGATATTTTAGCATATTTTTTGAACTTATATATTTTTCAATTGATCTCTTTGACATTTTTGATTATATACATGGATCTTCTTGCACACATCTAATGCACACGATGTTTGGTCTATGTACTTCACAAATGTTACTGCTAAGATCATCTAAAAACAAACAAAACAAAAAACAAACACACAAAAAAAACCTAAAAAATAGATAAATCCTAATCTACATGGTTCTACTAATCACCCATTCAACTTTTAGATTAAGATCAATAGATTATTGGTGGTAGAGCTTAATCCTACAACCATTTACTCACACTAGCAATACATTTACCTATAGATCCCTTAAAACTACCATTCCTTACTTCATTAAGTCATGTATAATGTAAGGCCCTTTCCATATTATTTTTAGTTCACTTGGGAATGCTCTAAACCATCTATCATATAAAAACAAATAGCTGATTTTTGTAGAATTCTTTATGATGCAGGTTCCTATCGTGCCATGCTTTCTGACTTTGCTTATGTACTACTTATGTCCATATTAATCTTCATTTGAACTCATCCATCATATTTAGTTATAGGATTCAAATTTTAAGAGATTCCTAATCTCCTAAATGCATGACCATAGTGATGCATAGGCTAGGTACTAGATACTCCATTAGCATGATTGCTTCAAGACCCTACACCAACTGAAATGGTGTAAATCTTATAAATCTTTTATAATTTGTATGATATGCCCATAAGATCAAAAAAATGTGATCTTCTTAGTCATCCCACTTGACATTATATATTTTTGTGAGCATTTTCCCTAGTACCTTATTTGAAGCTTCATCGTGGCCACTCACCTACAGATGATAGGCAATAATTTCATGATGTGAGATCATAAACTCTTTAGTCAAGAAATTGATGGTATTTTCGAGGAAGTGTGTTCCTCTATAATTGACTAATTTGATCCAAAATCTAAACTTGGTAATGATATTTTCATATAAAAACTTCATTGCATCCTTCATACTGTAGTTAGGTGTGGTAGCAACTTCAACCCAGTTAGTAAAATAATTTTCCATAATAATGATGTACCTAGATTTGTTATGATTTCTTGGTGGGTTGATTGGTCCTACAAAATCAATACCACACTATTCGAATAGATTCTAACAAGGGTTGAAATGGCATCTCATCTTTTTAGAATGGTTTTCCCATTCATTGGTCGACATCACAATGCTACACAACTCTATGTACATCTTGGAAGAAATTTGGCCACCATAGTCCACTCTATAGAATCTTTCTAGCTATAGCCTCTCCTATCAAATTTCATCCTACAAATCCTTGATGAACTTCTTGAAAGAGTTGAGGGAATTCATGTTCGATGACAACCTTGCATAGGACTTCATCCTTTTCCAAGTGATATATCAGTCTATTAATGATAGTATATATTAGTATTTTGGTTACAAACTACTTTTTATCCCCTTCTTGAGAGTGCATAGGGAAGATTCCTTTCTCGAGGAAGTTGGTAATGGATTTGAAGTTCTTTGGAATCATAGAGACATAAAAGAGGTGTGCATTAGGTGAATCTTCTTGTATTTCTTCTATGTCTTCACCATTTGGGATGTGACTAAGGTGGTCAGGTCCCACAATCTCTCTACCCAGTTTTACATTTATGAAAAATTAAAATTCTTGAAACAAAATCAACTAGTGAGATATTCATCCTCCTAAAATTAGTTTTTTGACCAAATACCATAGATCTTGATTGTCCATGAAAACTACAAATGTTATTACCAAAAGATAGTGCTAGAATTTTTGAAGTGTAAACATAATGGCCAACACTTTTCATTCTGTGGTTGTATAATTTTTCTCTACATTAGACAAAATTTTGCTATCAAAGTGGATGGGATGATCAAACACACCTACTTTGGGTTGTGTAAGTACAACACCAACTGTGATGCCCAAAGTATCTACATTTATATGAAATGGCTTACTCTAGTCTAAGAAAACAAGTATGGGTGTAGTGACAAGCCGCTATTTGAGCTCAATGAAAATTACTTGGCATTTAGATGTCCATAAAAACTTAGAATTATTGTGTCGTAAAGCTTTTATTGAAGATGAAATCACTGCATAGCCTTTAATAAATTTTTAGTAGTGCCCTATGTGCTTGAGAAAGGATCACATTTCAATGGAACTAATAAGGGGTGGTATACTCAAGATTATTGTAATATTAGCTTGATCAACCAAGATGCAATCACTTCAAATAACATGTCCAATTAAAACATGAAAAGGTGTAAATAATAGATATTTCTTCAAATTTAAAGTGATACATAGAGCTCGACATCATTCTAACATCAACCATAACTTAGATAAATTCTCTTTAAACAAGGAGAAGACTTCCCAATCATCTAGGTAAACTTCTATGAAATCATGGATGAAATATTTGAATACTATAACTACTGCATGTGAGAACACTATAAGTGCATTCTTCAGGCCAAATGACATGACTTTATATGCAAAAGAATCCCACTCTATTGTAAAAGTTGTTTTAGCTCAATCCTCCTCTGTGATCAAACTTTGATGGTATCCACTGAACCTATCCATAAAATAATATAATTTATGTTATATTATAATATCTAAAACTAATTATATAAATGGTATTGGAAAAATATCATTTATGCAGGCATAATTCAAAATGCAGTAGTCTGCACATACTCAAATTTCTCCTAGTTTATTTCGTTGAACTACCATTGGGCTTACTCAGTCAATTTTTTCTATAGGATAGATTATCCATGCATCTTAAATTCTATCCATTTCTATTTTTACCTTTAGAATCATTTTGGGATTGAGTTTATATGGTTGCTTCTTGATCAAACTTGCACATTCCTTCAATTCAATGTGCATCTCACCATGAGATGGGTTGACTCCTCAAACCTCTAAGAATTTGGTAGGAAAAATGTCTTGGTAATCCCTCAAAAGTTTTATGGCCTCTAAAATTTTAGTCTCCATCCAATAGTCACCTACACTTACTAGTTTTGAAACCTCTTCTATTCAGATGTTAGCAACATGCTTCTTGAGAGGATACTGATAAATATTGAATATTTTTTAATCCATAGATTCCTAGATCTTCCTTTTCCCTTCTTGTTTTGATATATGGATGATATGTAACATATCTTCTTTAGTTAGTGCTACACTAGTGTCATTGAGTGGTTTTCTAGGCTGCTCAGGTCTAAATAAATCATTCAAATCTAAATCAACATTAGAATCAAAATATTTACTATCTTTTACCTCATCCTAGATTCAATGATAAGGCTACATCAAAGTTTGATCTTTAGTCTTAGAAGATTTATACCTTTGAAGTGCCAAATTAATATCGAGGGCTGCATTTTTTATGTAATTGATTTTGTTGTGGTTCTCAAATCTTTCATGCACCCATGGTATAAAAAGTTCTTGAGTTTCTATAGTACATTATGAACTAGAATATTTTAATCTTCAAAGACAAACTTTTGTATGAAATCACTCTACACTTATGCCTAGTACTTAGTGTTTCTCTTTCACTCCTAATGCATGTATCATGCTATGGGTAGTAGAATAAGTGTATAGTGGAAAATGTGAACCTAATACTTTGGTGCCACATGTTCCTCTTTCCAAACTTCAACACATTTATGTACATGAATCTCATGGCATTCACCTTATTGAAAAAATAGATAGTTAGTGTAGATGAATTATGGTAGCTGAAATCTATTGGTCATGAGTTCATAAGAGTCATACCACTCAAGTTGATTGTCTTGATGAGTTGCCCACAAAGTTATAACAACTCCTTTAAAGGCATAGTTTAGTGATCTAACTCATTGATTGATAGTTAGAATATGGAGTTGTAGGCATAAAATAAAATCATTGATGTCCTTCATTATGTAATATAATGATTGTTGATGTTTGTGCGCAAAGACCATCCTCATGGATCAAAGTTGATGGTCACTGTGGGCTTAGTTAAGGAGATGACTATCTAAATTTTCATTGATAGATGAAGTTACTTCCCAAGGAAAAGTGCCTTCCCTTCTTAGTTATATGTAATACTACATGTGATCATTGGCTTGATACATGAAATCAACTTCTGAGTGAGTGGGAGATTTTGTAGATATGGAGGTGTAGTATTAAATAACAAATTTATTTACAATTGGCTACATAGTTACTAGTTTTGGTCTCCATTGTTTTGATGTGTTCAATTACTAGGTGAGTAGTGACTATAGTTGAGGTTTATCTTTTTTGTATAGGAAGTTACATTGTGATACACTTAGAGCATTTGAATTCTCCTTAGCATTGACCTTTATCCAACTAGTTTCTTGTGGAACATGTAGAGAGTCTAGTTCAGTAAGAATTATGTATGTCTTGTGCACTCTATTGAGAGGAATGACCATAACCTTATCACTTTGATGTTCCCTAAGCTGGTTGTGTACTATATTGATAGTCATCTGACCATCATACACCCATTTTTTTCCTATCAGTGTAGCGTAGTGCATTGATAAATTTTTCATGTCTATGACCTCAAAGTTTTCTTATAGAGACAAGTTTATGAATTTGATATTAATGTCCTCCAATCTTCCAATAGGCTAAACTTTTCCATAGTCAACCAAGCTTAGAGTTACTAGGTTATAGTTAAGAGTTGGTCATCCAATCACTTCCAATGTGGATCTGGAAATCATATTTACTATGTTACCAAAATCAAAGACAACATTTAGGATCTAGCATCTAGCAAAATCAATATCAATCCATGTGTCAACATCCCATGGTTTCTTTGTCATTACATACCAAACCAATTTTTTTGTCTTTTGCTGGCCATGCTACACACATTCCAAAAGATTATACAATAGATTTGTGATGTTCTATGATATGTCTTTGTTCCATAGATCACTCAATATTTTCATTAGATCCATGAGCATAGTGATAACTCCACCTTGTCATGTAATGCACATAATTTGGCCATACATTTGTGCATCAATTTCTATAACAACACCATCAGTACTCTTTTGTTATTGAATGTTTTTTAGCAACTATGTAGCTTCATTCATAAGACTCTTTTCTATAGCTAGATCTAGGTATTTGTATTCTCTAACCTTTATGATGCCGTGATCCTAAGGCATCTCAAGTGGAGGTAGTCCTTTTTCTACATGTTGTTATTGTGCCATAGCATTTAGAAACACATTTTATTTAGGTTCCATAATTACCATGTATACATTTTGGATAGCTTTGTCCTTCCTCTGCTTCTATAGAATAGGGAAATCTTCTGTATCACATTGATCAAAGAATCTACAATATGAACAATATGATTATCTCTATGAATTCATTATGTAATTTCTTTTGACATGAATGTACTCTCTACATAGGTAGAATTGCAATGGTGGCTATTGATAGTTGTTTCCTCTATCACCTTGGTATCCTTCTCTAAAATTGCCTTGACCTCCTCCTCTATTAGATTGATATCCCCCTTAATATCCTCCTTGTGGTTGTATATAATTCCATTGTTGGTATTATTGATTATTATATCCCATATTGAATTACTATTATGTAGATGGAGGATTCCAATTCAATTGTTATGGTTGCATTATTGGGTGACCTTCAAGGTGTTGCATACTAGTATTGAGGAGATAGGGGTGTCCAAATCAATAAATAAGGGGTCCATCCAACCAAACCATGAGGCTAGTACTATGGTGAGCTTTGAATCCACTATGGACCCATCTGGGTTGCATAATTCTTATCAACCTTTGGGCATATAATTGTTTGCTTCACCAAGGACATTTACTATGCTGCAATGGCAAACACTTTTTTTGAGATGTCCTCTTTAAGTTCATACAAAGGTCTAAAATTCTTCTCATTATGGTTAGTTGATTTATAAAAATTATAATATAGATTTTGAGGATTTTTGATATATTGCTATAGAAGATGGCATTGTGTCATGGCATGCCCTACTACTCAGTAAAGTTCATAGAATTCCATCTTTACTTTAGGATAATCATTTTGGTGTCCTTTTCTACACTCTATATACCATAGGTTCAATTTAAGATTTTCCATTTCATGATACTACTCCATTCTTTTCATGAAAACTTGCAATGTGTTTTAAAATTTGGATTTAGTAGCTAGAGCTTCTCCATAATCTTTGATATATTCTACATATAATGCAATAGATTTGGCATTTAATTTTATCTCATATTGAGTTTGTATAGTGGTAAAATTAAATCCTATATCATAATACTTTAATGAATCATGTTACTTTATCTTTATCTATCAAAGTGAATTCTACTTTATTCATTACATCAAAAAATCTATGATCATAGTCGTAGACTGACTCTCCAAACTTTTGTCTTAGTTCTTTCAGATCCTGTATTATCTAGCAAGTACATTTCTTAATCTTAAATTCTACAATGAACTAATCCTACATGTATTTAGGATTTGTTATTGAAAATCCCTTTTATATATGAACTCTAAAACTCTCCCAACTAGAGATCATACTAATTCACTTTTTTGTAAATTTTCATCAGTGATACCCTTAACCTGCCACTTCATGTTGCAAGTTAGCAGGTATTGTTTAGGGTCTGTAGACCTATCATAAATGGCCAAATTTAAGAATATTCCTAATTGATTCATCATAGTGATTGGTATATATGGAGTCTTCTATATATTTTTTATTTAAGGTGACTACATCCTAAGCATTATTGCCTTTGTAATACTCTATGCAATATAAGAATTTTCATGTGCACTCTACTTGTCTATGCTTCTTTCTTATTATTTTTCAACTTCCACTAATCCTATATAATTCAAAGCCTTCATAATTGATTTTTTTTGAATCTCCATAACCCAATGGTTCATGTGCTATGAAAATGGTTTTTACCAACTCTTCTCCTCCTGTTCAATTGGTTGAAAACTTCTACTTGGATATATAAGATTGGGCTACAGGGATGCATACACTTCTAGTGAATAATTCTTTCCAGTGACTCATTTATCTACTATACTTGACCATGTGATTAACCTATGACTAATTTCTATTTATCATTGTAATTATTCTTATTTTTTCAATACCCTTTCTTATAGCTGTGCACTAATTATATCTTCTATCTATTCTACTTCTAAACTACTCTCTTCTTCCTCTTTGTACATCTCTTCTACTCATTTTTCATCTTCTCATTCTTTTTGTTGGCATCCAACATAATTCTATTTCTTCGAGCTTCACTCATCATCTTGATAAGCACTTATACAAACTCATTCATCATCTATTCTACTACTATTCTTACTTTTATTCATAGCTACTTGGGTATTTGTTTGTTTATTCCATCTATTATGTTGTCATAGTTCCCTTTCTGAATATAGAGTTTTATTTTGACTCTTCATCCCTCATGTATCCATTATATATTTAGGCTCAATCTCTACTCACTCATCTATCCATCATTCACCATCATATGAACATATCCCCATACACCCAAAGTGACTAATCCATACTAGCTAGAGTAGGCATCATGACCTTTTCTACCACCAAAATCTTCAGTAGGACAGGCAATCACTATAAACATTTTCCTCTAATTCCTTAGATGAAGTGGTACTACATAGATTCAAATGATATATATCCTTATAGTACAATCTTAGTAGTGTATCCATTTATAGTGGTGGAAACCCAGTAGTCTATTGCTCTCATCTAATCAGTTTCTAGTTTCATTAACTAGTTTATCTTTTCTTTAGTCCAAGTAAAGGTTTCTTCCACTTTGGGATGGAAGCATTATTATTCCATTTTTTTCAACCAATTAGCCATAAATTTAGGTATTTCACACCAAAAATTTTCATATATTTCACTGTATATATGTTCTTGAATGATTTCACTCTTGGTGCGACCCATCTTTTTGGATTCTTCTTCTATGAAGTGCCATATTTTTTGGTCTAGCCAAGTTTCAATATCTCATTTTCTGATAAACTTCTTAGCATATCTTCCTTTTCAAGGACTATATCCATGCTCACCACACTATTGTTAGAAGTGGTTCTTGGCTTAATAGAACATGCTAAGGTTGAGGATATCTAAGTTTTATTAGTCTGTGTAGGATAGGACATGGAATTCATATTTACCAAAAGCATGAAAAAAATGCAGTATTGTGTGGTTAAAAGGAAGTAATATTAAATAGAGTTTTATTTATGGTTACTGAGCATTCATATTAATTTAAGATATATTAAACCAAACATTAAATATGATAACACATATAAGGAATAACATAAGAAATATGATAGATAACCATAAACCAAAAAGACTATATTGATCTCAGAATGGTCATCAACTTCTTAATATAATCATATATATTTATAGTCTCTATAGTTATTAAATATTCATATTTTTATTCATAGATTGGTGCCAAAATGAGGGGACTGTTCATCTTCTATCCTTTCACAAGCTAAAAGAATAGGATAAAATACATATAGTCGGCAATTTCATATATAACACACAAATATTCAAAGAATATCCTGCGTAGCTTTTCTTATCTAGTTTTCTTCTCCCAATAGATTGTTGGCTCTTCTCTATGTTATTATAGTGTGTTTCTTTATGTTATCCTAGTGTTTCTTTATGTTACACTAATATTTATGCTTGAATTAGGAGCCCATCTAAAATATTGTAGTTAAACATTGATAAATATATTTGGACATTGAGAAATATATTGTAGTTATAACCAAGTAAACATAAGCTTGAAAAAAAATACTTATAAATTAATATAGTTAGATAATGTGAACTAACATTATGACACTAATATTAGCTAGCAATACATCATGAACGGTGCTAAGAAATTTTACAAAATTCATGTGAATTGATTAACTCAGTTTGGAAGAAACTAGACAAAACATGTCTCAATGTAGGTTAGGATTTATTTTTCATAATATCTACCTATATAATTATATTTTTCCACTACTGATCCATCTATTCTTCTTGTGCAGGTTATTTCTCATGAAATTTTCAAATTATTTTACATTTTTAAAGAGAAGGCATTCAACAGATTCAAACTTCTACTTCATTTCCAAATGATTTGCTTTAATTAAATGTGATAAAAATGTCTTCAAGTTGTTTGAAATAGAAATAGAACTAAATTAAAGTAACATGGTTTCACTGCAACACCTCAAACTTCCCGTAGGGACTTAGGCACTTTGCACCTTTGTTATCATAAGTCTTGACTTTTTCAAATATTGGCTAAAGAAAATTTAGAAAAAATAACTTAATGAAAGTGGGAACGATGCCAAATTAAATGTATTATATTCCAAATTAAATGTGTTATGTATGATTCTTTGTAAGTGAAATTTTATTAAAAGCTTACTTAATTTAAATGTTTATTTATTTCTTAGAGTAAAGTTTTTTTTAAAAATATATATATAGAGAAATGTAAATATATGATATTAAATTTAATTATTAAATTTATAAAAATCTATTTTTTAAAATTATATATATTAAATTAAAAATATAAGATGATTTTATACTAATTTATTAGATAAGATAAGTTAAGAATGTTAATGTTCACTAGAAGTAATAATCATTTAATAAATTTGACAAAGTATGATGTTGAAGTAAAGTATTTATTAGTAAATTAAATAGTTTCTTGTGATAAATATCTCAAATATCCAAACTAAATAATATTTAACATTTATGGAAAGAAATTAAATCTAAACATTCTAAAAACTTGCTCTGTTATGATTTGCATGTTTGTCTTGTACTTAGTTTTCTTGTCTCCCCCTGATTTCAAACCAGCTTTGCGGGCTTTAAAATGTTAATCTTATATTTATTTTAATTTTATCTACATCATTTAGGTGGATTGAGTTTCTTTAAATGACCCTCGACCAATATTGTGGAATCATTATTGTCAACATTTGGAATGATGGTGCTAAAACAGGCTCAAAAATTTAACCCAAAGGTCTACAATGAGATATAGATTATGACAATCCTCTTTAACCTAATACTTGTTTTCAAGTAGATGTTAAAAATATGCATAGGTGGTATGAAAATAATTGTTTCATTATTTAATATGTTGTTTGCATACCCCCTAAGGATTATTGGATAAGTGTTGGTGAGTACAACCTTTTAGTTTATTTTTAAAGAAGAATAAATCAATGTAATGGTTATAAATTAGATTACTTCTTTTTATTGTATTTTTAGAGAAGAATAAAGTCATGCAATGGAAATAGATTAGATTAGTTTATTTTAAATATAGTATTTTTATTTTTATATTTTCAAATAGATTTAGAATAGTCTATTTTTTTATTATTCATGTTCACATGCAGACTTCAAGATTTAGAGGTGATCCATAAATTATTATAATAAATACATTATTCTAGAACATTTTCATGAGAAGAAAAAAATAAATTAAAAGATTGACCTAGTTTGGGTTTTCTAGGTTATGAGTATGGTGTTTCAATTTTAGCTATAAGTTTATATTTACTGAGCAATCAAAAGTTTAAAAAAATAATAATTTGGTTTCAGAGTAAGGTTTGGGTTGTAGGTTTTTTTTTAGATCTCTCTTACAATTATTCATGTCAAACTCTAACTCTCTTCTCACTCTAGAATTTATCAAAGATCACTTCAATTATTATAGCATCAAAATGATAATTCTTTTGAAATGAAATTACTTATGGGGGATTTTAGAAATTGGTTATGAAGAGCTAGCTGATTGGGCCACTATTCCAACCAATAATAGACAAGACAAGAAAGAAGCTAAGAAGAACTTAAAATTTTTGTTTCAAATTTAGACAACTCTAAGTAAGACATTATTACCAAGAATTATAGGTGCAAAGACAACCAAAGATGATTGGAAGACTCTAAAATAAGATTACCAAGGTAGTGAACAAGTTAAAGTGGTTAAGTTACAAACTTTGAAGAGAGAGTTTAATAGTTTGAGGATACAAGAAGCTAAAAGTGTGAGTGATTTATGTGAAAGATTAAAGGATGTTGTCAGTAAGATGTCTATGCTTGGAGAAATGTTTAACAAAGAGGTTATGGTGAGAAAGGTGTTAAAGTCTCTAACACTAAGGTGGAACCATGGTGCCATTATTATTACATAAATAAACAATTTGACTAGTCTTGAATTTTATCACCTAGTTGGATCTCTTGTGTCCCATGAATAAATACTAAGAGATGCATTTGGAGGAAGTTATGAAAAAGATTTTATCTCAAATTTGAAGATCACAGAGAGTGAAGATGCTAGCACTAATAACATAACCATGAAATGACAAAGCAAAGATAAGAACTAGAATTATTCAAGAGGAAATAGAGGAAAAAGAGTGTTTAACCCTAAGTTAATATGTATTAATTGGTATAGGGTTAATAATATATAAATGAATAAGCACAAAGATAATAAATAGATCTATAGTAGGCTAATTAATTACACACTTAGATAAATAATATTATGAATTTAGATGTTGAGATATACTAAAAATATTAAGTAAAACTATTGATTGACATTGGAATAAATTTATAATAATAGTACCTATTTGGTTTATTATGTCCATGTGGATCTAACATGAAACATGAAAGAACTAAACTAGATTAGGATTTTGGATCAATCGTTAGATTTTGGAATTTTACACTTTATGGCCTCAAACACATGCATCAACCTCAGATGATTACAAAGATGTTATTATCTAACTTGGACATAGGTGTCTGGTACAAAATACCTTCTAGATATAGATGTAACCACCTAGATGCTTCTAGGGAGTTTGGCACCTTCACTTAGGTGTACTCAGATTTGGATCATAGAATGTTGATCTTATCAAATCATCAAAACCCTAGCTCTTCATATTCATAGTAACCATGGGAACAATGACTTAGTGGGCTCATAGTGATTATCTAACCTCAAATACCACTCTATTAGTGGGTGTTTTATACATAGCCACTACTTCAAAGAGGTCCTCAAATTGATGTAATTTCCCCCTAGTGTGTTTACTTGTGTATGAATAAGGGTGAAATATGCACAAAGAAAGTGTAATAGTGACTTAACTTGTAATATGGAAAATAGGAATCATGGGTTGTTTTTTAGTAATTTAGACCTATAAATGTGTTATCCCTATGAGTAATATGGAAATAAGAGAGAATAGCATATATTTGCTCACTTTAATGCTTGATTGAATATTTTTGGTTAGTTTCCTTGTGAGAGAGATGAATTTTATAGGTGACTTATGAATGAGGATTGATCATGAATATATACCAATCTTATTATGAAGTATCTCATATTAAATCACTTGGGCCAACCATAAGGACATGTTAAAATAAAAAATTTGATGAATTTAGGGAACTAGACATTTGCATTGGCATAAGACACTTTCATTAATGTAGGTGTATGACTGGGACACAAGTGTTTAGGAGGCTATAAAGTAGTTACATGTCTAAAACTTGTAGAGATAGATGATAAGTAAGTTTATAGCCTTTTGAGAAACATAGAAGACCTGGGTCATCAAACTAACATTAGTCATACTAAGAGATAAGTAATAAACATAGAGAGATAGTAGATGCTAGACTTTAAAAAATAAGAAGATATAGAAGCTAAAAGTACATCCATGATATGTATTTGCCAAAGTGTACAAGACTAAGGTTCTAAATAATTTAGATTTAGTGTCTATATTCCACCCCCTTTAATCTAGGAATAAAATTACTTATTTAAAGGAAAATAAATGCTTACCTAGATGTGTATAACACATTTTGCCTTTACATGATCCAAAATTGAGTGATCTTTTTGTAACTAGCCTATAATCAAGATCATGCTATATTATATAATTGATGCATATAATATAAAATTGAAAGCATTGAAATGATTGAAATTGAAATAGAAAGGTTTAGGAGTGCACATATGTATCAATGAAACCACCTCAACTTTTGATAATTAAATTTGAAAAAATATATTATTATTATAGACCATTGAAACTAAAATTATGACAAATGTATATCTTGAGTTGCATATATATATATATAGAGGATAGAGATATTTGTTTGTGATGTGGCTTTTATACACACCCTAATAATCCTACGAGGTAGCCTCCAACATTATAGGATCAATGAAAGACTTCACTCTAAGGCACAAGTTGTTAGGCATTAATTTTTATAATAACATGCTAGTGGAATAGAGGTGAACAATATAGATTGTTTACCACGGGTGAGTTGACTAGGAATAAACCTAGATATATTTGAAGTGAGTATAAGGATGATGGATTTAACTAAAGTGAGCAATAATTCCAAAATAAAATTAAAAGGAAGGGTAAGGTATAAAATAGGCATGTGGAACACATAAGATGAAACCCTTCAAGACCAACACTTGAACTAAGGTAGGACAAGAAATCAAATGACTAATATTTTTTGTAAGCTAATATAACACACTAATAATCAAACACAATAAATATTCAAATGGAAATAAAACACAATATAATTAGACATGCATGAATCAAAGGTTGCCATGTTTGCTTAGAGTTATATTTGACATCAACAAAGGAGGATTATAATTCACATGTAAAAGACATCCAAATCAGTTACAACTTAAAATGAATAACTATATTAAATAAGATAAATAATACACAATCAAATAATTAAAATACTAGAATGATAATACGTCCCAAAAAACCCATAAAATTAGAGAATAATCAAGTTTTGCACATAAAGACTAAGTCAAGCCTAACTTCTCAGAATTTTGTATTAATATTAGTACCCAAAAATCTCTTAATTTTAAAATTGGGAGGATATATATATATATATATTATGTATATATATATATATTATGTATATATATATATGTATATATATGTATATATATATGTATATATATATGTATATGTATATATATATATGTACATATATATATGTACATATATATATGTATATATATGTATACATATGTATATATATGTATACATATGTATATATATGCATATATATATGTATATATATATATATGTATTGGGATGGGGATGTCTCATCTCTTCAAGTTTCATCCAAAATTAAATGTAAAAAATTATAACTGTGTCTGAAATCATGAAAAAGATGCATGCCTCATGTATATATTTAGAACAACCTCTTCAGCATCCACAATCCAAAGAGGATTCTTAAGGGCTTATCTCTATGCCTATTCTCACAAACTATCCTCATTACCAACCTATCCTAACTAAAGCAAAAGTAATACAACCATATATAAATTTTACAAGGAAGAATAAATAAAGATAAATCCAATATATATAGCCCACATCCCACATGGATGAATCATGATAAACAAGATATATTAAGGCCCAAGGAAATGATATTCCACATGATTCATGGGGTCACCTATGACTGCGGATAAATAATCTTGGAAATTTAGCACCACCTCTCATGGAAAGTCAAAAGGAAAAAGGAGGCACCAATCAAGAATAATAGAAATTGTATACCTCTATCAAAAGATTCTAAAACATAATAGATTCTCTTTTTGACCACTCTTTTCATGCCCTATTATCACTTGTATTTTCACCCTTTGAGAAGATGTATCAACTCTCCTCATCTAAGTGGCACAAGTGAAACACCTCTAGGCTTATGGGTAGCCTAAGGATAAGGTGAATCTCTAAGCAGGGATAACTCCCTTGATGTACCATTTTTGATCACTACTACACCTAAAATTTAGGGGTGGATAGGGAAAGATAAACTAAAAGAAAACTATCTTAAGGGAGGTGATACACCAAATAAGTTGATGACTTCTAACCAACTACATGTTACATATGAAACTATAGTCATGTAAAATGTCAAAACTTGGTTACTTTAGTATGGCTAAAGACACCTAATCCATAGGTCCTCCTACTTGCTTTTACAACCCTTTTAGGCTCTTATTTCACTGATTTACTAGTAATCCAAAACCTTTTAGACATAACCCTTTTAGACCTAGGTAGCTCTCTTAAGCCCAAATCCATCCCCTCAGGTCTCATTCCCTCTATACAATAGAACCCATTTTGGATAGGAGCATTGAAACCCAGGGTATCCATGTTTTTAGCATTGTTGTCCAAGTGTACTTTGAGCCCTAATGCTCAAATTATTCCAATCCTTATCTTTTTCCTTATCAGCCTATCACAAATACATTTAACCCATGATTGATAAATCCCCTATAAAAATTCCATTAAAATTCCATTTATAAGGGTTGACACTCATTTACATGAGAGAAACAAGAATACAAGCAAATACATTTAGGAACTTTTCCCTATTCTCTGCATATAACCTTCCAATATCATTTCAAGATTATTCAAACCCTTACACTAGTCCCTAGTCATCCCAAGAACACCCAATTTCACATCTAGTTAAATTCTTCATACACATTTGTACCAAGCACTTCAAATGAGATAACTACATTAGCTTGATCCCTCTTTAGAGTATTGGTACGTAGGCAGTGTGCCCACACATGAGGTGTGAAGTGAGGCATGCATCCTTTACACACTAATCCCTTATCTTTCCTTCCCAAGTTGTCATTTAAGTTCAAGCACAAAGAGCTCCTAGGGCTTTAAATATTAAAAATAGACACACAGTGAGCTGCATAGACTTCTAAGATTCAATATTTCATTGATAAGGTAACATAGACTTGCCAAGCAGAACCTAGAAAACTTAGGTCACCTAAATAATAGTTCCAAAAAATGACTCCCTTGTTGAACAACAGGGTGTCCCACTTTTGGTGTTCCTATCCAATCAAAAAATGAAGTTTAGGAACCTATTTTTGACACTATCCCAGTCCTGTACCTAAATTTTTAGACCCTGTCTCAGACTGAACAGTTCAGAATAAGCTAAGTCATATTTTCTTTCATTTATTACTATTTTTAGAAAAGGGAAAAATACAATTTTTTACACAAATCAATGGCTTAATTATTACACATTATTTACTAATTTATACTACTCAAATTTATTTATTTAACTAGGAATAAAACTCCATTATTCTTAAAAATTACAAAACATTTAGTGAACTCGACTTTCTTTGAATTTTTACACAAAAACCCTAGAAACCCTAGGGTAAATTATTTTTGATTTTTTGCCATATTTTCTTGATTTTTCCTATATTTAAAAATTAGAAATCTATAAATTAATTACAAAATTATCATATAGTTTGTTAAAACCCTAGTTGCATCAACTAACTCCCAGTAATTTTCCAGTAATATTCCAATTATTTTCATAAAATTTTATTGAATATTAAAATAAAAAAATCCTCAAATTTCAAAAATTCATAGTAATTTCAAAAAAAAAATCTCAAAACTCTAGTTGCATCTACTAAGTCCCATTAAATCAAGTATTTTTTCATAAATATCTAAATTTTATCTTGCATATTTAGCTTATAAATTCAATTTCAATTTTAAAAATTCATAGTATTTTGCAAAAATATTTTTGAAAAATCCTTATTTTCATATACTACCACCTATTTGCTTCTTGCAGTATCACCTTACATACATACTCAAATTGCAAAAATGTCTCAATTATTTACAAAATTTTCTTACATTTCTTTTAGATAATAAGGAAACAATAATAGGTCTTATCATGTACATGAAGGATGAAGTTTATCATATGTTAGTACAAAATTTCATCCTTTGCATTTCATGCTTAATTTTCATAATAAGGGATGATATTACAACATGTATTTATAAAATTACACAATATTTCAATATACCTTTTGCATACTCTCTATCTCTCATATGGAAATTTTTTTAAGATTATCATGCTAAACATGTTTGCAATATTATGTTACAAGTCAAATTTATTTATGAATTTAGGCAAAAAATCATATTCTCTATCCTTTAATCTCTATTTTTCATATGGAAAAGTCTCCAGATTAATTATGCTAAACACATACAAAATGATATGTTGCATATCTAAATTTTCTATGCATTCATGCACAATGTCACATTTTCTATCTCTTACTTTCTATCTTGCCTATACAATATTATTTATAAGTATATCTTTGCACAAATAATCACTCAAACATTTTAGCCTATATGCATAGTTTATACCTAGATGTATATGCCTTTTTGGATACTCTTATTTCAATGTCATATTTCATGCAAAAGAAAGCAATCCTTTCTCCTCCTCTCCCTCAAGAGGGTGATAGCTACTTTCCCTCTAACCAGGTCCATGCTATCACCCCTCCAAAAGGTGAGGTATCCTATACTACTATTCTTAATGTATAAATTCAACCTATATATTCTTCAAAACCTCTTCAACATATGTGCTTACATATTCAATTGAAAGCAACGATTTCTCCTAATAAATACATTCTACCTATAGCTTCTTCAAACCCTCTTCAACATATGTGCTTACATGTTCAATTAGAATCAACTAAGTTTTGCACTTGTGAGACTCTAAGGAATCAAATCACCACCTTGAGCAAGTTATTTTCAAATTTATAAATGCAGAATCAACTATTACATGAAAAGATCACAACATTGGAAAATCAAATTATAATACAAAAAATTCAAATTTACCCTATTGCCAATCGTGTATATGTACCTTCACTTAGTCACTTGGTTGCAATAAATGTTACACATCAAAACCAAAAATCACAACTAGATAAGCAACTAGTTAAGAATAAAGAGTCGATTTCCAAATCACAACCTACAATAAACACTATAGATAACAATAGTAGGGCACCATTACACTTTGATTAAGATTAATATAGACCATATGCTATATTACCAGCACTAATAGATAGGAGGTTAATCACATTGCCTTGTACTCATTGACAAGATCCACATCTCCTATATATGCAACCACATCAGTCCTTTTACAACTACCATCGTATTCATGGACACAGAGATAATAATTGTTATGGATTCAAGAATTGCATTAATATATGTATTGATAATGGAATCATAGAATTCATATAAGGGACATTGAGATCTCCTCCATCATGGAACCATAGACCTCATTCCTCCATGATTGAGTCCTCATAAGATATTATCAGCTACTCATCATAAGAGTAATGTGGTTTATCGAATAGAGCCTCATAGGAGATATCCTATCCCACCTACTCAAAATATTTGGTGACTAGTACAATGAGCTCAAACTACATACAATAGTGTAATTTGTGGCATATATAGTGTAGTTCCATACACATACACATCACAGAGTACTACTTTAAATAAATATTCACTAAGGCCAAGTTTTCCAAGACCTATTTCAAGTAGTAACCCATTATGATTAGTATTAAATGAGACACAAACATAGGTTTTAAATCTATCTTGATCTATTGCTCAGTCATACACACCACAGAGTACCACTTTAGGGAAATATTCACTATGAGTGAGTTTTCTAAGACCTATTTCATGTAACAAACTACAACAATTGGTTTTAAATGAGCCACTATAATACAAGACACCATGATATGGAGTCTTGCATAAGACTCATTGGTTAGTATCATCTTATCCTAGCCTACTTGTACATAATCTCTCTACTTGATTGTAAATAGTTTAAAATTTTAAAAATACAAAAAAAATACAATATTTCAAAATCCAAAAACATCTAAAAATGTCAAAACAAAAAAAACATTTTGATTGTATGCATCATCCATGCTTTACATTGCTACTACTATGTTAGACTTATATTTTATATTATATGCTATTGTTTGTCAATTATCTACATTACCATGCTTCACTTGATCTTCTTTGAGTGTGTGTAGTGACATCTAACTAATTAATTGCTTCACTCTACCGATTGAGGGGGCATCATACATCTATATTCGAGACAAACTTTGATATAAATATCCACTGGGGGAATATTTTACATGACTACACCATCCAGGTTAAGTCATTCTTACACTACACACTCCAAGTTATCATGATGATGTACATTCCTTATTAGCTTACACAGATTACAATATCAACATTTCACTATCACCTGACACTTATGTATTTCTTAGCATATACCTAGTCTTGTACTAAAAATGTCTTTCATACTTTCACTCTTGATTTGACTAGTTAGATGTGATTTTATCTTTCTAGTACATACATGCTTTCCTTTCTTGATTAGCATAGCTTGATGAGTTTGCATTTTCTTAGTTCTTATTCCATGCTTTGTATAAATTTTAGGACATTTGATAATGCCCTTTGCTTTTATTCATGTGTGTGCCTTAGGAAATTTGCCAATGTCATTTTTTGTACTATATTATGTGCCTATGGCCCTTATACCAACTTCGTTTATCTTAATTGTATGTGGCATTTAACATGCCTACTTTCTATTTTGAGTGACATGTGCCCATGTCCCTTATTTTCATGGCCCCTTGGCTACCATTGTATGCTTCTTACTTATTGATTTGTGTTCTTGTCACTTGATTGCTTTTGATTATTTTTAATGCCATGATCTAAATGATGCATTCATCTTGCTATTTTGGATCCCATGATGGACATCATGCTCCATCCCTTCTTACTAACAAATAACATATAACATTTCCTATTTTAATTCAATACATTGCACATGTGTTTAAATTTTTATATCTATCTAGGAATACCCCTATTGATCTAATAATATCTCAATACAAACATTATTATATATAGAGATATCTTGTTAAATATCATTGCTATATCATGTATATTTCTAGCTTAACACACTTACATGGCTTTTTATTCTGAAGAAATTCATTATAGGTTCCATCATTCCTACCCTTAGAAGAGGGGGAAATAAATAGGGTTTTTATCACAAAGATCAAATCTCTTAGCAGTCAAAATAATAGAATTCAAATCACCCAGTTCAGAATCTAGAGGTCAAACTAGTCAAAATAGAATAGAGAAATAGTGACAATTCTAGATCAACAACTAGTTTTAGCATAGGACAATAGCACCATAAATGGATAGTAACACAAAACACAAGGGTGTCTTTATTTTTTCACTCTTATCCAGGTAAAAAACACTGAAGTTTTTTATTAACATGCAAAAAGTTTAGCTCAACTATTGTTTTTACACATTCAAATCAGTAAAAATTAGTAGTTTCAATACATTTTTTTTAGGGAATATAAATAAAGTGGGTATCATGTATGGAATGATGACTCTCCCTTTCAATTTAAAATTAGATGGTTGACATAACTTCCAGATCAAAATCCATGTTCTAGACACTAGTGATTGGGGGCAATGTGTACAACATATTGGTCTTTCTTTTGTTTCCAAGTTCAGTTTGTTACCTAGGCATTCTCAGTAGTTGTGTGCCTTCCTCCATCTATATGTGGTTGGAATCATTCCTAAGATAAAATTTCATACAAGTTTAACTTCTTGAGTACTTGAGTTGGCTTTCATATAAGCATATTGAATCAATTTTAGAGTGGCTTTCATACAAGCTTAACCTTCGATTTTTGAAATGGATAAAAGTGGCCTAATTTCTATCATACATTTAGCTATTCATGCCACATTGTTAGATTTTTAGAATATTCATGGGATCCATGAGCCATCTCATATGACACCTTTTCTATACCGATATCACTTCACAACTTCACTTCATGGGGAAATGATGGAGCGAAAGGGCCATCCTTTTTATTCTTGAGCCACCTATTCAGAAGGATTGGACACATAATCCAAACATCAATTAACACATGCATGATTCATTAGCTTCACTTAGTAGATGATGATGGAGACAAAGGGCTAGTTTTTTCATTCTTGAGCCACTTTTTAGGGAATTGAGCACTCATCTCTATTCATGATATAAATTTTGGTAAAACACACACCCAAAATAATCTAGCATCATAATAGGTTCTGTATTGGTTCATGTACTTGATGAGGTGTATTCATTCCTTTCTCTCTTACCCATATTTTTATACATTCTTATTTTAGATATAGCATATCTAGTAAGGATTGATCTAATCTATATTTTTCAATGTAGATTCACACTTCACATCGTGCTCTCTCTATTCACTCTCCAACATTACTCAACATCACACAATATTTATGGGCTTCACCTTTATAGGTAAGTTTAGGTACGCTTTCAAATTTTTCCCTTATCCTAGTATTTCACTTTGTTGTATCACTAGAATAAATGGGGGAAAATGTAGTCATGTAAAATGTGAGACTTGGTTACTTTAGTATGGCTAAAGACACATAATCCATAGGTCCTCCTACTTGATTGTACAACCCTTTTAGGCTCTTCTTTAACTGATTTCCCAGTCATCCACAACCTTCTAGACTTAACCCTTTTAGACCCAAGTAGCTCTCTTAGGCCTAGATTCATCCCCCTAGGTCTCATTCCCTCTAGAAAATAGTTCCCAAGTTGGATAGGAGCACTAAAACCTAAGGTGTCTAGTTTTTAGTGTTGTTGTCAAAGTATACTTTGAGCCCCAATCGTCAAATTATTTCAATCATTATCCTTTTCCTTGTCAACCTAGTATGAATAAATTTAACCCATGATTGACAAATCCTCTATAAAAATTCCATTTAGAAGGGTTGGCACTCATTTACAAGAGAGAAGCAAGAATACAAGAAAATACATTCAGGCACTTTTCCCTATTATCTACATACAACCTTATAACATCATTCCAAGCTTATTCAAACCCTTACACTAGTCCTTAGTCATCCTAAAAACACACAATTTCACATCTAATTACATTATTCATACACATTTGCACCAAGCACTTCAAATAGGATAATTACATTAGCTTGATCCCTCCTCAGAGTATTGATATGTAAGTAGTGTGCCCACACATGAGGTGTGAAGTGAATCCAATGTATACTTTACACACTAAACCCTTATTTTTATTTCCCAAGTTGCCATTAAAGTTCAAGCACAAATAAATCCTAGGGATTTGAAGATTAAAAATAGACACAATGAGCTTTATAGACTTATGGGCTTCAATATTTTAATGATAGGGTAACAAAGACCTACCTAGCAGAACCTAGAAAACTTTGATCACCGAAATAATAATGCCAAAAAAGGACTACAACAAAAAATAGTATGGTGTCCCACTTTGAACACTCCTATCCAATCAAAAAATTAAGTTCAAGAACCTATTTTTGACACTATCCCAATCCTGTACCTAAATTCTTAGACCCTATCTCAAACTGAACAGTTCAAAATAAGCCAAGTCATATTTTCTCTCATTTATTACTATTTTTAGAAGATGTAAAAATATAATATATTTACAAAAATCAGTGGATTAATTATTTCACATTATTTACTGATTTATCCTAGTCAGATTTGTTTATTTAATTAGGAATAAAACTCCATTATTCTAAAAAATAACAAAATAAAAACCAAGAGACTAACCAAACATACACTTCTTCAATCTACATCTACTCACATAAATATTACATTATGAGGTTATGGATGAATGTTTAGGCTAGGAGTACTAGACAATAGGCCTTGGATGGCACTAGTGAATAGACTCACTCAATCAACCTTGACACTTCTTAGAACACTTCACATGCCCTACAAGAAGAAGCTTTCAAACTATAAATAAGATGAAAGAATGAAACAACATGCTAAGGAAACAAGAGTTATCACTTAAGTAAAATCAATAATATAAGTATAAAACACTATGAAAATTAATAAATAGGTAAAAATGATTAGTCTTATTGATCAAATGGTATGTAAATATGTAGGGTTTCACCACACTCAGGTGGAGCATAAGTTACAATGGCCAAAATGGCTAGTTCTTATAGAACTTGAGAGAGAGGAGAAGAGAGAAGTCCAAGGGTCACAAGGAAACTTGTCAAGTTGATAAAATGAGTTAATTTTAAATGAGGATATAATGTGGGATGAACCATGAAAGGTTATAAGGAACAAGTGGCTCAATAAGTCATGAAACTCTTGTAAAGTGGCATGAATATTCTCATTCTAGCTTAGAAAAATACCTTCATGATTTGGACCTATTTGAAAATCCAAAAACTAATTAGGGATAGGTATGATGATTTTAATGAAGGGAAATGATTTAATGCATTCCTCTCCATGGATTGGTTGTAGGATTGGTCATCTGAAATCATTTGGGAATGAGCCATTTAGGATTGGTCTTCTTTCATACACTCTACACACTTGAACTCAAAAAAGGAATCATTTTTACATTAAAATAAATGGAAATAAGTCTATGATACCTTTAAAGACACTCCATGGACTTAGATCCATCAGGCACACCTTAAAATTAGTTCACTTGAAGTTTTTCCACCCTTCTCATTAGCTTACTCACTATGCTAATTTTGACTAGTTGAGATGATAGCTCTTGTTGAGGAACTTAGGTGTTTTTATGAGGTATTAAATGAATATTTTTAGTTATCATAAGTCTCAATATTCCTCACAAAGTTTATTTCATCTCTTAGAACCTCATGGAATCTGAACAATTCATAAAATAGTTAGAAAAACCTTGTTTTGCACCCCATCCATACAATTTTGTACAGTCCAATAGGATGGGGAGGAGCTTGAGTGAGTCATATTAAACCTCAAATAAATTTAATGGTAAAAATAGTCCATTTTTATGTATCTCTCATCTCATTTCTCCAATTGGGTCCTTCTAAGGGTTTTGTAAGGGTTTTAGCTTATTTACCCTCTTAAGCTTTGTTCATATAGGTTTCAAATTAAAATTCTAAACCAATTACAAAAAAAGGTTTCCTACGGCCATATCTAACTCCTCTTATCTTATTTTACCTCCAAAAATCCTCTAAAGGGATAAGATCTTTCAAAATAGCATACCGAGCTTACTTCTCGAGTTACACAGGCCTAACACTGCTCCCAAGATAAAGTTGGCTCTCCTTGTGGTTGATCTAAATACCAAAATCTTAGGCTAATAAAATTTAACCCAATAAACATGTTACAACTTTTTATAGAGCTTATTTCAAGATATAAGTGAAAGTGGTCCCCCAATTAGGCTCTAGGCCTCAAACAGTCTTGCATGCATAATTAGCACCCCATACCATTATATTTGGTTTCATTAATCTATGATTATTTTTTCACATTGGTTTATATTTACCTTAACGTTCCATACATTTTTTAATGGTATCCTTATATTTTGGTTTATTTCTCATACCCATCTTTCTAAACCTGCTAGTTTAAGCATAAGGGGAAGTGCCCTCTATCTGAGACAAAATAGAAGGAACTTCCCCTATTTTTTAAAACAATTTGGATGTTTTATGGGATACATAAGGTTTCAAGGACATCTCACACAAAAATAAATCTTTATATTAGGTCATTTGACCCCACAATATCTCCAAAACCCAAAATAGACTCCTTAAAAGGTACTCTGTGCAGGGTTTGTTGGTGTGTACCATCTTTTTGCATCATTGGACCCCTCTCTTTGATATATATGAATTATTATGGTGTTATTAGGATAATAATATTATTAAGGTGTTATAACCTTCAATAATCCCTCCAAACCTCCACATATTCCCCTCCATACACTTGACTAATCAAGATTATATGTCAAACCCTGACTATATTCTACTTTAGACTGCACTTGTAGGCTACCTTACATAATTTACCTTGAATTACATGATTATAAGTTAATTTAGAATATAAAAATTAAATTTTAAACTATTTTAACTTCTTATCTCATCTTTATGTACCTTTCACTCTCACAATCTCTAAGTTTGATCACTATATGTCATAGTTACAACTGACTATGTTTTGCTTGAGAAGGACCCTTGTAGGTATTATTTACATGAGTTAGAAATTATTTCATGGTTTCAACCTTAATTTTATCTCTCCATGGTCATCTATATTTTATTAGACTCATTTCTTTATTTTTGGACTACATTAACCCTAAGAGTCATCACCTTTATTGCTTACTACCTTGTACATTCATCTTAAATTAGCTATAGGTGTAAAAATATGTCTTAGGATTTGTATTATGGATTTTAATCCCTCTTAAAACTCTCAAAACCATTATATAACTACACATTCCCTTATTATTCTTGAAATAAGGTCTAATACCAAGGTTATCAATCTTAGTCCATAATGACCCTACAACCAGCATGTAGGTGTTAATTTCTAAAGGGAAACACACCTATAGGTGTCTATGGGACCTAAAACATTATATATCACCCTATAATGATGTTATCTATGTTCATTGGTGTATATTTTATTCAATAATGCCATTGAAAACAAGTAAGTATGCCTCATCAACACTTTGAAGTGATAAGGTCACCTTGTACCTTAAAAAACTATATATATTACTATTTGGTTTTAGTGGTTTTGGGGGCATCTTCAGGTCTCCCAAAAACTATCTTCCACTAAATTTATTGACTTAATTATTTGAAAATTTCATATTATATATAAAGGCTATGAATTGTGACCATTTATAGGCATTAAAATTTTTTGAAGTCATGTCATATGACCTCCACTAAAATGCCTTGGATCTCTATTTTCACAGTTTAGGAATTTGGTCTCAAAACTTAGTCATCATCATTTGAAGTTGATACCTATCTCAAACTACCAATATATCATTATTAATGTGTTTTCCATGCTCCACTCAAAATGTTATGATTCAAAATAGGGTTCCACTATGTTCCTTAACACTTCATATGCCACCTAAACCCTCTAGTAAGCCATCTATAGATGAACATTTTCCTATTTGTAGGTAGTGAATGCAAACTTAGATATTTAATAAGATATGTGATCTTATGATCAATTTTGGGCCTTTTCCAAGTTTTATAATGTACTTATAATACTCCAAAAGATTTGGATCAACTATTAAAGCTCTTCTTCCATCATGGTGTTATCAAAGAGAGACCCCTGTAGGTGGACTTAGGTTGTATGCAAGTAGTGAACCTGAAATGATTCATTCACCAAAGGGATTGGCTTCATGGTCAATTGATATTTTCACCAAAGTATCAACATTAAACATCATTATACTTCCAAAACACCTCCATGGACATGATAAAGAGGTTCCACACGTGCTCCAACATGGCTATAAATGAAATTGAGTAGAGAGTTGGCTGTGAGCCTAGCAAAATTGAAAACTTGATCCAAGCATGGTGTTATGAGAATATACATGAGGGGAAGATTATAAATATGTAATTGAGACATGGGAAACATCACATCACATTCATATGAAGCTTCTTCTAAGAACCAAACATTTTACAAATAAATATCTTTGACTGAAACCTCACATGGTGATAATTTATTGCAACATGAGATAAATTGTCCATAAAAATACCATGAAACATGAAACTAAACATGGAAATAATCTATTAAGATATCCCAATCCTCTATAACATCACCATCTATTTCATATGGACTTGCCCAAAATAGAGCAAAACCTATAGGGTACATGAAACAATATGCAAAGAAACACAATCAACTTCATGAGGATTGTTCGTAAAATACATGGCTCCATTCTTAAAAATTTTATTATGGAAATAAATCTAAGTTTACTTTCACCTCCTAAAGGATTTTGACCTAGAACCTTTTCTACTGATTGTACCAAATATAAACTGGAAGACTACTTTTATTTTCCAAGCCTAGTGGAAGGAGAGATAAATGGTTTTTCTTCATTTTTTCAAGATTATGAACAAAATTATCATTGAAACAAGTGTGTGGAAGACCAAAGGACACTCCTAAAACATCCCCAACTATAGAAGTCCATACAATTTAAGAAAACTCCTCTTTTTAAATAAAATTACCCTTTTTTAAGGAACCTATCACTTTTTAGTTAGGAATAGTTGAATAAGGCATAATGGGAAACATGGAATGTGACATCATCATTTGAAACCTTCACATTTCCCTAGGAGGCTATATAATTCATTAAATGCCCCTTTTTTGACCTCAAAATGACTCCTAGGACTAAAAAGATGAAAAATACTAAGGACTAAGTTTATTATAACATTAAATGATATCAACTGACCTATAATACACCTCATGACATAATATTAAACCCCTAATGAACCTTTAAATATGAATTTTTTTAATCTATAGGGGCCCTAATTTGACATGTAGGGTCAAATTTGGTCAATAAATTGGTGACTCATAGGGATTAGGAAGTCATCTAAAGTCTAAGACACAACAAGAGGACCTTGACAACAAGTTTTGATCAAGACAAGACCAATTGGCTACCTCAACCACATAAAGCAAAGGACACACACAAAACAAAGCATATAAACTAACAAGACACACACACATGTGCTTAAGGCACTCAAGGGATTAAGAAAACAAACTATTATGTATAACTAGTAACTAAGCATACCTACTTTTTAGGATCAAAAGGAAAGTTTCTTGAATCTTCTTCTTCTTCATAAGATGAGTCATAGTTCCAAGCATGTTTCTCCTTGAATTGGATTCTTTGTAGATCAGACCTATTCCTTGGCACTTCACTTGATCTTCTCCTAATTACATCATCCTTAAATAGGTATCCAATGTAGATATATTCCTCTTGAACTTGTACACATACCTCATACTAATTCTCACCTTTCATTTCATGATCAATTAGTATCTTTTTGGTAGGCATGGCTTCAAGAGGATTGGTTTCTTGTTCCTTAGAATATTAAGGACAATAGGAGCTTATTCCATCCTTCAAGATATGATGTGTTTCTCCAAATTTATTGAGAGGATTATATCCCATTTTGATGACTTCAAACATATCATCATCAAATGCATATGCCTCTTGAAAGGTTACTTTTTCTTTACATACTCACTTAAGTGCCAAAGTTGCCTTCTCCATTTATGATTATCTCATAGCGTCCTTGAATAAGAGTATATCCTACTTAAATGAATACAAACAAGTCATCCAAAGGCTGATTAAGAACTTGTTCTTTCCCATCCATGATATCTTGCATAGTGATAGAAGAACCAATGATCATTTCTCCCTCTTTGGAAAAAATAAACTTTCTTTCATATCAACCTAATCAAAGATTCAATATAAGAGACCACCTCTTATTTATCATTTAGAACCTCTTGAGGGATATCAAGTTATATCTAAACCTCTACAATAGGAATTTGGTTCTGAAGGACTGCAAGATCTTCAATCTCCTTCTTTGTGATTCTAGGACTTGGCATTTTGAAGTCATGTGACAGTCCAATGAGGTTGCTAAGGAGCTAGACTTTATTCAATCAAGATATTTGAGTTTTTATCAACTAACTACTCCAATTTAGGTTCCCATACCATAAATCCATCAAGTCAAAGGGTTATGGGGTGAGGATAAGATGAACTAGTTGGTAGAGGTGGCACATAGAACTCAAAATTAGATTGAGAGTGAAATGTAGGGGATTCTTTTGGAAGCTCTTGAGGAAGGGGAGGTAGACCTTGGGATAAAATGGCTTGGTTTTATTCCTTCCATTTTAAAATAACTTCATTCACATATGATTTAGCTTGATCACTCTCTTGAGGGAGGTTATATGGGGTGTGTTTATGTATATGATTTTATTTTGGGTCTAAACCTTCCATCATACCTTGACTTAGAAATCTCATCTTTGACTCTAACTCTTTAATTTACTTTGACAGGGTTTCTTAAAAAATTCTCTCTTGAAGTTCATTAGACATATTTATGAGGATGAAGAGTACAAGAGTGTTGATATGGAGGACAAGAGGTTTCTTGAGGAAAGGTGGGAGGGGTTTGTATAGGATCAAACTCCTTCTTAACTTCACACTCTTTATCAAGACTTTTCTTCTTTATTTATCCATGACTCCACTATCTTATTATAAATTAGTATATTAGGATTAAGAGTATTTTTTTGAGGTAGTGATGTACTTTGATTAGTGGATAAAGTGTTCAAGAAACTTGGGCTCTCCTTAGGCTTGGAATATCCACCTTGTCTCCAACTTAGAATGTCATATCTAGAGGTCTCTTCTTGAGGTGGGGATATAATGGGAGAGGGTAATGAGGGCTTGAATTCAACTTCCTCTACTACTAACATGGACTACTACATCTTCATATTGGAAAAATCAATTTGCCTATCAAGATTAGCTTAAAAAATAATGTTTCTCTTTTTAGCTCTCTCTTCCAACTGATTGGGAAAAGGGTGAATTTGACAAGATTTATTTGGCTCATGAGTAGGGGTAAAATATGACTAATAAAAATCTTGGAGAAGTGGATATGAAATTTCATAGGTTTGGTGAGGCCACCTTTCATAAATTCTTAGCTTATCCTCTAAGGATTAAACTAGGCCACTCACATCTAGCATGTGACTTGTGAGCCTTTGCCAATTGGCTCTCTCAATAGGTGCCCACTTTATTTTGACTATCTCTAATGCATCTCTCACCTTATGAATAAGATGAATAGGAAACTCTTGACCATATCCTCTTTATGTGTCAAGATCTAACATGTACTTCTCATATCCCAAAAGTGTTAGCTTAAAATTTGAAATGGATTGAGTTGAGAAGTAACTAGGTTGACTATAAGTAAGACATTGAGTGTTGGAAATATTGTAATTGATGTCAAAGGTCTATAATTATTAGTGATAAAGTCCCCATAGAATTAAATGGTGTTTTTTAATTTTCATATCTTGGCTAATGTGAGTTAATATTTATTTAATATTAACGAATATATTTTTGGTTACATAAAGTCAAAAGAGGGCGCATAGAGAAGTCAAAGAGTCACGGGTTAAAGACAAAAGAGGAATGGGATGAATTTTCCCAAGAAGAGTCATATTGAGGAATCCCAAGAGTTACCAAGTAAAGACAAATGAAGAAATGTGTAATTTTTCATGAAGGGACACTTTGAGGAATACAAAAAGTCACCAAGATAAAGACAAAAAGGGAAAGGATACATTTGCTCATGAAGGGTCACCATGTGACCTTTTAAATGAAAAGATTTGAAGGGTCATGTAAGTTTGGCACCATTTTCCATGAGGATTGAAGGGTCACAAAGGGTGAATGCTAAAGTCCATTTGGTAAGCTATAAATAAAGGCTTGGGAAGCCATTTTTAATGTGTGGTTAGAGTATGGTTTGTAATTGTCATATTTAGCTTAGAAGAGAAAATGAGAGAAAAGAAAGAGATATTTTAATGTGATATCATTTGTTAAGAAAACAACATTGAGAGATAGTTGTGTGGTATACATAATAGGGTTGGTTCTCCTATGGGTTGGTGCTCACAAATAGTTGTTGTGTTGGTGCTCAGCAAAGGGGTTGGTGCTCTTACAAGTTGGTGCTTGTAAACTTTGAAATTTGAGTTGGTGATCATTCATTTACTTGAGATTTTTCTCTATGGTTTTTCCCACATTGGGTTTCCATGTTAAAATCTTCTCTCTCTCTCTCTCTCTCTCTTGTGTAGTGTTTATTATTTTAGATTTATTACATATCTTGAATGTATGGTTAAGTAGAATTTTATTAAGAGTTTATAAGATATATGATATAATAATTTACCCCTAACATATTATTATATCCCATGATTAACAATTGGAATTAGAGCAGGTTCCTTTGGAAAGAATTTTACAACTTGAAGGTAGATTGGTGAAAGCACGATGTCTAGATCACATGAAGGTTTTTCTACAAATAAGGCACATTTGTTTGATGGAAAAAATTATGATTTTTGGAGCATAATGATGAGTAATTATTTTATTTCTATTGTATTTTACATTTGGTAAGTATTTACGGAGGAATATGAAGAGCCATAGACACTTGTGATTAATTTGGAAGAAAAGAAGGCAAGTGAAAATAATGCTAAAACTTTAAATTCTATTTTATATGGTTTATGTGAATCAGAATTTGTTAAAGTTATGAAATGCAAATCTGCTCATGATACTTAGGTAAAGCTTGAAAACATTTACAAATATGATGGAAAGGTTCAACAAGCTAAACTCCATAATTTTAGAAAGTTTGGGAGTTTGAAAATGGAAGAGGAAGAAAATATAACAAGTTATTTTTTGGTAGTTGATCAAATAGTTAATCATATTCAAGACCTTGGAGAAAATTAAGAAGAATCAGTGGTGGTGAAAAAGGTTTCTATATCTCTATTAATGAGATATGATGCAAAGGTTTCAGCAATTGAGGAGATGAATGATCTAGCCAAACTAAAGATAGATAAACTACATGGTATTATTACAACATATGAGATGTGGACCAAACAAGAGAAACCATAAAAAAGGGAAGCTACTTTCAAGACATCAAAGCAAAATAAATCCAAGATTCAAGAATCAAGTGACAAATCTAGCATTGTGGAAGATGATAATGGATCTCTATTCATCCACAAGCCTAAAAAGGGCACAGGTAAATATCAAAGAAAATTACCATTTAAATGTTTTAAATGTGGTAAGATTGGACATTTTGTAGATAGATGCCCAGATAAGAATAATGATGATAATGAATAAGGAAATTCTACATACAAGAATAACTTCAAAGGCAAATACAAGAAGAGATTCAAGAAGAAGAGTTTATATTCTAAAGATCTTATCTCATCTGAAGAAAGTGGATTCAGTGACTTAGATGAAGAAGAAAATCTATTCATTACCTTAATCTTATCAAATAAACCTTAATTTTTGTTAACAAGGTCTTATAAAGACTATTAGATGACCTCATAAGGTATGATAAAGCTTTGAAATAGGTTATCAAAACATGAAAATCAACTTTTAACCTATAGGGGTTGAAAATTTGACTTTGGGGCTCAAAATTGGTCAACAAATTGGTGATTCATGGGGGTATCATGCCTACTATGCTAAATAAACTAGTGGTCTTGTCCTTCCATTGGGTAGTGGAGTCATTTGCACTCAAATTTAGACCTGACTAGACCATGAAAAATACATAACAAACTAATTTGACATCTAAACCACACAAAATAAGGACAACACACACAAGGTAAAGAAATAAAACACACACATGTGATATCTAAGCCCTTGGGGAACACAAAAAACAATAAAACAACTAATACGTATAATTGCCCTAAAAAACATTCTTCCTCTTGGATCAAAGGGGAAGATTATGAGATATTTTATTCTATGAGATGATAATTGTGATGATTCAAGCTTCCTTTTAGACCCTTATCTTTTTATCTTCATCCTCTTCTTAATTTCCTCTCCTATTATCATGCTCTCATGTGAAATGATAGTAGTAAGCCACTCACCTATAAAGATAAACTCATCACGTGCTTCAAGACACACCTCATATTTCTTGTCAAATGCAACCTCATTCAATGATTCTCCATCTAAGAATGTTTCTTGATCATCTATGATATCTTGAGTGAGATCATAAAGCTTATCATCTGATACAAATTCATCAAGCTCTTCAAGGATATTTTCATACTCAATCCAAGCTTGATCATGTTCTTCAATGGATGTCTCTTGTTTAATATATTCATGAGCATGGTATTCAATATGGAATGTACCTTTGCAAAGGCCTTAAATCTCTTGAAGTTACTCAATATACTAATTTAAATTATCTTTTGGATCCTCTCTTTGATAAACATGAGTAATTCTAATTATAAAAAACATCTCCATCTTACTCCTCAAGAGCTATAGGTATGTAAATAGTTTCAAATACTTTAATACAATCATGAGGTGATTGAAAGGCAACATCTTCAAGTTTATTTTCTTTCTCATGAGTTAGAGATGGAATATTAGGCATGGTAGGTGGATCATAAATAGGATTAGGGATGGAAGGATCTTTATTTCAACTTGATACCTTAGGAATATAATATTCTTGTAAGAAATCTTGGAGCGAAAGGAAGCTTAGTTGGGATAAGTGCCTCATCCTTCTTATTCCTTTTTGAGGTTATTCAATAGCTATAACTTTATTTTCAACCTTATAAAATATAATATCCCTTGAATCTTGAATTCCTTATTGGATTTAATTCTAATATGGAAATGATTTGGGTTCTTTAAGATATTTAAATTGGGTTTGAATAGGCTTAAGGTTTTCTTTGACTTCAATCTCTTGATCTTGGTTCTCTCCTCTTGCTTCTCCCAAGACTTCACTACCTAGTTCCAAGTTTGGACTTTGACACTAGTAGGTTCTCTTAGAGATTGAATTAGCTCTCTTAGAGGCTCTTATTGAAGATATGAAGCATATGAATGTTGATAAGGAACACAAGGGGTTTCTTGAAAAATTAAATCAAACTCATTTTTTTTGAATTTCCCAGATCACCATCCTCTCCAAAAGAAAATCACACAACTCATTCCTCTTTAGTAGATCATTAGATATAACTGAAAACCACCCAATCACTTCTTCTTATTGTGAATTTTAATAATCCCTTCTTAAAAATTCTAGTAATTTTCTCTCTATTTCATCCATTACATATTGAAAAGCTTGAGAAGATAGTGGAGGAGGATGAGGAAGATAATATGGTTAAAGACAAGGTTGTTCATATGCATTATCATAGCCATATTTGGATGATGTAGGATGATAATAAGACTGATATATGTCTTAAGTATATGAAGTGATGTTATTCATAGTAAGGAGGATGACAAGACTCATAAGGTTGTTGAGGTGTGTATTTGGGATGACAAGGAGGATGGTAATGAGTATTGTAGGACTAATATGAACCATCATGATGCTAGTAAGGTTCATTATAGTATTTATAAGCCTCATGGTGAGGATGATAAGGAGTAATATAGGTTTGAGGATGTTCACCAAATTTCATGAAATTGAAATTTACTTCAAAATCAGCCATAAAAACCTCATCAAGATAATGAACTAAAAATAAAACTTACTTTGAACAAGTGACTAGTCTGCTAGAACCAATTGACTGAGCATGAAGTTGTCATTGATGTTTTAATGCCTCCAAAAGCTGATATGTAGAATAAAAACACTAAAAATCCCTCCAAAACTTTGGACCTTAGTCCCATTAGACATGCCAAAACTTTTATGAATCAAATTTGCACCTTTTTGAAGGTAGTTCAAGCCTTCCAAATTTACAATAAAATGAAAACATGTCAAGGTTGAGAGTGATCGATTAGAGTGGTGAATCTCTAGGTTAAATGGATAAATCTCCTTGATGAATCACTTAGGGTCATAAAATACTCTACCAAATTGTTAGGAAAAGAGAGAGAAACCTATTCTAATGGAGGTAATGCACCAAAATAGTTGGACCACTACATACCAGTAACAAATGCACTTCAAACATGAGACAAACCTATAAAAACACTACTCCAAATTTGCCTCTCTAATTAGTATTTATTATGAAGGTTGTAACGAATTCTTGGGATATGATGACTAGTCAAAAGGTCATATCATGACACTAGTGAATAGGCTACTCACTCAAATTTCACACCTCATTTAGACACTTCAAAATAGCTACAAAAAGGATTCCAAACTAGTCAAAGGAATCAAGACTATCATTTAGAAAGATTAAATAATAAAGCATACACATTGAAACTAGTCAAAGGAGGGGGTAAAACCAAAATTTTATCATTGATAAAAGGATTGAAAATGGGCAGGGCTTCACAATACCTAGGTGGAGGATATAAACATAGCCTATCAAGGTTGAATATATAAAGTGAGAGAAGAAGGAGAGAAAGGAATAAGAGAGTGATATTAAAATTGTATCATGAGTCAAAAACAAGAATAGAGTTATGAAATTATTACATCACACCCTCCAAGACATGTGTATCTCTCCTAAAGATTCTCTTCTCCTAAAAGTGGTGTAGAAGTTTTAAACTTGGCTTGACACCTTGATCTTCTCTTTAAAATTGCCCTTTACCTTAATGTGTGAGATGAAAAGTATCTTAAATAATGGTTAAGTCATTTTTAAATAATATATTTATATATTATTTAACCCTTTAATCTTATTAGTAACTCCTTAAACTGACATCCTAGTGGAAATCATCAAATAACTCCTTAGGTGTCTTGAAACCTCTTTGTCTCACTAGGCCAATTTAAATTATAGTTGTCAAATATTGAGTTAAAATTTTATAATGAATTATTTCTCCATGGGTTGCCTATTCACATCATAATAGACCTTAAATAATTCATTTTGAGTCATCAAAATACCCCTAAGATCTCATTTTGAACTAAAAGGTCTCATTTGGCCCCATTCCTTATAGCCCTAAAAATGTGTAAACATCCTTATGTATAAGAATGTAATAAGGATATTTTTCAAGTGAGAACATATTTTATGACCTAGAATGTATTTACAACTCGATGCCAAATTTTAGGTCTTGACTATGAGTGGAAGTGTCTTTTTCTACCATTCTCTCTCTTCAATTAGACCTCCTTGCTTAGAAATTGAGTTTTGGACTAAAATCACTCCCATACATATGAAACTTAGGAAAATAATGTGATTAAATTTTACCATTTCAAACCCATGAGCCATGTCAATTTTGTGCTCTTGAGACCCTGTATAGATTGGTCAACCTTGAAATGGTCAAAAACCCTAGTCTAGGCACTTGTGCAAGCATGAGAGATAATTGGAGTGTTTGGAAATAAAATTTCAAAATATAGTTATTTTTAACTGTTTTTAATTCTTGTAACATCATTATTCAACTTCATCCATTGAGGATATGTTTCTTAATGTGTCTTATAGGCTTGTAGGTAGGCCATTTGACTAAGAAAATAATGTTTTTCTCTCTTCTTGGCCAACATGAAGAGATCATGTACCTTTATATGATATATTAATAGGTATTTTTAAGGTCATATAACCTATATCAAGTCATTAAAGTCCTATACATTTTATCTAGATATCATTCCATACCTTGCACCTTCACATATAAGCCTACAACCTTATTTTCTAACCAGTTTTGTATACCCCTGTACCTTAACATACCATCCAAATACATAATCAGGTTCTCATGAGAGTTTTTAATTTCATAAATGTCATTAAAATGTCTAATAATTCAATTTTAGTGAATTGGAAAGCATATTTCTCATATTAGGTCACTTTTTGCTTTCTAGGTAGCTTTAAACAAGTTTATAGACATAATAATGGTTCATAAATACAAGGGATAAAGCCACAAAGTGGAATTATATGGAACCATATTACACCTACAAACACAAATAATTCTAATTCACAACCTCATGAGGGATCTAAGTGAAAGTTGGTAGCAGCTCGGGCTCAAGTATGCATTTTGTGACTACCCTGCATTCTTAGCATTTATTCATAGCCCATAGGTATTTTCACTAAAAAAATATTACTATGAAAATTGAGTATTAATACCTTCTAATAATATACAATTTTAATTTTCTTCCATGCATCATCTTCATGGAGTTATGAGCTTCACAAAATACCTTCTCAGGTGTGGAAGATTGTGTATACAGGTTGAGAGAGACATTTTAGGCTTAAAAGCTCCCAAATGTTCATCATTGATTGAAATGTCCTTCCATATGTCTAAGGAAACTTATAAATTTTTTCCAATTTTTTTTTAAATGGGTAATGTCTGTCAAAAGGCTTTGCATCCTACTTGTTGACTTTGAAAGTTTGTTGGCTGTGTGAGCTTTTTAACCCTAGAGGTTTGTGTTTGCTCTTTTCTCCACTATAAAAATATTATAAACTTCATAGAATTCCTATTGAAATTTATAAACATATCCATACATTATTCATGCTCCCATATCATCTTCAAAAAACCAACCTTTACCACAAATCATACACACAAAAATATGTAATCTACAAGCTTTTTACCAGGACACCAAGGTTGTAGGTAAGTATTTGAATTTTTGTCTTAAATGGATAAAATAAGTAGAGTGAAGACCTTGAATATGTATATAAATAATTTGTTTACCTCTTATCATATTTTCATGGAAATCAAACCTTTTTAAAACTAAGCACCTTCCTTCTCTAATAGAGTATGCATCAAACAACCTTAATTGATAGTAGGTGACTATTAGGAAAGTGTATGAATATATTTGAGTTTGAAAGTCTTCAATAGAAAGAACTATGAAAATTTAAGACTTTATTACTATTTGAGAGTGTTTAACTCCTCTCAAATTTCCCAACCCTTCACTTTCACAAACACACACTTATTTCCTACCTGTATCCCATACATGGTTGTAGGTGGTCATTTGAGGATAGTTTGAACATGGAATTTGAAATTGGTCTTATAAACTAGGCTCTAAAATTTTTGGATGTGAATAAATTCATAGGAGGTTCTCTTCAACATGCTACAATGTCCATTATCCTTTTATGTCACCTTCAAACTTTTTCCTTCTATAATCATACATGGGCCTATGTGCATGAGTATTTGAGCCTATAGAATTAATCAATTTAACTCTTTCTTGCCTTAAAAATGTTTTAGGTGTTTCCATTTATATTTACAATATAGTTTCTGCACTAAGTCATTTTTATACACTAATCCTCTTCATATGACCATTGGATTATGTCTAAAATGAGGACCTATAGGTTTGTAACCTATAGGTCTACCTTTTTGACTTATATAGACTATTAAGAACAACTTATTTGAGTGTTAGATTCCTTTAGAATATATAAAATATTATAATTTTTTTATCACCCTCTCCATAACCTTATGAATATCTTGTGAGCACTATACAACCTCAAAGGTTCTCATTTACATGTACGCCCTGTATATATAGCAGTTCATGTACAAGGTTTATGGATAGAAGTTGGTGTCTCTTCATTCATTCACACTCAAAAATCCTCCAAGTGATTAAATACTAAAATTAACTTCACCTCAAGACTTCATAACCAACCTTTACTTGTATTTCAAATAATTTCTCTTTAAAACATAGATTTATAGGTCTATAGACTTATAGATATGTATTATTTATGCTTAAGGCTTGGAAATGGTGTAAGTTTGATCTCATGAGATTGTGATCATCTTCACTTGGATCTTCATACTTAAAATTTACTCATATCATCTTATGATATCATGATATCTAGGTGAACTTGATAAAACAATTAAAAAACCTTTAGAAACATGCTTTGTAGGTAGACTCAAACATAATCTTCAAAACCAAGATCATGCATGCTACTTGAAGACAATATGTTGGAGAAAAAATGAATAAATTTATATAATTGTATTTACATTTATAATAGTGTAAAAATTATGACAGTCCTTCATTTCATACTTTCAAACATTGAAAAATCTAGAGTAAAAAAGAACTATGATAGTCACTTTGCAAACTATGCAAGAGAGTATATTTCCTTGACAAATGTCTTCCCACACATGCCAAGCTAGTGGATGAAAGTGTGAAATGAATTTAAATACCTCTAAGGATCCATCCTAATTATTCTCATGCTTAAATGAATTCATTCTTTCATCTAAGAGGCCCAAAACTGACCCTATCATGGTTTTGTACCTCAAAAAAGCACCTTATCTCCTTAACAATTATTCATGAAGTTAAGGAGATGAATAAAAAAAATTACACTAATTTAGGGTAAATAGTGGTCATCAACTCTTTGTAAAATAATAGGCTTTAACTCCACCTGTACATCTTGTACCATCCACTTGAAAGTCACCTTTGTGAGTTTATGAAGGGACTGATGGAAGAGAGAGAGAGATTTATTTTCATCTCTAAAACCTAAACATTTATCGAAAGAATTAATATTACCTTTTGAATTCCAAGATACACATATAAACTATTTTCATTTGAAAAAGAGTTTAATAAGTCTGTACAAGTGCATCAAACTCCCTTATAGGCATTGAAATGCAATATTTTTAACAATATCTAACATATGGAATATAGGGGAGTTGTATAGCTGCTCAAAGAACCTTTTAAATAGTATTAGTATGGATGGTTTACTTTTTAGGTTTTGTCATATGTTATAAATAACAAAAAATCACCTTTTTCTTCAATTTCTCTTACCTTAAAGTCTATTATCCCCAAAAAATATCATTCATTTTTGGGATGACCTATGGACTATTTTGGCCCTGTATAGACCAAAATTGTCTCTTCCCTTTTTTAAATTTGTCATGAGCATTCAAATTCCTCATTTTTCAAGCTTCTCAATTTCTATAGACTTTGTAGGAGGAAATCTACAGACTCAACATGCTTGAAATTAATAGTTTCAAAGGGTTCAATGGCTTTAACAGGTAAATTCCTTCAAAAGAGCAAGTTTCCAGCACTTATACATTTCCAGGCTTGGTTTAATTGGTTAGTTCAATCAAATGGTTCAAAGGAGCGCATGAAAGAAAAAGATGAGCATAAGCTACCAAGTGTTGTCTATCGAGACACATTATGATTTGCTTCTCAAAGCAGCAGAACATGCCACATGTCCCTTATAGAGTTTTATGGAAAGCAATAAGTGGTAGCTGCAAAAGGTTTCAATATCTTTTTCTTGAAGCAACAAAATGTGCCACGTGTCATCTGTAAAGCTTGATGGAGGCTACCAAGTGTCAACGGTCATGATATCTTCCTTTGGTTTCATTATCGAGTAAAGACTATGGCAGGGTCCAGCCAAGTTGCTAAAAGAATAAGCATAGTGCTCCAAGTGTCATCCTCCATGTGATTGCTAAAATTGAGTGGAAGATGCCACGTGTCCCTGGTAAGACATGGCAGAGGCCACCAAGTGTCGACTTCCATAGTTATTGAGTAAGGACTGTGGTGGACCCCAGGTAAGTTATAGGAACAAACAAAACATGCCAAGTGTCATCATCTATGTGAATCCAAATGAGTTTTGAATGTTATTGTAGTGTTTTTAGAGCTCAGTGGAAGCTGCCACATGTCATCTCCTACAGGACTCTCAAAGGTTTATAAAATCTCCTATAAGCTAGGCACATGCCACCAAGTGTCCTCACCTATTCTATTAGAAGATGCCACGTGTTCCTTGTTAAAAGCAGTGGAATGTGCCACGTGTCTAAAATGGAACACTCCTAATACAAAGATGTAGAGCCAAGGAAAGATTTCCTTTGGATAAATTGTCTGAAGGAATTATTTTAGACATTTTATCTGAAAGAAATAAAGGATTAAGCCTAACTAAAGAAATTGAAACCCAAAGGCCACTCAAAAGATCTTGAAGGGTAGGTACCCTTATGGGGGGGCATTCGACACTCAAAAAGGACCTTTTCCAAAGACCCGAAGAGGCACTCGACACTCAGCAAGTGGAAAAGGCATGAAAGAATTGCTAAAGAAGATGATGGACCCATAACCATCAAATTTAGGATAACTAATTAGCTATTACCTTTCAAGTGATGACAAACCAAAAGATGTCAAATTTGTGGCAATAAAATAACTATTGATCTTTGCAAACCTGAGCATGGGATCAAATGAATTCAAAGGACAAAACTAGAAGGGGGAAAAGGTAGCATGAGGGCTCAAATTGTAGCAAAAAAAGGAAAACACCAAAATATTTGTAGGATTTATTTCCAATAGGTGGAACAGTCCACCAAGTAGATATTTAGGCCTGCAAACATTGAAAGCACAACCTATTTGTCTCCTTTGGAGTAAAGGCAAAGTGGATAGATACGTAGATAATAGGTGATAGAATAAATGACTCAAGCTTAGGAGAAGACATTCATGATGAATCAACATGCCACAGTTAAGGCAGCCACGCTGTTCCAGCATGGCCCTCCCTGACAGAACCAAAAATGCATTCAAGGCATTAATGCATATCATGGGCCACTCCATGGGACAAAGTTCCAAGCCTTCCTTGGCCTCTATATATTTTAATCTCTTGGTTTGTTTTAAGGGAGATATTTTTGAACACAGAAGCAAAACTCTACCCAAATTGAAAGGCAAATACTGAGACTTTGAGCTCAAATTGTTGTTCATATTATTTTATCTGAATGAGAAAGCAAGTTATTTGCAGACTTTGTGCTGTTATAGCTTGTGCCATTTTAGGATATTGTTCTTATGTCTATCTTCTAGATGCATTCTAATTTATTTAATCTAACAAGTAGAATTAGTGGAAGTGATAAGGAAGATGTCTTGAAGATAGTTACTTTTAGACTTTGTGCTGTTATAGTTGTTTTCAGTGTGTGTTTATTTTCTATTTCTATGTTGAGGATTCTAGGATGACTTTGTGCCCCCATTATCATTTGTATCTCACTCTTTGGGTAGCTGAAGTGGAGACTTTTTGCTACACTTCACTCTACCAATTATTGCACCCTATTACCAGTCACTTATCATACTTGAAAGAACTCCTACTGTTCCTTATAAGAACACTTCTGAAAGAAGAGAAGTGCCTTCAGTGTTTTCACCAAGATTTTCTCCTTTGTTTGTGAACATCATCTCTGAAAGAAGAGAGATGGATGGTGTATCCTACCCTTGAGTGTTATTTTCTACATATAGTTATAGTATATAGCTCCTACATATTTATAAGGAACCTCCCCTTGATGAGAGGAGAGATTTGTCCCCTTTAGATGTGGTAAACCTACAAATTTAGATGACCAATCTCCCTTGTTGTGGATGATCAGACCTATTTTGCTCAATCAGATAGCTGGTTGACAAAATATTCACCCAAAATTTTTTGGTGACTCTGTTGGGGAAGAATATGTAGTTTGAAGTCTCAAGCTTCAAGCTGAAGTAGACCCTACTCTTTTCCATTTTTATTCTACAATCTAGCAACTCCACATTATACCAGAAGCCAAAAATCTCAAGGTGTTGTTGACCCTACTTTTGAGTTGGTGCAGCAGAGTAATTTTGATTTGTTTCCTCTACAACCTCACCTTCAACAAACTAGGAGTCTTCCTCCTACCCCTACTAGGTCACCAACACAAGGTAGAGCTTCTTTTTCTACTACTAGAAGAGCTTTGCCTATCCATACTCCACCTAGATTTGTGATCCCACTTATACATAATCAAATCATGGCTCAAGGCCCCTGGGGTAACTCTTTTAGTCCACTTAATTTGACCCCACCCCTACATGAGCTTCCATGTAGTTCAAGGGAGAATTTACTCAAATTTTTTGGTGATTGGAAAGTTCACCCTAATTAACATGTTGCTACCTTAAGCATAGCCTGTGGTGTAATAAGTGTGGAGTATGAAGACATATCAGTTAGGATATTTGTAGAGACACTACAAGGCACTACTATAGACTAGTTCTACCATCTACAAGCTGGGTCAGTGACTGATTAGGACACCCTTAAAGATAAATTTGAAGCTAGGTTCAAGACTGCTGAAGATGCACATGCCTTGCTAGCCTAACTCACACAGATGAAAAAGGAGCCCCATGAACATATGAGGGAATTCATTACCAAGTTCGATAAGTTGAGGAACATGATTCCCATGATTGTCCAGTTGACACCTCAAAATCTCAAGTATTTATTCATCAACTCACAGCTACCTGAAGTGAGTTTCTTGCTGAGATGAACTAGACACATAGACCTTGCTATTGCTCAGGACTTGGGTACTGAGGTAGAAGATAACCTTATCTTGGTAGGAAAGATAAGGAGAGACCCTAATAAAGGTAAATCCTCTTCATCTTTTGAATACTTGCCTACAGTCACCACTGACCCAATGGTGCAAAAGCTAGAAAATGAAGTGCTAGCTCTTAAAAAGCAAATGGCACAAGGGATGTCATCTACTCCTACATACAGAGATATGCCAAGGAAGACATTTCAAAATTAGGCATACTAAGGCCATGCTACTAAGAATCAAGGATAGCTAAATTGCCTTCCTCCTCCATAGAGGAATGTCACCTTTGAAACACCTCCAACCAACTCAGCAGTTAGATATCTTAAAGCTAAATTAGATTTCTCATTCTAGCCTGTGTTGAATCCTAAAGATGATGCTAATATCTTCACTCAATAAGAAGAAGAATTAGATAACAATCCCATAATGGTTTCCTAAATGACCAGGATGAGCCCAAAAGTGAAGGCAATGCAGCTGAGGGGTCATATGCTGTATTCACCTGGTCCAAGGATTAATCAGCTCAACAAGCTGATAAGGAGAAAGTAGAGGAGTGACCTCAACCAATAGTTTTTATTGCTAAGTAGGGGTTGACTCTTCCTTTCTAGCTAAAGGACCTGGTGATTACAAAGAAGGTAAGTACCTCAAATACCCTTATGTCTTCTACTTTAAATTTGCAATCCAGTCCTTCCCCTTTCAAAAATTAAAAGGATGAATTCCCATCCTTAGCTCTTGGCTCATTCTAGACATTTGACATAATTGACCATATAAAGAAAACTAAAATTCAAATGTCTGAATTTGAATTTCTATAGTCCCATCCTGAGTAATTAGATAAATTGGTTTAGTGTGTGAAGAACCAAAATGCCCTTGTAGGACAAGCAATTCCCAAGGTGACTCATGATTCCCCCAAGAATGCATCCACTGGGAACAACCTTGTCATTACTCCCCCTATTGCTCCTGATAGGACTGAACCTTTCTATGTCTCATTGTTGATAAATGGACATCAGCTAAACAACTACATCATTAATTTTAGAGCCTTAGATAATGTTATATATACCAAAGTGGCTGAATCCTTTAGCCTCACACTAGCCAAGATGTTTGGTAGATGCTTATCCATGGACAACAAACAAGTACCTCTACTGGGACAAATTAAGGATGCCTAATTTGCATTTGCAACATTCCCAGAGAAAAGAATCAAGATCACTATCTTGGTAGCTGACATCCCAGCATCATAAGGCATCCTTTTTGGGTGGAATTTTTGTAGAGATGTTGGTGGTGAATTGAGAATGGACTTATCTGAGGCAAGGATTCCAGTCAAAGGTGTTATGAAGAGGTTGCTCCCTCAGAAGGAAGCAAAATATGTGGTTACCTAGACCTCAACACCTGAGGCTCAAATTCTATTTGAGTCTTCAAGCATGGGTAAGTACTTTCTATCCATGAATGAATTTCATGAGGCATCTAATGAAGCTCCTATAGGTGACAACTTAGAAATGCATTTAATTGGAACAACAGGAGAATTGGTGGAGTACAATACTAATGTGGAAGGATCTCCACCTCTGAATGAAGAAGATTTTAAAGAAAAAGTAGTGTCTAATGAGGTATGGATTTTGAAATTTGATGGTAGTTGCTCCTCTACCACTTTAGGAGCTGGGGTTGTGCTGATATCTCCTCAAGGAGATATTTTTCATTCATCCTAAAAGTTGTAGTTCAGTAACACTAATAACACAGTATAGTATAAATCTTTGTTGCTTAGATTGAAAGCTACTAGGGACAAAGGCATCAAACTCCATGTTAAAGGAGATGCTAAATTAGTGGTTTGTCATGTGAGGAACCTGTATCAAACCAAGAATGAGAGATTGCACCACTTCTGTAATATAGTCTGGGACCAAATTGAAAACTTTGATGCTTTCAACATCTCTACAGTTCCCAAAGAATTTAATGATTGGGTTGATGCACTGGCTATTTCAACTACTCTCTTTGTCCCCCACCTAGACTTCAAAGGAGACAGGTAAACTATTGAGCTAGTCTTTCAACCAAGTGGGCCTAATAATGCCAGTCATTGGTAGGTGTTTAACCATGACAATCAAATCATTGCCTTCTTAGAGCAAAGGGACAGCTTTGAATAACTACATTTTGAAGGTAGTAAGCATCAAAAGCCTGAATTGACCCCTGAATCAAGTTCAAGCATGGATGAAGAGTTCTTGTAACTTAAAGGGAATAAGATTCCCAAAGACTTGGTTTCCCTTGAGAAACTATTTGAAAAACACGATAGGTTCATCAAACAATAACAAATAGATTCAAGCTCCTCCCAAGATTTTGATCAAGTAAATCTAGGAACCAAAGAAGATCTCAAGATTGAAAACATTGGGAAATGTTGTACTCTTGAGGAGAGGTTTAGGTTCACCACTTTTCTCAATCAATACATGGATGTCTTAGCTTACTCCTATGATGATCTGAAGTCACTCCAGCGTGATGAAATTTGACATGACATTCCTCTTAAGACTGATTCGGCACCTTATAGGAAAAAGTCTAAGTAGTATAATCCAACAATATTAGGTACCATTTTATCTGAGATACAAAAAATGCTAAATGCCAGGATAATCTTCCCAATCCATCATTCCACATGGATTGCCAATATAGTACCTATACGGAAGAAGAATGGTGAAATTCACCTCTGTGTGAATTTTAGGAATTTAAATCAATCATCCTTGAAGGATAACTACCCTCTACCTATCATGGACCAAGTACTTCAAATAGTGGCGGGTTTGGAGATGTTACTAATGCTATAAGGCTTCTCAAGATATAATTAGGTTGAAGTTGGTGAGGTAAACTAGCATAAGACTGCTTTTACCACATCTTGGGGCACGTTTACATATAGAAGGATGCCTTTTGGCTTGATAAACTCTGGCACCACCTTTTAAAGAGAAATGGACCTTGCCTTCAAGGATGAGATGGGTAGGTTCATCATAGTTTATCTTGATGACTTGATCTTCTTTTCTAATCATCACCCAGATCATGTGTGCCATTTGCAACAAGTGCTGGAATGCTACCACTAGAATGTCATTTCATTAAACCCCAAGAAGTCAATTTTTAGAGTAACAAAGGGAAAACTTCTCAGACACATTGTGTCTAAAGGAGGCATAAAGATTGACTCATATAGAGTCAAGTATATCTAAGAGCTTACCTTGCCCACAAGTAAGACTATTGTTCACTCTTTCTTTGGAAAGGTGAATTTCTTACAGAGGTTCATCCCTGAGTTTGCTGAGAAGACTAGACATATTGTAAACATGATGAAGGGAAAGGCCACCTTTAGCTGGACTGAAGAAGGCAAGTCAACATTTGAGGATATCAAGACTACCATTACCCATGCCCAAATTTTGGTTTGTCTAGAATATAACAAAGAGTTCACCATATACAGTTATGCTCCAGAACATATGCTTTTAGCAATTTTGGTTTAATAGAATAAAGAAGGTATGGAATCTCCCATTTCTTTCATGAGATTTCCTCTTAAAGATCATGAGCTAAAGTACTCAAACATGGAGAAGCATGCTTATGTAGTGGTGAAATTAGTAAAGCATTTCCACTTCTACATCTTGAATTCACACACTACTACCTTGGTTCTTGACACCACGATCAAATCCATATTGACTCAGCAAGAGTTTGGGATGAAAAGAGGCAATTGGGTTGCAAAGATCTAGGAATTTGATCTGGTCATCAAGCCAACAAAGTTGGTATGGGGAAAGGGGCTATGCTAATTAATTACTAATAACAAGCCAAAAGGAACAGAGCATGAAGAGTCAAAAGAAAAAGATGTGCCAATAGTCCTCTTCGTTTCCACTACGAATGACTGGTATTCAAGTATTGCTCATTTCCTTACTTATGGTGAATTTCCCACTCACCTATCTTACAAGGAAAGGAGGACTATCAAGCTGAAAGATGCCAATTTCATCCTTTGAGACAATGGATTGTATAAGAGGAGCCTTGATGGAGTGTTCCTTCACTGCATGGACAAGGAGCAGCAAAGCCAACTTTTGAATTCCTTCCACAATCTAGCCTATGAAGGACATTTTTTTGCTCCTATGACTATCCATAAGATCCTACGAGCTAGATATTATTGGCCAACTCTCTTTCAAGATGCATACAAGTGGGTTAGGAAATGTGAAATATGCTAGTAGTTTGTCGAAAGACCCAAGTTAGCTGCCCTGCCTCTCAAACCAGTGATCATAAAAGATCCATTTCAGAAATGGGGCATCGATTTCATTGGTATTTTAAACCCATCTTTAAGTTCTGGACATAACTATGTCCTTACAGCCATAGATTACTTCACCAAGTGGGTGGAGGCTATCCCAACCAAACATGCTGCTTTAGAAGTAGTGTGTAATTTCCTCAAAGAGAACATCATTGCCAGGTTTGGGGTCCTAGTCAAAATTTTCGTAGACAACACAAATTTTTTTACTTCCTAAGAGATTACTCAATTCTATTTTTACTATGGGATCACCCTCTCTCACTCTTCTGATTACTTTCCATAAGGGGATGGACACGCTGAATCAAGCAACAAGAACTTGGTAACTATCATCAAGAAGTTGGTAGATGACAACCAAAAGAAATGACATAAAGCATTGGTTGATGCTCTATGGGTAGATAGAATTACACCAAAAAGGGCAATTGGTATGTCTCCTTTCCAACTTATTTATGGATTCTATGCTGAAATATCAATCACCCTAGAATTGCTAGCATTGAAGTTAGCTAAGGCAATTGAAGATCAAACATATGAAAGTGCCCTTGATAAGAGGATCATGTGCCTGACTGAGCTGAAAGAGCAAAGAACTGTAGTGGTGGATCAAATTGCTACCCATCAAGGTCTGGTGAAGAAGCTCTTTGACCAAAAAACAAAGAACCATGAATTCTAGATTGGAGATCAAGTCCTCTTATGCGATAAGAGGAGAGAACCAAAGGGAATGCATGGAAATTTTGAGTCCTTATGGAGGGGCCCTTTTACTATTCATCAACTCAATGGTGAAAATAGTTTTCTATTGAGGTATCAAGATGACACACCCTTTTCTCTACCTCACAATGGGCAACATCTAAAGCACTTCAACTCTTTAAGCATCAAATGGGTTCACCTATACATATGTATATTTGTATAGTCTTTTGTTTCTATTTTGTGCTTTTCATTTTCATTTTTTAGAGCCTTTATTTTTGGGTAGCATGACTCTATAGCCCAATGGCATACTTTAAAGGCACTAGAGATTCTAGTTTCTACTCCCCTCAGCTATTTCAAGTTTATAACTGAATGAAGTTCCCCAACTGGAGCCAGCTATTGTCCCTAAAAAATGTCATTCATTTTTGGGATGACCTATGGACTATTTTGGCCCTACATAGACCAAAATTATCTCTTTCCTTTTCAAAATTTGTCTTGAGCATTCAAATTCCTCATTTTTCAAGCTTATTAGTTTCTACAGACTTTGGAAGAAGAAATCTACAGACTCAACATGCTTGAAATTAATAGGTTCAAAGGGTTCGATGGATATAACAGGTAAATTCCTTCGAAAGAGCAAGTTTTTAGCACTTATACATTTCTAGGCTTGGTTCAATCAGTCAGTTCAATCAAACGGTTCAAAGAAGCATGTGAAAGAAAAAGATGAGTGGAAGCTACCAAGTGTCATTTGTCGAGACACATTATGATTTTTGTCTCAAAGTAGTAGAACATGCCACATGTCCCTTGTAGAGTTCCATAGAAAGCAACAAGTGGCAGCTACAAAAGGTTTCAATATCTTTTTCTCGAAGTAATGGAATGTGCCATGTGTCATTTGCAAAGCTTGATGGAGGTTGCCAAGTGTCAATGGTCACTGTATCTTCCTTTGGTTTCATTATCAAGTAAAGACTATGGTGGGCCCAGGGCAAGTTTCTAAAAGAATAAGTGGAGCACTCCAAGTGTCATCCTTTGTGTGATTACTAAAATTGAGTGGAAGATGCCACATGTCCCTGGTAAGACTCGGTGGAGGCTGTCAAGTGTCAACATCCACAATTATTGAGTAAGGACTATGGTGGACCCCAGGTAAGTCACATGAATAAATGAAACATTCCAAGTGTCATCATCCACATGAATCCAAATGAGTTCTGAATGTTTCTATAGTGTTTCTAGAGCTTAGTGGAAGCTGCCACATATCATCTCTCGTAAGACTCTCAAAGGTTTCTAAAAGCTCCTATAAGTTAGGTGGATGCTACCAAGTGTCCTCTCCTATTCTATCAGAAGATGCCATGTGTTACTTGTTAAAAGTAGTGGAATGTGCCACGTGTCAAAAATGGAGCACTCCCAATACAAAGATGTAGAGCTAAGGAAAGATTTTCTTCAAATAATTTTTTTGAAGGAATTCCTTCAGACATTTTGTCTGATGGAAATAAAGGATCAAGCCTAATCAAAGAAATTGAAACTTAAATGCTACTCGAAAGATCCTGAAGGGTAGGTACCCTTACAAGGGGGCATTCAACACTTAGAAATGACCTTTTCCAAAGACTCAAAGAGGCACTCAACACTTAGCAAGTATAAAAGGCATGAAAGAATTGCTAAAGAAGATGATGGACCCACATCTATTAAATTTAAGACAACAAATTAGCTATTAGCTTTCAAGTGATGACAGACCCAAAGATATCAAATTTATGGCAATAAAATAACTATTGATCTTTGCAGACTTAAGCATAGGATTGAATGCATTCAAAGGACAAACCCAAAAGGGGGAAAAGGTAGCCTGAGGGTTCAAATAACAATGAAAAAAGGAAAAGGCCAAAATATCTATAGGAGTTATTTCCAGTAGGTGGAACAGTCCACTAGGTAGATATTTAGGCCTATAAACATCAAAAGCGTATCCTGTTTGTCTCTTTTGGAGTAAAGGCAAAGTGGATAGTTGCATAGATATCAGGTGATAGAATAAGTGACTCAGGCTCAAGAGAAGACATTCAAGATGAATCAACATGACACAGTCAAGGTAGCTACCTTGTTTTAACATGGCCCTCCCTAACAGAACCAAAAATGCATTCAAGGCATTAATGCACAACATGGGACACTCCATGTGAAAAAGTGCCAAGCCTTTCTTGTCCTCTTTATATTTTAATCTCTTGGTTTGTTGTAAGGGAGATCTTTTTGAACATAGAAGCAAAACTCTACTCAAATTGAAAGGCAAATACTGAGACTTTGAGCTCAGATTGTTGTTCATATTATTTTATTTGAATGAGAAATCAAGTTACTTGTAGACTTTGTGCTGTTATAACTTGTGCCATTTTAAGAGATTATTCTTATGTCTATCTTCTAGATGCATTCTTGTTTATTTAATTTAACAAGCAGAATTAGTGAAAGTGATAAGGAAGATGTCCTGAAGTCAGTTACTTTTAGACATTGTGCTGTTATAGTTGTCTTTAGTGTGTGTTTATTTTTTGTTTCTATGTTGAGGATTTTGAGAGGACTTTGAGCCCCCATTATCCTTTGTATCTCACTTTTTGGTCAGATAAAGTGGAGACTTTGTGCCACACTTCATTCTGTCAATTATTACACCCTGTTACTAGTCACTTATCATACCTAAAAGAACTCCTACTATTCCCTGTAAGAACACTTTTGAAAGAAGAGAAGTGCCTTCAGTGTTTTCACCAAGATTTTCTCCTTTTTTTATGAACATCATCTCTAAAAGAAGAGAGATGGATGGTTTATCCTAACCCTGAGTGTTATTTTTTGCATATAGTTATAGTATATAGCTCCTGCATATTTATAGGGAACCTCCCCTTAATGAGAGGAGAGATTTTTCCCCTTTAAATGTGGTAAACTTGCAACTTTGGATGACTAATCTCCCTTATTGTGGATGATTAGACCTATTTTGCTCAATCAGATAGTTGGTTGATAAAATATTCACCCAACAAAGTCCACAAATAAACCTTAAACTTTCCAAATCAACATGTAATATTTATGAAAGGTGATTAAGGTATGAAAATAATTTTAGAGACACATAAAAACCTATGACACCTCTTGGAATAACCTCTATTACACCATGACATGTCTAGGCCACTGTAGACACCAAAATTATACACACTATAGTTTCAAATGTTAAAACATCCCTAGGTCAGACCATTACCCAACCCTTGACCATGACCCTGAGTTAGGTTAGCTAATTAGCTAACCAAATCACTAACTTACCCATTTTAACCCACTTAAACTTTGACACTCAATCATCAATGGTCAACTTAACCACTGAAGTCACCTTGACCATTGACAGTCAAGTCCCTTTCCTATCACTTGAACAAACACAACAACAACTGTGTACAAGCTAACATGACACAATTTAATAAATTTGCCTTACCTACTGCTAACACATCATGATGCATTGAAATTAGTAGCCTAACCTCCTATGTAACCTTCTACCTCAATCTCTCTTGGCCTATAAAATGAGGGGAGAAAGAGATGAATAAGGATCCATGATCAATATATCTGTTGATCCATAATCAAGCATTCTAGCATACAAGTAATCAATTCATTAATTAGTAGGTCTTCCTTCCATAAATTTAAAAACTATAACAAAGACCTAAACCTCTACCAAAATTTTTCTTGAGGCAAATCACCATTACTCTACAAAAATTACTCTAGGATCAGCCATCTACCATCAAGAAACAAACTAGGTACATTTTATATTTTAGGTTTTTTTTGTTTGGTTTCTGACTTTCTTACTTAGATCAAACCTTTCTACGTCTTATCTCTTAACCCATGAACCTTAACCATATCCCAAACCACTTACTGACCCCTTTTTTGATCTAAATTAGACTCTTTTATAAACACCTTTAGAACTTGAAAGAACATTGATGGTCACCTTGACCACCGATGGCCACCTATAACCACCAATGGTCACCTTTAACCATCGATGATTACCTAACTACCAATGGTTACCTTAACCACCGATGGTCACCCTAACCATTGATGGTAACTATGGTAAGAAATAAAAACAAATTATTTCTACCTACCTACCCTCAACCAAATTCTACTTTCTATGTTTCTACCAATTCATAAACTCATCTGACCTCTTTAGCATTAGTATTGACCCACTATTTTCTTAAATTAGTCTATTATCCTTTATCAAGTAGTCATTTCCTCTCGAATTTCATTTTAGTTCTTTATATCATTTGATGCAAGTATTTTATCTTCATTTCTTTCAACTTAACTATTTTAAGAGTGTGAATTGATAGCCTCCTAATAAGCTCATTTTTTTTGAATCTAACTCCTGCTAGGCAATCCACCTTTCTACCCATTTAACAACCCATTTTCATGAGTGCTTTAATATCTATAGGTCATTCTTCCTTAGAGAAAGAGGATCTCTTCACCATCATCTAGTTCATGTGTGTATAAATAAATAGGTTCTTATACCACACTTTTATTACTAGTTTCTTACTTCTTCACTAAATAGAAACAAGCAAAAATTGAGAGAAACATTTTGGCATGCTTGGTGGGACCTAGTTGCATCTAGGTTCCCTTTTCTTATTTATTTTATGATCATATAAAGAAATTGAAAAGTTTCATTTTGGGCTTAAAATAATCCTTGCATACATTGACTGCTTACATGTTTAGCTCATTTAGTTAAATTAAAAGGCAAAGTAATCAATCGTAGTTTCACTTATTTAACACACACTATACAAAACCACTTAAATCAATTAAACACCAAAACATAAAACATACATTATAACTAGGGTTTCATCTCCTAGGGGATCACCTTCACCCTTTGGCTATCTTACATGGAGGTCATTACCAAGAAAAGAACCAAAACTTAGCTCTTTGGTGAGTCTAAACTCTGGAAATTGATATATAGTGGCAAAGCACCTGACACCCTTATCATTGTGGTGTGTGAAGTGAGGGAGTAGAACCCAATACCAAGGCACATATTGATTTCCAACATAGATCTTTTTGATATCCTTAAACACTTGAAACCAACAATAGATTTCTTTTCTAGTACCTATTCTACAAACCAACTTGCTCTTCATACTTTCAAACTAAGAAATAATCCAAAAGTAAGATAAAAGATATCTTAAGATTTTAAATGCACTCTAGTGTATGTTTGATTACTTTGAGATATTTTTATTTTTTTTTGCTTTGTGTTTTGAGTTTTGATCTTTCCTTTATTGCTTTCCATTCTTCATATGGTTTTTACTAGACAATATATGAGGAACCAAACCAACCAAAAACCACCTTCCTCTTCCTCTTCCTTCATGGATTATACCTCAGATGTTGAGGGTTTTCCTCTTCCTTATACCCCTCCTACGATGCCTCTGATAATTACCTAAGGTGATGCAAATTTCACCACCTTCCTTGACAATAACCCTGTGGCCCTCTAACATTACCTCAACACCCTATCTCACCACACCCCTCTTGGTTCAATTCCTCATAGTGATCCACCTTATGGGATGCCTCCCCATATTATGATTGTCACTACCTCTACCCAACCTATGATATCTTAATCATCTTTCTCCACCAATAATCCATGTACTACTTCCACCCAAAATCAATAAAACCACCCAACCAATAACCAAACACCCCTTACACCAGGCAAAAAATCCTCTAACATAGGAGAAACCTTACCTTTAGTTACCCTTACTCCTTCCACCATGTTGATACCTTATACCCATATTGCCACTATCACCCTCATCACTATGAACCCACCAATATCTACCCCACTTCAAAATATGGTGCTTTCTATACCTTATACACTTCCACACATCAGTACCATGGTTGCCACTCACACCCAACCAACTAACCATACATACCTCTAACCCAATCCATGTCAATTCTCTAATCTACCAATTTGATCATACCGCCCAACCAAACCACATCAATCCCTATACAAATACCTATGATACCATACCCATGCTATATTCCTAATCCATAAGGATATATGGATGCACCTTCTACCCAATATTTTATACCCATTAAACCTTATTTGGCATCATCCCAAACCTCAATAACCACATATCAATATGTGGCATTTTCTCAACTTTCTACCAGCTATCCATATATTGCATCCACCTAACCCCACAAAACTTACTACACAATTATGGAGTCCCCACACCCCAAATAGATTTGGTCAAAAAGTTGATGGTCAAAATGACCAACCTAGAGTCATCTATCTACGGGGCTCACAACCTCTTATCTTATGACCAAATATATAACAAACTTATTCACCCATACATCCCTATCCAACTTTACCCTCCTTAATGGGAATTACCCAAAATTTCTAAAGTCAAAAGAAAGGATAACCCCCAACAACACCTAAGAGCATTTTGACATTATTGCTACTTAATTTCCTATGAAGATGCTCTTCTCCTTCATAACTTTCCTATGTCTTTATCCAGATCAACATTGGATTGGAATAATACTCTCACCAAGAACTCCATCTTTTCTTTCTCCCAACATTCTCAAACCATTTAAGACCATTTATTAATCAATATATCTAAGAAGGTCTCTATTACCTACCTGTACTCCATTAGGTAGTTTGATGATGAATCAATTGCTAATTTCATTGCACGATGGAGAGGTCTTATCAACCAACTCTTTTTATCTTTTCCCTAACTTGAGTTGTTTGAACTTTTATCTTAGGCTTGTGCCAAACATATTTTCCCTACTCTACAAGTTTAAACCTTCATAAATTTTGATGATGCTTTCACCATGACACACAAACTAGAAATCAGAGCCATTGATGAGGGAAAATTGAAACTAAGAAACAAAAAATCTAGTTTTAAATCCAATTACCCTTCCACATCTAAAAACACAAAACAATGTAACTATCCCAACACTAAACCAAAGGTAGCTACAAACATGGTTGTGCTTAAAACATCCCCACCTCTGATTATCAACCAACCTAACCAAAATAACTCCTCTAATACCTACAACCAACCAACCCAAAATCAAAACTAGGCTACCCCAAAATAATACACTCAACTAAAAGAGTCATATGATTCAATTTTGGATAAGTTTATCAAAGATAACATCATAAAACTTCCCCCCATCAAACCTCCTCTATAATTTTATGCTTCTCACCCTGTGCTTGGTCGGTAAAATGAGAATTACCTTTGTTCCCTCCACCATGTCACTAGACAGGACATTAGTAGGTATAACACCTTCAAAACCATTATCCAAAACTTTATTGATAAATGAGAACTTGAATTGGATAATCCTAATGCACAGTTGAATCAGTCACTTGACATCTTTCAATACCTTTTTCCTAACTATAGACCTTCTACCAACCATGATGATAACAAACCGGAGTCATCTCATGCCCATGAGGTCCTTACGATCAATGCAATCACCAGTGAACCTATCATTGAGGAAACCATTGCCTCAACCACCTCTTCCTCTACTCCATTTATTTGAGGAGATAATAGACTTACCTACCTCTCCTTTGATAGAAATAAAAAGGAGGAAACCATTGTCATCACACCTTCCTCCCCCACCATAGAATCACCCTCTCTCTCTTTGGGAACCATTCCATGAGGAGAAATCACTATATCTACTCCCTCCATGGAGGAAACATCTTCCAAAACCTTGGAACATTTTATTAGTAACAATGGTGAGGAAACCATTCTCTCACCTCAACCTATGGGTCTAATCTTTGAATCTAATTCCCAAAGAACTAAACCAATTTACAAACCCTCCTCTAGACTAGTCTAAAGCCTAGAATTATCCTCTCAACCCAATTTGGATTGATCCACATTTTGGCACCATCCTAGGATACCCTATCAAAATAAGCATGAACCTTTAACCTCACTTTTATCTACCATTAAACCTATCATCACCTCAATCCCTCTATCAAACACTTCTCCTTCCAAAATCATGGGAGAACTATCTAGACCATCTCCATCCAAAATCATCAAATCACCTTACACCTCTCTAATAGAACCTATCAATAACCTAGGGGTGCTTCCTACCCCTAGCCTTATCCACCCATACTTGAAGTTGGATTTAAACCCATCTAGTCCACCAAATAAAACCTTAAACTAACAAACCAAGAAGGTGGAGCCACCCAAACTCCCACCTAGAATTAGAACCATAACACCTCCTTCCCTCTTACATTCTGTCTTGGGACCCCATCCTTCATCCATCTTAGGAGCTCATCCTTCTACCAAGAAGGTGAAGCCTCTCAAAACTACCAAAAATAAACTTCCTCATTTCATTATACCTTTACCTACCCCTTCCAAAACATCAACATCCCCATCATTTTTAACCAAGGTCTCTACCTCCACCTTCCCACCTATCTCCAAACCTTCATCATCTCAATCATCCACCTTTAAATCCTCCAACTCAAAGCTTACTAGCACCAAACAACCCAAACAAACAACCACCAAACAATCCCAATCAAACCCACCTACCAAAACCATTCTACCACCCATAATTTACATGGTGAAGCTTATTTCAAAGAAGGCTCCCACCCCAAAAACGTAAAGCCCATCACCCCCAACAAATTTGATTGAATCTTATTTTACCATTTTATAAATGTTATTGTAAACTTATTATTTAAACCTACCACCTATCATATCCTTTGACCCTTACAAACCTAAACCATCTTAATTCAATGATAGTTTAATCTGCTCATATATTAGGACACTTGGACATGACATAGATAACTATAAATATATCTAAGTAGTTATTCATAGCTTATGGGATGAGGATGATCTATTTTTAGATGAACCTATCTTGAGCCAATTATCAACCCAACCACAAAATAAACCTACCCAACATTTACCCACTCCTACACTCTCATCTAAGAGTGAGGAAGAACTGAAAAGCCATCAAGACCAACACTTCCCCTCTCCACACTATCCATATGGTTACCTGATCTCAAGCCTAGAAAAATGATAAGGGAAAGGACAATGTGTCCATTATATGGACATATCTTTCCACCCCTCAACCTTTCAACCAAACTCAAACACCTTCACCTTTACCTTTACTAAACCCAAGATATCTATTTTGGGTGCCCCTAACTCCAACTCTTCTAAATATATCTAGTGAATACTTCTAAAGTAGTTTCACCAAACACTAATGAAGATGAGCCTATATTAACTAATCAACACCTCACCCCATCATCACCAAGCATTGATATATACCCTACAATCTATAAAGGTCCAACTTGAATACTCTCAACCTCTTGTAGCCTTTGTTAGAGCTATTCAAATTTCCACCCTCATCATATTCAGAGATTTAAAAATACCTTCTATTCATTCTAAAGATCTTGATCTACCTCTCTTCATCATTTCATACATTAATCAAACCCACATCAAAAGGGTGATGATTTATGGAGGAGCTAGTATTAACATTATTTTCTCTCATGATTATGACTAAATCTAGCTACCAAAGAATATCATGTCAAAAAACACATCAATCATCTACTCCTTTAATGATACTATGGCATAACCTTGGGAATAGTTGTCCTCCACATTTGATTAGGACCTCACATGATTTCAAAGTTCTTCTACATCATAGAAGGTGATATCTACCACAATGTCTTACTTGGATGCCTTTGGATCCACTCTATGAGTATGTCCCTTCCACCTTACATCGATGTGTCAAGTTTGAGCATGAGGGTCAAGTCATCACCATATAAATTGACCCTAATCCTTTTTCATCTTACAACATGACATATAAAACCAATGACATTCTTTTACTTCACACTTCCACCTCACCACCAACAACCAACAAAACTACTTTAACACCATTAAATAATAACTTCACCCCTACCATTGATGAAGTTTCAACTAGCTCATCCCTTCTTCTCAGATCCCCATAGAGGACCCCTTAGAACTTACGTTCCAATGTCTCTCACTAGGAGAGTATATACTTTTGGCCTTAGATACCTTCCTTACTCCTCAAGAGTATGGGAACCTTGGCCATGACATTGATTATGACCCTTACATTACATCATTCCTTTTAGGCTTCCCAACCACCAAAATAAATTCATATATGGGGGACTTCATCATCTTCTTCTTGCTTCCTCCACCACCTCTTCTATCTAACTATTTAATTTTGGTTTCTCTTATTTGGACAAACTAGAATTTGGCAAATTGTACCTTCAAAGGTGTTCTTGGAAGAGATTTAGCCTTGGTTTTTATGAACATAGATCCTATGATTTACCTTTGATAAAAACCTAGAAATATCATGAGCTATTTGGCCTTAGGTTCATACCACCAGAACAACCCACTGATTCACCCAAACCCATCGCTACCATTGAGGAGGACATCCCTTTCTCACCAACCCTACCTCTTTCAAAGTTTAAATATTTAAAAATCATTCCTCCTAACTTTTTATAGTTAATACAATTATTTTAGGCCCCCTAATCTATCAAAAGGATGGTATAACTAAAGCCTTTCCTTTGATTCATTCATAAATGGTAGAAACCTATTCTCTTACCATCAACACCATCTAACATTAGGATGATGATTTTATTCTAACTTATCTTGGTGTATGGGATTATTCTATCCAAAAATCCCTTCCTCATGAGAACCAAACCATGTTGAATTAATACACTATCAATGTTAACTTGAATACTTAGGATAAACCTCTCATTGTAAAGATTGGTCAATTCTTAGATTCTTCAGAGCAACAAGATTACCCTTCCTTTATGACTGCAACATAACATTTGCTTGGTCTTGTCAAGATATTCCTATAATTGACCTTTCTGTCACTCTTTATAACATTATAATCCATTTTGATGCTAAACCTATTGGGCAAAAGCTTCATAGGATACATCCTTGCATCACCTTTCTAGTCAAACAAGAGCTTCATCATCTCTTATTTATAAACTTCATCCAACCCATTAACTATCCCCAATCCAACCCATTAACTATCCCCAATATGTTTCTAATATCATTCCCATCACCAAAACCAAATTGAGACTTTACGTATGTATTGAATTTCATGATATCAACCTTGCTTGTCTAATGGATGACTTCTCTTTGCCTAACATCGACCATCTTATTGATCTTATAGCTAGCCATGAGATGTTATCTCTCATGGATGGTTTCTTGGGATATAATCAGATCTTTATGGCCCCTAAATATTAACATAAGGCTTCCTTCATCACCCCTTGGGGAACCTTTTACTATAAGGTCATGTCATTTGGTCTGAAAAACATTGGAGTAACCTACTAACATGTAATGACCTACATCTTCCATGATCTCATCCACAAAATCATAGAGGACTATGTAGATGATCTCCTTGGGAAATATAAATATCACAAAGATAATTTAGGCATTCCCAAAATTATCTTTGAATGCCTAATCCATTTCCATGTTTGACTCAACCCCAAGAAATGTGTTTTGGGGGTCCTATCTAGAAAATGTTTTGGCATTATCATCTCTCTTCAAGGAATTGAAATATACCTTACCAAAGTCAGAGTAATACTAGACATATGACCTCCAACCCACCTTAATCAACTCTATAACCTACATATGAAGCTCCAATCCATCCACCATTTCATATCTAAGTTATCAGATTAGTGTCAACCCTTTCACCATATTCTCAAGAAAGATACATCTTATAAGTGGAATAAGGAATGTCAACAAGTATTTGATTCACTCAAAGAGTACCTTATTTCTCCACTTATTCTTTTCCCTCATAAAAAATAATAACCCTTATACATTTATATGTCCAACATAGACCATTCCTTAGGGGCAGTGCTCACTCACTATGATAAGCAAAATAAAAAGCAAGTTGTCTACTATATAAGTCAAACACTTATAGAGTTTGAGGCTAAGTAAACCCATAGTGAGAAACTTTTCCTCTCCTTAGTCTTTGTGGATACCAAACTTCATCATTACCTCCTCAATCATAAAACCTTCATCATCAGTAACACTGACCCACTCAAGTATATACACTCTAAACCATACCAAAACCCATGTATATATAAGTGGCTCATACTCTTAGTTTAATCTGACCTTGAGTTCCTCTAGAAAAAGTTGATTAAAGGGAAAGTAATTACATACCAATTGGCTGAAGCTCCTTTTCTAGACATCTAACCCCTTCCTCTTGTGTTTCCAAATGAGTCTATCAGGACTCTTTCTCAAGAGGAAATTACCTACCCAATGACCATGTTTTTTGATGGCTCAAAATACTAGTGAGGTGGGGGTTCCAGAGTCATTCTCATTCCCATCAATGGAAAACCTCTTCTTCTCTCTTTAAAATTTGATTTTTAGTGTACCAAAAACATGGCTGAGTATGAATCCCTAATAATAGGTCTCCAAACCATTCTATCCTTAGGAGTTAAGATGATCAATGTCTTTGGCAATTCCAAACTCATTATCAGCCAGGTAAATGGATACTACTAATGTAAGAATGATGTTGTATAAAAGTAAAAATAACTAGTATATGTACTCTTAGCATCATTTGATCAATACCTTATCTAATCTATATCATGATATACCAACAAGTTTGTGGATACAATATCTTCCCTTTCTTCCCAAATCCCATCTCATCCATCTAATTCCAAACTCTTTGTCACCATCCATCATTTTATCACACCCTCTTAAATCCAATCTGACATCCCTACCATTTTTAGTGTGGAGGAATCTCCATCAAAAACTTGGTATGACCAAACATTTAAATACCTCAACCTCAACATCATTCCTCCCAACCTCTCTAGGAATTCTTAAAGATCTTTTGTTTAGAGTACCTCTCATTATGACATACTAGGAGGAATCATTTACAAACATGGTTTCGATGACATCCTTCTCTATTGCCTTCGGAGTCATGAAAATTCCCATGCTATCAAGGAAACACATGAAAAAATATATGGGAGACACTTTATTTGTTTAGCTATCACTAAATGTATTCTTCACCTCAACTACTATTGGCCCACCCTTAACTAGGACTATTATGATTATGTGAATAAGTGTGTTAAATGTCAAAAACACACTAATTTACAACATACAACAGCCCATGGCCTTCAAGTATCCAAGGAATTTTTGCCCTTATCATAATTGGGACTAGATCTCATTGGGTAAATCAATCCTCATTATTCATAATAGCACCACTCTATTGTCACCACCATTGATTATTTCACCAAATGGGTAGAGGTTATTCCTCTCATCTCAACCAAAGTTGATAAGATACTTGACTTTATCAACCATCATATTATCTATCATTTTGGTGTTACCTATAAAATTATCACTAATAATGGCAAATATTTCAAAAATAAACAAGTCTAAGGTCTTTATGATGCATTTGGCATCAAGTTAAGATTTTCCTCACCTTATCTTCCACTAGTAAATGGATAGGTTGAAGCCTCTAAAAAAACCCTCAATAATATGTTAACCAAAGTGGTCGATGCTTCAAGTTAGGATTGGCACTTGAACATCCCTTTCATTTTATGGGCTTATTACACTAGCATTCGAACATCTATTGGTGCTACCCCTTTCTCTCTAGTTTTTGTAGTAGAGGTAGTCTTACCTCTCAAAGTTTAGATTCCATCTCTATGCATATGCTTACAAGACATCATTTATAAGAGTGACTATCATCAAGAGCATCTATCAAAACTCAATATACTTGATGAAAATTGCTTAGCAACACTTAATCACCTTTGCATCTACCAAGAGAGAATCAAGTGTGCCTATAACAAACACATGAAAAAAATAAAAATTCAACATTAGAGGCCTCATCCTTAAGGAAAATAAACATGTGACTAATATGGAGAAAATAAAGTAAGGTAAGTTTGATTTAAATTGGCTTAGACCTTACATCATAACCCATAAATATGGATTAGGAGCTTATCATTTATCTTCTCTTAAAGGCAATCCAGAACCTAAGCCTCTTAATTCTCTACATTTGCATCCTTTATTTTATTTAAAAAAGGATCAAACTCACTTGTAGTCTAACTTAAACTCATCCCTTGATTTACAATATTTTCACCTTCCTCACACTTTCATCCTATCCCCTTGAGGACAATTGATTACAACATAGAACCATCATAGTCATCCTAATCCTAAATATGGGTATCATGGCTCTACCTAAGCATGATTCTCATTTATACTTTCAATCCCTAATTAGATGAAATCTCATGGTAATTATATCTCAAAACCATCCCTTTCACCTATCATTAACCTCTTGCACTATAAGTTTTTCCCTCATTAATGTAAGCCTATAAGCCTAAATAGACTCACCCATGTCAAATATAACATCACAAAAATTTATGACACATAATATCACTTGGGTCAAATATCTCTAGCATGTCGAATGCTCCCTTAAAGGATAGCTGCCCAAGATCTAAATGACATAAAAAGTAGACTGCTCCCTTAAAGTACAACTACCAAAATAAACAAATCTAAAATCTTAGGCCACTTCCTTAAAGGATAGTTAAGTCAAATTTGTCAAAGTGATCATTTTAATCTTCCTATATTAGTCAAATTCACAAACCTATTAAAATAAATTAAAAAAACTCATATCAAAACCAAGAATAAGATATCCTATGAACGCTGCAATTAGCTTTCATATATAGTGGTAGTAAACTTCCTATATCAATTAGTCTACACCTTGAATTCAAACATGGAGTTGTCTATTATGGTTCTTAGGCCACCTAAATAAGGGGAAAACCAACCCATATGGAGGTTACACTTTGCTTTATCACCTATCTACCCTTTATCCCATTTACAAATCAAGGGACTTTTGAGCTTACTTGACATAATATTATAAAGACACATTTTTATCAACCAATGTATGCTAATGCAAAGAATTCAAAGGGATTATGTTCATTAAGCCAATATAACTTTGGGTATTTTTTATTCCTTACCAATGAAGAAGCATCATGTATCCTCCTCATCTTCTCTTAATTCATTCATCTATTCACTTAGACCTAGGTCTCATGATTTTTCATCTCTTTTCCCATATCGAGTTTTATTTTCTAACTTCCTTTATGTGATATCATCAATAAAAGAACTATAAATCATATCAACAAAATAACCATAGCCAAAATATCATCAACAATACCACATACATACTCATAAAATAAAACCATCACATATCCATGATCACAACCATAATCATGAACCACATCATAATCATAATCATAATCATAAAAATTATAAAAAACACATAAACATCATAAACCACATTACCTCTTATTAAATTTGGGATTCAAGAGATATTATCAAATGATAGTATACAACCCAAAATGAATGACACCAATAGGAAAGGATAGAGAAATTAAATTAGAACTAGTAAAATATTCTTACCATGCTCTTTACCTCCTCATGCCTCTATTCCAAGATTCAAATGCATATGATATATACTTAGATTTGTTGAAAAAATGATAACTTAATTGAAGGATGTTTGATGCTTGATAAAAGATTGATTATGGGATTCCTAGGATAATTTTGGCATGGTTTTGGTATGATAATGCTAGATTCTAGATGGATTTTGGTAGAGTTTCCCTATAAGCTTTCTCCTCTTTTTTTTCATGGAGGAGGAATGCTAGTTTTATAGATGGAGGGAGGGGAGATAAATGCATAGGATTTGAACTTGGATCATGAGATCCAATGGATAGGAATTATTTGAGGAATATAAAATTCCTTGGGGGAAACCTATAGAAATAAAAGATTATAGAACTTGGAGGGAAGTCTCTAATTATAGAGACTTATAAGGATAATAAAGATTAGGGTGTTTGGATATAGATTAGGATAGGATTAGGGATCATAAGGTTGTAAGAATAGATAGGAAGTAGGTTTGTAAGTGGGTAGGTGGGATTATAGGAATTTTAAATTCCTATATATTGGATAAGTCAAATTAGATTAAGATAATGGGATATTAGGAAGAATTAATGAAGGGATGGGATGAATAAAGGCTAATGGATGTATAATAGTAAAAAGGAGACATTAAATGAATAGTTAGAAAATAAGATTAATTAGCAGAATAAAATAGTCAAGTATAATTAGTGTTGACTAATAGGAATATTAGTCGACTGTAATGGAGAGAGTGATTTAAGGTTCATACAATTTGCCCTTCTTTGAAAGGGCATTGTGAGTGGATGAAGTGGAAGGAATAATGCTCTTTAAAATAAAAACCATGTCATGGATGAATGTTAGTAGATGATGTTAGTGGATATGATGCCCCCTCAAGGGGACATGTGGGGAAGAATGATCCAGATGGCCACACAAAAGAATAAATAATGGGTGGGATGCAATGGAGAGATGAGGAGATGGGATAGAAGATGAAGATGAGGTTGACATTGAGAAATGAGCTACAAATTGATAATGATGCCCTTGGTAAGGACACATGCATAGGGAATACAGATGATACGTGTCATAGTTATAGACACATCCCAAACAAGGACACATGTATGGGAACCAATCGTAACATGATGATGATAGGATAGAAGGCCATAAGCTTTAGATGTATCTTAAGTAAGGATGAATGCAAGGGAAAGATATAGGATATGATAAGATGATTTGATAAGATGTGATGGGTGTAGCTCAAAGCTAAAGTTGATCAATATGATGATGAAGATAAGAGATAATAAATTATGTGATTGAGTGATCAAATGATTGGGGGATGAGGATATATGATAGAGATCATGGCTGATCTATCCTTGGGCATTACAAAAGTGGACAAGTACTACTTAAAAAATCTGAAAAGACCTCAAGCCAATGTAGTTATGATGAGAGGATAGAGGACAATGATGATGATGATGATTAGTGATTATAAAGTGATGATGATAAGGATGATTAGGCTTGTTAGTGATTGAAGGATATGATTTTATATGATGAGACAAGGATGAAAGATTGAATGTTAGTTGAACAAGATTAGATTAGTGATGGGAACAGAGATGATGATATGATTCTAGGAATGATGAGGGTAGGTATGATCAATCCATCAAAATGCCATAAAGATCATCATAGTCTAAGTAATATAAAAATATAACACTTAACAAGATGCCCCATGATATAAATATGACCAAGAGGTCATTGTGCTAAAGTGTTTGGGCAAGTGTTAAACTCTTCATCCTTGAGGGTATTTGTGGTGTCCTCTATCATCCCTATTCATTGCACAATAGACAAAAAGAGACATAATAAACATGACAAACATGATATATACATGACATGCAAACAAGATAAATAGAACAAATAATTAATACACACACACACAAGTATCTACATGTATTGTCATAGTGTCTTGCCTAATGATAAGATGAGTGATTAGGTGATGGGTTAGATGATGATAATCATGATGTGATGGGGATAGAGGGTAGACTTAGATTTGGATGGGATGATGATGATTAGGATGAAGTTGAGGGGTTATCCCTAGTTTAGGATATAAGGATGGATGGCATGATAATGTCTTTAAATACTGACTTGGTCTTAAAATTAGATTGAAAATTAGCCAAGGATGGTGATTAGACAAGTGATGACAAAGGATTACTAATAGAAAAGGCCTTATAAGGATCTAATCTATCAAGTAGAGTATGAGATGATGATGGGATCAAATATCTTTTATGCTAGCAAAAATGATTGGATGGGTGATAGACATAAAGAGGCAAGGATTAGGATAGTGATGAGATCAAGTATGATCCACACTAGAAAAGAGGTGATTTGATAGGTGCTAAGTGTGAGAAGGAACTGATATAAAGTGATGGGTGCTAGATTAAGGTCTTTGACAAGGTGATGTATGTCAATAATACTTAGCCAAAAGGATGATGAAATGATGGGTAACCACTTAGATCAAGTTTTGAGACTAAATGTGGTATCAAAGATGGGATAGATAAGGAAGATAGGATATATATGGAGATGAATGAGACTAGGGGATTGGGGATAAGACAAGACACAATAGACTATTTTGGATTTTTCCAAATTTTATAATTTTTAGGGTTTTTAAAATATTTCAATTTGTAGGGTTTTTTGGAATATGCATATACATTGTACAAATGGGGTTAGTAGCAAAGGGAATACCAAGCCTAAAAACCAAGAAAAGGATGGAGGGATGATGAATGGGATGATAAAGGATGATGATGATGGGGACCAAGGATGAATAGACTAATGATAGCCAATGACCACATCATGAAGGAATCAAATGGTTATTTGACTGTCTGTCTATTGAGTGATATGACAAGATGGTGTTTGGGATAATTATCAAGACACCTACTTCCTTAGGAAGGTAAAGATAGGAATGATGAAAGGCATGATGGACATAATAGTATTGGGGATATGATTATAGACAATAGATAAGGATAATGGACAAGGTTGATGAGGGATATGACAAGTATGGATGGATTGATAAGGGATATGGAATGGATCGATTTTCCCCCAAGTATTAAGGAATAATTCAAAAAAATTATTATTCTACCATAATACCAAAAACTAGTTTTCATCATGGTACTTGCCCAAGGTGCAAGAAGACTAGTTTTCACCATTGGATGAATGATTTTTTTTGAATTTTTTGACTTATTTTAATTTATTAGGCATCTTGATTTATTGGATGATAGATGAGATGAAATGTGTTGAAATTGAATGTATTATATATCCAAAACATATTATATGATGGATGTTATATGCCTAGATGTCTTAGTGGCCTTTAGTGATTTTTGGTTTAACGTCCTTTGAATATTTTAACTAGGTATCTTCATGACCCCTATAAAGGACAATGTTGCCTAAGGATTGGAGATATGGTGTGGATGGGAGGATGTAATGATTGTGATGATTGGATATAGGTTCACTAATTGCATACACCATTGGATCTGGTGGATGGGATTCTTGAGATTGGTGCCATGAGACTACAAGATCTAAGACTTTTTGACTTGATGATTCTTTGATCCAAACATTAAGAGTATGGTTGGCCATATTATTTTTGACTTTATTTGATGATTGGATTCAATATTTATTTCCCCTTGGTGCCTAATTCTAGGCTTCAATAGGGGAGATTGACTTTTGACTTGATATATGATTATTTTGACTTTGATATACTACTAGTGCCATATTTTGGGCTTCACTAGGGGAAGACATTTTTTTATTAGGCTAATGTTTTGATTTTGCTTGACTTTGAATAATGATATCAAAGATGATTGGAACATGTTTATGATTTTTGGAATATGGTCTTGGACTTTTATATTTATGGCACATGATATTGGATGTAGAGGGGAATCTAATGATGCATGTTCCTATTTATTCCCTTCATAAAGTGAGATAGAGGGATGATGGATGAAACATAAAGGATTAACATGATGGGATGAATCAAGGGGATAATGGGTAGCATAGTCCTCATAAAAGTCACTAGGAGCCCTAGTCTCAACATTAGAGAAAGTGTCCTCAAGAGTCTCAAAAGCATTGTTAAGACACATATCCAAGGTAGGATCAGATCCACTCTAAAAATATTCAATAGATAAATCATTCAAAAATTTAGTTATGACTTCATCATCCTAATTGAAATCTTCAAAAGAGTAGGAATTATCCTCATTTGCTACAATATTGGTAAGGGATGATGACTCTAATGAGGAATTTGATTTGGATGCTGGTATAGAGCATGATCTAGATGTAGATAAAACTTGTTCTATCTCCAATGCTAACTTTGATGTACATGATGCTATACTGCTAGTAAAGGATGATTTGTCCATGATTGTCCTCTTAATTGGGGTATCTGATGTGACGAATGAGAGGGAGATGATATAGGAATGATGGATTCAAAGAGAGGGTCATGAAAGGGTTCATGAGAGATGGGTGGGCTATGTGTATGGGAAATGGACTCAAGTTTGATGGGGGATTGATTAATGATGGGCAGATCATGGAGGACTTTGGCTTAGAAGGGCAAAATCTTGGTCATGATTAGGAAGGAAATATTATCATTCCTCTTCTTATTCACCTAGGGATGAATATTAATTTGTTTTATTCTCAATTACTATGTGACCACTATTGATGAGATCTTGGATATAATATCAAAATTTTGACATAATTTAATATAATACCCCCAAGTTTGATGATATAAACAATATTAGTTTGCTTTATACCAAGAGGGCTTAGGCTTGGTAGGATCAAGATGTTAGATAGGTGGATGGACCATCATGTTAGTAGTGGCTAGTTGGTTGAAGAGGGCCTCCAATGACATGGCAAGGGGAACATAAGGACCCACTTCACTTTAGGATTTAGATGTGGAAGCATTGGACTTGTGATCAGATGGTTGTTGATGTAACTACATGAATGGAATGGTATTAGGTGGGGTAGTCAAGATTAGATTCCCTTTGATAGTATATGAAGGGGTAAATGATTAGATATGACTGGTGGATGAGGGATTGGAAGGAGACTTACATGAAGGGGTTTGTGTTGGGGGTGCCATGAGTGAAAAGGGATCAATGCCTTTAGGAAGTGGGACATCCATTGAAATGAACTTCAAGAGGATCTCATCTTTGTTGGCAGCTATATATTGGTCTATGAAATTAGGGTCAAGGTTCATGGTGGTGGGTGATAAAGGATGAAGGAATCATGATGGATTATGATTAGTAGATGGGGGATTTAATTGTGGATGGGTATGAATTAGGGCTAAGGCATTTAAAATAAGGCTATTGTATGGTAGAGGGGGATGGAATAAGGGTTGATGATATACTTATTTAGGAGGTGACTTTAGGCTTATGGGATCAAAATAATCAAGAAAATGAGTACCCATCTTCCATAGACACAAAAGGAATTCATCTTTATTCTTGATAATGTATTGATTAACTAAGGTGACTACATCAAGAATGGCTAAGATTGATTTTGATGAGCTCGGGGAGTGTGTATGAGATGTTGGTTCAAGATGAATGGGATGAAGGCTAGAAGGTAGGTGGATACCCATCTTGAATACTCTTAGAAGGACTTCATCCTTATGGTCCAAGATGTATTGGTCTACAAGAACTAGGTCTAAATCCATGTCAGTGGTTGATATAAGATGGATGATTTAGGGGGTTTGATTAAGGATTAGAGATGGGGGTTCTTGAACAAAATAGATCAAAGGATTGAGCTAGTATGATAGGTGATGATGTGGATGAGAGAGACTAATCAATTAGGGACTATGATCAAATTTTTTATTAATAGTATAATAAGTGTGAATAACCTATCAATAATGTCTAGTGGTCAAGCTAGTAAAAGGATTGGGGATATGATGTGTGCCTAGATTCAAACTAGCAAGGGGATGATATGATGGGTGCTAGTTATGAATAAGGAAAGATGATTGGGCTAAGGATGATTTATAGTTGATGCATTTTCTAGATTGAGATTGATAAAGTCATAAGATGCTAATAAGATATTGATTATGATATGATATTTGATCAAGTGGATTAGGATGATAGGATGATGTTAAGATGATAGGATGATATGGATATCTTAAAAACTTAGACCAATTTTCTTAATATGGGATGGGGTAGGATTAGGTGATGAAGGTGATTAGGAGAATGGAATAAGGATAAGTGTAATGATGAAATGATAAGGGGGAATGAAAGGTGGATGGTTTAGACTTGTATGTGACCTAAAAGCCAACTAGGATAAGATGAGGTGATGACTAGATGGGTGATGAAGGAAAAGTCAAGACTATTGATCATGTATGGATTGAACTAAGGTAGGATATGGATAATGAATCAAGATATGATTAAGATATGGCAAAGGATGATGAATGATAAGTGGGACGAGGGTATGATAAGAATAATAGAACAAATTATGTAAAAGGGGATTAGATTAGGATACATAATAATGATGATGGGGATGTAGGGTGATTAGTTAATGATAGGTGTACATGGTTTTACTTAAGATGAGATGATAGATGGAATATAAATAATAGGTGATAGGATAATGAGATGAGATAATGAAATAGATTTAGGATAAGGTGTAGGTGATGAGGTATGATTAGGATGTAATAAAGATGTGATTAAAAATATGTACAAGATAATGAATTATGTACAAGAAAGTAAATCAAGAATATACAAGGTGATGGGATAATGATACAAGATGATATGGGGATGATTAGGACTATAAATGAGGTGGGATTAGGATAGAATATGATATGGGGATAGTCAATAATATAGTGTGATTGATGGATAAGCTAAGGTCAAAGTGAGGTGTGATTGATTATGGATGAGGTGGTCTTATGATGATTGACTAGGATAATGGACAAATGTGAAAAATATGGGAGTCTAGTAGAATTTACAAGAGAATAAATGATGTACAAGATGATAAGATTGGGATATAAAATAATGATGATTAGGATGATCAATGATATGGGAATATGGTTAGACTAATATTTTGATATAGATGATGGAATTAGATAATGGATATAAGATGGTGATTAAGATATGTGAATGGATGCAATGGTGGGTAGATATGGTTATTGTACGAGGGGATAGAGACTAGAGGGTGATTAGGAAAGGATGGGGTGATGATAAAATAAGGGGATGGTAAGCGATGATGAGTAAAATGGCCTAGGATATAGTAAGGATAATAGAATGTACAAGAGAATAAATTATTTACAAGGGGATTATATTAGGATATATAATGATTATTAGGATGTGGGGTGATTGATAGGTGTATATGGTCTGAATTAGGGTGCGATTATGGATGGAATAGAAATAATAGGTGATGGGATAATGAGGTGGATTTAGGACAAGGTGTAGGTGATAATGTGTTATTAGGATATAATTAAGATGTGATTTAAAGGATGTATAAGAGAACAAGTTACGTACAAGAAGGTAAATCAAGAATATATAAGTTGATGGGATAATGAGACAAGATGGTAGGGGATGATTAGTACTATAAATGAGGTAGACTTAGGATGGAATGTGGATGGTGAGACAAGATAGGATTAGGATATGTGATGGGTTATGATCAGATATGTAAGGAGGTGATGTCAATAAAAAGATATGGGAATGATTAAGACTATGGTGTGATTGATGGAGATGGGTAATTTTTTTTTTGAGATGGTCTTATAACAAGAAATGACTAATCTAAGTTAAGATATGGGATAATGAAAAGGATATACAAGGAACGGGTGACAAAAGATATAGAAGATGATGATTAAGCACATATGTATAAGATGATGGTGTGATTATTAAATTGAGATGAAGACAAGATAGTATGGGATGTGTAAAAGGATGTACAAGGGAAAAATATATACAAGGGGATGAGTCAATATGAGGATAAGATAGGTGGATGAATGTATGATTATTATGAAATATGGACTATGTGGATAAACAAATTATAATGAAGGATGATAGTACAAGGATAAAATGGGTGAACTATGTGGGTATAATAGGATAAGTTGCATGTAAATGATGGATTATGAGTAAAATAGGATAATATGTAGATGATATGAATGTATTAATGAATGATAGTTGTGAAGGATGGACTATATCGATATAATAAATGTAATGTGTGGAGATAGGATGATATAAGGATACTATGGAAAGTGATAAGAAATGAGAAGGATGTGGGTGAAGATAAACATTATAGAGTGAAAAAGAGAGAGGATGTGATAAGGATAGACAATATGGAATGATTATGGGATGGAGGAATGAGATGCTGAAATAATGATGGGATAATGGAAGTGATCGTATAGGTTTCACACAAAAAGTATGGGTGTGGCTGACTTGGCTATCAAACAAAATGGGTCTTGACACAACACACAAATAGTTCTCACAAATACAATCCTAAATTATTAAATTATATAGGAGTGTAATGTGATGTACACACCATCTAAAAACTACACAAGGCTATAGGCTAGTGACCCATTACAAAATCAATTGAACCCTCTTGACCTTACTTGTACTTGATGGTCACTTGGGAAATGATACTAACACTAGTAGTGGAACACTTATTACAACCATAGTCCCCTACTCTATAGTATACAAAAGGATCTAGGGGAGTCCTCAATATATGTGATGGTACATTGGGGCATAATTATGTATAGGGTTTTGTCTAATGCCTAGTTTAGAGAATTAACTCTTCCCCTTCATGAATGACTTATATGGGGTCAATCTCTTAGCCTAACAATAATTATCCCTAATTGTTATATTCTAATGGAATATGGAGTTTGGTTAGTGTACGGTGATGAAATCCATAACACTAACACATATAGACTAAGCTTGTGCATGGGTGTCAATTCCACATCACATGCTATCCTAGGGTAAGGGGTAACAAATAGGCAATCACACAATATAATTAATTAACTAATCTAATTACCTATGTGTGTTTGGCATGATAAGACCAATGAATACATATAAAGAGAAATCAAAGATATATATACACACAAGATTAAATACACAAGCATTTACAAGAAAGTAGAAAGACAATGATATTCTAAAATTAGTGATCAAGCTAATGAAATGTAAGATAAAATTAAAAAATGGCACTCCCCTACAAGAACAAGGATTAGATATATGATGGGGTGCCAAAATCTCTAAGGGACTTACAAGTAAAGCGTTAGAAAAAATGATTCTTATAATAAACAATATGTTGGTCAGATATGCCTTAATAAAACACCCCTAAAATATCATGGCTTGGATCTATAACTTATTTATGGTGAACAGGACATGACACGGGGGTTTGGGGGTAGTAGCCCCCAATATGGTCAAGGGGAAAGGGGAAATTTGAGATTTTTAGGAGGATTGGAGTGACTAAAAATTCACAAAAATTGAATCAAAAAATGATCTCAAAAAAGACCAAATTAAAGGCAAAAAAATGACTACAATCTCGCAACTACACAATGTAAAATTATGACTAAAAGGATATATCATGATTGGGAGAGTGGAAAGATTGTAGATGTTAGCTAACCATGATAGTTAACTATAAAACCATGATATTTTGACAACCACATAGTTGGTAATAACAATCCCATGACTAAGAGAAGATTGATAGCAGTAGTTTTGTTATAAACCACAAAACTGTGACTAAAATTGACAAACCTACGATTGACAGAAAAAACATGAATGCTGATATTACAGACCTAGGCTAAAATAATATATATAAATGTCTTAAGTAAAGATAAGTTCAAAAACTAAAATAATTACAGGGCTTTATTTTAAATACAATTATTTTCATGATGAAAAATGCTTATAAGAGTCCAAATCTATCCTAGACTAGCCTAGATTAGCCTAATCTATAAAGTCTCTATTCTAACTAACAATCTCTCTACTTGTAGGGCAACCTCATGATTGAGGTAGTAAAGATATTTCAAGATGGGGCTAAATCAGCTTGTGGGATGTGCTTTTTTAGATGAATATACCTCCTCTTCATTCCTGTGACCCTATAAGACAAAAATACACCCCATATTAATAGTTGTCTTTAGATATAGAGAGGTGAGAATTTACATAGATGTATTTAAAAAAAAATCTCGACTGAAGAAAAAAGCCTCTATTTTTTATGACTTAGAGACCCTTATCACCCTCTTGATAGGACCTAGGGGTACTAAAATGAATATTTAAAGAGGAAAAGGGTAGTTTTTTACCAAGATAAGGTGACATAATAATATCATGATAAAGATTTACAATCTCACTATTACCAAGACAATACCATTATTCAAATAGTGGTAAAATTGTCAAAAATGTTTGGATAGTTGATTTATAAAGGATTCATGCTCTACCTTGCACATAGAATCAAAAAAATTACATAAGATACTCACAATAGCAAAGGGTTAGCACATAATGAGTTTAAACCTAAGACCAAATATAGTTTCAACAATATCATTACTAGAAAGGACAATAACACTATTCTTAGGGAAAACTCTCAGATTGGAAAATAAAAATAGATAAGATGAAAAGAGGAATACTTACTAGGGTGAGTTTGATAAAAAATGATACTTGGGCCTAAAATGATGTTTGGAAAGATCTATTGTACTCAATATGATTTTCCTCTTGCTGACAAAAATTGAAGTGAATATTGATGAGGAAGCAAAAAGTAATCAAGTTAAGAACCTTACTAGTTTATGATGAACAAATAATACCACTACTAAAAATAACAATATCACTACTTACAGGTCAATACCACTATTAGTAGAGCTACAAGATTGTTGAAAACCAATAAAATACACCTCTTGCCTCAGAGTGGTCTTTTCAACTCCTTTCCTACACATAGGTCAGATTACCAAGGAAAAATAGGCTACAAAAACATAGTGAGGTGAAAATCCAATGATAATATGAAATTAACCCCTATTTCCTATAATACCACTACTGGGATCTATAATACTGCTATTACTAGTGACATACCATAACTGATTTAGTGGTGGGATTGTCAAAAATAGATCAACTATCTTCATTTTAGAAGAATATCACCCTATCCTACACACAAAAAACAACACACCTACCAACAAGGACACAGTTAGCTTAGGGTTGTCAAGACACAAGATTCTCAACAAGGGATAATACTACCACTAGAATTGTCAATACCATAACTTGCAGGGCAATACAATAACTACCTTTCTAAAACCCCTAACCACTAATGGCCTTACTAACAATATCATGAGTTGGGATGACAATTCCACTTTTTGGGTTGATAAAACTAGTAGTTCTAGGGTCAAACCATGACTTTTTTGAATCATGTGAAAATAAAAAATCTAGCCTTGTTTTCACATCTAGTTGGTCCTATAATCACTTGAAAAGCTTCTAACAAGTATATTAGCCTAAATAAAGGGGGTGGGTCCCACCATGGTCACCAAAATGTGCACCAAATTTAGGATTTAAGAGATATTATCAAATGATAATATACAACCTAACACTAATGACACCAATAGGAAAGGATAGATAAAGTAAATCAAAACTAGTAAAATAATATTACCATGCTCTTTACCTCCTCATGCCTCAATTCCAAGATTCAAATGCATATGATCTAGACTCAAATTTGTTGACAAAATGATAGTTTTATTGAAGGATGTTTGATGCTTGATAATGGATTGATTATGGGATTCCTAGGATAATTTTGGCATGATTTTGGTATGATAATTCTAGATTCTAGATGGATTTTAGCAAAGTTTTCCTATAAGCTTTCTTCTTTTTTTTTCATGAAGGAGGAATGTTAGTTTTATAGATGGAGGGAGGGGAGATCAATTTCTAGGATTTGAACTTGGATCATGAGATCCAATGGCTAGGAATTATTTGAGGAATATTAAATCCCTTGGGGGAAACCTCTAAAAATAGAGGATTCTAGAACTTGGAGGGAAGTCTCCAATTTTAGAGACTTTTAGGGATAATAAGGATTAAGGGGATTAGATAGGGATTAGGGATCATAGGGTTGTTGGAATAACTAGGTAGTAGGTTAGTAGCTGGGTAGGTGGGGTTATAAGAATTTTAAATTCCTATAGATTGGATAAGTCAAAATTATATTAGGATAATGGGATATTAGGAAGAATTAATGAAGGGATGGGATTAATAAAGGATAATGGATGTAGAATAGTAGAAAGGAGACATTAGATGAATAGTTATAAAATAATATTAATAACCAAAATAAAATAGTTAAACAAAATTAGTGTCAACTAATAAAAATATTAGTTAACTATAATAGAGTGAGTGATTTTAGGTGCATACACCTTTATCATCATAAACCATGATCGTATCACATATTCATGATCAAAACCATAATCATAAACAAAAATCACACATCCATGAGCATAGCTATAATCAGAACACAATAATCATACTAACCCATGAACATCATAACCATATGTCAATCAAAACATCACATCATCATAATCATCTTTCACCAATCATCATAAACATCATCCATAATCACTACATACCTAAGTTAGTGAGTTTACTTAGATCTCATAAGCATAATAATAAAGCATAAACATCAAAACCATGAACCATAAAATTAAATCTATATATCATCATAAAGATTGTGTCATCAAAATAAAAAGTAAATATAATCATGTTCATCTCTCTTTCTAAAAAATATAGATCTCACTGCATTGGCTTGTAGGTTGGTATCAAAATCATATAGATATATCATATCATAAAATTATTCCCCTAGGGCACCACTATCACTTGCCCCTACTACACCATCATTGGCATCTAGTGCTGGTCCTCTTGAGGTGCTTGTCTATCTACCTACTAAATCATCCCACTGACCTAGAGTCACTACACCTACACCACCTACCAAGTTGGCTTTGTACTCACCCCATGATTGCTCCTCTATAAATTATGTTAAAATTATGGCCTCATAATATTGTAACTCCTCAACTATGGCCAAATATTATGCCATGAGAATATTTCCTAGTATTTATTGGTGTTATAGTTTCTCTTTTTCTCTATCTTAGTGTGTTGCTCTCTTGGGTTACCAAGCCTAGTGAAGTCCTAGCCTAGTCCCTCTCCCCTATCATAGTGGCAACTTGACCCTATAATGTCATAAAATAGCTTTACAATGTGGTCACTTATCCCTATAAATCTATGATATATTCTTGTGTAGTGTCTAGTGCCACTCTTACCTATCCATTAGGGCTACCTCCCTGTAACTATACCTATGGACCCCCACTAGCTAGATCCACATCCATGGGCTACCTACCCCCATCATCCCATCCAAAATCCTTAGCTACATAGATGGCCTTATATGATACCACATAACCATCAATAAAACAAACAATCATCTATCTTTGTTATAATAGGTAGCTCCTCATGATCAAAAACCACCTTCACTAGCTATAACACTTGTAGCAAAAACTTAAAATCCTCCCTCCTATACCTTAGGAATAGACCTAGAATCTCTTGTGTCAACCTGAATTGGTTGAGGACCCTATCAAAAGGGATGAGCTTTATCTCACCCTCTCTCCACCCAAAAATCCACATCTAACTCTGCATCGATAAAATATGCTAAGTGTAGTGGGCCCACCATATGAAGTTGACATACAACCTCCAAACCACATCTCTAGTAACCAAGGCCTCTAGTGTCTCCCTAAACCAATCAATATTCATTGTGCCTCCTCTAGCTCCTATAAGTGCATAATCACCCCTCCACTAAATGAATTGCACTCTAAAGTCCATCTAGGTGTACCCCTATCATGGCAGCCCCATCATTCTAAAAAATTTGATATGCTTGTACGCCCAATAATAAGCACAAAACCCACACTGATGCCATATCTCTGATGCACTCAAAACTCCCATAAATATCTCTATATATGAACTAGAAAAATTGGTACCCACCCAAAAATGGTCCACCCAAGAAACATTTCCACCAAATCACTTAGCTGTAGATAAGGAAACCATCCACTACTTGAATTTTGCAATGCAAAGTAAGAGACTACCATAATCATCATCATCATCAATTGCATGTCATCTCTATCCTTCTAATAAAATGGCCTATAACTGAACCCTCTAGCATGCCACCTGGCCAAGGCCTGATCCTTAGCATATAGGAGCTTCATATGCTCATCTCTTTCCTTACTCTCTATGTGATATATCAACTCCCCCTTGAATGGGTAACTATATGATCTTGTGTTCATCTTATAATAGGATGGTCATCTCACTCATCGATAAGAGGAAAGTGTTCATGGCTAGATCCCATATCTCAATGAGGGATAGCTTATTGCCACATCTCATGACATGTGCTGGTAGTGCATCATAGCACCAAGGCCAACCTCCTCCATATGCATCTAATCACCATTTATAATCCCTCCATGGATCTCCACAAAGATCTAAGGGACCTGATCTAGATCTGATCCCATGCCTATAAAATCTAAATTAACAAAACACACTTAGTTTTCTATCAACTACCTTACCCATGGATAACCTCCTTTCATCTCATTTCACCTACCTAAGGACAACTATTTTTCCCCATTCAAAATACATCATCCTCTTTTTTCTAACCTACCCTTAGTATTATCAAACATTCTAACTCAACATTAGCATCATTTACCCTTCACCTATTTTGCCTTAACTATATTTCTAAGTAAAACCAACACATTTTAAAATTCACTCTTGCCTAAGCCTTTTATCAAACCAACCTAACCCCTTAGTTGACCACTGAATATTAAATATTGATGGTCACTTTGTGTGATTTTTAACATTAAAACCCCTAACCTACCTACTAAAAACCAACACAAACTACTCCTTTCTCATAACCAATTACCCTAGCATGCTCTCTACCCTACCCCTAACCCACCTAAACTTTCAATTTCTATTTTTACCCTCTAATTTTAATCAAATCACACCAAAAACCTAAAAACTAGGTTAAAACCCTAAATCCCTCCCCTAATCACAAAAAAACTAACCACATTCAACAAACATTCAACCAAAATAACCAAATAAACTAATTTAATAATTCAATCTAACCCCTAACTCATTATTCAACCATCATCAATGAGGAATCCTAGCTCCTACCACTCAGTTGTATCCTCATCCATCCTATTTCCTTGGTCCCACACTATCCTAGTGTAATTATATCCTCAAATAATTAGTAATCAACCCCACCTCATCATCATGTTTTCACAAAATGCCAAAGTGCCAAGTGCACGAGAATCAGAGTATTCAAAGTCAAAAGTGAGAATGATATCTCTTTTTCACTTTGTATCCTCTAACATTTTAAGGTTTCACCCTAACCATTGATGGTGAGGGTGATCATTGATAGTCAAGTTTAAAACCCCTGACCATTGATGGTCAGGAAAACCACTTTTAATTTTTTTTGGGCACCAACATATTTAGTGCGACCTTTTAGAGATTACCCTTCTCCATCAAACCAACCTTTAGGGAACACCTATTCTCTGTAGACCAAACATGAACCATTGAAGAATACTCTTTACAACCAACCATCTAACCATGTCCACCTTGATGATTGGCCATTTTAGCCTAAACTATCACATATTTTATGATGACCTTGCCTTAGTCCTTTTGAATACAACAACTAACCTTTCCATGTTGAATATTTAAATTTACACCACTTCATGCACATCAAACCATTTGTGTTTTTCATGGTATCAATTCATATCTTAGATACCCATAAAAATACCAACCTTACCTAGGAGACTTACATTTACGAGTGTTCCTAGCCATCATTCCTAAATTCAATCATGTAGTCCACTTGTCACTTATCCTTATATAACTGACCTTATTTTTACCAACTATGACAACTTAGTCTATGCATGATCTTTAATATCATACTTAATCACATTTTGTGTGCATGTTTACACTTCAAATGCCTAGCCATTATCACCAACCTCATGACTCACCATCAACTGCTTATCAAACCCTGACTCAATTTTGGTTTCATCTCATTGAATCCTTGTTTGAGGGGTAACACCTCCTTCGATACTTAGGGAAACTAGATCTTTGATCCATAATCTATTTTTATTTTATAACTTGCTGACATAAACTACATAATAAAAAGGGGGAAAATATAGACACCAAAATTTTACACACTATAATTCTGAATGTTGAAACACCCATACATCAAACCATTACCCAACCCTTGACTATTACCCTAAATTAGGTTAGCTAATTAGCTAACTAGCTCACTAATTTACGCCTTTTTTCCCCACTTAACCTTTTTACTCAACCATTGATGGTTATCTTGACTGTTGATGGTCACCCTGACCATCAATGGTCAGAACCCTTCCCTAACACTTGAACAAACATAATACTAGTTGTGTACAAGCTAACACAATAAAATTTAATATATTAACCTTACCCATTACTAACACATAATAATGCACCGAAATCTATATCCTAACCTCCTATAAAATCTTCTACCTCCATCTCTCTTGGCATATAAAAGGAGGGGAGAAGGAGGTGAATAGGGATCCATGATCAATCTATCTATTGATACATAATCAAGCATTCTAGCATATAGGTAATCAAGCCATCAATCAGTAGGTTTCACTTCCAATAATTCAACAACTATAATAAAGAACTAACCTTTACCAAAATTGCTCTTGAGGCAAATCATTGTTACTTTACCAAAATTTCTCTAAGATCAACCATCTGTCATCAAGCAACAAATTAGGTACGTTATGTATTTCATGTTTCTATTTTTTTAGTTTCTATCTTCCTTACCTATATCAAACCTTTTTTCATCCTATCTCTTGACCCCAAAGCCTTAATAAGATCCCAAACACTTACTGACCCCTTTCTATAATCTAAATTAGACTCTTTTTAAAAAACTTTTATAACTTATAGGAATCATTCATGGTTACCTCGACTGCTAATGGTCTGTTAGGGTGTGGAGCTACAAGCTTCACCAAATGACCAAATGAGCAAGTTGTAGGATTCACACAGTAGCTGATGATGGTCAGGAGTAGACCAAAGGCTGATGGCATCAGTAGTAGATTGGCCGACGTCGATCACAAGCAGACTGGCAGGGACTGATGTCGGTCACCTGTGCGTCTAAAATCTATTTCCATGGATAGAACAGATTGTTTGCATGTAAAGATGAATTGTTGGTGTTGAGTCTGAGTTTATATTTTAATTAGAACTAATTTGAGCCCTTGATTAGGAGGTGCATCTAGTGGTTGTAATTGTATGCTCATGAATCTCTAAAGTTATATATTAGAGATAGATCTTCATAGTTCATAGATAGAGATATACAACTATTATTGTAGAACAATATTGTAAAATATATGTGTATCATTCTAGGTTGTTGGAATTGATTGTAATTGTGAGAGAGAACTCTTGAGGGAAAGAGATCTAGGAAGAGATCTATACATTTGAGAGAGGTGTGGAAGAAAAAAAGTTTCTTCAATTATAATTCCTTCTGTAAAGAGTTTAATACAAGTTTTCAGGGTGGTTTCTTGTACCTCTTATTCTTTGCTATTTTTGATTCTAGTTACTTATTATTCTGATTTAATTCCATGTTTAATTGCTTTCACATAGTAATCATATTGTTGGTTGATCCCCAACAAGTGGTATCAAAGCTCAGGTTCACTAACAGGTGGTTTAGATCTGTTTAGTGTGTATTGATTACAGGTTACTCACAGGTGTTTCTATTTGAGTGGGAGAAGCAATGGCAAAAGAAGGCAAACTAAGAATGGAGAAGTTTAATGGCAAGAACTATTAATTATGGAGAATGCAGATAGAAGATTATCTGTATCAAAAAGATCTATACTTACTGTTAGGTGGGATTGTAAAGCAGCCCAAAGACATGGATGATGACGAATGAGAAGTTCTTGATAGAAAGGCTCTTGGATCTATAAGATTGAGTCTAGCATCTACTGTGATATCTAATTTATCACAGGAAAAGTCTATGGTAGAGTTAATGACTACTTTAGCAAATTTATATGAAAAACCCTCAGGTTCTAATAAGGTATATCTTATGAAGCAGTTATTTAATTTGTAGATGTAGGAAGGTGGATCTGTATCTACTCATCTAAATGATTTCCATGGAATTGTAAATCAATTAAATTCAGTCAAAATAGTGTTTGATGATGAAATTAAAGCTGTATTAATCTTATGATCTTTACCTGAGAGCTAGCATAGCTTGGTAATGGCAATTAGTAATACTACATCTACTTCAAATATTTTAAAAGTAGATGATGTTTTTAGTGTAATCTTGAATGAAGAAATTTGTAGGAAAAGCACAGAGGAGACATCAGGGAATGTTTTAAGTTTTGAGGCTAGGAGAAGGCAAAAAGAGAAGAGCAAGAAAGGGAGATCAAGGTCTAAGTTAAAGATGAGAGGTAGATCTAAATCCAAAAATGGTAGGAGGATAGCCTGCTAGAATTGTGGAAAGATAGGGCACATAAGCAAAGACTACTGGTCAAAACCAAAGGAGGACAATCAGCATGAAGGTAAAGAAGAAGCAAAGGTGGTAGGTATTGTTACATAAGATGCTCTTATATTCTCTTTGCATAATAATATAGAATCTTGGGTTTTAGATTCTGGTGCATCTTTCCATGCTACCCCTAATAGAGAATATTTTAGTGACTATGTCCATGGATATTTTGGAATAGTTTATTTAGGGGATGATGAGCCTTGTAAGATTGTTGGCAAAGGAAAAGTGCAGCTGAAGATGTAGAATGGCAACACATGGGTGTTGAGAGATGTGATGCATGTTCCGATCTTGAAGAGGAATTTGATTTTTGTAGGAAAGTTAGGGGATGAGGGTTGTATAGTTACTCTCACAGCTGAATCTTGGAAGGTTTCCAAGGGTGCACTTGTATTGGCCAGAGGTAAGAGAGTAGGTATTCACTATTTATGTAATTTTATTACTGACAATTCTCCTTCTGTATTATCTACTTCAGATGTAGATGCTAAGTTGTGGCACCAAAGGCTCGGCCACATGAGTGAGAAGGGAATGACAATTCTTAAGTCAAAAGGTATGTTTCTAGATTTGAAAAGCATAGATCTAGAATTTTATGAGCATTGTATTTTTGGAAAGTAGAAGAGAGTAAGTTTTCTCAAGACTGGGTCAACAAAGAAGAAGCACAAATTGGAGCTTGTTCACATAGACGTGTGGGGGCCAACTCAAGTTGCTTCTATTGGAGGATCATAGTACTATGTTTCTTTCATAGATGATGCTACAAGAAAGGTATGGGTTTATTGTATTAAGAAGAAATCTGATGTTTTTGACATGTTTAAGATTTGGAAAGCTATGGTTAAGAATGAAATAGATAGGAGATTGAAGTGCCTGAGATCTGACAATGGTGGTGAGTTCTACAGCCACAAGTTTAACTGGTATTATTTTATGCATGGAATACGTAGGCAAAGGATGGTTCTAAGGACACCTCAACAAAATGGAGTTGATGAACGGATGAATAAAACAATCATGGAGCATGCAAGGTGTATGAGATTGCATGCTGGTTTGCCCTTAGAGTTTTGGGCAGAAGCTGTGGACACTGCAGTTTACCTAATTAACAGAGGACCCTCTACAGCTCTGGATGGTGGAATTCCAAAAGAGGCATGGATAGGTAAAAAGGTAGATCTCTCTTTTCTCAAAGTTTTTGGTTGTGAAGCCTTTGTGCACGTTGATAAGGAAAATAGAAAGAAGCTGAATGCTAAGTCTATGAGGTGCACATTTATTGGCTATGGCTCTGATGATTTTGGATTCAAGTTTTATAATCTAGGAACTAACAAGATAATTAGGAGCTATGATGTTGTTTTCAATGAAAAAGTGATGTATAGTGATTAACTCAAGAAGCTAAATCAATCTAGGTAGAGTAATGGAGAATTGGATAAAGTGACAGTCCAAAAAGAGCTCGTGGGTAGAAATAATCATAGAAAGGAAAACACAGAGACCAACATCTGCCAGGTAGGAATCGATGTCGATAATATAGGAACTAATGTCTATCATGTAGTGACTGACGTCAGCTAGGAAGAGACTGACGTCGGTCAAGTAGAACCGAAGATAGTCAGTTACAGGCCTGAAAGTGACCGAGGTCAGTCACTGTTAGAGAATTTGGGTAGACAGCGTGTTGTGGATGAGTCTTAGATACCCATCAAGAGGTCAAAAAGGGTAAGTAAACCTCCAATTTGATATTCCTCTTCATTATTCTATTTATTGCTTACTGATGGTGGAGAACTAGAGAGTTTTGATGAAGCAATACAGGTGGAATCTAAGGTTTAGTGGGAGCTATGCATGAATGAGGAGATTAATTCCTTAAAAGAGAACCAAACATGGGATTTGGTTGCGTTGCCAGCTGAAAAGAAGACACTGAAGAATAGATGGATCTATAGATTGAAGGAAGGTGAGAATGGAAAGATGAGATATAAGGCCAAATTGGTAGTGAAAGGATTTGCACAAAAACTAGGTATTGACTTTGGTGAGATTTTCTCTCTTGTTGTTAAAATGACTTCTATATGGACTGTATTATCTTTAGTTTCTATTGAGGATTTTCATCTTGAGAAACTTGATGTTAAGATAGCATTTCTTCATGGAGATTTGGATGAAGAAATATATATGGATCAGCTGGAAGGATATGAGGTCAAAGGTAAGGAGAAGCTAGTGTGTAGATTGAAGAAAAGCTTGTATGGCCTCAAGCAAGCTCCTAGACAATGGTATTTAAGATTTGACAGGTTTATGACTGAGCATGGCTATAGTAGATGTCAATCTGACCATTGTGTGTATTTTAAGAGATTGGATAATGGTAGATATATTATTCTATTGTTGTATGTAGATGATATGCTAGTTGTAGGATCACACATGGAAGATATCTTTGAGCTTAAGGTGAAATTAGCTCACACATTTGCCATGAAGGATTTGGGAGTAGTAAATAAAATTCTTGGCATGAATATTAAGAGAGACAGGAAAAATCACAAGTTGATTTTGTCTCAAGAGGATTATGTGAACAAGGTGTTGAAACAGTTCAATATGCAGGATGCAAAACTGGTAAGCACACCTATGGCTAGACATTTTAAGTTGAGTAAAGAAAAATGTCCTAATTCATATGATGAGGTAGAGTACATGAAGAAAGTTCCATATGCTTCCATAGTTGGAAGCTTAATGTATGCAATGGTTTGTACTAGGCCTCATATTGCCCAAGTAGTGGAAGTTGTAAGTAAATATATGGCCAATCCAGGAAAGGAACACTGGAAAGTAGTTTAGTGGATCTTTAGATATCTAAGAGGGACCAGTAGTAGGCATTTGTGCTATGGTGGGTCTAACACTTCTCTACATGGTTATGTAGATTTAGATATGGCAGGTGATTTGGATGGTAGAAGAAGCACCACAAGATATGTTTTCACTATTGGTGGAACAACAGTTAGCTGGATATCAAAGTTGCAGAAGATTATTGCCTTGTCAACTACAGAAGCAAAATATATTGTAGTCATAGAGGCTAGAAAAGAGATGATATGGATGACACAGCTCATGAAAGAGCTAGGAAAGGAGAAAGAGAGTTGTAGACTATACAGTGATAGTTAGAGTGTAATTCATTTGGCTAAGAATTCAGCCTTTCATTCAAGAACCAAGCATATATAACTTAGGTACCACTTCATTAGACAGGTATTGGAGGATGGTGAGTTAAAGCTGGAGAAGAGCCATACAGATAAGAACCCTACTGATATGTTAACCAATCCGGTTACAAAGGAGAAGTTGAATCTTCATTCAACTTTTGTTGGTCTTCATGATGAGTTTGAAGATGGAGGAGCTAGAAGATGTTGTTGTACAGGTACTGGTGTAGCTGTTTATCTCCAAGTGGGAGATTGTTAGGGTGTGGAGCTAAAAGCTTCACCAAATGACCAAATGAGAAAGTTATAGGATTCACATAGTAGTTGATGATAGTCAAGAGTAGACCAGAGGTTGCCAACGTCAGTAGTAGATCAGCCGATGTCAGTCATAGGCAGACTGGTAGGGACTGACATCGATCACTTGTGCATCCATAATCTATTTCTATGGACAGAACAAATTATTTGCATGTAAAGATGAATTGTTGGTGTTGAGTCTGAGTTTCTATTTTAAGTAGAACTGATTTGAGCCCTTGATTAGGAGGTGCATCTAGTGGTTGTAATTGTATGCTCATGAATCTCTAAAGTTATATATTAGAGATAGATCTTCATAGTTCATAGATAGAGATATACAACTGTTATTGTAGAATAGTATTGTAAAATATATGTGTATCATTCTAGGTTGTTGGAATTGATTGTAATTGTGAGAGAGAACTCTTGAGGGAAAGAGATCTAGGAAGAGATCTATACATTTGAGAGAGGTGTGGAAGAAAAGAAGTTTCTTCAATTGTAATTCCTTCTGTAAAGAGTTTAATACAAGTTTTCAGGGTGGTTTCTTGTATCTCTTATTCTTTGCTATTTTTGATTCTAGTTACTTATTATTTTGATTTAATTCTATGTTTAATTGCTTTCACATAGTAATCATATTATTGGTTGATCCCCAACATGGTCACCTTCAATCATTGATAGTTACCCAACTATCAACAGTCACCTTAACCACTAACGATCACCCTGACCACTAATGGTCATGATGGTAAGAAATAATAGCAAGTTATTTCTACCTACATATCCTCAACCAAATTCCACTTTATGTGTTCCTACCTGTTCAGAGAGACCTCACCTATTTCTTGAACCCACCTGACCTTTTTAGCATTAGTATCAACTTGCTATTTTCTTAAATAATCTATTTTCCTTTATCAAGCATTCATTTCCTCTTTCATTTCATTTCATTTCATTTCTTTCTATTATTTAATGTAAGTACTTTATCTTAATTTATTTCAACTTAAATGTTTTAAGAGTGTAGATTAATAGCCTCCTAGCAAGCTCATGCTTCTCTAATCTAGCTCACACTAGGAAATCTACCTTTATACCCATATACCAACCCCTTTACATGAGTGATTTATTATCTACAAGTTATTATTCCCAAGATAAAGAGGAACTCTTCACCATCATCTAGATCATGAATGCATAAATAAATAGGTTCTTCTACCACACCCTTATTACTAGTTTCTTACTTATTTAAATAGAAACAAGCAAAAATTGAGAGAAAAAAACACTACAAGACTTAGATATTGCATTACATTAATTTTATCAAATAAACCTTAATTTTTACTAACAAAGTTTTAGGAAGACTATTAAATTACCTCATAAAGAATGACAAATCTTTAAACTAGGTTATCAAAACATGACAATCAAGTTTTCACCTATATGGGCTGACATTTGACCTTAGGGGTTAAAATTCATCAAAAATAACCCTTCATGAAATCCTATTCATGAATGCTTTATGTTTGCTCCATATTTTTTGTTGTTGATGTAATTAATCACTCTAATCATTTTACTAATTGTTTGTGATTCTCCTCCCTAATCCCAATGTTTATCTTGTTGATGTGGACTATCTTTGAGCTTGAAGATGTATCCTTTCATTTTGATTGTTATATGTTTACTTTGAATCATGAAGTTTGGATCTTATTAAAAATATTGAGTATCTCCTTTATTCATTATTGTAATTTTTGTCTCAAATATTTATCTATCTCTCCTTGTTATACCTACTATTGCACATAAAAAAGTAGATAATAGAAATATAATTGTTTATTAGGTCCATGAGACCTATTTCCTATCACCATGATGGCTACCAAATAGATGGCAGTCAAAAAAATTGAAAGATCTTCTTTTATAACATTTGACTTCCCTTTCTTCCTTCATATGGGTTGTTTCTTTCATCTAAAACTTGCCCATAGTTTTTTCTAATTCAATTTTAGGCTCTTCATAGATAATCTTTGATTTCCCCTGCACATGCTACTTACTAAGCAACTTTTCTTTGCCAATGCCTTCTATGACAACCTCTTTTGACATGCTTACTTTTACAATATATTCTCTTGGAGGATTTTCATTACTCATTAACAAAAATTCATTATCAAGCTCATTAGTTTCCTCATTCATATAATCATCAAATGAATCCTAATGTTATAAAGGAAAATTAAATACCTTATTATCTAGATCAACTATTGTATCCTATTCTTCCTCTTTTAACAGTGTTTTAAAAACTATTGAATGATGTAATTCACATTTATTAATTCTATTTATGGAAGAAATTCCTTTTTTTGGTTACCAGCACCTTGTCATTACCCTTTTTTATTGTTCCTTATTATTTTAATGAATGGAGTATATGCTTCTCTCCTCTTGTTTCAAAAGTATAGGTATTTTTATGTACATCATGGAAAGCCTTCATGTCATACTACCATGTAATGTCTAGAATAATATGAAAAGCATCTATTTATACCACATCACATACTAAAATTATACTCTATACTATTTATTTACAAAAAAATCATGGCCGTTTTGTAACCATGATAGTTTATAAGGAGTAAGATGATCTACCTTTTGCAAATTCAGTTTACTAACCACCTCATTAAATACCATATTATTAGTACTCCCAATGTCAATAATGACTTGACAAAACTTACCTTACACCTTGCATATGGTCCTAAATAGGCTTTGTCTTTGTATTGGTTATGCATTTGTCTCTTTTGGCTTGGGAAGCACCTTATCCATTAGAAATAATCTTCTCCTTTTAGTTTATTTAGTTGACCCTATAATTTTTTAATTTTTAGCTTGTAAGATTTTGTGAGCATGATTTTATTAATCATAATTTGAGACTTCATAAGTACTATGGCCAATTTTATGATTTTTATAAAATTTACCTCCAAAGAAACCTTTTTTACCTTCTAGATAGAATGCTATTATTTTGTATGGACAATCTCCTCTTGAGTTTTGAGTTTGACTTGAAGGTGTGATTTTTTTCTTCATGACCCTACATGTTTTCACATACTGGCTCTTATCTTTGAATTACCATCTCTTTTATTTTGGAATCCTACTCATCTTTTCTTCTACTTTGAGTGCAAACTGATAGGCTTCCTCCATTTTTCTAGAAAAAATAAAGGAATTTCATCCTGAGTACTAAATTTTAAACCATAAACATACATGGATACCTTCTCCATGCCTTCTTAAATATTTCATATGGTCAGTCTATAAAACTCTACAGTACATTCTTTAATTGATAAATTTTTGAAGTTTGAAGTTTTAAAATTTCCTAAAGAGATTAATTTTATAATCTATACATATAAACTTAACCTTGACTTTAGCCATCATGCTATCCTATCAAGTAACACTATATGCTTAATTTTATTTACTATATTATTGTATACTACATCCCATCATAATTATGTATGTCCTTTTAGCCTTATCACATCAAAATTCACTCTTTTATCTTCATACACAATTTCATAATCAAAGTACTTATCTAGAGTGTTTATCCAATCTACCATCTCTTCTTCATTAAATTTACCATCATACATGGGAAAGTAAAATTGAGGTTCAGTAATTATCTTTTAAATCACCTTTACAAGTCTTTCTTCTTCACCTTTTTGCTTCTCTAATGCTAATGTATCTTCTTATAGTTCTACATCATCATCACTGATGTAGCCTCCTACATTACCTCTTCTCTGTGTCATTTCCATTATTTACAATCATTCTTATATGTTTCTCACTTCCTTGGGTTACCTCCAATATTGTCTTCAACATCTTTCTATCCTCCTTGGGTCACCTCTAATATAAGTATAGTCAAATATTTAGCTTAGGTCAAATATACACTTGAGTGTTTGAACTTGATAAAAGACACTTTCACTTTGATGAAAAATAGGGATTTAGCTTATTATAATGATCTACCTGAAACAATATCCTTCAATAATCTCCTAAAACACTCTCATACTTATAGTTATCAATGACTCAATTACTTTATATCTTTAGGTCATAAAAAATTTCAATACTTCAAACTCAAGAATGTCTCAAACTTGGAAAATGGGGTTTTCACTCCTAATTCAATATAAAATGTTTAAAACCAACTAAAATTTGAAAATATTACCTGAATATGAATTATATTATAACCATAATAATTTATTCCTATATAGTAGGTTGAAAATCCAAACCTCAAGAAACACATACCTAAATTCCTTTACTCTTTCTTAACTTGATGAGCACTTACAACTATCTCAAGAACAATCTTGCAAATAATCATTTCTCAAAAAATATTTAAGGAGTATCTTGGTTAATTGATATGAACCAAAAATTCAATAATATACTTTATTAAATAACCATGCAATCTTTATAATACTGATAAAGTCACCAACACTCAGAAAATATTACTTATGACTAAACTACTATACTAATTAATAAGTTCTATTGACCTTGGGAGATTTATTAATCTTCTTTAATACCTTCAATAAATTACTCAAGAAATTATTAATATGTTTTTAAACTATAATTTTTTATCAGAAACCAATACCATTTGTTGGTTTCTCAAGAAATTGAACTCAACAACAAACTTAATCTTCTAGGCTAAACAATCCTAACCTTCCATATTAAAAGTAATTAGCTCAGAAAGAGTCTTTTGGCCATTTTATCATTGGCAGATAGACCTTATAGGATAAATTAATCCCAAATATTCCTAATGAAATGGTTTTATATATACTACCATTGAATATTTCACTAAGTGGGTGGAGGCTATTCCCCTTATTTTGACCAAAGTAGACAAGATTATTGATTTTATTAATCATAATATTATCTATTACTTTGGTGATCCTCATAAGATTATTATAGATAATGGAAAATATTTATGAAATAAGTAATTCCAAATACTTTATGATTATTTTAAAATTAATCTAAGTTTTTATTCACCTTATTATCTGTAAGCCAATGGATAGGTTGAAGCATCTAATAAAACCCTTATCAAAATGCTAACTAAAGTAGTCAATAAGGCCAAAAAGAATTGGCATATTCACATTAATCTCACCTTATAGGATTATATCACTATCATTCAAACCCATATGGGTGATACCCATTTCATTTTGGTCTATGTCACATAAGTTATCCTCCCTCTAGAATTACAAATTCCTTCTCTTTGGATTTATATTAAAGACATTGTTTTTGAAGAGGATGATCATCAAGAGTAATTAGTATATATTGACCTATTAGATGAGTCTGAATCCATGGCCCTAGATCATCTCCATATATATCAATAAAAAATTAAATTTTCATATATTCAACATTTAAATTAATGAGAGTTTAATATTGTAGACCTTGTCCTTCAAGAAAATTAACATGTCACAAATATGGAAAAGAGTAAGAAAGAAAAATTTTATACAAATTGGATTGGACCATATATTATTACTCATAAATATGGATTTGGGGAATATAATTTGGCCTCTCTTGAAGGAAAACCAAAATGTGAAAATCTTAATGCTTTGCATTTGTGTCCTTTCTATTGTTAATAAACTTAAAATAAACTACAATTCGAAAAGGTTATCCTCCTTTGTTTTAGAAAAGACTAAAACCACACCTCCCATCACTTAAAAAATATCCAATAATGATAAATAATCATGTGGATATATGGTATCATACCTACCCTAAAATTCAATATGAACACCCCAGCTCTATTCATAGTATGTTATAAATGGACAAACTTCACATGTAATAGGAAGGAACCCCAAATCATTATTTCCCAAAATCTCTCACCTAAAAAGGTTATTTTAGGCATTGAACTATCATTTTGTGTAAACATATTTGTCTATAAAAGTTATCCTCGGTTACCTTAATCAAAATTAGTAATCTAGTATTAAAAACCTTAAATATGTATGATGAAAATTTGAGTAATTGGAATTTGATTGTGCAAAATATATAAAAAAATCACAAGTATATTATATACCATTAAAATTGAGAACCATTAGATCAAAATTATATAAAATAAACCTCTAAAATAATATTCTAATTTAAATTTTCCAAACCAATATTAAAACAAAAAGATTAAGTATTAATAGATGGAGATTTTTTACATGTAGACTCAAAATTTCAACATGATATTTTCTTGATCAAAAGACTTGGATGATAGTTTTATATAAGATTTTAGCATGAACGATCATGGATTTTATAGTTAGTTCAATGGAGGAATGAAGATGTTTAAATAAAATAAAGAGGGGGGATTAAAAATGAATTAAGAATTCCTTAGAAGTGTAAAGAAATAGAGTCTTGTAGAGAGGAAGGGATAAGATATAAAGGATTCTAAATTGGAGAATTATAGATTCCATTTGGTGGATAATAAATATTAGTAGGTGATTAGGTAATATGGATGTAGGAGAGCCTAGGAGTAGGCTAGGGTAGGTGGGATTAGAATTTAAAATTCTTATATAATGGATAAGTGGGATTAGTTAGTGGATAATATGCAACTAGGTGAATTAATTTATTTGTGGGATATGAATAATATTAGTGGATAAAGAATAATGAAGGGGGATGTTAGATAAATGACTATAATGAGTGATAGTAGGATTAAATTAGAAGGGATAAATGATATTAGATGAGATAAGTGAAATTAGTGTGAACTAATAATAATATTAGTAAGCGAGAAAATTTGGATTTATACATTTTACCCCTCTTTCAATGGGCATTATACGTGGATGAAGTGGAAGGAGTAATAGTATTTCAAATAAAAACCATCTCATAGATGAATGTTAGTTCATTATGTTAGTGGATACATTATTTCCTCTTGATGGGACATGTGGGGAAGAATGAGATGAATGGCCACTCAAAAGAGGAAATTAGGGGTGGGGTGCGATGAATAACTGAGGGGATGTGATGCTAAATGTGTGATAGATGAACTCAACCTAAACAATGAGATAAAATGGATGATTCACATGGAAAATACATATTCACAAAGAATTTAAATGATTGTGTCATGATTGTTAACACATCACAAGGGGAAATTAATCGTAACATGATAATGATAAGGCCATAAAATTTAGACAAATCCTAGGCAAGGACACATACTAGGGAAAGATGCAAACCAAGATAGGAATATTTGGATAATATTAATTATGAGTGTAGTTCAAGGTTGAATTAAATTGATATGATGATGAAAATGAGAGATAATAAAGGATATGATCAAGTAACCAAATATGAAGGTGAATAATTGGATTGCATTACAAAGAATCAATAAGCCATAATGTGATTAATAGTGATGATAAAGTTACATTTTTCAACATTACCCAATCAAATGAGGATGTTATAAAATTTAAATGATTAATTGACTAATAAATGATAATGGAAGAAAATATGGATGTTTTGATTTATTAGTCCCAATCCACAGGTGTGGGTGATTGACAAAAAGATTAGGGAGATGATTATAGGGATGGTGATTGATTTATAGACTAATTGATTAATGATTGATGTTATAACTCAAGGATTTGATGCAAGACTTAGGGATAATAAGGGATAAGAGAGTGGCCAAGATGACCTTAGGAACACCATGTGAATGAGAACTACCTAAAGAGTCTAAAAAGACCTCAGGCCAATGTATTTTAGATTAGATGACATATGACAAGAGAGACTATATGAGGAGTATGATGATAGATGTTTGACATGGTAGCTATTTAAACAGAGGATGAAACTTAAATGTTATACATGAGGACTAATATAAGTAATTCTATTTTAGATGAGTAGAATGGGATGATAAACCTGATGATGAGATGAAGATGATTTGATAGATTAGGATAAATGATCAAGCCAAAATTTCTATAATAAGGCTCATCATAGTCTATGCAATATGATATAAATATAACACTAGGTAGTATACCCCATGATATAAGTATGACCAAGATAATTTTTCCAAAATTTATAAAAAGAAAAGGGTCATATGATAAACTCTACATTATTGAGGGTACTTTAAAGCATCATTATAACTTTTGGTGTCATCATAGTAACTTTAGTGCCCAATAGACAAAAATATGCATGATTAAAAAAATAAAAACATAAGACAATTAGATATATACATGATAAAAGACATGAAAATAGTTAAAACAAGTAACACACAAAAGTATCTACATGTAATGTCATTATGTCTAATGTAATGGTCCTACTGAGAATTGATGGGCTAATTAATTAGGTGATGAATTGGACTAAGTTAGTTATTATTATCATGATGTGAATGTGGATTGAGGATATGGATTAGGATAAGGATACAAAATATTAATAGTATGTTGAAACAAGACAAGATGAAAAAATGATAAGATGGATAAGACTTTAGATAGGATGACTAAGATATGTAGGACATATGACAAGATAACTTAGATGTTTCAAGTTTTTATGTATTTATACTTTTTTAGGGATTTTAGGACATGCATGTACACTATACAAATGTGGTTACTAGAAAAGGGAATACTAGGCCTAGTAACTAAGATAAGGATACATGGAATAATGGATGGGATGACAAAAATATGAGGGTGATGCTGAAAAGGGGATAAGGAAAGATGGACTAGGGATCACTAATGACCACATCATGAAATAACCAGATGTATAGTTACTTGAGTTTCTATTAGAGGATATGACATGATGATTCTAGAAAAATTTCAAGACATATTCCACTCCATTACAAAGGTCAAGGTGGGAAATAATGATTGACATAATGGGTCGCAAGATATGATGGTAGATAATGGCTAGGAATAATGGATAGAGGGATATGACATGGATGGGATTATTTAGATTTTTCCCCTAATTTTAGAGGTATAATATAAATAATAGATTATTTTACCATGATGTCAAAAATTGATTTTTATCATGGTACTTGACCAAGGAGCCAAAAGTCTTATTTTCACCATTAGAGGGATAGAGGGATATGACATGGATGGGGTTATTTAGATTTTGCCCCCAAGTGTAGAGGTATAATATAAATAATAGATTATTTTACCATGACCTCAAAAATTGGTTTTTATCATGGTAATTTCCAAAGGAACCAAAAGTCTTTTTTTCACCATTAGATGAATGATTTTTATTTTGATAGCATCTTAGTTTATTAGAGGTAGGTGAGATGCATAATGAAAATGATTTATTGATATTTTAACTAACATTGATTCTAAGAATATGTGATATTTGGATCGTGTTGTCACTATTAGATGTATTCATGTCCTTGTGACCTTTGACAACTCTTGATTGAGACCCATTCAAACATCTATATTAGGTGCCTTCATCACCCTTACAAGAGATAATGTTGGTCGGGTGTGTGCTATAGGGAATGGATAGATTCAAGGTTTGTATTTGATGGTAGAGTATAGATCTTAATTATATGATATGATCATGATAGGGAGGTAAGATGGATTATTGGAGAGTGGGACTATTAATATCACACATCATTGGAGATATTGGACATTCCACATTTTATTGGTGTCATATGATAAAAGACTATAAGAGATCCAAGACTTTTAGACTATGTAATTCTTTGATCTAATTATTTGAGTGATTGTGGGTCTTATTGATAATGCTTTTGACATTGTTTTAATTTTTAAAATTGATTATTTTTTGACTGCTCCTTGGTGCCTAACTTTAGGATTCAACAAAGAAGAATCACCTTTAACTTGATAAATGATGACGATTTTGAATTTGATGGTCCTTGAGTGCCTCAAAAAGGGTTTCACTAGGGGAAGGTAATTTTTTATTAGGCTAATGATTTTACATTTCTTGATTGTGAATTATGGGATTGAAGGTGATTAGATCATCATGTATGAATTTTTGAATATGGTCTTGGACCTTATTATTTTTATCACATGTTATATTACTCAGGGAAGAATTCAATAATGTATATGCCTCTTCATCCCTATGGAGGGAGATGCTTAAATAATAATTGATAAGAATAATAGGGTATATGATGGATGGAGGTTGGGATGATGGTAAGACAAGGTCAATAAGTGGTGATTGGGTAACATGGTCCTCATAGGGGTTCTTAAGGGACCTAGTGTTGACATCAAAGAATATATCCTTAAAATCATCAAAAAGATCAATAAGATTAGCTATAGTACATGCATCCAAGGTAAGATTAGATTATTTTTGATAATATTCAATAGATAAAGCCTACCAAATTAATGTTATGAATCCATCATCCTAATTAGGATTTAAAGGTATGCATGGTGATTGATTATCATCCAAATCAGAGGTATTTTCAAAAGGGAAAGCATAGTCATCATCTACTATAATAACTATGAGGGATGATGTTTCTAATGAGGATACTAGTGTTGAACATGAAATTGATGTAGATAATACTTGTATTGAATCTAATTCCAACTTTGATGAGGGTGTAAGTGACAATGATGAGGCAATATTACTAATATAGGAGTCATTATCTATAAGTAGCATCTTAACATGGGGTTTTTAATGTGATAATGGGGAGATAATAGATTCAACAAAGATAAGGCCATGGAAGAATTCATGAGAGACATGAGAACTTGGTTCATGAGAAATAAAGTTATTTTTTGGAGGATTAGTTAAATATTGGGGGACCATGGAAGATGGATGTGGTGTCTTAACCATGGTTTGGAAATGAAAAGGCTTGATCATGTTCAGTAATGTAATCTTGGCATTCCTCTTCTTATTCACCCTTATGTGTAGACCCATCTGATTCATTACTAATTTCCATGTCACCATAGTTAATGAGATCTTGGATATAGTTTTATAAATTATGACATTGATCAATAGAATGCCCTTAGGTTTGATGATATATATAGTATTGGTTTGATTTATACCAAGATGGCTAAAGATTAGTGGGATTAAGATGTTGTATGGGTGGATATATCATCATATCATTGGCAGTAAGTTAGTGGAAGAGGGATTCTAAGGATATAGGAAGGGAAGTATAGGGCCTCTCTTCTCTTCATGAATTGGATGTGGATGCATTAGAATTTAGATCTTATGGTTGTTGACATGACTAGGTGCATGGATGAGTAGTAGATTAAGTGGCTAGTATTGGATTCCCTTTTCTAGTGTATGAAGAGGTAAATGACTAGTTATGATAAGAGGGTGGAGGATTTAAATAGGACTATGTGGTGTGAAGACTAAGAGTTGTTGAATGTGGATGGGTGTTGACTAAAGGTAATGTTGGCTAGATGGAGTTGAAGTCTATAAGACATGGAGTGTTCATCTCAAGGAGGTGAAAAAGGAACATATCTATATTAGCAATGAAACATTACTCAATCAAGGTATTTAAAAATCTATTTTGGATGCTATGGATTAATATGGGAGAAAGTAATTATGATGTGCTTTTTTAGCCTTGATCAACATGTATGGGGGATTAAATAGAAATATTAAGGGATGAAGACAGAATGTGTGGAACAAATTTGGATAAAAAGGCTTGATTTAGTCCGATCTCAAGTTTTATTAGATATTTTGATGTGTTGTGATGCTCAAAAATATAAGAGAAAATAAAGTAGACAAAATTATGATGTGAAATAAACTTTGATGATTTTAATTAGATTTGAATGGGTGTAATATGACAAGCTCTAAGATTTGTCAAGGGCATAGACTTGCCTAAGAGATTAATTTTGACTAGGGATTGATTAAATTAAGACTAGATCAAGACTAAGATGATCAACTCAAATAAGATGAGATGAATTTATTGATAAATTTATAGGATTGTGATTATGATTCAAACATGATTATACATAATCAAACTAATGATAATGACCTTGATATGACAAGGATGTTCTTCCAACATGGATGAGGACCAAAGTATGGCTACAAAATTGATGAGAGGTCTAGTATAGACAAGGGGATGAATTAGGTTAGACTATAATTAGGACTAGATTGATAATATGGTGGATAGGGTGACTATATAAGATAAGGTAAAGATAAATGACCAATTTAGACTAGGAAATTGAGTAAGTCTAGGTGATGTAATTGGGTGGAATTAGTTTTATGAGACTAAGGATGAATAACATGGAGTTAGACTATGCTAAGACATGATATAAGGATGATAAGAATTAATTAAGATATGTATGTAGTGGGGATATGGCCAGTGTGAGATGGATTAGACTAGACTAGACTAGGATATGACTAAAATGAGAGGGGTGATGAAAAATGAAATAAATTTAAAAGGAAGTTCAAATGTGCAATGAAAAAATGTAAAATAAGATATTGATAAGAATATATAAGATGATATAATGATGAAAAAAGGATATACAAGATGAAAATACATGAATGAGACATAAATAGGTGTGTATAACCTTAGGTGAAAGGCTAGCTTGGATCACAACAACACATGTCTAGCATGACACTCACCAAATAAAAAAACCATAAACCTATGATTAGTAAACTGATTTGGGTGTGTAACTAGATGACTACACTATCCAACAGATTCATAGGTGAGGTTATAGGTTGGTGACTTGTTAAGTAATCTCCCAAACCCTCTCAAACCCATCTACACATGATGGTCACATAGGAGCTAATATTGACTCTAACAACAAGTCAACTATTATAATTGATGGTCCTAATATAAGTTGAATGGGATTTTTATGGGTGTCTTTGATATATGCAAGGTACATAGGGCTCAATTCTATATAAGGTCTTGTTTAATGTTTGGTTTAGAGAGTTAACTCCTCTCCTTCATGGAAGACCCATATAAGATCAACCATTTACCCAAATGATAGTTGTCCCTAATATTTATACTTTGTCAGTATAGGTCAGGGTTGAGTGAAAATACCCCTTATGCCAAATGTAGTTTGGGACTTGCATAACCCTTGGAATGGATCAAATTTATTTGCAAATGATCCTTAAAAATGAACTCAAAAAGGAAAAATTAAAGACACAAATGAATGCAAAATCATAACTAGAGAAGGAAAAATTGTATATACACATTCACATAGAGTTAGATTTTTAAAATTGATTCTAGAATAGGCAAAACCATAGCTTATTTTCAAAACTTCCTATAACATAAATGTAGTTTTATAAATGGTTAAGTTGATAGTGATTATGTAGCTAGTAATAATCACTCGAGGCTAATGCAATACCATAAATATAAAAATCAATACCATAACTTCAAGATATGTAGTTTTGTAGAGAGTTGGCTTTTTGTGACTATGCAAATAGGCAAAATTGTATGTGGTCAGTGGAAAAATGACTATGGGAATAAAAACCACCTACCATGATAGGCAAATTTGAAACTAATAAGAAAAATGATAGATTTTGAAGTCGATTATAAAATAGGTTATTTACAAAACATATTTTTTATTAAAATAGGCTTATATTAGATTCTATTAGGTGGATGCATAAAAAATTTATCCTCTGTCAAAATAACCTATAGATAGTCAAAATTGGCTATATAGATCAATATCACTTATTTCAAGATGTGGTTTTAAAAAAGACTAAAAATTATAGTGTATACAGAATATACAAAAATTGTTGATGAGAATAAAAGACTAGAAAAATATATAAAAGCCTAAATATTTAAGATTGAATCCAAAACACCAATAATTATTATTTATTTATTGTGAAAACTACCTCTATAGTTATCAAAATTACCTCTAGGATTCAAAACTAAGTTTGTGGATAGGTGTATTATAGTAGCTGGTCAAAAGGGGGATTTTAATTATATTTGATGTTATCTATGTATAATCTCTTTCTCCCTATAAATAGATGACAATTAGATAGAGATAATGAGATTAGCAGTTACCAAAAACCATAAGTTAAATTAGTGATTTTATGTCTATATCAAAACCACCATTTATAGAGGCAATACTGACACTATTATTCAAAACTACTACTATGGATAGGTAGTATTATATAATATATTCAAAAGGAGTATTTAAGGAATGCTAAAATTATTTGAGCAAAGCCCCCTTTTCCTAAAGCATATAACAACCATGTAGAAACAACCAAATTGTCATGTAACAAAATCATAAGATCATGTTAGTGATTTTATGATTGGGACAAAATCATATTTCATGAAGACAAAAATGCATATATCTTTCAAAATCACCTCTGTCAAGAGGTGTTTTTAAAAGGTTACAAAATCTACCAAAAAAAGGTTAACTACTAATGGTCTAGGTTGGTAGTTTGTTTAAAATTGTAATTGTCAAGGTCAAAATCACCTATGTAAAATTTGTTTTTTGTATAATAATACCAAACTTCACCTAGAACACAAGCTTTTTGAAAATTTAGAGCCCAATATTATTCAATTTGACCCACAACCTTGAGCAAACACACTCAAAGTATAAAATTTCAACTTAAGAGGAGGGATCCCACTATGGTCGCTAAAATGTAGGGTGAAAATTTGAGCAATTGAATTTTGATTATGCAAACTATATAAAAAATTCTCCAATATACAATCTACCATTAAAATTGAGAACCATTAGATCAAAATTATATAAAATAAACCTTTAAAACAACATTCTAATCTAAAGATAAATATTCCCAATCAAGAATCAAATAAAAAGAGTAAGGATTAATACATGGAGATTTCTTACAAGTAGACTCAAAATTTTAGCATGATATTAGCTTGATCAAAATACTTAGATGATATTATGATAGACTTATTTTATAGAATATTCTAACATGAAGTATAATGGATTGTATAGTTAGTTAAATGGAAGAATGGTGTTTAAATAGAATAAAGAGAGGGGATTAAAAAGAAATTAAAAATTCCTTGGAAGCCTCTAGAAATAGATGCTTTTAGAAAGGAAGGGATAATATAGGGAAGATTATAGAATTGGATAATTATAGAATCAATTAGGGTAATAAATAAAATTAGTAGGTGATTAAGGACTAGGAATGTAGGATATCTTAGGAGTAGGATAGTGTATGTGGGATTGACTTTAAAATTACAATATAATGGATAAGTGGGATTATTTAGAATATAATAGGGAATTAAGTGAATTAATTGATTTGTGGGATAGGAATAAATGTAGTGGATGAAGAATAATGAAGGGGGATTTTATATAAATGACTAGTAGGTGTGATATTGGGATGGGATTCCAAGGGATAAATTATATTAGATGACATAATTTAAATTATTGTTGACTAATAATAATATTAGTGATGATAAATAAAGTGATAAAATTTATATGTATACAAAATCATAGGAGAAACATTATATACTATTCCCTTAAAGGATAATTATTCATAAAAAGGCATAAAATCACAAGCTGATCCCTTGAAGGATAGTCGTGCAAGAATATATCCTATATTATAGACCACTTCCTTGAAGTATGGATATCTAAAGTAGAAAATACACTATAAAACCTCCTACATTGATTAGTTTTATATAAATCATGTCTCTAAAAGAAAATACCTAAAAGAAACTATAAAGTGTCCCAACAAAGATTCCCACATTGATCAACTTTCTCAAAAGTCTTAAGCTTTTCACATTTATCAATCTACATGGAAGTTCTATGGTTATCCTTAAATCTCTAAAACACAAGATAAGACTTATATTCCTAAAAAAGTGAGCTTTGACCTACATCATGTGAAAATCAAAGCCATATTAACTCCTGTCTAAGGGGTCATGAACTTAATTGACAAATATTTGTTAAAAGTAGTTATTAATAGTAAGACAAAGGATGCACATGTAGATGCATAAATTTGTTAAAAGTAGTTATTAATATTAAGACAAAGGATGCACATGTAGATGCATAATTTTTTTTATCTTTGGTTAGGGTCTAGTATAATAAGGAGTCTTAAAAACCTCCATTATTCTTTATCATAATCATTAAAAAAATTAATAAAATTATCCATTGTTTAATATCATTATGTATCCATAAATACCATTAATGTCAAGATTTAAAATCATTAATAATTGTAACATATTCCATTATTATCACCCATAAAAACAAAAATCAAAATGTAAAATACATCATTTTTTATCATTATATGAATCACATAATAAATCTATAACTATGGCCAAAATTAAAATATAACACATAATCTAAATCCATAAATCACATCACATTAACACATAATCAAAAAACATATAATTCAATGCTAACTCATGATAAAAAATCAAGAATTTGTATATATAATGAAATGCTAACTCATGATAAAAAATTATGAATTCACATCATCTAAAGTATCACAGTATAATAATATACAAAATGTCTCTCTGGCTAGTATAATGAGTAAAAGATAACTACTCAGTAAAATGAATAAGAATCAAATGGATGTTCTCACTATCTCCACACCTCCCTCTATCCCTTCCTCCATCCCATCCTCTATTTCCCACTCTATCTTTTCCATTTCTTCCCTGTGGTACACTTGTGTCAAGTAAGTGGTCCACTTACTTTCTCTTTACTTTGATTGTAAAATTAGAGTTTTATTCATTTTGATAATCTCTTTATCTTTCAATAAGAATATCCTTATCTATATTGATCGTGAAAGACCAATTATCAACTCTTAATATTTGAATGACTCAAACATTCAATGTCTGAACATGACAAAAGACACTTTAACTTTGATGCAAATATGGCATTATATTCTTGGGATGATCTACTTGAAACAAGATCATTCACTAATATCCTAAAACACTTAAATACTTAGAGTTATCAAATATTTGATTGAAATTACTTTATATCTTTAGGTCATGAACAATTTTAGTTCTCCAAACTAAATAATGTCTCAAACTTGCAAAATGGATTCATCATTCCTAATTTAATATTCAAGGTCTAAAACTAGCTAAAAGTTGAAAATATTCTCTGACTATGACTTATAATACAACCATTATCATTTATACTTGTATATGAGGTTGAACTCCAAACCTCAATAAACACATACCTAAATTCCCTTACTCTGTCTTAACTTAATGAACACTTATAGCTTTCTCAAGAATAGTCCTTCAAACAATAATTTCACACAAAAGATTTATGAACTACCTTGGTTAATTGATATAAACTAGAACATCAATAATGTAATTTATTCGATAACCATGAAATGTTCACAATACTTAAAAAGTCACCATCACTCATAAAATCTTACTTATGATTGGAGTAATACAATACTTAACAAGATTAGATCTTCTTTTTGAAGCATGACACCATGACCATCTTCTAGAACCTCATATTTGAATAATGATTTATTTCTTTCTTCTCTAAATGGATTACCAATGAATATCTCTTCATAAAACTCACTTGAAGCATATTCCTCACACTCTTTTTACACCTCACTTGTAGCTGCAACCTCTTCTTCATTTTCTTCCCATAAAATAGGTTCCTGTTTAAGAAGGGAGATGGTGGGAAGGTGATGAATAAGTTCATGATTTGGAAAGTGAGTATGAGGTATGGTAGGTGGATCATGAATAGGCTTGGGGATGGAAGGATATTTATTTAAAATTGAGACCTTAGGAGTAGAATATTATTGTAGGAACCCTTGGAGTGATAGAAAGTTTAGTGGGGTTCTGAGTGCCTCATCCTTATCAACAAGTAGATCATCCTTATCATAAAATTATTGAGGTTCTTAAATAGCTACAACTTGATTTTAAACCTTCTCAAATATAATATCCTTCTTATCTTGAATGCCTTCTTGGATATACCTCTATGATGGAAAAAATTTGGGTTCTTGACGAGAGGGTAATGGGGTCAAGGTTTTATTTGATTTCAATCTCTTTATCTTGGATCTCTTCCTCTTTATTTTCTTAAGACTTCACTACTTGGTTCTGATTTAGGATTTTGACACTAGTAGGTTCTCTTGTAGATTTAATTGGCTCTCTTGGAGGATCTTCTTGAGGATATGGAGCATAGGAATGTTGATAAGGAACACAAGGGGTTTCTTGAAAAAATTTATCAAACTCATTTTTTTTCACATTCCCAAATAACCATCCTCTCCAATACAAAATCCCACAACTCTTTTTTCTCTAGTGGATCATTAGATACACATGAAAACCACCCAATCACTTTTTCATATTGGGAAGTTGAACAAACCCTTCTTGATAATTCTAGTACTTTGATCTCCATTTCATTCAATACATACTAAAAATCTATGGAAGCTAATGGAGGAGGAGGAAGAGGATAACATGGTTAAAGATAAGGCTATTCATATATATTATCATAACCATATGTGGATGATTTAGGCTCATCATAAGATTGATATGGATCATAAGGAGAATAAAAGTGATGTTATTGGTAGTAATAAGGATGAAAAGACTCATAAAAATTCTAAGGTATGTAGTTGGGATGCTAAAGAGGATGGTAAAGAGTACTATAAGACTAATATGAACCATCATATTACTAGTAAGGTTTATTATAATATTGATAAGGCTCATGGTGAGATTTATAAGGAGCAATATAGGCTTGAGGAGCTTCACCAACTTGCATGTAATCAAACTCTACTTCAAACTGATCCATAACAATTTCATCAAGACAATGCATGTAAAATAGAACTTAATTTGAATAAGTGACTATGCTGTTAGAAACAACTGATTGAGTATAGAGTCACCATTAATGTTTGAATGCTCCAAAGGTTGATATGTAGAATAACAACACCAATAATTATTCCACTACTTTGGACCTTAGTCCCATTAGGCATGCTAAAATTATTATCAATCAAATTTTGACCCTTTGAAAGGTAGTTCGAGCCTTTTAAATTTTAAATAACATGAAAACACCTCAAGGTTTTGGGTGACCAATTAAAGGGGTGAATCTCTAGGTTAAAGGTATATATCCCCTTGAAGAATCACTTAGGCTCACAAACTACTCTACCAAATTTTTAGGAAAAGAGAGAGAAACCTATTCTATTGAAGGTAATGCACCAAATAGTTGGACCACTACCAACCAAATATAAATCCACTTTAAATATGATACCAACTTGCAATAAAGACTACTTAAAATCTACCTCATTACATTAGTATTTCTCATAAAGGTTGTGAATAATTCTTAGGCTAGGAAGAATAGTCAAAAGGTCATATCATGACACTAGTGAATAGGCTACTCACTCAACCTTCACACCTCATTTAGAAACTTCCATTTAACAAGATCAACTAATCAAGCATACACATTGAAATTAGTCAAATAAAGAGGTAAAACCAAACTTTTCTCATTTATCAAAGTCTTGAAAATGGGTAGGTCTTCATCATAACTAGGTGGAGGTTACAAACATAGCTTATCAAGGTTAAATATATAGAGAAAGTGAGAGAAGGAGAAAGAGGCATAGGAGAGTGAAATGACAAGTGTGTCATGAGTTACATGTAAGAAGAGAGTTATGAAATTTTTACATCAAACCCTCTAAGACATGTGTATATCTCTTCTACCAAAAGTGCCATGGAAGTTTGAAACTTGGCTTCACATCTTGATCTTCTCTTCAAAACTACCATTTACCTTAGCTTGTGAGATGACAAGTGGCTTCATTGATGGTTAGGTCATGTTGAACTAATATATTTCTCTTCTCTTGACACCTTTAATTTTTTTATGAATTCCTCAAATTGACATCTTAGTGGTAATCATTAAGTAACTCCTTAGTTGTCTTGAAAATTCTTTGTCTCAGTAGGCCAATTTTGCTTACAATTGTCAAATATTGAGTTAATATTTACCACATTAATATTTAACCATGTATGGCCTATTCCAATAATATTATATCTAAAACAACTCATTTGGGGTCATCAAACTATGCCTAAGATATCATTTTGCACAAAAAGGTCTCATTTAGACTCATTCCTTATAGCCCTAAAAATGTGTAAACGTCCTTGTGTATATGAATGTATGGAGGATATTTGGAAAATGAGAACATATTTGAGGACCCAATATTGATTTTGTCTTGTTATTTTTCAAAATAATGGAGTTTTATTCCTAATTTAATAAATAGGTTTGAGTAAGGTAATTTAGTAAATAATGTGTAACAATTAGGTTATTGATTTGTGTAAATAGATTGTATTTTTGCCTTTTCTAAAAATAGTAATAAATAATAAAAAATATGACTTAACTTATTCTGAACTTTCTGGTCTAAGATAGGGTCTAAGATGTTAAGAATGAAATATACTGAGGGGGTGAATCAGTATATTATATATCTTTTGCTTAATCTGATTTATTTTATTTAACCACTCAATCATACATTCAAGATATGCAATAAAATTGAAATAATAATTTGTACCACGAGAGAGAGAGAGAGAGAGAGAGAGAGAGAGAGAGAGAGAGAGAGAGAGAGAGAGAGAGAGAGAGAGAGAGAGAGAGAGAGAGAGAGAGAGAGAGAGAGAGAGAGAGAGACCAAATTTTTATGTGGAAACCCAAAGTGGTAAAAACCATGGAAAATAATCTCAAGTATATGAATTAGCACCAACTCAAAATACAAAGTTCACAAGCACCAACTTGAAGGAGCACCAACCCCTTTGCCAAGCACCAACAAAACTATTTATGAGCACCAACCCCTTACAAATATTCATGAGCACCAACCCATAGGATCACCAACCCCTCTTGTGTATAAAACACAATTATCTCTGAATGTTTCTTACTCAACAAATGATAGAACTCTACAATATCTCCTACTTTTCTCTCTTTGAAAAAAAATACAAAACATGCACTCTCTTGCCTATATCAAATGGATTATCAAGCCTTTATTTATATCTTTCCAAATTACCTTTGGCATTCACCCTTTGTGACCCTTCAATCCTCATGGAAAATGGTGCCAAAATTGCATGACCCTTCATATCCTTGCATTTAAAAATTCATATGGTGACCCTTCATAGGCAAAAGTGTCCTTTCCTCTTTTGTCTTTATCTTGGTGACTTTTCATATTCCTCAAAGTGTCCCTTCATGGAAAAATGTGCCATACCTCTTTTGTCTTCACATGGTGACTCTTGGAATTCCTCAAGATGACTCTTCATGAGAAAATGCATCCCATTCCTCTTTCATATTTTACCCCATGACTCTTTGAATTCTCCATGGGCCCTCTTTTGAATTATGTGCAACCAAAAATATATTTATTAATATTAAATAAATATTAACACACAGTAGCCAAGATATGAATATTAAAAACACCATTACATGCAATGGGGCCTTTATCACCAAAAATGCTAAACCTTTGACATCAATGATAATATTTACAAAAATCTCCCCCTTTGTCATTGATGGCAACCTCAAATTAAAACTACCACATCCTAAAACTTACACATACAACTATCTTAAAAACATATAGTAACTCCCCCTTACTATAACAACCTGTACCTATTCCCTGTACCTAATTTTGCACCTATACCTATTATTCTCCCCCTTTGACATCAATGGCAAAGGGCCTACCTAGAGCTAACACTTAGCTCCTCCTCAATTGATGATGAACCTCAATGATAGGAAGTAAAATAAATTACTCCCAACTTCTTTCATAGATACTCAAATGTGTCTTTTGGGAGTGCCTTTGTGAAAATATCAACAATCTACTCTGTAATAATAATATACTCCATCTTAACTTATTGATCCGCAATCTGCTCTCTCAAAAAATGATATCTAATGGGAATATATTTTGTTCTTGAATGCATCACTATATTCTTCAAAATATTAATAGCATTTATGTTATCAAAAAAAATATAAATAGGTTCATCATACCTTACCTTGATATCTTCCAAATTTTGCTTCATCTAAATCACTTGAGTACAACATAATACTACTGCAATATATTCTAATTCAGCATTAGAAAGTGATACTATATTTTGCTTCTTGCTTAGCCATGATACTAAGCTATCACCAAGGAATAAAACTCCTCTACTTGTACTCTTTCTGTCATCCAAGCACCCTACCCAATCTAAATTTGTATAAGCAACCAAAGTGAAATATTTACCTGTGGGATACCATAATCCATAATCTAATGTCCCTTCAATATATCTAAATATTCTCTTCACCAACTGAACATGAATATATTTTGGAGATGATTGATATCTTGCAACCATACCTATTGCATGCATGATTTATGGTCTTGATGTTGTCAAATATAAAAGACTAGCAATCATAGATCTATATAAAGATTGATCTATAATAGGTGAATCTTCATCCTTGCTCACCTTATTTCTTATACACATTGGTGTGCCAACTGGTGCACAATCCTCAAAACCAAATTTCTTCTACATTTCTTTGGAATATTTACTTTGAGATATAAAAATTCCTTTATCTGACTGAAATATTTGAAATCCTAAGAAAAATAATAATTCTCCAAGCATAGACATCTCAAATTCTTTTTGCATATTATCAAAAAATTCTTTTATCATCTTTTCAATATTTCCTCCAAAAAAGCTATCATCAACATATACCACAACAATCAATTAATGCTTACCTTCTATTTTTATGTAGAGATTACTATCAACAAATCCTCTCTTGAAACCTTGATCCTGTATGTACTTATCAAGTCTTGCATGCCAAGCTCTGGGAGCTTGTTTCAATCCATACAATGCTTTCTTCAATATTCATACATGGCTACTAATATTTTAGAGAATAAATCCAACAGGCTACTCAATGTAGACCTCTTCTTCTATATTCCCATTCAAGAAGGTAGATTTGACATCCATCTAAAACACTTTGAATTTTTTAAACACTACACATGTAAGAAACATTCTAATAGCCTCTAACCTTGCCACTGGTGAAAAAGTTTCTTTAAAATCTATTCCCTCAATCTGAGCACATCCTTTACATACTAATCTTGCTTTATTTCTGGTTACTTCTCCATTTTTATTCAGCTTATTTCTATAAACTCTCTTTTTTCCTATCACATTCTGATCTTTTGGTCTAGGAACTAATTCCCAAGTATCATTCTTTTCTATCTAATTTAATTCTTTATTCATAGCGTTAACCCAATGCTTATCATGTCTAGCTTCTAAAAAAGTTTTAGGTTAAATTTTGGATAACAAAGAGAAATTAACTTGCTCAGATTCACTTACCATCATTCTTTTGGTGTAAATTCCTTTATTTGTGTCCACAATGATGTCACTTTCATTATGATTTCTCTCAACATATTTGGATGGAGTTTTGGTTCCCTTTTTCTCCTTCTTCTCATCTTCCTTTGATTCTTTAAAACCTTCCTCTTCAATGATTTCAAGAATGTCTACTGGATCACTGATTATTTGTGTTCCATCTTCTTCTATCCTGACACTTGTACTTTAAATAATTTTCTTGGCTCTTTTGTTATAACATTTTAAACTTTACATTTTCAAGAATAACCATTAAATATACCTTCATCTACTCTAGATTTAAACTTACCAAGTTTTTCATCGATTCTCTTTATAAAGCACATGCTACCAAAAACTCTAAAATAATCAATTATTACTAGTTTGTTTTTCCATAGCTCATAAGGAGTCTTGTCACTATTGACTATCAATAATTCTCTATTCTAAATATGCACTGTTGTAGTAACTACCTATCTCTAATATTTATCTACTATCTTGGATTTATTTAGCATTGTCCTTGCCATCTCCTGAACTGTTCTATGTTTCCATTCAACTACTCTATTTTGTTGTGGAGTTTTGGCTATTTAATAATGTCTCTTTATTATATGGTCTTCAAAAAACTCAATAAATTGATCTAACATGAATTATCCTCCTTGATCTAATCTTAGACACTTAATCTTCAATCTAGTTTTATTCTCAACTAATTCTTTGAATGCTTTGAAATGTCTTAAAGCTTCTAATTTTTTCCTTAAAAATATTACCCAATTCATACATGAAAAATAATCAATAAGCAACATGAAATATTTCTCACATTTAGTACTTTGAGTTTTCATAGGTCCACACAGATCAGTGTGAACAAGATCTAGCATCTGAGTGGTCAAGTACTCTTTTGTTTTGAACCACCTTCTAGCCTGCTTCCCATGATGATAAGGTTCATAAAGTGTGTCATATGGATTTATAATCTTTGGAATATTTTTGACTACTTAATTTTTGCCAATGTTGATAAGATCATCAAAATTTATGTGCCCCATTCTCCTGTGACATAACTAACTTTCTTCAATCTAACTCAAACAACATCTTTGACCTTTGATGTCTGATAGCATATATAAATTCTTTCCTATTCTGTGAGCATCTGAAACCAACACATCTGAATCTTTTATTCTAGTTTCATAACCTTCTAAATAAAAATTTAGTGTGTGCCCCTAATCACACATGTGAATCACACTCAAAATATTATCCTTAAGACCTTATACATACAAAACATTTTAAGTTTTATTTCTACCATTATCTAAACTTAGAGTACTTTTTCAAACAATTTTGGTAGTATTATTGTCTCTAAATTTCACTATGCCACCATTGACCTTCTTCAAGGTTATAAACTTGCTCTTATCTCCTATCATGTGCCTCAAGAATCCACTATCAATTAACCATGGCTTTTATTCATTTCTTGCATGCAAAGCAGTCTACGCCAACATAGAATTTTTAGGCTGTTTCTTTTACCATAAACCCATCTAAACTTTCTTCTTGATGAATGGAGCCTTGAAACACTAGTCTTTCTTGACTGACTCAAACACACTTATATAGTACTAAGATATGTGTTCATATTTTTTATATTTGTAACATATTATGGCCTCCTCATTGAATCTTGATAGAGGAGCAAAAGAGTTATGGCTTCTGCTTGACTCGGTATGAATTTTCTTCTCTTGATTTATGAAATTGTCAGCCCTTTTTCGACATTCTATTTTCTTATGACCATATTCATTAAAATAAAAATAATAATCATAAAAATAGGACCTATTTGTGTATGTCTAACTTAATTACCTTTTGTAGATCTGTTCTCTCTAGCCTTCTTTGTTTGAGATGTCCTCTATATTCTTAACTTCTTCCCTTTTTATTTCTTCTTTTGTAAGAGCTTCAACATAGCTTTTTCCTTTTTTGTGTGTCTGTGAAAGTAGTGACCTCCTCTTTCTCTTTTTAAAATCTAATAATTATCTTATTTGATATTGATCTTTGATTTTATAATATCTTTTTCAACATATTAATGCTATTCTCAAATTTTGAATCATTGGCTATTCTATCATTGATTGCTTTATTTGTTTTCTCAAGATCTGCTTTTAAAGAAGCAATTTCAATAACATATCTTTCACATTCTTTACTTACTATTTTTAACTATATCATTATATCTTCTTCATTCTTATTGGCTTCTTCAAAGTGTTCTTGTAGATCTTCAATTATCTCCTTTGACTCCTTTTCATTTTTCTCAATCTGGAGCTTTAATTTTTTATTTTTCTTTTCAAGAGCTTTTAACTCTTCTAAGGCATAAATGAGTTCTCCTTCTAGATTGACTTTAGCTTCATCTTTTTCTTCTTCTTGATTGTCTGTAATTTTGCTTGCAGAGGAATTTTCATGTGTGGCCATGAATAGAATATCTTCTTTTAAATCACTAACTCTACTATCTTTGGCTGATCTAGGATCTTTAGAATACAAACTCTTCTTCTCAAATCCCTTCTTGAATTTAACTTTGAAATTCTTCTTGTATGTAGATTTTCCTTCTTCATTATCATCATTACTCTTATTTAGGTATTTAGCTAAAAAAATGTCCAATCTTTCCATAATTAAAATATTTAAAAGGTAATTTTCCTTGATATTTACCTATGCCCTTTTTTGGCTTGCAAATGAATAGAGCTCTATTGTCATCTTCATCATTGCTAGAATTATCACTTGATTCTTGAATTTTAGCCTTCTGTTTCTTTGATGTCATGAAAGCTACTTCTCTTTTTGAGGGTTTATCTTGTTCGTTCCACATCTCATATGCCGTAAGAATACCATGAAGCTCATCCATCTTTAGTTTGGATAAATTATTCATCTCTTCAATTTCCAAAACTTTTGCATCATATCTCAATGGTAGAGATCTCAAATTTTTTTGAACCACAGTTTATTCCTTTAAATTTTCTCCAAGACCTTGAATATGATTAACTATTTGATCAACCCATAAAAGATAACTTGTTATATTTTCTTCTTCTTCCATCTTCAAACTCTCAAACTATCTTCTGAAAGTCTGAAGCTTAACTTGCTGAACCTTTCCATCACCTTTTTAAATATTCTCAAGTTTTACCCAAGTTACATGAATACATTTACATTGCATAACTTTAACAAATTATGATTCACATAAACCACATAAAATAGCATTTAACGCTTTAGCATTATTTTCACTCACCTTCTTTTCTGCCAGAGTAGTTACAAGTGTATGTGGCTCTTCATATTCCTCCACCACTACTTGCCATAGTCAAATCCAAGGGACATAAAATAATTCTTCATTATTATGCTAAAAAAAACATAATTCATCCCATAAAACAAAGCTACCTTATTTATAGAAAATCCTTCATGTGATCCAGCCATCATGCTTTCCTAATCTTCCTTCAAGCTGTAAAACTTTTTAACAAGGAACTTGCTCTGATACCAATTTTTAAGCATGAAATATAATGAGAGGGGGGGGGGTGAATCAGTATATTATATATCTTTTACTTAATCTAATTTATTTTCTTTAACCACTCAATCATACATTCAAGATATGTAATAAAATTGAAATAATAATTTGCAACACATAAGAGAGAGAGAGAGACCAAATTTTTATGTGGAAACCCAAAGTGGGAAAAACCACAAAGAAAAATCTCAAGTATATGAATGAGCACCAACTCAAAATATAAAGTTTTCAAGCACCAAATTTCAAGAGCACCAACCCCTTTGGAAAGCACCAACATAGAAACCATTTGTGAGCACTAACCCATAGGAGCACCAACCCCTTACAAATATTTGTGACCACCAACCCATAGGAGCACCGACCCTTCTTGTGTATAAAACACAACTATGTCTCAATGTTACTTACTCAACAAATGATATAACTCTACAATATATCCTACTTTTCTCTCTTTGAAAACAAATACAACCATGCACTCTCATGCCTATATCAAATGGCTTCTCAAGCTTTTATTTATAGATTTCTAAATGACCTTTTGCATTCACCCTTTGTGACCTTTCAATCATCATGGAAAATGGCACCAAACTTTCATAACCCTTCATATCCTTTCATTTGAAAAGTCATATGGTGACCCTTCATAAGCAAAAGCATCTTTTCCTCTTTTGTATTTATCTTGGTGACTTTTCATATTCCTCAAAGTGTCCCTTCATGTAAAAATGCACCATACCTCTTTTGTCTTCACATGGTGACTCTTGGAATTCCTCAAGATGACTCTTCATGAGAAAATGCATTCCATTTCTCTTTCATCTTTTACCCCGTGACTCTTTGACTTTTCCATGGGCCCTCTTTTGACTTATATGCAACTGAAAATATATTTATTAATATTAAATAAATATCAACACACATTATCCAAGATATGAATATTAAAAACACTATTAAATGTAATGGGGCATTTATCACCAAAAATTCTAGACCTTTGACATTAATGATAATATTTCCAACATAAGAATTCAAGCACAGAACTAGGATAGTGTTGATAATAGTTTCATGAACTTCATTTTCTAATTGGATAGGAGTACCAAAAGTATGACACCCTATTGTTTTGTGTTATAGTCCTTTTCCAATGATGTTATCCAAGTGATTTGTGTTTTATGGGTTCTGATCAGTAGGTTTGTGTTACCTTGTCAATGAAATATCGAATCTTAAAAGTCTATAGAGCTCACTGTGCATATGTTTTAACCTTCAAAATCCCTAAGATCTCTTTTTGCTTGAACTTGAAAGGAAAATTTGGGAAAGAAAGAGAATGGGTTAGTGTGTAAAGGATACATTAGATATAATTCACACTTCATATGTGGGCATGCTACCTACATACCAATACTCTTAGGAGGGATCAAGCTAATGTAGTTATCTCATTGAAGTGCTTGGTGGAATTGTGTATGAAACTATAACTAGATGTGAAATTGAGTGTACTTTAGATGGCTAATGACTGGTGCAAGGGTTTAAATAGGCTTAAGATAATATTGGAAGGTTGTATGTAGAGAATAGAGAAAAGTGCTTGAGTGTGCTTGCTTGTATTCTTATTTCTATCTTGTAAATGAGTTCCAACCTTTTTAAATAAACTTTGAATGGAATTTTATAGGGAACTTGATGATCATGGGTTAAATGACTTCACATTAAGTCGATATGAATTAAGATACGGATTTGGGAAAATATGACCATTTGAACCAAATTTACACTTGGACAATAGTGCTAGAAATAGGACACCCTAGGTTTCAATGCTCCTATCCAAGTTGGGTGCTATTATCTAGAGAGAATGAGACCTAGATGGATGGATCTAGGCCTAAAAGAGTTACCTAGGTCTGTAAAGGTTAAATTTGGAAGGTTGTGGATGATTTGGAATCAATGAAAGAAAAGCCTATGAGGGTTATGCAAGCAAGTAAGAGGACCTATGGATTGGGTGTCATTAGCCACACTAAAGTAACCAAATTTTGCATTTTATATGAATACATTTACCCCCTTTATTTTAGTGATGTATAAAATTGAAATACTAGGATAAATGGAAAAAATAGAAAGTTTACCTAAACTTACCTACAAAGGTAAAGCCTATGAAGCTTGTGTGATGTTGAGTAATGCTAGATGGTGCATAAAGAGCACATTGTGTAAGTGTGAATATGTGAAATTATAAAAAAAAAGTAGATCAATTATTATTATATGTGATATCAACTAATAACATATAAAAAATAAGTAACAAAAGAAGAGAAAAGAATAAATACAACTCACTGGGTATGCAAACCAATACAAAATATGTTGTGATCCTGAGTAAGGTTGAGTAATATTGGAATATATTGGACGATGTTATACCAAAAGTTATATCATGAATAGAGATGAGTGCTCAATTCCTTGGAAAGGGGCTCAAGTGTATAAAGGCTAGCCCTTTAACTCCATCATTACCTACTAAGTGAAGCTAGATGATCATGCATGTGATAATCAATGTCTAGACTATGTGTCCAATCCCTCTGAATAGGTGAATCAAGAGTATAAAGACTATCCCTTTGGATCCATAATTTTATACTAAGTGAATCTATATAATCATGCATGTGATAATTGATGTTTAGACTATGTGTCTAATCCCTCTAAATAGGTGGCTCAAGAATACAAAGGATGGCCCTTTGGCTCCATCATTACCCTATGAAGTGAAGCTATGAAGTGTTACGGGTATAAAATATATGTCATATGAGATGGATCATGGATCCCATGGATGTTTTGAGTATCTAACAATGTGGCATGGATAGCCAAATGTATGTTAGAAGCTAGGCCACTTTTGGCCATTTCAAAAGATAGAGGTTAGGATTATATGAAAACCACTTTGAAACTAATGTAATATGCTTATGTTAAATCCAAATTGGGAACTCAGGTACTTGAGAAGTTAAACTAGTATTAAAGTTTAACTTGAAAATGATGCCAACCATCTGTAGATGGAGCAAGGCACATAACTACTAAGAATGTCTAGGTAATAAACTAAACTTAGAAACAAAAGAAGACCAATATGTCATGCACATTTCCCCTAGTCACTAGTGTCTAGAACATGGATTCTTATATATAAGTTATATCAAATACCTAATCTAAAATTATAAGTGAGAGTCATCATGCCACACATGATACTCCCCTATATCTGGATTCCCTAAGAAAACTATATTGAAACTGTTGATTCTGACTAATCTAGATGTGCAAAAACTATTACTGAGCTAAAATTTTTCTCTGTTACAAGAAAACCTAGGTGTTTTATACCTAGATAAGAGAACAAAAATGAGGACACCATTGTGTTTGGTGATGCTATCCATTTCTAGCATTGTTGTCTTATGCTGAAATAGGTTGTTGATATAGAATTGTCACTATTTTCTATTCTATTCTAACTGGTTTAACATCTGAATTATGAATTGGGTGATCTAACTGATGCTATTTTGACTAATAGGAGATTTGATCTTTATGAAAAACCCATGTTTATTTCCCCCTCTTCTAAAGGTAGGAATGATTGAACCTATAATGATTGCCCTCAGAAGAAAAGAGTCCTGCAAGTGTGTTATACTGCATAGATATATGATATAGTAATGAAATTTGACAAGATATCTTGAGATATAGCAATGTTTGTATTGAGATATTTGTTAGATCAATATGTGTATGCCTAAATAGATATAATAATGTAAAAACACGTGAAATGTACTAAACTAGAACCAAAAATGTTAGATGTTAGTTATTAGTTATTAGTTTTCAAGGAGGGATGGAATATGATGTCCATCATGGCATCCAAGAAAGAAAGATAAATACATGATATGGATCATGGCATTGTAAACAAGGACAAGAAATCAAGAAAAAGTCATAAAAATAAAGAAGCAAGAATCATACAAGGTTGGCTAGGGGGCCACATAAATAAGGGACATGGGAACATGTCACTCCAACTAGAAAGCAAGCATACAAGGCATGTTCAAATGCCACATACACATACAATTTGAAACAAGCAAATATTGGCATGAGGGCCATAGGCATAGAAAAGATTACAAGCAAGGGAGATTGGTAAATGTCCAAAGGTGCACACACATGAATATAAGTAAAGGACATTGGTAGGTGCCCTAAGGAACATATAAGAGACAAAACTAGAATTTAAAATGCAATCTCATCTAGCTACGTAAGCAAGAAAGGAAAGCATGTAAAAAACAGAAAGGTATAATCACATCTAACTAATCAAAGTAAGAGTGAAAGTATGCAAGACACATTTAGTACAAGACTAGATAAATGCTAAGAGATACACAAGGGTTCGATACTAGTGAAATGTCAATATAGTAATATATGTAATTTGCTAACTAATATACATCAGTATGATAACTTAGAGTGTGTAGTGTAGGATTGACATAACCTAGATGGGTTTTTCATGTAGAATACACCCCTAGTGGGTATTTATATCAATGTGTGTCTCGAATGTACAAGTAGGAATGCCCCCTCAATGAGTAGAGTGAAGTAATTAAGTAATTAGATGTCATTGCACACACTCAAATAAGATCAAGTGAAGCATGGTAATGTATATAATTGACAAACAATAACATGAAATTACAAATGTAATTCCTAGCATAGTAGTAGTAATGTAAAGCATGGATGATGCATATAATCAATTTTTTTATATTTTTAGATATATTTGAATGTTTTTGGATATTAAAATGTTATATTATTTTTGGATTCTAAGTTATAATCTATGTATAATTAATCATTTAGTAGATTATGTACAATAAATTGAAGATAAACTATGTACAAGTGAGCTAGGAAGGAATGATACTAACTGATGAGTCTCATGGGAGACTCCTTATCATGTTGTCTTATATCAAGAATAAGTATCATGTGTGATCATGAAACACAATGGAAATGCTGAGACTATGGATTTAAAATTTGTATATGTTTTAGGTGCTCTGAAATGCCTATAGTGGAAACTAATTATGAGGTCCCCGAATAACTTTGAAAAGTGGATGCAATTGTGGGGTTTTGAGGGACCCATTTAGTGGTAAGAGAAGCTCTATTAACATGTTCTCTATGTGTAGATGCATGAGATCTCAATGATATTACCCTGGGTGTGAATATTGTAACTATAAACTATCTATAATCTTGAAGCTCTGGAGGTATATGAAATTTCTATGCTGATGATGAAGGTCTTAACTATGGCTAAATCTAGACTAGTGGAAGAACTATAACAAGTTGATGAGATAAAATTAGATTGGAAGGGGTACTAACCTAAGTGACAAAGCTATAACTATGGGTGTAATCAACCTACCTATCTTCATGAACTTGGGTGATAACATGTACCACATGATATACTATAGGCATAGAGCTGATAGTAGGTATGGGATAAAAGCTAGATGAACGAAGTTTGAAGGAAGGAGGGATAGATATAATTGCTAATGTTTTCTTGTGTCTAATAGTGATAGGGAGATAATTAAAAGTAGCCAAAGAGTTAGATACATCTATGTATAAACCATGTATATAAATATGATTATAAAGAACATTCTATATGATAGATAGAAAATAAGGTATAAAGAGCATGGAATTGTGCACTAATGCATAGAAAATTTTATCATGTGCTATGACATTTGTAATGTGTTTAGCATGACAAATATGAAAAAAAATCCACATTAGAGATAGAGAGTAAGAGATAGGAAATAATTTTTGCATGAATGCATAAGAAACTTAGCATGATAAGAATGAAATTTTTTCCACATGAGAAATATAAAGTAAATGGTAGAGATCATGAATTTTTGCATAAAGGCACATAAGCTTTTGATATGTAACATAAAATAATAAATGTATTTAGAAAAATGGAGTTGGTAATTATTTTTTATGAGCAAAAGAGAATATGAAACATGAATTTTGAAATTTTGTGCATTTTTGGCAATGAATTTTGTAATGTCATCCCATATAATGAAACATAAGCATGAAATGTAAAGGATGAAGCTTTGTACTAACATATGATAGACAATGTCATTCATGTATGGGATAGGTCCCATTATGGTTTCCTTGTTAATTGCATGAAATGTAAAAAAAAATTATACATAAGTGAGAATCATTTTTGAAATTTGATTATGGGTGTAAAGTGATACCTCACAAAGCAAATAGGTTCTAGTACATGCAACTAGGGATGTGACAGTGATAGTTTTACAAAATACTATGAATTTTTAAAATTTAAAATTTATTTTTTGAGTTTGATATTCAACTAAAAATTTAGAAAATGATAGGAAAAGTATGGAAAAATAACTGGGAGCTAGTTGATGAAACTAGGGTTTGAAATAAAATTATTTTTAAAATTACTATTGAATTTGAGAATTTGAATCAAAATTTTGATTTAGATATGCAAGCAAAAAATCAAGAGATTATTGGATTAATATTGGAAAATTATTGGGAGCTAGTTGATGCAACTAGGGTTTGAAAAAAAAATTATTTTAAAATTTACTACAAAATTTTAAAAATTGAGAGGAATTTATGATTTTAATTTTCAAGATAAAATTCATAAATTAATGTGAAAAATCAGCTAGGAATTTACCCTAGGGTTTCTAGGGTTTTTATGCTAAATTTGAAGTAAGTCAGGTTCACCAAATATTTTATTATTTTTTAAAATAATGGAGTTTTATTCTTAATTAAATAAATAGGTCTAAGTAGGGTAGATTAGTAAATAATGTTTAATAATTAGGCTAATAATTTATGTAAATAGATTTTATTTTTTATTTTTTATTTTTTCTAAAAATAGTTATAAATAAGAGAAAATATGACTTAGCTTATTTTGAGCTATCCGATTTAAGACATGGTCTGAGAATTTAGGTATAGGACTAGAATAGTGTCAAAAATAAGTTTTTGAAATTCTTTTTTTGATTGGATAGGAGCACCAAAAGTGGGAGACCCTATTTCTCAATGTTGTAGTCCTTTTATAGCACTATTGTCCAGTGATCTAAGTTTTATAGGTTTTTATTGATAGGTCTGTGTTACCCTATTAGTGAAATATCAATTCTTAAACATTTGTGGAGATCTTTATGCATCTATTTTAATCTTTAAAAGTTGTAAGAGCTCTTTGTGCTTGAACATTCAAGGAAAATTTGGGAAAGAGAGAGAATGGGTTAGTGTGTAAAGGATATGTTGGATGCACTTCACACCCCATGTGTGGGCATGATGTGTACATACTAATACTTTGAGGAGGGATTAAGCTAATTTAGTTCTCCCATTGAAGTGCTTGGTGTAATTATGCATGGAAATGCAACTAGATGTGAAACTAGGTGTACTTTAGATGGTTAGGGACTAGTGTAAGGGTTTGAATAGGCTTGAGATAACATTAGAAGGATGTATGCAGAGAATAGGGAAAAGTGCTTGAGTGTACTTGCTTGTATTCTTATTTATGTCTTGTAAATGAGTGCCAACCTTATTAAATAAAATTTGAATGTAATTTTATAGGGAACCTAATGATCATGGGTTGAATGAATTGACATTGGTCTGATATGAATTAAGATAAGGATTTAAGAAAATATGATCATTTGAACCAAATTTGCACTTAGACAATAGCACTAGAAATAGGATGCCCTAGGTTTCAACACTCCTATCTAAGTTAGGAATTTTTATACATAGGGAATGAGACCTAGGAGATGGATCTGGGCCTAAAAGGCTTACCGAGGTTTATAAGGGTTAAGTTTGAAAGGCTATGGATGATTAGGAATTAGTGAAAGATAAGCCTATGAGGGTTGTGAAAGAAATTAGGAGGACCTATGGATTAGATGTCATTAGCCACACTAAAGTGACCAATTTTTTTCATTTTATATGACTATAACTTTACATCTCCATTCCAAAGTTCATATCCTAACTCTAAGTGGAAGTGTTTTTTTAACATTCTCTCTCCTCAATTAGGCCTCCTTGCCTAGAAACTAAATTTTGGCCTAAAATCAATCCTAAAAATTTAAAAATAAATAAAATAATGTGATTAAATTTAACAATTCCAATACCATGTTCCATGTCAATTCTAATCTCTTGAGACCCTATACAAATGGGTCAATCATGAAATGATTAAAAACCCTAGTCTAGGCATTTGTGCAAGCATGAGAGATAGTTGGAGTGTTTGGAAAGAAATTTTAAAGATTTAGTGATCTAAAATGGGGCTTTAGGCCTATAAAATCATTATGAAACTTCATCCATTGAGTATAGGTCTCTTGAAGTGTTTTATAGGCTTATAGGTATGCCATTTGACTAGCTAAATTATGTTTTTCTCTTTTTGGCTAATTTGGTAAGTTTTAGAGCTCATGTACATATTTATGAGACATAAATAGGCGTGTGTAAGGTAATTTAACATTTTTAAATTAATTATATACCTCTACATTTCATCTAGATATCATTTCATGCATTGCACTTTCACATACAAGCCTACAACCCTATTTTTTGAGTAGTTTTATACACCCCTGTACCTTTACATGTTATCCAAAGACATACTAAGGTGATCATGAGATTTTTTAATTTCATAAAGGTCATTCCAAGGTCTAATTAATCCATTTTAGTTCATTGGAAATCATATTTCTTACATTGGGTCACTTTTTGCTTTCTAGGAAGCTTCAAACTAGTTTTTAGTCCTAACAATGGTTCATAAAAACCATAGATTATTTATCTATCCTAATGCCATAAATAAAAACTATGGGACCCATATAATACCTATAAAAAAAATAAATCCCATGAAAAACCTCATGAGCTATCTAATTAAATGTTGGTGGCCTCTTGGGCGCAAGTATTCATTTTGTGACTACCCTACATTCTTAACATCTGTTCATAGCCTATAGGTCTTTTCACTAAACAAATATTAATATAAAATTGGAGTATAAATACCTATAAAGAATATCCAATTTTAATTCCCTTCCATGCATAATATTCCTAGAGTTATGAGCTTTACAAAATACCTTCTTGGGTGTGGAAGACTATGCATACAGGTTGAGAGAAGTTTGAGGATTAAGAGCCTCCCAAATGTTCATCATTTATTGAAGTTACATTATATATGTCTAAGTAAACTTGTAACATGTTTATAAATGTTTTTTAAAATTATAAATTTCCTTAAAAATTATATGCAACCTACTTGTTCACTATGAGGGTTTGTCGCCTGCCTGAGCTTCTTGACCCTAGAGGTCTTTATTTTCTCTTTTATCCACTGTTAAAGGATTATAAAATTCATGGGATGACTAATGAAGTTTATAAACATCTCCATATATTATTAGTTATCCCATATCATCTTCACAAAACCAACATTCACCATAAATCATGTTCATAGGACTGTTTAATATGCAAGCTTCTTATTAAGACACCATGGTTATGGGTAAGTATTTGAGTTTATTATCTTCAATGGAGAAAATAAGTAGATTGAATATGTTACATAGGTATATACATACCTAATTAAAATATTATCATATTTTTATTGCCATAAAACCTTTTTAAAATTGAGTACATTCCTTCTCTAATAGAATATACATCAAACAAGCCTTAATTGACTGTAGATGACTAGGAAAGAATATGAATGCATTTGAGATTTAAATTATTAAATAGAAAAAACTAAGAAACTTCAAGACTTTTTTAGTTTTTGAGAGTGTGTAACTCCTCTCAAATTTATGAAAACCCTTCACTTTCATAAACACTATCTTATTTCCTACCTGTATCCCACACATAGCTATAGGTGGTCATTTTAGGATAATTTGAACATGAAATTTGAAATTGGTCTTATCAAATAGGATATGGATAGTTTTGAGGTGATTAAATTCATGTAATGTTCTCTTCACCATGATATATAGTCCATTATCCTTTTATGGCACCTTCAAACTTTTTCCTTCTATCATCATACACAAGCTTGTGTGCATGAGTATTTAAGCCTGTAGACAGTCAATTCAGCTCCTTCTTGTATTTAAAATGGTTTAGGTTTCTCCATTTGTATTTTTTTTAATTTTATACACTAATTCATGTTTATAAACTAATACTCTTCATATTACCATTGGCTTATGTACAAAATGAGGACCTACAAGTTTTTAACTTGTATGTCTACCTTTTTTCTTATATAGACTGTTGAGAACAACTTTCTTGAGTGTTAAAAACATTTAGATTATATAAAATATTACCAATTTATTATCACACTCTATAAAACCCTATGAATCTCTTGCTATCACTGTATAATCTCAAATGTTCCCATTCACATGTATCACCTATATATATAATCAATGCATGTACAAGGTTTATGAATAGTATTTAGGGTATCTTCATTCATTTATGCTCCCTTAAAACTCTTAAAATTGATGAAATAATGAAATTACCTTTACCTAAGTCCTTCATAACCAACCTTGACTTGTATTTCAAACAATTTCTCTTTAAAACAAAGACCTAGAGATCTGTAGATCATAGGTCTACATTCTTTATGATTAAGTTTTATAAGTGGTGTAAGTTTGATCTCATGAGCTTGAGATAATATTCACTTATCTCTTCATACTTAAAATTTATTCATATCATCTTATGATATCATGATATCTAGGTTACCTTGACAAAACAAGACAAAAAACTTTGGAAACATGCTTTACAGGCAGAGTTAAACACGGTCTTCAAAACCAAGATTATGTATGATACCTAAAGAATATATGTTGGATTAAATAATGGAAACATTTGTATACTTAGGTTTCATTGATAAGAGTTTAAAAATTATGATTTAATTTCATTTCATCCTTTCAAATGTTGAAAAATCTAGAACAAATAAGAACTATGATAGTCACTCTGCAAAATGTGCAAGATAGTAGCTTTCCTTACCAAATGGATTCCAAAATGTGATAACCTAGTGGATTAAAGTGTGAAATGAATTTAAATATATATAATTATCCATTTTAATTGTTCACATTCTTCAAAAAAATTATTCTTTCACCTGAGAGGCCCAAAACTGACCGTGTCATGGTTTTGCACCTAGAAAAACACTTTATCTCCTTAGTGATTTTTCATAAAGATAAGTAGTTAAATAAAATAACCAATTCCACTAATTAAGATTAAATATGGGTCATAAATTTGTTTCAAAATATTATGATGTGACTCCACCTATATGGCCCTTACCATCCACTTGAAATTCACCTTTGTGAGCTTTTGAAGGGACCAATGGAGGATATAGAGAATTCTTTACATTGATGGAACCTAAAAATTCATCCAAAGCATGAATTTTACCTATGTAATCTAAATAGACACCTCTAAACTATTTTAACCTGAAAATGAATTCAAGAAGTCTTTACAAGTGAATTAAACTCCCTTCTAGGCATTGAAATTCAAGATTTTGACCAATTCTTGACATCCTAACACATAGGGGAATTATATAAATGCTCAAAGGAAATTTTAAAGAGTATTATTAAGGATAATATACTTTGGATACTTTTTCATATGTTGGAAATAACCAAAACTCATGTTTTTCTTAAGTTTCTTGAAAATTATAATCAAACTCATCTTTTTGACTTTCTCAAATCACCATACTCTCCAAAAGAAAATCACACAACTCATTCCTCTCTTGTGGATCATTAGATACATATAAAAATCACCCAATCACTTATCAATATTTAGAAGTTAAATAAACCCTTCTTGACAATTCTATTACTTTGTTCTCCATTTCATTCATTTCATCTTGAAAAACTTGGGAAGCTAGTGGAAGAGGAGGAAGAGGATAGCATGGTTGAAGACAAAGTTGTTCATATGCATAATCATATCCATCTGAGGATGATGTAGGCTGATCATAAGACTGATATGGCTTAGAAGGAGAGGAAGAGTGATTTTATTATTAGTAAGGAGGATGAAAAGACTCATAAGGTTGCTGAGGTATGTAGTTAGGATGATAAGGATGATGGTAAATAATACTATATGACTGTTATGAACTGTCATGCTATTGGTAAGGTTCATTATAATATTGATAAGCCTCATGGTGAGACTGATAGGGAGTATTATAGGCTTAATTATCTTCACTAAATTTCATGAAATTGAACTCTAGTTCAAAATCAACCATAACAACCTCATCAAGACACTAAATTGAAAATAGAACTTTGAATAAGTGACTGGGATGCTAGAACCAACTGATTGAGCACAAAGTCATCATTAGTGTAAGAATGCCTCTAAAATTTGATATATATGATAATAACACTATAAATCCTTCCATGATTTTGGAACTTATTCCCAACAAGAATGATACAACTTTTATGAATCATATCTACACCCTTTAGAAGCTAGTTAAAGCCTTGAAGTTTTGGAATAACATGGAAAAACCTCAAGGTTATGTGTGATCAATTGGAGAGGTGACTCTGTAGGTTAAAGGGATAACTGCCCTTGATGAATCACTTAAGGTCACACATTACTCTACCAAATTATTAATAAAAGAGAGAGAAACTTATTTTAATGGAGGTGATGCACCAAAATAGTTGGAACACTATCTACTAGCTATAAATACACTTCAAACATGAGACTGACCTGCAATAAACACTACTCTAAATTTGCCTCTCTACATTAGTATTTCTCATGAAGGTTATAAAGAATATTTGGGATATGAGGACTAGTCAAAAGGTCATATCATGACATTAGTGAATAGGCTACTCACTCAAATTTCACACCTCACCTAGACACTTCACAATACCTACAAAAATGATTCTAAACTAAATATAAATATAAAAAAATGTCAAACATGCCAATGAAGCAATACTATTATTTATAAATATCAACTAATCAAGCATACACATTAAATATAGTCAAAGGAGGAGGTAAAACCAAATTTTTATCATTGATAAAAGGCTTGAAAATGGGTAGGGCTTGACCATACCTAGGTGGAAGATACAAACATAGCCTATCAAGGTTGAATATATAAAGAAAGTGAGAGAAGGAGAGAAAGGCATATGAGAGTGAGATGACAAGTGTCTCATGAGTTAAAAGAAAGAAGAGAGTAATGAAATTTTTATATCAAAACCTACAAGACATGTGTATCTCCCTTAAAGATGCTCTTCTCCTAAAAGTGGTGTGGAAGTTTTAAACTTGGCTTGACACCTTGATCTTCTCTTTAAAACTACCATTTGCCTTAGCTTATGAGATAACAAGTGGATATATTAAAGGTTAGGTCATGTTTAACTGATATATTTCTCTACTCTTTAACCTTTCATATTATTAGGAACTCTTCAAACTGACATCTCAGTAGTAATCATTAAGTAACTCCTTGGGTGTCCTGAAACCTCTTTGTCTCACTAGGCCAATTTTGATTTCAGGTGTCAAATCTTGATTTAATCTCTAACAAGGAATTATTTCTCAATTTATGGCCTATTCAAATCATAATATACCTTAAATAACTCATTTGGAGTCATCAAACTACCCCAAGACCTCATTTTACACCAAAAGGTTTTGTTTGGCCTCATTCCTTGTAGCCCCAAAAACGTGTAAACTTCTTTATGTAGAAGAATGTATAGAGGATATTATGAAAATGAGAACATATATGAGGACATATTATGTCTTTAAAATTCCATTATAAATTTTAGGTTCTGACTCTGAGTGGAAGTGTATTTTCCTACCATTCTCTCTTCTCAATTAGGCCTCCTTACTTAGAAACTAAGTTATGGCCTAAAATCACTCCCACACATGTGAAAATAAAAAAAATAATGTGATTCAATTTACCCATTATATTACCATGGTTAATTTTAAGTTTCCACTCTTGAGACCCTATATAGATTGGTTAAGATTGAAATGGTCAAAAACCCTAGTCAAGGCACTTATGCAAGCATGAGAGACAATTAGAGAGTTTGGCAAGAAATTTGTAGGATATAGTGATTATAAATTGTTTTTAAGGCTTTTAAAATAATTATTCAAATTCATCCATTGAGGACAAGTCTCTTGAAGTGTCTTATAGGATTGTAGGTAGGCCATTTCACTAGGAAAATAATATTTTTCTCTCTTATTGGCTAACTTGGCAACTTGAAGAGCTCATGTACCTTTGTATGATACCTAAATAGGTATGTTTAAGGTCATATAACCTATATAAATTACTTATAACCTTATAAATTTTATTTAAAGATAATTTTATATACTACACCTTCACATACAAGCTTATAACCCTATGTTTTGATCAGTTTCATACAACCTATACCTAAACATGCCATTAAAATACATAATTAGGTTCTCATGAAAGTTTTTAATGTCATAAATGTCATTCCAAGGTCTAAAAAATCCATTTTAATGAATTAAAAATCATATTTATCACATCGGGTCATTTTTTGCTTTCTAGGTAGCTTTAAACAAGTTTTTAGTCATAACAATGGTTCATAAATACAACTTATTTATCTCTCCTAATGCTATAAAGTGGAATTATAGGGACCCCTATAACACATCCACACACCACTAATTATAATTCACAATCTCATGAGTTTTGGATAGTTGTCAATGATGTCGTGGAGGTGTCTAAGTGAGTGCATGAAGTGCCTTGATAGCCCAAGTGACAATGACAAAGTGTGCAATGTGCTTGTCCTAGTATGATTGAAGGAGGCTTGGTTGATATTTAGTTTTATCATGGTTAGAGATGTTTAGGTATGAGTATGGAGTATTGATAATGTACAAGATTTATCTAAGACAATTTATAGTATTTGAGTGCTTGTGTGCATAAGTGGATTTCATCTGTTAGTCCATAGTTTTCATCTAGATATTTTGGGTCCAATGGTAAAAAATATGAGTAGGTATATTTTTGACATCACCATTTCCATGTATGGATGAGTCATGGGAAGTTTATCATATGGTTGTGATCACATTAGTCCTTAGTTATTTTGATCTAAATTTTAAATCATACACTAAAGCACATCAAAAGATATGCAAGTGTAAATTTGGCCTCCCAGGCAGTTCGACATTGTTTTCCCATACTTATCCAAATTTGAATGAGGTAATAAAGAGTCAAGTAAGTAGTTTAGTGATAGAATATATCACATGTGTGGATGTTTTATGATAATTTGATCATATGGGTTTATTAAGTTTTGTGCCTAGTTGATTTACACTAAATATTAGATCATGCACTAAATCACATTAAAATATATGCATGTGTAAAGTTGGCCTTCTAGGAAATTATTGAAATTTTTGGATCTATGATAGACAAATATAATAAGGTATTTAATGTCATTTTATCTCACTCATGTGAATTTTTTAGGAGAAGTTTGATACATGGTTGTATTCTCCTATGTGAAGAGATCATATGGTCTAAATTTAAAAGCATGTGCTTGAGTAAAGCAAAAGATATGGAGGTGTAAGAATGAACTTATATATAGATAAAAATGGTTCCCATACTTATTAATTTTTCCACAAGTTAAACTTCAAGAAACATCAATGGAGTGCATTGCTCAAAGATGTCAGAAAGTAGTGAGACAGTGTCAAGTGTTCAATGTTTAATGCTAAGTAGAGATAAAAATTAAGCTTCTTTCAAGGATAAATGGTGAGGAAGTGATAATAAAAATATAAATCAATGTTTCATATTAAATTCAAGAGGTCAAATTCATAATTTTATAGCATAGCTAAAGTGAGGACTATCCTAAAGAGATTAATGGAGCATATGAAGTTAAAGTTGCTAGATTGCATGAGATGAGGTCAACTGTTAGAGGTTTAATGTTTAGGAATTATCACATTATGTATTAAATATCAAATAATATCTATGGTTCATGATTAATATTAATTCATTATGATATGGGATGAGATCATAGTGTTTGAAGTTTAACTTTGACCATTGGCATTTGAATATTTGAATTTTGCAAAGGGAAAGACTAGTGCTTGGTTTTTGAGCCATAACTTTTGATCTATGTAGAATTTGACCATGGTGAAAAAAGTGAATTTGTATAGGAATCTAAGGTTCATATATAAATATAAGTTTTAAGATCTGAAATTGTGTAAAATAAAATGTATGAAGGTTAAAATTTGACTATGTATTCATGCATGTTTTGCAAGTAACCCAAGAAGGGTAATTGAGTTTGAATTGATGTTATTTCGATGTTTCATTATGGATTGGATATTGGAGAGTGTTGTAAAATATATGAGGATATTTTTGTGATTTTTATAGGTGTGATCGGTCTATCTTGAGTTTTAATAATGCTTAAAATTTTGACTATTTGTTCATTCATGGTGCCCTTATGAACAAAGGTATTGTTTGAGTTATTTAAGATTACATAGAAGATTACAATGATTATTATAAAAACTTGAGGTTGTCTAAGGTGTCATGTGGAGTGTAACTATATGTTTGAAAGTGGTCTTGTGTTCTTAATTTTCTCAAAAAACTGTCAAAGAATTGAGTGGTTCTCAATACGACCTAAAGGTGACTTAGGACTATTTGAAAGAGAGTTGGCTTTGATCCATGTTATATGACTTAAGGATGAAGGAATTTATTGTGGAAGATAAGGGAATATTTTGGAATTTTTAGATCATGAATTCTATATATATAGTAAAACCAAAGATGATGGTTTCTAAAATTGTGGAAGACTTGTGTGAGAGAATTGAAAGAGGCTTGTGTGTGTATGGTGAAGTGAAGGAGAGAAAGAGTGACTAGTAAATGAGTTAAAGAGTAGAATAGTTTAAGGACTATGTGTATGACCTATGGGTCATGTTTATAATGTCATAATAGTGCTATTATAGGTTGAGGATGAGCGAAGAGGTCTACAGTGATCCAAAATGTGGCATTGGATGTATTGAGTGTGCAAAGTTGAAGAGAGCTAATAAAATTTATATCTCCATCAGATTGGTAGGAAATAATTATGTAAGAGATGTGTTGTTTTTAGGTGTTGTTATGGAATCTCAACATATATGGGTTTATATCCTCCTTGCAAGGTGGAACTTCCTAAATGTCTATTTATTGTGGTAGCTCAACTACATAGGTGTGGTAGCATTTTATGGGATTGTAGTCTCACTAAATATGGGATATTAGTTCATTGATAAATTGCATATAGTATATATTGGTTATTTTTATTATAGGATAGTAGTTTGATTTCATGTTCTTTTGGGTTTTCTTCCCTAAGAGGGTTTCCCACATTTGTCATGTGTTATGTGCTTGATCTTGCATTGTCTCTCTTGTTTATTTCTATAAATGATATGTATGCTTAATGAATGCTTTTGGTAACTGATTAAGACTTTGTAAGAGTTGAAATTAATTATATAATATCTAGGGCTCACTAAATAACACCCCCAGTGATTGTACCTATAATAATGAGGGATCTAAGTAAAATTTAGTGGCTTCTCAGGCTCCAGTATGCATTCTATGACTACCCTACATTATTAGCATATGTTCATGGCCTATAGGTGTTTTCAATAAAAAATATCACTATTAAAATGGAGTATTAATAATTTAAAAGAATTTCCAGTTATCATTATCTTCCATGCATCATCTTAGTGGAGTTATGATCTTCACAAAATACCTTCTCGAGTGTGAAAGACTGTGCATATAGATTGGGAGAGATGTTTTAGGCTTAAAAGCCTCCCAAATGTTCATCATTGATTTAAATGATCTTCCATAGGTCTTAATAAACTTGGAAAATGTTTAAAAATGTTTTTTGAAATGGGGAATAACCTTCAAAAGGATTTGTAACCTGCTTGTTCACTATGAAGGTTTATCAGCTACGTGAGCTTCTTGACCCTAGAGGTCTCTATTTGCTCTTTTATCCATTGTCAAATGATTAACAAATTCATGGAATTATTATTGAATTTTATCAAGATATACATATATTATTCATGGTCCCATATCATCTTCATGAAACCAACCTTCACCACAAATCATACACATAGGATTGCATAATCCATAGGTGTTTTAATAGGACACCAAGGTTGTAGGTAAGTATTTGAGTTTTTTAATCTTCAATGGAGAAAATAAGTAGAGTGAGTTAATTGAATAGGTATATACATACCACATTCATATCTTATCATATTTTTATAGAAATCAAACATTTTAAAAATTGAGCATCGTCCTTCTCTAACAAAGTATGCATAAAACAAGCCTTAATTGATAATAGGTGACAATTAGGAAAGAATATGAATGAATTTGAGTTTCAAATTATTAAATAGAAAACATTAAGAAAATTCAAGACTTTGTTACTATTTGACAGTGTGTAACTCCTCTCAAATTTCTAAAAACCCTTCACTTTCACAAACACACACCTATTTACTACATGTATCCCATACATGGTTATTTAAGGAGATTTTAAACATGGACTTTGAAATTGGTCTTATCAACTAGGCTTTAGACATTTTTGAGGTGAGTAACTTCATGGGAGGCTCTCTTCACCATGATATAAATTCCATTATCATTTTATGGAACCTTGAATATTTTGCCTTTTATAATCATACATAGGTCTATGTGCATGAGTAATTAAGCCTATAGACTTAATAAATTCAACTCCTTCTTGGATTTAAAATGGTAAAGGCATTTCAATTTATATTTCCTACTTTTTGTCTACAATAATTAATTTTTATACACCAATCCTCTTCATATGACCATTGGCTTATGTCCAAAATGAGGACCTACAAGTTTATAACTTGTAGGTCTACCTTTTTTGCTTGTATGGACTGTTAATAATAACTTCCTTCAATGTTAGACATATTTAGACTTATAAAATCTTAATAATTTATTATTACTCTCTCCATAACCCTATGAATCTTTTTAAATCACTATACAACCTCAAATGTGCCCATTCACATGTATGGCCTATGTATCTAGTTAGGGCATGTAGAAGGTTTATGAATAGAAGTTGGGGTCTCTTCATTCATTAATTCTCCCTTAAAACTCCTCCAAATGATGAAATACTAAAATTAATTTCACCTTAGGCCTTCATAACCAACCTTGACTTTTATTTCAAATAATTTCTCTTAAAACATAGATCTACATGTCTACAAACCTGTAGATCTGCATTCTTTATGCTTAAGGCTTGGAAATGGTGTAGGTTTGATCTCATGAGACTAAAATCATCTTCACTTGGATCCTAATACTTCAAATTTATTCATATCATCTTATAAGATCATGATATCTAGGTTAACTTGAAAAAACAAGACAAAAATATTTGGAAACATGATTTGTAGGCAAAGTCAAACATAGCCTTCAAAACCAAGATCATGCATGATACTTGAAGAAGATATGTTGGAGCAAACAATGGTAAAATTTATGGATGTGGATTTATATTGATAATAGTGTAAACATGATGATATACCTTCATTTCATACTTTCAAACATTGAAAACTCTAGAGCAAATAAGAACTATGATAGTCACTCTATAAACTGTGCAAGAGAGTAGCTTTCCTTGAAAAATGTCTTCCCACACATGACAACCTAGTAGATTAAAGTGTTAAATTCATTCACATACCTCTGAAGATCTAGACCAATTATTCTCATGCTTTAATGAATTCATTATTTCACCTGAGAGGCCTAAAACTAACGTCTCATGGTTTTACACCTCAAAAAACCACCTTAGCCCCTTAGAGATTTTTCTTAAAGCTAAGGACTTAAATCAAACAACCAATTCCACTAATTGAGATTATATAATGGTCATAAACTCCTTTAAAATTCTTAGGTTCTGGGTCCACTTGCATGGCTTGTACCATCCACTTCAAATTCACCTTTGTGAGCTTATGAAGGGATTGATGGAGGGGAGAGAGAGTTATTTTCATCTCTAGAACCTAAAAAATTATCCAAAGCATGAATATTACCTGTGGAATCCTAGGAGACACATGTAAACAATTTTCACCTAAAAATGAGTTTAAAAAGTCTGTACAAGTGCATTAAACTCCCTTCTTGAAATGCAAGATTCTAAGTAATGTCTCACATATGGACATATAGGGGAGTTTTGTAACTTCTTAAAGAACCATGTAACGAGTATTAGTCTGGATAATTTACTTTGAAGGATTTTTATATGTTGAAAATAACAAAAAATCACCCTTTTTTCAATTTCTCTTACCTTAAAGTCCATAAATAAACCTTAAACTTTCCAAATAAACATGAAATGTTTATGAAAGATGATTAAGGTATGAAAATACTTTTAGAGACACATAAAAACCTATGACACCTCTTGGAATCACCTATATTACACCATGACATGTCTCGGTCACCACAAGAATAAGATACAACATTATCTTAATCTTATCAAATAAACCTTAATTTTTACTAACAAGGTTTTAGGATGACTATCAAATGACCTCATAAGGCATGAAAATCAAGTTTTCATCTATATGGGTTGGCATATTGACCTTGGGGGTGAAAGTTAGTCAATAGGAACCCTTCATGAACTCATGTTCATGAATGCTTTATGTTTGCCCAATTCTTATTGTTTTTGATTCACTTATTCACTCTGATCATTTTACTACTTGTCTAAAATTCTTCTCCTAGATCCCAAAGTTTATCTTGTTGATGTGGACTATCTTTGATATTGAACATGTATCCTTTCATTTTGATTATTATATGTTTTATTTGAAGCATGAAGTATTGATCTTATTGAAAATATTTATAATATCCTTTATTCATTGTTGGAATTTTTATCTCTAATTTTTATCTATCTCTCTTTGTTATACCTACTCTTGCACATAAAAAAATAGATCATATAAATAAAATTATGTATTAGGTTCATGAAACCTATTTCCTATCACCATGATGGCTACCAAATACATGGTAGTCAAAATAATGTGAAAGTAGATATTCTTTTTTATCCTTTTAATTCCATTTATTCCTTCATATGGGTTATTTCTTTCATTTAAAACCTACTCATAATTGTTTCTATAGACACCTAAAACTGGCCACCGATAACCCCCAATCAGGCTTTTGACCAGTTTCTACCCAAAATGCATAATTTAGCCTAAAAACACTAAAATATGCTAAATGATGTGAAAATGACATATTAAAGTTACAATTTTGGCTAGGCTATCCTTAAATGGGTCAATGCAATTATGGGCTAGATAACTTTAATCAGATCATTTTGAGTCAAAATGACTATTTTGCACCTAGGTGCTCTAGATTGCTCTTTTCTATAAAATCTCTTGCACAAGACACATGCATTTGTTATTTTATATTGGTAACATCATAAATGGGATAATTGATCCAATTCATTTGACATTTCCTTCCAATTCTAATCTAGTCAAATTTTGGACCAATAACAAGGCATTCTGATCAATTTGAGTAATTTATACACAAAGTGATTAATCATGATTAAGAGATAATTAATTCAAATCAATGCATAATTATTAATTCTATGTAAACTTTTTGAATACTTGTTTTTAGAAATGAATATTGAATATTTGCATCATCAAGTGACCTTATTTCTTAAGAAGACATCCCTAGGCTATAAATGCCATAAATATCAGGATTCATGCCTTCCATGCCTTGTCAATGCCTTCCATGATGCCCTCCATGAATCTTAATTTCCACTTATTCTAATGTCATGATGAGGATAATTATAACTTAAATCCAAAAATCTAATTAATCCTCAACCACACATCTCAATCTCAAGATGGATGGTTCAAGTTGATTCTAGACATTCTCAAAAATCGATAAATATGAGGCCTTACTACATGAATTTTAAGTCTTGATAATGCAAATTTATAATGCACAAATGGTTCCAAAAGCTTCAAGAAACTAGTGTTACCATCCCAAATTTATTCCAAGCTAAGCCAAGCCACAAGCCAAAGGTGCTAAGGAGAGATGGAGGTAGACAAGCTTCCATTGTCAAGGACTTCATGAGCACAAGCTGAGCATGCCAATACAAAAAGTATTTTGGAGTATCCAAGGGAGGTAAACAAAGGATACTTTTGAATTTTAGTTGTGTGTTTTATTTATGTTTATTAACTAAGCTCTCCCTAGTGTCTAGGCCTAGAGATGTTATGCTAGTTAGTATGTTTCTTTCATTTTGTTTTCATTTTGAAACTAACACCATACTAACCATCCTCTCTTGAGTCAAATTCCTAGATTAACACAATGTCACACCTATTATTTGGCCCCACCATAACCAAAGTTATGTTGAATGTGGAATTAACAACACTATGTGTGATTGAATGTCCTGATCTTCATTTATTTCTTAACCATTCAACATTTCATTATCATCTACCATTCCATTTCACAATCAAACCTACCATCCATTATTTATCCTTTTTTACGATCTATGGTTTCACTTTCCTTTTTATAGGATAAAAAGATACCTTATCTTGATGTTTGAAGGAATTAGAATCAATGACCAACGAAGATCACAAAAGCATTCTTGACAACCCAATCTACATCAAGTTCTTGATAGAGAAGCTATTCAAATGATGTGTAGGCTAGAAATTAACATGATCAATTATTATATTTATATAATTTATTTATTAGGATGTGCATCTCCCCATCAATGGGAATAATAGAATCAAAAACTACACCCAGGCCAACGACATGTACCATACTATTTCACATTATTGTGCCATTACCATTGTTACATATCATTTTTGCATTATCATAGATCTTGCCATTCACCCTATCACTTGGGGGAAAACCTAATAAAATTTTATCCAATCTATATAGCCAATAATTATCCTTAGCAATACCATAACATCTTATCATTCCATTCCTATCTAGACCAAAGCCTATTTTTAGTCATCCTACCCAATCCTATTTTGATCTTGGTTACTTTAGTTTTTACCACACTTTTTGTGAAAGGATTACAATAAAGTTTAAAAAATCAATCCAATTCATGTTTACAATGATAGTCTATGAAATTAGTGTGACATTTGATCTATCAAAATATCTTTCATCCTATATCCATGTTTGTTTATGTGAGCTTGATTATAACCTCCTATAGGAAAATCAGTGTTTCACTAGTCTTTCTATTAATTATAACTAGCTATGGGAAAATTAGTATCATTAACCTATAATATTATATCCTAGTTATAACTACCTATAGAAAAACTAAGGGAAACACTTTTTTATCTTGCATTACCACATCACATTTCCATTACTATTTTCCTTTGACTAGCCATTTGCTGGATTTGAGAACTTGTTGGGACCTAGTTGGTTTTTCCCTACATTTTGTATGGATGGAATTACTATGACTTGAGGTTATTTTAGGACTATGTGGGTCATTTTAAATTCATGTTGAGGTCACCTCAGTCCCCCTTTCCATACGCTCTCACCATTTTGTGAGAAACCTAAGCCAAATGCTCTCATCATTTTGTGAGCAGGTATCCTGTCATTTTCTAACAAGTTAAGATACCTCAAAATTCCAAAAACATTCAAATATTTTAAAAATACAAAAACATTTGTCCTATCTAAGCTTAGCCAGTTATCCTTATCTACCTTACTAGGGCATTATCATTGTTAGGATGCTTTCTTTTTCTTTTATTTTTAGACTTTCTATTTGTTTGTTTATTTTGGGTTGTTTGTTTGTTTATTTGTTTGTTTATTTTGGGTTGTTTGTTTGTTTATTTTTTAATTTGCTTGCCTAGTTGTTTGATTTCAATAATATTGCCTTGAATCAGTCTATATGTGTTCATTGGGTGATTCCTCAAGCACATTATTCTTGAGTCCATACATTTTCATCTATTAACATTATCATCATGGTTTTTATCAATGGTATATTGCTTTCAAGTGTTGATTAGATTAGGAGTCAATCCTTATGCATATTTCAGCCAATTCTTCATGGTGTTCTATCATTAAGCCTACCATCACATGTTAAAACAAAAATTATCTTCATGAAGGTCTACAATCAATAGAGTTGTAGAAGTTTATCCTTGGTATCTTGGCAAATCCTTCCATTCTACCCTTGATCAAATTAACCCATTGACCATTGTAGTTGTATTATTGTTAATAAGGATGAGCATCTCCTCATTGGTAGGTAAAACTAAATCATTCACATTGATCAATATTATTCTTCTATCCATCTCTTTCATCACTTTGCACCCACTCATATTTAATCTATATTCTAGGTTATATTCTTGAGTTATGCTTGCTAATCAACCCTAACTGGGGCACAATCATCTTTAGCCAATCTAGGTCTTCTTAATGATTATAACCACCTATGGGAAAATCATTATTTTGACTTTTAACCCTAATTATAACCAACTTTGGGAAAATTAGTATCCTTTTTACATTAATACATGAAAACATTTTATCATTTGTATTAATCTCAACCACAGGTTAATTCCACCTTTCTTCTTGTTTCTTTTCAAGGGACCATCCATAAACAAATGTGATGGACAATCCTTTGAGGGGGCATCATCATAGGATTCTCAAAACCATTTAGAGCTTTGTTCTTTATCCATCATCTTCTTTTTGGCATACATGTCATTTCTCATTATTTGAAAAGATGTTATTGTGCTTATAGCTTGTAATGCCTTCCCAAATAGGGGCAAACTATAAACACCTAAAAATGGCCATCGATAACCCCCAATCAATATTTTGATCAATTTATACCCAAAATGCATAATTTGGCCTAAAAACACTAAAAAATACTAAATAATGTGAAAATGACATATTCAAGTGCTAATTTTGGCTAAGGTATCCTTAAATGGGGTAATGTAATTTATGGGCTAGCTAACTTTGATCAGATCATTCTTAGTCAAAATGATAATTTTGCACCTGGGTGCTCTGGATTGCTGTTTTCTATAAAATCTCTTGCACAAGACACATGCCTTTGTTATTTTCTATTGGTAACATCCTAAATGGGATAATAGATCTAATGCATTTGACATTGCCTTCCAATTCCAATCTATTCAAATTTTAGACCAATAACAAGGCATTCTGATCAATTTGAGTAATTTTTACACAAAGTGTTTAATCATGCTTAAGAGCTAAAAATCCAAATCAAGGAATAATTAATAATTCCATGGAAATTTATTGAATACTTGTTTTTATAAATGAATATTTAATATCGACATCATCATGTGACCTTATTTCTTAAGAAGACATCCCTAGGCCATAAATGCCACAAATATCAGGATTCATGCCCTCCATGCCTCATCAATGCCTTCTATGATGCCCTCCATGCCTCTTAATTTCCCATTCTTCTAATTTCATGATGAGGATAATTATAAACTTAATTCCAAATATTGAATTAATCCTCAACCACACATCTCAATCTTAGGATGGATGGTTCAGGTTGATTCTGGACTTTCTCAAAAATCTATAAATAGAAGGCCTTACCACATGAATTTTAAGTCTTGATAATGCAAAGTTATAATACAAATGGTTCCAAAATATTCAATAAACTAGCGTTACCATGCCAAATTAATTTCAAGCCAAGCCAATCCACAAGCCAAAGGTGCTAAGGAGAGATGGAGGTAGACAAGCTTTTATTGCCAAGGACTTCATGAGCACAAGCTGAGCAAGCCACTACAACAAGCATTCTAGAGCATCCAAGGGAGGTAAAATAGGGTTTTTTTTGCATTTTAGTTATGTGTTTTATTCATGTTTGTTAACTAATCTCTCCCTCGTGTCTACGCCTAGAAATGTTATGCTAGTTAGTACATATATTTCATTTTGTTTTCATTTTGAAACTAACACCATACTAGCCATCCTCTCTTGAGTCAAATTCCTAGATTCATAGTTTATAACCTCAATTATAGGTGCTTCACATATAATATTTTATTTCCCCTCCTCATGCTACTTACTAAGCACCTTTTATTTGTTAATGCCTTCCATAGAAACCTCTTTTGACATGCTTAATTTTATATTAGATTCTCTTGGAGGATTTGAATTTCATATTAACAAAATTTCATTAGCAATATCATTAGTCTCCTCATTCATATTCTAATTAAATGAATCTTGATGTTCTAAAGGAAAATCAAATACCTAATTAGATACATTAGCTATTATATCCTCCTTTTCATCTTTTACTTATTGTAAAAAATATTGAATAATGTCATTCACCTCTATTTCTTGTATTTCAAGAAAAAAACTCCTTGTTTCTTGTTACCAACACCTTGTCATTACCCTTTTTTTCCTTATTATTTTAGTGGAAGGAGTATATACTTCTCTTCTATTTTAAAAGTATAGGTATTTTTCTATCTATGATGGAAAGCCTTCATATCATATTACCATGGCCTCCCTAGAATAATGTGAAAAGAGTCCATTTATACCACATCTCTATAACTTCCAATTTGAAGTTATAAATTACACTATTCATTTACAAAAAAATTAGGGTCATTTTGTAACTAGGACACTTTATAAGGAGTAAGATGATCTACCTTTTCCAGATTCAATTTACTAACCTCCTCATCAAATACCAGATTATCAATACTCCTAAATGTCAATAATGACTTGACAACACTTACCTTTCACCTACATATGGTCTTTAATAGGATTTATCTTTGTATTTGTTATGCATTTTTCTCCTTTGGCTTGGGAAGCACCTTATCCATCAACAATAATCTTCTCCTTTTAGTTTATTTATTTGACCCTATACTTTATTAATTTTTAGCTTGAAATATTTGATTATCATGATTTATTTGATCATAATTTGAGACTTCATAAAGAGTATGGCTAATTTCATGATTTTTATAAAATTTACCTCCAAAGAAACATTTTTTACCTTATAGATAGAACACTCTTATTTTGTATGGATAATCTCCTCTTGAGATTTAAGCTTGACTTGAAGGTGTGATCTTTTTTTCTTCATGCACCTGGATGCTCTCACGATACTACCTCTTCTCTCTGAAGTACATACTTTTTTCTTTTGGAATCCTACTCATCTTTTCTTCTACTTTGAGTGCAAGCTGATAGGATTCCTCCACTATTATAGGAAATAATAAATCAATTTCATCTTGAATAATAAATTTTAAACTATTGATATTCAATTATACCTTCACGATGTCTTCTTAAATATGACCTAATCTTATGGTCAATCTATAAAACTCTTCATTATATTTTTTAATTGAAAAATTTATAAAGTTTCAAGTTTTAAATTTTCCTAAAAAGAGTAATATGATAATCTCTAGTTATATACTTAACCTTGATTTTAGCCACCATCCTATCCAATGAGGTAATATTATGCTTAAATTTATTTACTCTATCATTCTATACTACATCCCACCATAATGATGTATGTCCTCTTAGCCTTGTCATATCAAACTTCACTTTTTTATCTTCATCCACAGTTTCATAATCAAAGTACTTATCTAGAGTGTTTATCCAATCTACCATATCTTCTTCACTAAGATTACCATCATACATGGGAAATTAAAATTTAGGTTTAGTACTTACCTTTTAAATCACCTTTACAAGTCTTTCTTCTTCACCTTCTTGCTTCTCTAATGATAATGTATCATCTTATGTTTCTACATCATCATCACTGATGTAGCCTCCTATAATACCTCTTCTCTATGTCATTTCCATTATTTAAAATCATTCCTATATGTTTCTCATTTCTATCATCATGTATTATTTTGTTTATTTCCTTCTCTGACCCTTATTTACACCCTTTATCCTAAGTTCCATCCCCATATGCTTCTCTTCAACAACTTGTTATCCTCCTTGGGTCACCTCTGATAGAAATATAATCAAATATTTATCTTAGGTCTTTTGAGATCTAATACCATTTGGTGTGAAGTAAGTGGTCCACTTAATCTCTCTTTACTTTGCTTGAAAAATTAGACTTTTCTTCATTTTGATAATATCTTGATCTTCCTATAAGAAGATCTTTATCTATATTGATCTTGAAATATCAATAATCTACTCTTAAGTAATTAATTGACTCAAGTATTTGGATTTTTAAACTTGACAAAAGACACTTTAACTTTGATGAAAAATAGGGCATTATGTTCTTACAATAATATAATTGAAAAAATATCCTTCATTAATCTCCTAAAATAATCAAATACTCAGAGTTATTAATGTTTTAACTTAATTTATATCTTCAAGTCATGAACAATTTTAATACTCCAAACTTGATAATGCCTCAAAATTTAAAAATGGGTTTGTCACTCCTAATTCAATCTCCAAGGTATAAAAACAATTAAAAGTTTAAAATATTCTATAACTATGACTTATATTGTAACCATAATAATTAATATTTCTATAATAGGTTGAAAATTCAAACCTCAATAAACACAAACCTAAATTCCCTTACTTTGTCTTAACTTGATGAATAATTATAAATGTCTCAAGAATAGTCCTACAAACAATCATTTCTCACAAAATATTTAAGAAATATATTTGCTAATTTATATGCACTAAAACATCAATAATATACTTTTTTAGATAACCATGCAATGTCCACAATACTAACAAAGTCACCACCACTTAGAAATATTACTTATGACTGGACTACTATAGTACTTAATAAGGTCTATTAACCTTAGGATATTTATTAATTTTCTTGAATTAATTAACTAAATTACTCAATACATTATAAATATGCTTGAAAACTATCATTTGTGATGAGAAACCAATTCCATCTATTGATTTTTCAATAATTTAAACTCAACAACAAACTTAACTTTCTAAGTCTAAACGGTCCTAACCTTCCATATTAAAAATAATTGACTTATTATAGATATAAAATGACTAAGAACACATTACACTAGTATCTTAAAATGTTATTATTGTAATTATATAAGACTTCCTTGGAAGATTTTGACTCAAAATCAATACAAAATTACCATTGCTGTTCTTGACTGGTTCTTCACAATTGACAATTATAGATTTTTAGAACACAATTCATTATCTAAGTGACTAGAAAGATAGTTTAAGCATTAAACCACTTGAAATAAAATTTAAACCTTATTTGACAACTTTCCTCAAAATTTGGTCAGATTTGACTAGTTAAATCTCAAGCTATAGGCATTTTTGTCTCTGTTAGGGTTTGACTGTGTATTTAGAGGCTTAAAGCTAAAATTTGATCATTCATAAATAATATGAACTATTTAATAAAAATAAAACATGAATTAGGACCTATAAAACATCCTAAAACTCTTATAATAATTTAAAGTAAATGATATAATGGTTTACATGTGCATTTAGTGACTAAAATACTGAAGTCATACATGAAACATGGTAGTTTGACAATTTTTAACTATAGAACATCAAAATAGGAACCAAATCACATAAAAATTGATTTATAATGTCTAATACATTCAAGAATAATATAAAATTCATGATATTATAAAAACATGTATCTTTATTATGCAATAGAACTTATTATTGATTCAATATAGACCCCTATTTTGTAAGACAGACTTTCAAATCTGTGAACTCTTGACTTATTGACCCAATCATGAATTTTGTAGACTTGGTCATCTAATATAATCTTATTATAATGAACATAGTGAGGACATGCATTGGCTCAACTAGGATTTCATTAATTGGATTCCCTCTATTACTCTGAATATATAAATCTCAAACTTCTTACAGGATGGGGGGTGTTCTCATCTTGTAGGGAGATAGGGAGTCTCCTCATGCAAGAATTCCAAAAGCTTGGGCCATGGAATTTGTGTTGATTATAATGGTGAATTTTGGGTCAAGGCATATGTTACCATCATTTTATAAATTGATAAAAACTTATATAATCTCCCCTAGGTTTCCAAAATGAGGCATTTGTAGTAAGCACTCAACATTTATGTTGTGGAATCAGTGGGGGGATGCAAGGGCAAGTAGTTATGTAGAATTAATAGGGTATGGATGAAATGAATTATGTTATAATTGTCAAAATAAGTATAATGGCTTTGGATCACTGAACTTGGTTTTCTTAAGAGCCATATCAATACCCATTGCTTATTTTTGTACCTCTATCAGACCCTTATTGAGCCATGAAGTATACATGTCTACTAAAGCGATGAAATTAGAATGATATCTATTATCTTCTCAAGAAAACTAACTCAACTCTTTATAATTGTAGATCATGAAAAATATGCACAAGGATGAAATTCTAACTTGGTTCTCTAAATTTGGACTTTATAGATTTCATGCTTATTAGATTTCATGTAAATGTTATACTTAACTGTCCACTCATCATGATTACAATGTTGAATGTGGAAAATATTTATTTGATCTAGAAATTAATATAGTTAGGCATTAACACATGTGTAGAGTTACACTATTATGGTTTTTGGTTTTCATATAGGGGTATGAGTAGATGATGTTGATGAGCCATCAATTTATTAAAGATCAAGTCAATCGACCTTGGTTATAACATTTACTTTCGGTCGATGACCATTATATGATGGAAATATTGTTTATGTGACTTTTCCATACCTTTCCTAGACTTAATTTATTTTATTGACTCTTCTTTGAAATCCATAATGGCACACATGGATTCACCTATGCACGAATAGTGTACACTATGCTTGGTATATTGGTTCTCTGTTAGGGTGTGGAGCTAAAAGCTTCACCAAGGAGCATACTTAAACAGGTACGGGTCTACACAGATGCTGGCGTCGGTCAGGAGCGACCGACGTCAGTTAGTAGCAGTTGCAGAAATGCCGACGTCAGTGGTATGGTCGGCCGGCGATGGTCACAGGCGAACAGGCAGGAACCGACGTCGGTTACTTGCGTGTCCAGAAATCTATTTCCGAGGATAGCAGCGAGTGTTTGCATGATGAGTTTGAGTTGTAGACTCAAGCTCGCGTCTCTATTATTAGCAATATTATTTTTAGATCCCTTGTTCAAGAGGCTTAACTGTTTGTTGTAAGAGCATGCTCAAGTTTCCTAATTTCTATATGTAGGGAAGATCTTCTTAACTTAGAATGGTAGAATTTGTGTAGAACTGTAAGAGTAGAACATTGTGAATGTTTGAAGGATAGTACAGAGTTGCATCAATCCAGGTTGTTGGATTTGAGTGTACTTGAGAGAGAGCTCTTGAGGAATAGAGATCTAGTGAGAGATCTTGTGTGCATCTGAGAGAGGTGTGGAAGAACGAAGTTTCTTCAAATTGTATTCCTATTGTAAAGAGTTTCAATACAAGTTTTCAGGGTGTTTTCTTGTATATCTTGTTCTGTGCTATTTATCATTTCAGTTACTTATCTATCTGATTTATTTCTGCATTTATTGCTTTCACAAGTGTAATCTATTGTTGGTTTGATCCCCCAATAAGTGGTATCAGAGCCTTGGTTATAGGTTACAGGTTACAGATTACAGGTTGCTCACAGGTGTTTCTGCAGGAATTTTTGTTTGAGTGGGAGAAGCAATGGCAGAAGAAAGTAAGCTGAGAATGGAAAAGTTTAATGGCAAGAACTACCAACATTGGAGAATGCAGATAGAGGACTATCTGTATCAGAAAGATCTCTACTTACCGTTAGGTGGGATAGCAAAGAAGCCCAAGGACATGGAGGATGAAGAATGGGAAGTTCTTGACAGAAAGGCTCTTGGGTCTATAAGACTGAGTCTGGCCTCCACTGTGATATCTAATTTGTCACAGGCAAAAACTACGGTAGAGTTGATGACTACGTTAGCAAATATATATGAAAAACCCTCAGCTTCAAATAAGGTATATCTTATGAAGCAATTATTTAATTTGCATATGAATGAAGGTGGATCTGTTTCTACTCATCTGAATGATTTCAATGGAATTGTTAATCAGTTAAGTTCTGTCAATATTGTATTTGAAGATGAAATAAAAGCTCTTTTGATATTATGTTCTTTGCCTGAAAGCTGGCATGGCTTAGTAATGGCAGTTTCTAATACTGCATCTGCATCAAATATTTTGAATGTAGAGGATGTGGTTAGTATTATCTTGAATGAGGAAATACGCAGGAAAAGCACAGAAGAGACATCTGGGAACGCTTTAAATTTTAAGAGCAGGGGAAGGCAAAAAGAAAAGAGCAAGAGGAGATCAAGATCTAAGTCTAAGGTGAGAGGAAGATCCAAATCCAGGAATGGCAGGAAGCCACAATGCTGGAACTGTGGAAAGATGGGGCACATAAGCAGAGATTGTTGGTCAAAGCCCAAGGAGGACAACCAACACGAAGGAAAGGAAGAAGCCAAGGTTGCAGGTATTGCACAGGATGCTTTAATTTTCTCTTTGCATAATAACATAGAATCTTGGGTATTAGATTCTGGTGCATCTTTCCATGCTACCCCTAACAGAGAGTATTTCAGTGACTATATCCATGGAGATTTTGGAATAGTGTACTTAGGGGATGACGAGCCTTGTAAGATTATTGGCAAAGGTAAAGTGCAACTGAAGATGCAGAATGGCAACACATGGGTGTTGAGAGAAGTGATGCATGTTCCTAGTTTAAAGAGAAATTTGATTTCTGCAGGTAAGCTAGGTGATGAGGGTTGTATAGTAACTCTCACAGCAGATTCTTGGAAGGTGACCAAGGGTGCACTAGTTATGGCCAGAGGTAAGAGAGAAGGTACTCTCTACTTGTGTAATTGTGTTACTAACAAATCTCCTTCAGTTTTATCTACTTCAGGTGTGGATTGTAAATTGTGGCACTCAAGGCTTGGCCACATGAGTGAGAAGGGGATGTCAATACTTAAGTCTAAAGGTATGCTTTCAGATTTGAAAAGTATGGATCTAGAATTTTGTGAGCATTGTGTATTTGGAAAACAGAAAAGGGTTAGTTTTCTCAAAACTGGGTCTACTAAGAAAAGCCAGAAGTTGCAGCTTGCTCACACAGACGTGTGGGGACCGGCTCAGGTAGCCTCTATTGGCGGATCATGGTACTATGTTACATTCATAGATGACGCCACAAGAAAGGTATGGATCTACTGTATTAAAAAGAAATCTAATGTTTTTGAGACTTTTAAGTTTTGGAAAGCCATGGTTGAGAATGAAACAGGCAAAAAGTTAAAGTGCTTGAGATCTGATAATGGTGGTGAGTTCTGCAGTCTTAAGTTCAAATTGTATTGTTATACACAAGGAATCCGTAGGCAAAGGACAGTTCCAAGGACACCTCAGCAGAATGGTATTGCTGAAAGGATGAACAGAACTATTATGGAGCGTGCAAGATGTATGAGATTGCATGCAGGGTTGCCCTTAGAGTTTTGGGCAGAAGCAGTTGACACCGCAGTGTACCTGATTAACAGAGGACCCTCTACAGCTCTGGATGGTGGAATTCCAGAAGAGGCATGGACAGGTAAAAAGGTAGATCTCTCATATCTCAAAGTTTTTGGTAGTGAAGCCTTTGTGCATATAGATAAGGAAAATAGAAAGAAGCTTGATCCTAAGTCTATGAGGTGCACGTTTATAGGCTATGGCTCAGATGATTTTGGTTTCAGATTTTGGAATCTAGGAACTAACAAGGTAATCAAGAGCCGTGATGTTGTTTTCAATGAAAGAGTGATGTACAGTGATCAGATAAGGAAGCTAGATCAATCTGGGCTGAGCAATAGTGAACTGGACAAAGTTATGGTCCAAAATGAGCTCGCAGAAAAAAGAAATAATCACTTGCAGGAAAACACAGAGACCGACGTCGGCAGGGTAAGAACCGGCGTCAGCAGTACAGAAACTGATGTCGGTCATACAGAGACTGACGTCGGCAGACCAGGCACCGAGGTCGATCAGATAGAACCGATGACGGCGAGTGACAGGTCTGCAGGTGGCCGAGGTCGGTCACTGTCAGAAAATTTGGGTGGACAGCGTGTTGAGAACGAGTCCAAGACACCCATCAGGAGGTCTGAAAGGGTAAGTAAGCCTCCAATTAGATATTCTCCTTCCTTATATTATTTATTGCTAACCGATGGTGGAGAACTAGAAAGTTTTGAAGAAGCAATACAGGTGGAGTCCAGGAGTAAGTGGGAGCGTGGCATGGTTGAGGAGATGGAGTCCTTAAGAGAGAACCAAACATGGGATTTGGTTGAATTGCCAGCTGGTAAGAGAACACTGAAGAACAGATGGACCTATAGGTTGAAGGAAAGTGAGGATGGTCAGATGCGATATAAGGCCAGATTAGTGGTAAAAGGATTTGCACAAAAGCCAGGTATTGACTTTGGTGAAATTTTTTCTCCTGTTGTTACGATGACTTCTATAAGGGTTGTATTGTCTTTGGTTGCTTTTGAGGATTTGCATCTCGAGCAGCTAGATGTTAAGACAGCGTTTCTTCATGGAGATTTGGATGAGGAAATTTATATGGAACAGCCAGAAGGTTTTGAGGTCAAGGGTAAGGAGAAGTTTGTGTGCAGGTTAAAGAAAAGCTTGTATGGCCTCAAGCAAGCTCCAAGGCAATGGTACTTGAAATTTGACAGGTTTATGACTGAGCATGGCTACAGTAGGTGTCAATCAGACCATTGTGTATATTTCAAGAGATTTGATAATGGTAGATATATTATTCTATTGTTGTATGTAGATGACATGCTGGTTGCAGGGTCTCACATGCAGGATATCTCTGAGCTTAAGGAGAAGTTAGCTCAAAAATTTTCCATGAAGGATTTGGGAGCAGCGAAGAAAATCCTTGGCATGAGCATTAGGAGAGACAGGAAAAATCACAGGTTGATATTGTCTCAAGAAGATTATGTGAATAAGGTGTTGGAGAGGTTTAATATGCAGGATGCAAAACCGGTAAGTATACCTATGGCTGGACACTTTAAGTTAAGCAAAGAACAATGTCCCAATTCACATGATGAGGTAGAGTACATGAGTAAGGTTCCATATTCTTCCATAGTAGGGAGTTTGATGTATGCAATGGTGTGTACTAGACCAGATATTGCCCAAGCAGTGGGAGTAGTAAGCAAGTATATGGCCAATCTAGGTAAGGAACATTGGAAAGCGGTTTAATGGATCCTTAGATATCTGAGAGGAACCAGCAGCAAGCACTTATGCTATGGAGATTCAGGTACTTCTCTACATGGCTATGTAGATTCAGATATGGCAGGGGATTTGGATGGCAGGAGGAGCACCACAGGTTATGTTTTTACTGTAGGTGGAACAGTGGTTAGTTGGATATCTAAGTTGCAGAAGGTTGTAGCCTTGTCAACTACAGAAGCAGAATATATTGCAGCTACAGAAGCTAGCAAGGAGATGATATGGATGACACGGTTCATGGAAGAGCTTGGAAGGGAGCATGGGAGTTGCAGATTGTACAGTGACAGTCAGAGTGCAATCCATTTGGCCAAGAACTCAGCCTTTCACTCTAGAACCAAGCACATACAGCTAAGGTACCACTTCATACGACAGGTATTGGAAGATGGTGAGTTAAAGCTGGAGAAAATTCATACAGACAAGAATCCTGCTGATATGCTAACAAAGCCGGTTACGATGGAGAAGTTGAATCTTCATTCAACTTCTATTGGTCTTCATGATTGAGTTGAAGATGGAGGAGCTAGAAGATGATGCTGTACAGGTTGGTGCAGCTGGTTTATCTCCAAGTGGGAGATTGTTAGGGTGTGGAGCTAAAAGCTTCACCAAGGAGCATACTTAAACAGGTTCGGGTCTACACAGATGCCGGCATCGGTCAGGAGCGACCGACGTCGGCGGTATGGTGGGCCGGCGACGGTCACAGGCGAACAGGCAGGAACCGACGTCGGTTACCTGCGTGTCCAGAAATCTATTTCTGAGGACAGCAGCGAGTGTTTGCATGATGAGTTTGAGTTGTAGACTCAAGCTCTCGTCTCTATTATTAGCAATATTATTTTTAGAGCCCTTGTTCAAGAGGCTTAATTGTTTGTTGTAAGAGCATGCTCAAGTTTCCTAATTTCTATATGTAGGGAAGATCTTCTTAGCTTAGAATGGTAGAATGTGTGTAGAACTGTAAGAGTAGAACATTGTGAATGTTTGAAGGATAGTACAGAGTTGCATCAATCTAGGTTGTTGGATTTGAGTGTACTTGAGAGAGAGCTCTTGAAGAATAGAGATCTAGTGAGAGATCTTGTGTGCATCTAAGAGAGGTGTGGAAGAACGAAGTTTCTTCAAATTGTATTCCTATTGTAAAGAGTTTCAATACAAGTTTTCAGGGTGTTTTCTTGTATATCTTGTTCTGTGCTATTTATCATTTTAGTTACTTATCTATCTGATTTATTTCCGCGTTTATTGCTTTCACAAGTGTAATCTATTGTTGGTTTGATCCCCCGACATTCTCGACTGGTAGTGAAAAGATCTCTAAAAACATAAACAAACATAAAATAAACACACAAAAAAATGCAAATTTGGAAAATCCTAATCTAATTGGTGTCAATCAACACCCACTCACTTAGAATAATGAGATCAATTCAACCATTGGTGGTAAGGCTTAATCCTACAACCATTTACTTAACTTGGTAAAATGGTTCCGTAAAGATCTCTTAAAACCATAGTTCCTTACTATGTTAGTTCATATATAATATAGGGACCTTTCCATCAAATCTATAACTTGCTTAGGAATGCTCTAAAATTACTATCATATAATAAGACTAGTTGATCTTTATGAAATTATTTATGGTGTAAATTCCTATCATGCCATACTTTCTAGCTTTGCTTGTGAACTTCTTGCATCCTTGATGCTATACATCTATGCTCTTCCATCCTATTCACTTCAAAGAGTCTATTACTGAGAGACTCACGATCCCCTAGTCTCATAACCATGGTAATACATAGATTGTGTACTATGTATTCCATCAACATGACTACTTTAAGACGATACACCAACTAGAATGGTGTATAAATTTTGAATCTCTTATAGTGCATGTAGTATGCCCATAGAGTCATAGGAATGTGATATTCCCAATCATCCTTATTGACATTGTGGATCTTTGTCAGCATTTTACCTATCAATTTGTTAGAAGCTTCAACTTGGCCATTTTCTTGTGGATGGTACACTATGCTCTTGTGATGAGAAATCATAAATTCCTTAGTAAGAGCCTTGATGGTGTTGTTTAAGAAATATGTGCCTTGATCATTTATAAGCTTGGTAGGTATCCAAACCTTGTAATAATGTTTTTATAAATAAACTTTACTAGGTATTTGGTACCACATCTAGGTGTCATAATAGCTTCAACCCACTTGGTAAAATAGTGAGTCATAGTAATAATATACCTTTATTTTCTACATTTTCTCAGTGGATTGATAGGTCTGACAAAATCAATGCCCCATTATTTGAAATGTTACTAAGCCAATAGAGGTTGCAAAGGCATTTCATCTTTTTTTAGTGGTTTACCCATGCATTAGTAAATATCTTAGTGCTACACTACTTTGTGTGTATCTTGAAAGAGATTAGGTGACCATAACCCACTCTATAATATATTCTTGGTAGTAAATTCTTCCACAAAATGTCTTATAATTCCTTGATGTGTCTCCTTCAATATTTTAGGTCATTAATGTTCTAGAACAACCTTGTGTAGAATTTTGTCCTTTCCCAAGTGATACAAAATCCTATTGATGATGGTGTATGGAAAGGATCTAGTAACAAACTTCTTCTCGTCATGTTCTTGATAGTGCATAGGGAAGACTCCTTATTTGAGGAAATTGGTGATTACTTCAAAAAAATTAGCAATCACAAAAATGTGAAACAGGTGAGCATCAGGAGATTCTTCTTGTAATTATTCTAATTCTTTGCCATTAAGAATGAGGGTGAGATGATATGGTCCCATGTTATCTCTTCCTAAATATACATTAATGTAGAATTGAAACTCATAAAATAACATCAAACACAAAGATATGCATCCTCCTTAACATTTGACTTTTATATAAGGTATCATAGGGCTTGATGATCAGTGAGGACTTTGAATGGTGTTGCAAGTAGATAATGTCAATTTTTTTGTAGTACACACATGATAGTTAATGCTTCTCATTCAATGGTTGTGCAGTTATAATTTGCATCAGATAGTTTATAGATGGTAAATTGTATAGGATGATTAAATATAACATCTCCTAGATACACAAGCACAAAACCAACTAAAATACTCAAAGCATCCACATGTATGTGAAATGGTTTACTCTAGTTTGGAAAGATATGGATGGGCATAGTAAGCAATCTGTGATTTTGATGAATGCTACTTGGCACTCTGAAGTCCAAATAAACTTTGCATTTTTATGCAATAAAGATTACAATTGATATGAAAGAGTTCCATATACTTTGATAAACTTATGATATAGATTTTATGGACCATAAAAGATTGTACTTTGGTAGAAGTTACTAGTGGAGGCATAATTAGAATAATTATAATTTTGGCTTAGTCAACCAAAATGCCTTCACTTTATACTACATGACCTAACAAGATGCCAAAAGGTGTGAAGAAGAGACATTTCTTTAAATTCAATGTAATTTGTAGATCTCAACATCATTCTAACATTAGGTGCAACTTAGACAAATGTTAATCAAATAAGGAAAAGACTGTCTAATCATTAAGATAGACTTCAAGGAAGTCATGAATAAATTCCTTGAATGTAGTCAGCACTACACAAGAGAACATCATAGGAGAATTTTTAAGGCCAGAAGGCATGACCTTGTATGCAAAAAATCCCCATTCTATATCAAAAGTCATTTTGGCTCTATCTTCTTCTATGATGGGTATTTGATGATATCCACTGAAGCCATCTATGAAAGAGTAGACTTCATATAATATGATAGATTCCAAAACTTTATCTATGAAGGGAATCGAGAATGGATAATTTAAATATACATCATTAAAAATGTGATAATCTCCACATAATTAGATTTCCCTTAATTTATTTAGATACACTACCATGGGACTTACCCATTTTTCCTTTTCTACTGGGTATATTATTCCTATGTCCTGCATCCTATCGATTTCATCCTTCACTTTCAAGTTAATTTTTAGATTTAGCTTATATAGGCATTTATTTTTAGGATTTGCACACTCCTTAAGTTGAGTATGCATCTCACCTAGAGATGGATCAAATCCTTAGACCTATGAAAATTTAGTGGGAAAGACATCTTGGTAATCTCACAGGAGTTGCATAACTTCCAAAAATTTAGTGTCTATCCAATAATCACCTATATTCACCAATTTAGGAACTTCCTTAGTTTTGATGTTTGCTACATGATTTTTGATGGGATACTAGTAAATATTGCACTTTTCTTCATCAACAAATTCCTATTCATTCATTTCCATTCCTATTCTAAAATTTGTATGCTGCACAACTTGTCTTCTTAAGTAGGTTCTACATGATGTCTTTTACTAGATCTAATATCCATTTAGGTTTAAATAAATTAGTTATATCAAAATCACCATCATAATCATAATCCTCAATGTCCTCTTATTTGTCTTGGACTTAGTGGCATGGTTGTGTAAGATATTATTCTTCTTTCTTGGTAACTTTATATCTTTGTAATGCCAAATTAAGATCAAAAGTTAAATTCTTTTGCATAGTGGATTTGGTCATGCTGATTAAGTCTTCTGTGTACCCACAGCATAAGAATTATTTGATTTTATATAGTTTATTGTGAATCAAAGGGTTTTCATATTAAAAAACAAATGTCTATATAAAATCACTTTGCACTTGTGCCTAATGCGTTATCTCCCTTCTACACTCTTTATGTATATACCATATTGATGGTAAAGGAGCAAGTGTATAATTAAAGATGTGAATCTAGTACATTGGTACCACACATTTATTAGTCCAAAATTCAACACATTTATATGAATTTTAGGATACTCACCTTCTTGAAAGAAAGGCCAATTACTTTAGATGAATTGTGGTAGCTGGAACTTGCTAATCATGTGCTCGTAGGCATCATCCCACTTGATTTGGTCATTCTGATGAATTGCCCACCATGTCATGGCAAATCCTTTCATAGCATAATTAATAGCACTAACGCACTAGCTGATGGTAGGTACATTAACTTGTAAATGTAAAATAAACTCATTGATATCCTTAGTTATATAGTACACAATAATTTATTGCTTATGCACAAAGACCATTCTCATCAGTTAGAGTTCATGATCACCTCAGACCTAATTAAGTAGGTGTGTATCTAAGTCTCCATTGACAGATGAATATACTTCCAAATTTAAAGTGCCTTCTCTAGTCATCTCTATATAGTACTGTATATGATCATCGGCTTGATAGAGGAAGTCAACTTGTAATTGAGTAGGGGGTTTTTGTAGACATGGATGTATAATCTTCTATGAAAAACTAGTTTTCCAATGGTTATGTAACTACTAATTTGGGTCTCCATTATTTTGATGTATTTAATTGTTGAGAGAGTAATGAGTTGTACTTGAGGTTTATTATACTCATACAAGAAGTTGCACTCAGTTGTGAATAGAGCTTTTGGATTTTCTTTAGATTCCATGTTCATCCAGCTGGTTTCTTGCATGATATATGAAGAATCCTATTCAGCTAGAATGATGTAAGGTTTGTACACTCTATTCAAAATAATGATGGAAACCTTATCTCCTTGATGCACCTCTAATTAATTTTGCATAGTGTTAATATTCATCTAAGCATCATATGCCCAATTATTTCCAATTAACATAGAGTAATATGTTTTTGATATATTCATGTCGATGACTTCAAAGTCACCTTTCAAGGTTAATTATGTGACTTTGATCTCAACATATTCTAGTCTACCAAAAAGATTAACCCTTTCATAATCAACTAAACTTAAAGTTAATGGGTTATAAATCATAATTGGTCATCAAATAACTTCCCATGTATACCTTGGAATCATGTTGAATATGTTGACAAAATCAAAGAAAACATTTAAAATCTCATAACCTAAATCCTCAATGTCAATTCATACATCAGCATCCCAAGGCTTCTTTGTTTTGATGTACCAAACCAGAATTTCTATTTTTTGTTATCTATGTGGTACACATTCTAATAAATTACGTAGTGGTTTTGTGATGTTCTACAAGATGTCTTCATTATGCATTATGCTTAAAAGTTTTAGAAGATCTATCAATATAGTGACACGTACATCCTACTATATAATGCACATGATTTGGCTATACATTTGAGAATCTATTTTTGTAACATCTCCTTTAATGGTGTCTTAATGTTGGATGTTTTTCAACATCTGCACAACTTCATACATGAGCCCCTTTTCTATAGTTTGGTCTAGGTATTTGTCCTATTTTGATTTTTGGATCCCTGATCCTATGGCATTTCAAGTAGTGGAAAACCTTTTTATGTGTGTTGTTATCATGTAATTATTTAGGAACACATCCTCCTTAGGCTACATACTCACCATATTCACATTATGGATAGCCTTATCCTTTCTCTAATTTTCCAAGATAGGAGAATATTCTATTTTGTACTAGTCATGTATTCTATAGTATGCACAATAAGACTACATTTGAGGATTCATCAAGTAATTACATTATACGTGATTTTATTCTCCACATAGCTAACATTGTAAAGGAGGCCATTGATATTTATTACCTCCACCACCTTGTTAGCCTCATTTATATCATCCCCTAACTACTCCTCTATACACTCCTTATTACTACATAGTATTCCAATGATGATGATAATGGGTATTATATCCAATTTTAAATTGTTATTTCATAGTTGGTAGGGTCTAATTCATTTATAATTACTATGTCATGTCTAATATCTAGGGTGATACATATTAGTATAATAGAGATGGCAGTGTCTAACTCAATGAAGGAGGGGGCCAACTAGTAAGACCTTGAGGTTAGTATAATGGTAAACTAAGAATCCATTTTGGATTTAATTGGGTTGCACAACCTTTATTAGCCTTTGGGCCTAGAATCATCTACTTTTATGAGGACATTTGTTGTATAGCGATGGTGAATAAATTTTTGTTGATGCCTTCCTTGAGCTCCTAAAAATACTTATAATTCTTTCCATCATGATTATTTGACTTAAAAAATTGAAATACAAATTCTATGGACTCTTGACATACTGTTGTAGAATATAACATTGTGTTGTTGCATGCCCCACTACGTGACAAATTTCATATAATTTTATCTTGATCTTAGGATAATCATTCCTATGATGTCCTTATTTTTTGCATTCCATACTCCATTGCTTTAGTTTAGGTTTATCTACCTCATGGTATTGCTCCATTATTTTCATAAAAGCCTGTAGTGTATTTTCAATCTTGGAATTGGCAATATGAGCTTTTCTATAGTCTTAATTTTCTCTACTCGTAGGGCAACATCTCTAGCATCTAATTTTGTAGCATATTGAGTCTGTGTAGTGGTAAAGCTAATTATAGAGTGCAATCCTTTATTAAACCAAGAAAATTTATCTTTGTTTGTTAAGGCAAATTTTACCTTATTCATCATATCAAAGAATCTATGGTCATAGTCATAGACTAATTCTCCAAAATTTTTCCTTATCTCCTTCAAGTCATGTATAGTTTGGGTAGTATATTTATTTATCTTGAATTCTATGACAAGCAAATCTTTAAAATATATATTTTCTCATTGAAAATATCTATGGTATATGAACTAAAGCACTCTTTTGGAGATTTATACTACTAACTCACACTTTTAAATAGTGTCATCAATAATGGCCTTAGACTACCATCTCATTTCATAGGTTAGTAGGTATTGTTTAGGATCTATAGATGCATCATAGATTACTAGGTTTATAAATTCTCCTAGATGGCCCATTATGTAAATTGGTGTCAATTGGTTTTGTTACATAGATATTAGTAGAGGAGGATGCATTCTAGTTGATCATACCTATGTAATACTCTATGCACTAGGAGAGTTAACGTGCACACTTTGTTCTTCTGTGCTTCCTTCTTTTCTTTGTTTGGATTCAACAAGATCACTGGCCTTAAAAGCCTTCCTAATTGATCTTGTTTGAGTTTTAGAACCCTAAAAATATAATTTATTTGAAAATGGTCCTTCCCAACTATTATATCTAGCTAGTTGAAAACTTCTACTAGAATATAAGAGATTGGGATATAGGGATGTTACTCTTCTAGTGAATGTTTCTTTCCTAAGATTTCTTCTTCTACTATGACTGAACCTATGATTAAACTAACACTATGTTATGTTTCTTTACTTAACTCTTCTTCTTATTTTTATGATAATACCCTTTCTTGTAGCTACACACTACATCTATTATCTATCTACTCTACTTCTACATTAATCTCACCTTCTTCTTCTTCAAACATATCTTCATCATCTTGTTCTTTATCACTTATTTTAGTTTGGTGGCATTCATCATATTATTTCTTCATCCTTAGTTATTCTTCTCTTTAATCATTTTCATCATGTATTCTTACTCATTCATCACCTATTTTACTTTTATTCTTACCTTTACTTGTAGCTACCTAGCTATTCTTTTATTTATTCCATTTATTCTATTGTCACAGTTTATATTCTGAATCCAGACTTTTATTCTAACTCTTCTTCCCTCATGTCTCCATTATGGATTTAGATTCAATCCTTACTCATCTATCCATCATTCACCATCATGTCACATACACCCCCATATGCCCGAAGTGATTACTCCATATTGGCTAGAGTAGGCACTATGGCCTTGTCCACAACCAACATCTTCATAAGGAGAGGTAGTCACTACAAAAACTTCCCTCTAACTCCCCAAGAAAATAAATCCTACAAAACTTTGAAAGATATATATCATTATACTAAAATCTTAGTGATGTATCCATATATGGTGGTAGGAGCCCAATAGTCTATTTCTTTCATCCAGTTAGTTTCCAATTTTTGTAACTAGTTTATCTTCTTTTCAGTCTAGATGATTATATATTTCATTTTGGAATTAAATCAATAATACTCCTATCATGTCAGCTAATTTTCTATAATTTCAATTAATTTTCACCATAATTTTTTTTATATCTCTCCATATATGTTCTCTTGAATGGTTCCTCATTTGGTAAGACCAGTCCATTTAGATTCTTCTTCTAAAAAATTACATACTTTTTGGTCTAACCATGTCTCACTGTCTCTCTGCCCTGGTAACCACCTTATCATAGTTTCCTTTGGAAGTAATGTTTCCAAACTCACTACAATATTATTAATTAAGGTTTTTGAAGCATTTAAACATGCTAAAGATGAGGATATTGACGTTTTATTCAAGTACATAGGATAGTACAAACAATTCAAATTCAAATGGGAAAATAAAAGCATAACAAAGATGAATTATTGTGCATTATATAGGAATGATGAACAAACAATACTTAATTAATGTTTACAGATCATTTAGAGTAAATTAGATAGAAATAATCTAAACATTAAACATGAAAGTGCATGCAAGGAATAAAATAATAAACATAATAGGTAACCATAACCAAATAGTCTATATTGATCTCTTCGAAGGTAAAAATCCCTTCTTCATACTAACATACATATATAGTCATTTATAGTTTCTAACTATTCACATTCCTCTCGTAATTGGTGCCAAAAGAGGAGTTTGTTCATATTCTAACCTATTATGAGTCATGGAGATATGAAAAAATATACATACATATGACAAACTAAATATATAATACACAAATATCTGAAGAATATCCTGCATAATTTAATTATTTGATTTCTTATCCCAACACTCAAAAATTATAGGTTTGATGTATATACATTTGATTACTATTCATGGCATTACTATCTTTACCTTGAAACCACCTTAATCATCTTGTCCTCAACTTAGCAAATGACTTTTCTTGTCAATTCTTTATTTTCTTAATCTTTAGAGATAATATTTTCATTAGATAATGATTAATAATCATTAATCCACATTGAACATCCTATATATGACCTATATAAATTCACCAAAGAAATATTTAAACATGTAAATCCATACATTTACAAGTATATAATTTGAAATCTTGAATTATCCTTTTTTGTGGGAAACTTGCCAAGGGTTTAAAATTGACCTAAAATGACTCTTAGGACCTCAAAATGTCCATTATTATTTACTAATACCTATAATACTTATAAAAAAACAATTTTTTCCCATAATAGTGATGTTCCTACATCATGCACTCCCCAAACTAGCTGACCCACCCTGAGTCCATCATGATGATATCACCTATGTAGCTACATACGTGGAATATTAGGGTACATATGGAAGCCACTTTAGTATAATTTTATCATAGTATCATAACTCTACAATAATATAATGATATGTCTCCAAGATCACCATCCCTCCATAGCTTTTGTATGGTCCTACTCCTCTTATACCTAACTTCCCTATAACCACCATACCACCTCCCTGTACTCTATCCCTCTCTACCTTATATCTATCATGATCTCACACTCACTAATTATGGATCTCCTATAGTATCTCCAGGTGGGTTTGTAATGAATCAAAACTTACCTATATCTCTATTAGAGTCCCATAAAGTGTATTCACATGTCTTTTTAGTGTGGTGCACTGAGTTCACAATGCATCCTAATCTATAATAATCACCTGTACATTAGCTGGCTCCTCCTCCCCTACCTCCTCTATCTTTATATCCCCTCCATCTTAGTGTGGCCATACTAATCTCTCTTATCTCTTTACTATCCTATTCCCCCACCATAATGAGTATGTTAAGGTGCATCTTACATCATCCACATATATGGTCATTAGCTCCTGCTCTAGCCTTGATTATGGATCAACATAGTGTGCCTCTGATAGAACAATCTCTATATCATCCTACCTATATAACTATGATTCATTTGAGATAACTCATACCAACCCAAAGTATCTCTTCACCCTCTCAAAATATAACAAATGCAAGTGATCTACTCTCCTACCCTATAACCAACTATCTTGTTGTCTCCAAACTAACTCTACCTTTACCCTAGGCCATACTAAAAACCCCATATATGGTCTTTAGATCACATATACCTCTTGTAACCCCTTAAGTTCACATTAATAATTATATAAGTCATATAATACCGCATTAATACATGGTATTTTAAGGTCTTGTTTCCATGAAGGAATCCCACACTAAAAGCTATTTAGTGTCATCATGCCTATAGAGTGCCAAGTGGGATAACTACTCTAATGTGCTCATAAGCCTAACACTACAATATAAAAATCACATATAATCCAAATATCCACTGCTTCCTCCACCCACATAACTCTCTAGACACATATGATAAAAGGGTAAAATCCTAAGGATATATTATGTGATGGTCCAACATGTCCACCATAAGACTTGTGAAACTCTAGGTAAATTAGCCTCTCCCTAAATATAGTAATGCATAGCACAAGATGTCCAAAATCATCATCATCATGACTAATCTCCCCTCTACATATTGGTGTCCCCAAAATTTCACACTAATTTTGGGGTACCCCTATTGAAAATATTACATTTTTGTCTAGTGGGAGTCTATTTTACTTGTTGAACTGGTCCTCTAAATAAAACCCTTAGTATTTAGTAGTTTTTGTGTTCAATTGCTTAATTTCCCTAGTTTCTCCTAGTAAATTTAGAGAATTGAAAATAATTGCTTAAATTCCATCACTAAAAACCCATTTACTCATCTCTTTCAGGAGATCAAAGAAGCTTAAGTGTTTTGGCTCATTCATAATACAAATCAGATTCACTAAACTACTTTAATTATTGAAAAGAAGCAAAGTTGTCTCAAAAACTTGAGATACTCGTCAACCTAAAACTACCTGGGTTTATGAGGATGATCTACTTAAAAATATAAAAATAAGTAAAGTAATTTAAATAACCCATTATAAGTACCAAAAGGCTTATGTGGACATCAAATACTTGTCGTTAATGAGCTGTATTTTTATATATATTATGAATTTCCACCTCATTCCCACTTGGTAGCTAAGATATTTTACCAAGTAACCACATCTACAAACCCCAAGTCATGTGATTTGATCCTCTTGAGCATCTTGGAGTGATTCCCTTTTTGACCCATTTGCACTAGAGGTAGGTGTATTTCACCCATGTACTTTTTATAGATTTTTGTTTGTCTTTTTATTTGCTTTTGCCTCTACAAATTCCTTGTTCTATCATGAAATTTCCTCTATTAGGTCTTGTTCTTTCCTTTTTACTTTTGATTTCTTATCATGATTAGGTAAATTTCATTTATAATTGGTTTATCATGCTAAATTTTGAAAAAAGTACCTATGAAATCAAGTCTTTCAAGAAGCCCTAATAGTTGGATTACCTTTCCCACTCAAGTTTACCAAACCTCATGACTTACTTGGGTTCCCTAAGTTACTATGATTACTTGGGTTTCCAACCCTAAGTTGCTTCCTTTGGTAAACTTGACCTACTAAAAACTTGTTCACCTAGAGTTTTGATCCTAAGTAACTGACCTTAGAAACCCTGACCCTCAAAGGACTGACTTACCTAGGTTTCCCTTCCACTATCAATAAAAACTCAAAGTCTTTAACCATCATAAACTCAAAACTATATGTATACTCATAGTGAACTATCTGGGTTTCCAAATTCTTGAGACTTGAGCTCTTTTCAGACCAACTCAGGGTTGTGAAACCCTACTACTTAAAAGTAAAGTGCTTATTTATTCAAGAATTTCATCTACTCAAAAGTTGAAGCTTGATTAGATATACTATAAGGGCATTAAGTTAACTCTCTTTTCTCAAACTTTCTAAATTAGTTAGATTAGTCACTAATAATTTAAAAGCACTTATCAATATCTTTAGATAAAGATTATAAGAAGAAGTAGCTAAGTTGGAGGTAATGCCAACAACAATTGAGGAAGTCCAAAAATTATCACTTGAGGAGATCCCTGAGCAGACCAACAAGGGTAAAGCAAAAGTTAAGAAAGCCAAGTCATAAGAACCCAAAATGAAGTATGAATACAAGGGGTACCCAATTAAATCAAGCATCATTTCTAAGTTGACATAAATAAGTGATACAAACATGGGACATGTGTCCACAATTAAATTACTAGAGAGATCCAAAGCCATTGCTAAGACCCCACTCATGAATGCCATGACCATTAGTGGAATTATATAAGCTGAAGCTTTCTCAAGTTCAACACAACTTCCAAAGTTTATCTTATCCTGTGCTAAATAATATAACTCTCTAGCTAGGACTATAAGGGATGTTTCTAGAAATATAGTCATCAGGTTGGATGTTCAATACTTTAATTACTACTTAAATATCCTAGTATCACTTAAAGCAATTATCATATAAATAAAAGCTAATAAGTAGTGGGAAACAAAGACAACTGAGTGTATTAAGATAATGAATACATACTACTTGAAGAAGGTAAAATAAGCATCAAGGTTTCTAAAGCATATTGTGAGGTCAAACTTGGTCTACAAAGTAGATGATATCACTCAATTATTGTGCATAATCAATGGAGATAAGAATGCTAAATGTTTCCCATCATGGATGTATGCTTACCTCCAAACTACTGATGTCACTAGGATATCAACTAATATTGAATGGGTGAGAGTGATAAGTGATAATATAGATAAACAATTGAAGGAAGTGATGAAAACTTTTGAATTTAATATGACTTCATATCTTGTGTATGCAACAACATTAAGTGGAGCCTTCTCAAGGATAAATGCAAAAGTAACATTAGTAAGTGAACCCATATATCAATATTATCCTCAATTGGTTCTTGAAGAATGCTATAAGCACATTAAATTGGTGAATGATGGTTTCATTTATGTGCTTATTTTAAAATTAAATACAACTTTAAGGCATAGGAGAGTGGCAGATGAAGCTTGGGAAGTAGTTTCACAATACAAATGTATTTTCATTCAGATTTTAAATTTTGCATAAATCAAAAATAGGGGTTTGTTAGGTGAACCTATTAAACTACCCAGGTACCCAAGTGACAAATGGATCTTTATGGAATTTTATAGGCAACTTATGGAATTGCATGATTTATAGTCAAAAGTTCACTGCCCAACTATCAACTTTCTTATTGTCATTGGTCACTACCATTGCTCTAGCATATACAAAGATATAAATGTACAAAAGGAGATGTATCATCATTACATTCAAACACATTTTGAATCTAAGGATAAATTTAATTGTAGAGGGGTAGCCAAGAGCATAATTTCTCTAGAATATATACACATCTTGGCACTAGAATATTTCTAGATTGATTACAGAGAAGAGTCTGATATAAGAAGTGTGATGTAGGAATTTGACTCAAGAGAGGATGGTTAGTATAGTGTTAGTTTAAAAATAAAAATAGAATGAAATAAACACACTAATAGCATAACATCTCTAGGCCTAGACACTAGGGAGAGCTTAGTTAACAAAAGCAAATGACAAACACAACTAAAATCAAGGAATCAAATACAAGAATTACTTCACATTTTTTGGATGATCCAAATGCCTTTGTAATGGTGGATTGCTTATCTTTTTGTGCTCATGAAGTCCTTGGTAATGGAAGCTTGGTTACCTCCATCTCTCCTTGGCACATTTGGATTTGGATTGTCTTGGCTTGCAATAAATTTGGAATTATAAAACTAATTTATTGAAGCTTTTGGAACCAATTTGGAATTATAACTTTGCATAAAAAAAGCTTAGAAATGATGTTGTGAAGCCTCCTATTTATAGATTTTTGGATTTGATCAAAATCAACCTGAACCATCCATCTCAAGATTGAGATGTGTGGTTGAGGATTAATTCAATTTTTAGAATTAAGTTTGTAATTATCCTCATCATCAAATTGTAAGAAGGGGCAATTAAGAGGCATGGAGGGCATCATGAAAGGCATTGATGAGGCATGGGAGGCATGAATCCTGATATTTATGGCATTTATGGCCTACAGATGTCTTCCCAAGAAATGAGGTCACTTGATGGTGTAGATATCCAGTATTCATTTATAAAAATAAGTATTTAACAAGTTTCCATGGAATTATTAATTAGGCCTTAATTTGGGTTAATTAGCTCTTAAGCATGTTTAAGCACTTCATGCACAAATTACTTAATTTGATCAGAATGCCCTGTTATAGGTCCTAAATTTGATTAGATTAGAATTAGAAGGCAATGTAAGATGTGTTGGAATAATTATCCCATTTAGGATGTTGCTAATAACAAATAACAAAGGCATGTGTCTTGTGTAGAAGATTTGATAGGAAAGAGTAATCTAGATCACCCAAGTGCAAAATTGGCATTTTGACTTGAAATGAACTGATCAAAGTTAGATAGCCCACAAATTTCATTACCCCATTTAGGGATACCCTAGCAAAAATTGACACTTGAATATGTTAGTTTCACATCATTTAGCATGTTTTAGTGTTTTTAGGCCAAATTGTGCATTTTGGGTGGAAATTAGCCAAAATCCTGATTGGAGGTCATTAGTGGGTAGATTTAGGTGTCCACAAGAAGAAGGGATAATAGTAGATTGTCTATTGAACAAATCCATGTTTTTGACTTAGCTAAAATTCCCAAAGATATGAAAGATGATGGAATTATGACAAGTGATGATTTTCATGTAGTAGGAGGAGATAGTGCTCCACTTCTAGTGATTATTTTTGGCAAACATCATGATAATATTACCTCATATAAGACTTCAAATGTTTTATCACTAACTTTAGCTTGGCTCCTCAACAAGAGCTATTGTATGAAAAAAATGATGAAGGATCCTTCTCATAATAGCCAAAAAAGGAAAGAAATAATACAAAGAGAAAGTATCCAAGGGATACAAATAAGTTGAAGATAAATATTAATGTGGATGATAAATATTCTATTGTAAAAGATAAGGAACCTGAGTAGCCCATGGTATCCACACCTCCATTGGTCTCTTATATTGATACAACTATTCCTACTATTTCCACCACCCTTTCTATTCCAACTTTCACTGCACCCACCATAGATCCATTTTTACTGATGCCTCTTGCTATGTTTATAACACCAAAGTTCCTAAGAATCCCATTCAAAAGGACACTAGTGCTCCTCATCCTCCTCCATCATCTCCATTTGTTTCACCTCTACCTCCTCTATAAAAATAACCTACCATTGATAAAGAACTTGAAAAAGTAACCATTGAAGAAGAGACTCCATCTTAGAGAGAGAAACAAGATAATTGAAATAAGTGATTGAGCTCAAGAAAGAAGCTCAAGGAGTAGTTTCTAACAAGTAAAAAGATACTAAATATGAAAAGGAGAAAGTAGTTATAATAGTGAAAGAAAGAGAAGCTAAGAAAGGAGTAAAACTCAGATTATTAATATAGAAAGTTGCCAAAAACCCCAAGGAGTAGGAGGGAGTAATAAAAAAAGTAGTAGAGAAAGAAAATGAAGATGATAAAGAAAAAGAAATAAAAATTGAGAAACAAGTTGAAGAATAAGTAGAAAATAAAACTCATGCAGAGGAAGCTCCTTTTTAGGAACTAGTAACTAAGGTTAATTAGTAGCAGATGGTAGTCTATATAGATGTTTCCACTTCTATGGACTTCTCATCGTGGTTATCTATACAAAGTTCCCTAGAAGTGATGTAAGTAATAAATCTTGAGGAGATGGACTTACAACTATTGATGAGTCTAGTTAAGAAAGGTAAAAATTTGAAACCAGCCAAAGTAACTATAGATTTATTTTCTACAAATTTCATTTTTCCTTTAGACTCTTGTTTTCTTTTTGATAACCACAAGCAACATTGTAAGTATCAGAGCCAAAATAATTTAAGTATAGAGCCTTTCATAGATGGTATCCATGTATTGATTCAATGATTTTTATAGCTCAAAAGAGTAGGGAAGAGCCTTTAGCTTGCACTTGATAGACATGTGGTACAATGGTGGTCTCTTTTTGTAAAAGTAAAGGTCCTAGTAGTGAGTCAAATGGTAAGCATTAAGTTTCATGGATTCCCATTTTTGGTAAAGCTTAGTAAAAATTTTTAGATTCAAATGAACACATATTAATGCCACTTGTCACCTCAATGCTCCCTTAAAGGAAAAGAGTCTTTACATAACTTCCATTAAGAATAAGACTAACACGTGGTTAAATGGTGTTTTATTTTGAGTCAAGAGATATCAGGAAATAATGAAGCACGTGAGGGGTATCCATGTGTCACCACTATGCTCCTTAGAGACAAGGAAAAAGGTTAAATACCTCTTAAATAGTGAAGGCTTCCACATATATCTTATGGATAGCACAAAAAGGATTGATAGTCTAGTTGGGATCTTTGGATCTAACTGTGTGGAACCTCTAAGAGCCATTAAAATTAAAAGCTAAGCAAAGAGTGGAAAAGAGTCTCAGCGACTCCAAAAATGTGTAGAAGCTTCTATGTGTCCATGTTTGGGAAGACTAAATGATAAATATAAATGAGGATCAGAAATTGAAATGGAGTGAGAGGGATAGTTAGCAAAATTAATCAAAAAAGGGCCCACATGGTTCAACTCCAACAACATGCAATTTCTCAGATCCAAAAATTATGAACAAGTGGTTAAACCCAGACAAGTGGTAGAGATTCATAGTGGATATTTTTTGGGTGATAAGTAGCTGTAAATAAGTTAGAGTAAAGGAGGATTTTTCATCTAGATAATATACAAAGTTTTAGAAGCTTATTTTGTGGAAGTATTGGACTACCTTAGCAGTTTCCTTTCTTAAGAGTGTGAAGATTGTATTCTATGCATTTTGCCTTATGTACTTTGTTCATATATATGAGAGAGTGGTGTTTTATGTAATAATAGTCTACTTTCATTATTTTTTCTCATTTTATATTATAATCCTTTTGTCAACTTCACATACGTACTGAGATTATTAACCATGTTGCATACTCTTTAATCTTTTTAAGAAAAATTGTTGAAACTAATATTTTGCTATTAAAAATAGATGATGATGATTCAGGTTACTTTTATATTATGATCCATTAATTAGTCTATAGTATTTATTGAAATTATTGATCATGCTTTATGCTCTTCAATTTTTTTTGGTAAACTCTATTAGTAATCTTCACTATGCTATCCAGTAAAGGAATCCAAATCTTTGTGTATCACCTTAATAGTTTAAATAATCTTTTATGCATTGTTTTCTCTCCCTTTACACCAACCCCCAAGAGAAGAGCCAACTTATTTAAAATCTATAGGTTGTTTCAAGGGTCAAGTCCAACATCTTTGAAACTTCACATGACTCTGGTGATTAGTTGAAAAATTAAATGTCAATAGTTTTTCTAGCGTGCCCAATAGGACTGAAGCTAATATTATTTAGAGCTATATGAGTGAACATACTTAAAGGAGGGAGAATCATGGGCCAATTACAAGATATCAATCTATAATAAACCCAAGACTCTTATTAACACATTTGGTGACTACTTCAAGGAGAAGATCGACTCGACAAGTTAATTTGGGAAGTCAAATGGCTATTCAGGTGCCACTTAGAAACTTTGTCAATTGGAATGGTGGAACTCCACTTATCCTACCAACACCTCCTGATACATGGGATCCCATTCCATCTAATGCTCTAAAAACATTATCAAAATTCACTGGAGAGGACTTTAAGACTCCAAAAAAGCATCTTCAAGATGTGTCTAATATATGTACTATCCACTTTATCACACAACAAAATGTAGCCTTGAGATTACTCAATGACTCTTTCAAGGGAAGAGCTCTTGATTGGTATAGATCTTTAGCACCTAACTCTATTACAAAATGGGACCAATTGGGAACCACATTATTATAGATTCAATGAAAAGGGAGATAGATCATCCCTCCTATAGCAATTAATCACTATTAAGAGAGCCCCCCAAGAAGCAATGATCAATTTCAACACTAGATTCTAGAATACATGGACAAGAATCCCAATCTCAATGTGACCACCTATAGGTATATAAATTATTTTCTATCTCAAATATTTTAATTTTGATATCTCAGTCATGATTCAATCACTAGGAGGGAAAACTCTTCTTGATGCTTATGAACTTGCTGTAAGAATAAAGAATAATCTAATAGACACCAAGAAGTTACCCCTAAGGCCTCCTATGCCTATGTTCCCCAAATTATCCCTCCCAAATCAAGGACCTCCTAGTAATTCCTAGGATAATACTTCTTTATATATCTTCCCTTCATCTCAAGAAACACTAGTCATAACTACGTCATCTACCTCATCAAAGATGAATGATGTCAAGAACATCCTTAAAACCTTATCTAATGAAATTATCAATCTTAAAAGGAACCAAGATTCACATCAATGACCTCTTTATCAGGGTTTCTAAGGATATAAACCCCCTATCAGCCAAATAAGTACTAAGGGACTTAAAGATCAACTTATTCACAACCACCTAACTAGATCATCCTCATACCCCCACTATTTTAGATGGTTCCACCAAGTTTAGGAAGATATATAGTCTTTGGCTGAAAAAACTTGGCAAAAGAAACAAATTCATGGTGTTTTCCTTTTACTGACTCTCACATGCCAAGATATTTCCCTATGGGAAACCTACAATAAAGAGTAGCTATAAAAAGAAGAATGGGAATCTAATAAGTCACCTGATTAAGACCATACCAGTCACCCAAAGTTCAAAATACAGCCATGATGTCTGAAATGCAAGAAATGTCAATAGAAAAGGAAGTAGAGATTTCCCCTAAACATGCTTTGTTCTCATGGATTGAATATGAGGAATCTATGTTCATTAATGAAACATCTACCTCTAAAAATTTGGTTTAATTTGATTATCCCACATTATCAAAAAAGAGAATGGTTGAGTCTGCTAAAATTTTCCCTACTATCAACATTGAATCAAGAAAGGTACCATTATCCCTATCTTTTCAAATCCCTATGAAAAGGCAAGAAGTTTTGATGACCACTCAAAATGAAGGGGCTTCTAACATGATGGTTGAAAGGATAAGGTACCCATAGTATGTCAAGATATATCCCCTTAGACCAATCAATGTGGTGGAATAGCTAAAGAAAGTCCTTGATAATATTTCATTATGGGATATGTTGGCCATCCCCAAGTAAAAAGAGCTATTGCAAGAAGCACTAAAGGACCATAATGACCCAAAGTGTAATACCACAAAGGAGTACCTTAGTCACAACAATCAGTAATCCTAATGAACACTAAAAAAGAATTGAGGAAACCTAAACCTAACCCCTTCTATATGACTCTTATAGTGGGTAAGAAATTACTTCACAAATATATGATAGACTTGAGTGAAAGCACTATATTCATGCCTAAGTTAATAGTCAATGCCTTGAAGATCAAATATGAGCCATTAACTAAAGGAGTCATACAACTTGATGGTAAGTCGGTACAAGCCATTAGGATCATCAGAGATATTTCATTCCAAATATATTCTTGCCCAAACATAACTGTCTCTCAAGATATAGTATTTATATACATTCCTCTTATCTTCAGATTGTGCCTATTTAGATAATTTACAAAAAAAATCAAAGGGTATATGTCCCTTGATTGGTCACATCTAATTCTAAGAACCAAGTACAAGTATAAGATGAAAGTGTTATCAAAACCCTTATGTAAAGAACACATCATGAACCAAATGGAATCAAGGTTTGAAGCCTCCCATACAATGATCATAAGAGAAAAAGAAAGTTGTATAGAAGAATCAATACAAGAAGGTATTGAACATGAAGGTAAGATCTATTTGTCATCTTTGACATTAGAGGATCCTTTTAGAAACTTTGATTCCATTGGCTTAGTAACTTACATCATCTATGATGAGAATCCCAAAATCCTTAACATAATGAAGAATGATTTCATTGAAAAGGAAAGCCTCATGGAAAATTATTTAATATGGACTCTAAATTTTGATGGAGCAAAAATTAAGAAGGGCTCAGGAGTAGGTATATGCTTCACTTAAAAAAAAGGAGAGTATGAATCTCTAGTGCATGGTATGATTCTCACCCATAAGGAAGGGATCAAGAATTTAAGAGTCCTAGGGGACTCAAAGTTGGTGATCAAACAAATTAGAGAAAATTTTACATCAAAGAACCCAAATATGAGGTCTTACCACCATAGAGTTTTGGGCTTGATAAAAAAATGTATGCTTTCAACATTGAAGTCATCTTAAGGACTCTAAAAACTGAAGCAACTAGAATGGGTCAAATCAGATCCAAATTTAACCTGACTAAAGATCCACTAACCAATAAGGGATCTATCAAGGTAATAATTCAACCCACTGTACCTAATAATGAAGATAATTGGTAGGTATTTGAGAGTGATCAATAGGTCATACTATTTTTACAATAATCAAGAGAGTTTGTAGACCAATTACAGCTTAAAATTAAAGAGGCATATGGAGACCAAATCATATAATTAAGATCTAATAAGATTCTAAAGGGGTTAATAACACTTGAAAACTTGGTTGATCCTGATGATCTAAACATAGATAAAAGAAAGTTATTATCAAGTAAAGAAGACTATTCTAAACCTAAAGTCTCTAATGGGAGAAATTTGAAAGTAGGGAAGTTGACCAATCAAAAGGAAAATGAAATATTGGTGGATTTATGTCACAAATATAATAAGGTGATGGCATGGACATACAAGGATCCTCATAGTTACAAGAAATAGATTTTCCAACATACTATTGACTTAATGGAAGGATCAAAACCTATTCATTAAAAGCAAAGACCAATTAATCTAAAGATAGAGTCTCTCATGGTAGAAGAGCTCAAGAAATTATTAGAGTCTAGGATTATCTTTCCCATCAAGCACTCCACATGGGTTTCCAACTTGGTCTAAGTAATAAAAAATAATGGTGAGATTAGACTCTATGTGGGCTTTAGGAATCTTAATAAGGCCTCTCTTAAGGATCACTACACCTTACCCTCAATGGAACAAATTCTATAGACTATGGTATGAAAAAAAGAAGTTTTCCTTATTAGATGGCTTCTCAGGTTGTAATTAGATATGGTTAGCGAAAGAATATTGACATAAAACCACTTTTACAACAAAGTGGGGAACTTTTGCTTATGCCAAAATTCCATTTGAACTCTCCAATATAGGGGCTACATTCCAAATAACTATAGACATTGCCTTTGGGGAATTAATAAATAAATAAATTATGATTTATCTTGATGATCTCACTATCTTCTCTAGGTTAATTGAGGATCATTTTGATAAATTAGAGGCTATTTTCCAAAAGTGCCATGAATATGGGATCTCAATAAACCCCAAAAAAATTATGTTTAGAGTACCCCAAGGAAATTTATTTAGACACATTGTCTCACAATAAGGGATCTCCATAGATATGGAAAGAGTCAAGGTAGTACTGGACTTATCCCTACTAGTAAACAAGAAAGAGGTATAATCTTTCCTTGGGAAGATTAATTTTTTAAGTAGATTAATTTTGGACTTTTCCAAAATGGTTAGACCCATCACCTTAATGCTTAAAAAGGACCTCAATTTTAAATGGATGATTGAGGGATCATAGGCTTTTAAGAGTATCAAAAGGGTAATTATATCTGCTCTAGTCCTGCATAACCTTGATTTATCAAAAGGTTTCATCATGTATATCTATGGGGGAGAACACAACATAGCCTCAATATTAACCTAAAAGCACACAAAATAAGGGGAACATCCGATTGCCTTCTTCTCAAGGTCTCTTTAGGACTATGAATTAAGGTATAATTTTATTAAGAGGCAAGCCTATGCTATTGTTAAGGGACTCAAAAAAATTAGGCACTTTGTTACTAGCAATAAGATCACAATATTCATAATACATTCAAGTGTTAGGGAATACATAATGAAGGGTGAAATCACCAAAAAGAGAGCCAATTGGATAACTAAGATATTGTAATATAATTTCAAAGTTAAACCCACTAAATTATTGAGAGGTAGGGGTTTGTGTCAATACCTTGATCAAGATTCTGAAACTCTAACAAATGAACTTACAGTTGAGGATACTGTACTCAAAATACAAAAAGATGAGTTAGAGTTTTGGGTGATTGATAGGGTTAATTTCATAAAGACTGGCCAATATCCATGTCATCTACCATACAAAAAAAGAAGGTACTATCGACATCAAGGGTCCATCTTTATTCTAGTAGACCTTTTCCCTTTCAAAATAAATTTTGATGGGATCTTAATTAGATGCATAAAGGGAGAAGAAAATGGAAAGGTTTTAAACAAACAACATTATGGAACATCTAGAGGCCATTTTTCTGCAAGGACCATGACTATCAAGATACTCCAATCAAGGTATTTCTAGTCCATTATGTTTTTTGATTATCATACTATGGTTAATAAGTGTCAATATTATTAGTTTTACATAGGTAAGAGGAGAAATGTTGCATTGCCACTCAACTCTATAATTGTTAAAGAGATTTTTTCTCAATGGGGCTTGGATTTTATTGGGATGATTAACCCAATTTCAAGCACAGGGCACAAGTGGATCCTTACTTCAATAGATTATTTCATAAGGTGGACCGAAGTAGTTCCCCTTAAAGAAGCAATATAGAAAGTGATTTTGGACCTCCTATAGGAAATCACAACTAGGTTTGGACCTCCTCACACTATTATATCTGACAATGCCAAGGCACTCGTAGGGTCCAAAGTGTCTAATTTTGCATTAAAAAATGGTATATAACTAAAGACTTCATCAAATTATTACCCTCAAGGGAATGGTTTGGTAGAATCAACTAATAAGAACATGACTAGACTCTTAAAAAGAATGAGAATTGAATAGAAAATAAGATGGCATGAATACATAAGGATGGCTTTATGGGTAGATCAAATAACACCTAAGTAGGTAATAAAGACCTCTCTGTATGAGTTGGTATATGGAAAAGAGGCAATAATGCCTATTTCTATCAAAATTTAGCCTTATAGTTGATAAATCAAATAGAAGTTGAAGAAAATGGTCTAATATAAGTTAGACTAGTAGAGTTGTTGGAGCTTCAGGAGAAAATCAAATCAACACATGAGTCAATGATGAGTCAACAAACAACTATTAAAAGTTGGTTTAATAAAAAAAATTTAGAGCCTGATTTTAAAATTGGTGCCTGGTTCTTAAAATGGGATGCAAGAGAAACTAAGCCCAAAAACCATGATAAGTTTGATTCTTTGTGGATAATTTCCTTCAAAATAAATGCTTATAAGCAGCACAATGCTTATGAATTAGAGACAAAGGAAGGAGAGTATCTATATATTCTTGTTAATGGTATTTTCCTTAAACTCTTCGTATAAGAGTCTTATATGACCATGTATCATAGCTAGGATAATTTCTTTTATATTTTCTTGTTTTGAGGTTGTTTACCCACCTCTTTTCTTTTAAGTTTTCTTTTCACATGTTAAAATTAAAAACTCTCTAGAATCCCCTAAGTTTTTGTCTCCTTTACCTTTCTTGAAAGGTGTCTATCTAACGATTTCCAAAGGATCTTAAATGTTAAAATTTTGAATTTTGAATTGAGATCTCAAAGATTTGTTTTTTGGTAGCATAATTGTAAGTTTTAATGAGACATGACTAACCATCAAGGAAAGTCATTAATCTCACTCATGGAGGCTATGAAGTTTAAATAGAATTTAGGTCTCATTTTTCTTCATAGAAAAGCAAAGTGATTACTCAGAGCCGAGCAAGAAACTAGCGTCTAAGTCCAATTAAGCTTAGGAAGTGATTAAAAGAGCAGAAAAGAGTGTTTTCAAAGAAAAAGGGTTTAGTAAAATGGCCACCACAATTCAACCATTGAATTCATATGCTTCAACTCCTACATATCCCAAAACCACATCCCCAAGAACCAAAATAGCACTCAAAGGTGTCTCCTAGGACTCTTCCCTCATCCTCGACTTTCTAGATGAGATTTTTGACCATATTTAAAAAAAGAATAAGGCCCTAAGAGACGTGGTGCATGACAAAATGATAAATCAAAGGATGCCTAAGACCTTTATCATGAGGATTTAGTCATTGAGATTGACTCAATATCTAGTACCGATAATGCACCCATATCTTGAATTGGTCGAATTATGTGCAAAAAATTATAATCACATAACCATGACAATTAAAAGGGATTAATCAATGTAGTAATCACTCCCCAGGCTATCTCTGACATGTTAGGTCTACATCATGACCCTTTTTCCAACTTTTATGACATGGTTTAGTTGAGGCATGTTTGGTCCCAAGTACACTAGTACCAGACATTTCTAAACAAGAAACTATGTCTTCTTAAAAATAGTACTCAAACTCTACCCCTACGCTTTGAGAAAGGTAGGCTATCTCTAGATTCCCAAGATGTATGTTCAATTCTCACCTTCATTTTCTAGGAGAATAGTGACGGAATGGTGCATGACTAGTAGCTAAAAACCATTTTTTCTATGATGATCATCTCTAGATCAACATCATACAAATTCAATTTTGTAGAGCACATCACCTATTCCATGAGCCAACAATGAGATAATTTCAATGTTCACCCTACCTTTAGGTATTCCTCATATTTTTTCCACCTTATTTTTTATCAAAATACCTAGTTTTTATAGCATCATATGAATTTGATTCTATGGGACTTAGAAGTGGTAGACCACTGTAAGGTTATCCCCATGTCTGCATGGACTCACGTGTTGTCAGAGTCATTAGATACCTATGAGTTTGTTGAGCATTTTATGGCACCACTAATGAGATAAATGGATCCATAAGGAATAAAAAATATAATTAATGACTCAATTAGGGTCATCTTGTCTAATACCCATCACCCTTGCGATTTCTTTTTTAGGGCCCATCATTCTTTCATTAGGGTTCATGGTTTTGGGGAGGAGTCCTTTATGCTTCCTAAGGTTCTAACCAGCATAATAGTGGGCTTAGAAGTGGCATGGAAATTGGTGTTCATTGACTCTAAGTTTGGAGTGGGAAGGAAAAAGAGGGATTTCTATGACCTCCCACTGACCAAGTGCAGGATTACTATCATCAAGATACAGGAAAAATTTATCTTAAATAGGAAGTTGGCCACTTCTGGGCTAGTTTTAATTCAAGATCTATGGAGGAATGACCTATATGGATTCATGACCTCTTGGCTTTCCAAGAGTAAAGTCAATTTTCCTTTTGAGCATAAGAGTAGAAGGTTTTTTGAAGACAGGAGGCTCCAAGGAGAGATACACCTGATTTATATGTAGAGCTACATGACATCCTAGCTACCCCATGGGAGTCTTTTTATCAACCTACTCACACTTTAAACCCATAAAATATTATGTCTAAGGGTATGAGACAAGCTTTACTCAAGATATATTGGAGTCAGGAAAAGATAACTACCTACTAGAGGTACAAGCAAGAGATCGGTGAGTTATCACTAAATTTTGAGGCTAAAACCTCAGATACCCAATGGGAGACCCTTTAGGTTGAGTCTCATACCTCTCTAGTTTCCAGTCTAGATGTCAGTGAGATCTCAAAACCCCAAAAAGAACCACAAGAGGTAGTGACATCTACAATGGTACATGCTACTTCAACCTAGCCACTTCTACTCAGTGAAGTGAAAAAGCAAAGGATGACCCAACTCACTCCTCAACTCCATATAGTAACAACCCCTTTGGATACCCTTCAAAAAACATATTATGCATAATAAGTGTTGGACTTAACTTAATTGGCAATGGTCTAAATAGTAGGAGAGGATCCCTTAAAGAGCCCAGAGAAAAAGAAGTAAAAGATAGCGATTATGAAGGGAGGTAAAGAGAAAGAGGCATAGCTTGCCTCATACATGTCTCCACCTCAATATTAAACTCAAGATATATTAATGACACCCTCTTCATATGGCTTAGCATCCTCATCCTTCTCCATTATACCTATTCAATCATTAATGCCATCTAGTTCTCTTTTTACTCTCGCTTCTCAACATTTGAGTTTGCCAGCCTTTTCTCCTATGATCTTGACAAACCCATCCCCCTCACAAGATTATCCCCAATAGTCCATCAATGTACCTTATGGTTTACCCAATGGGTCTCCTTTTATGGGTGGTATTATGGCATCTCCCTCAAAATTTCATGCCTAATCTAACTTGGCAAGGAGGGCTAGAGAGGAAAGAAAGGAGAAGTAGAGGAACAAAGAAATGAAGTATGTGGCCACATAATAGATGCAGTCTTTTTATGACCAAAAGAAGAATTTCCTCACTATCACCCACATGGTGCCTAACATGAGCAAGCCACTTAAGCAAATATAACCCAAGGATTACATAATGAGTGCAGTGGTGATAGACCTAACCTAATTTAGGCCATAAGATAAAGTGGAGTTATTGAATGAGACTATTGTTGTGGTAGCCACATCTTATTTGAAGATCTCATGTCATCTCCAAAAATAAAAATCAAGCTTAACTTAAGCCTAAAACATAGTAAGCCACTTAAGCCTAGAGATTAAGGCCAAGGACAAAGAAATTGCCCAACTAAATAGTGACCTAAGAGGGGAAATATCCAAAGAAGTTTTGAAGACTTTAAAAGAAAAAGTAGCTGGACTCCAAAAGTAGATTAATTCAATCAAGGCATATACCTGATTTTTGGAGTAAGAGAAGAAGATCTTGGAGAAGTAGAGAAATGATAAGGTGATAGAGGCATCATATCTTCAATAAAAGCTAAATGCCACAATAGTAGAAAGGACTAGCTTGCAAGTTAGGTGCAAGGCAATAGAGAATAAGGCCACCTAGTTGACCCAACAGTAGGAAAAACAAACTAAGGAAATATGTATTATCAAAATGGTAAGGGGGATTTATGTTTCTTACTACCAAAGGATCCCCACCAATGTTACCCAGCTCAGGCCTACACTCAAATTCATATCTAATGTGAAAAACTTATGCTTAAAGGTGGAGTCCTCTATCAAGAAGATCATATTATTGATTTCAGAAAAGGTTCCTAAATCACAACTATTGATTCAAAAATTATATGATGCAATAAAAGAGACCCTTTAGGTAGTTGGAGTCACCAACAGGAGGATAGTGATAGACAAGGTCAATGAGATTTTGAGCTATAATAAAGTCACTTTGAAATGCAATAATCTACTAAATCTCTTAAAGTAAGGGAAAAAAGGAATGAAAGGGCACATTAAAGGTTTATTTTAGTTAGGACTCCCTTTCCCTTTCCCTGATGACACCAATATCCTGATGGAAGACTAGATATAGAATATATTGGTCGAGAAGCAAAATAATTAGACTATTTTTTAATCTTTAAATGATTCTTCTTATGCCATTAATGTGGAGTCAGTTTTGGCTCTGATGACCAAGCTATAGTTCCAATTGCATTCTATGGTGCAGGGTCTCCAATCCTTTTTCCATAAGTTAATCATCAAGTTAGATAGAGCTTTTCAATCTCTATAGAAGTAGGAGTGCTTGATAGAGGTAGAGTGGACTAGGTACCAGACATCACTACAAAATCTCTAAAGGAAATAGTGATGGAAACCATAATTTTGTTTTTTTGGTTGGGCAAGGCTAAGGTTTCTTCCATGTAGGCATGGATCCCCTGGTGAGTCACCATAAACTATAGAGTTATTTTCTTCAAAGTTCATTTTTCCTCAAGACTCTTGTTTTCTTTTTGATAACCACAATCAACATTCTAAGTGTTGGGGCCAAAATAACTTAAGTATAGAGACTTACACGGAGGGTATCCACATGTTGCTTTGATGATTTTAATAGCTCAAAAGAGTAGGGAAGAGCCTTTAGCTTGTGCTTGATAGACATGTAGTGCAACAGTGGTCCCTTTTTGTAAAAGGAAGGTCCCAACAGTGAGTTGAATGGTAAGCATTAGGCTTCATGGAGTTCCTTTTTGGTAAAGCTTAGTAAAGGATTTGAGATTCAAATGAACATGTATTAATTCCACTTGTCACCTCAATGATTATTCAAAGGAAAAGAGTCTTTACAAGACCTCCATTGAGGATGAGACTGACACATGGTTAAATAGTGTTTTATTTTGAGTGAAGAGGTAGAAAGAAACAATGAAGCACATGGGGGGTATCCATGTGTCACCACTATGCTCCTTAGAGACAAGGTAAAAGGTTGAAGACCTCCTAATTTTTAAAGGCTTCCACAAGTAGCTTGTGGATAACATAAAAATATTGATAGTTTGATTGGGATCTTTGGATCTGATAGTATAAAACCTCTAAGAGCCATTAAAATTAAAAGCTAAGAAAAGAGTGGGAAAGAGTCTTATTGACTCCAAAAGGGTGTGGAAGCTTCCACGTGTCCATGTATGGGAAGAATACATGATAAATACAAATGAAGATCATTAGTTGAAATGGAGTGAGAGGGATAGTTAGCAAAATTAATACAAAAAGGGCCCAAGTGGTTCAACTATAATGACATGTAGTTTCTTAGATCCAAAAATTATGGATAAGGGGTTAAACTTAGACAAGTAGTAGAGATTTATAGTAGATATTTTTTGGTTTATAAGTAGTTCTAAATAAGTTAGAATAAAGGAGGATTTTTCATCTAGATAATATATAGAGTTTCAGAAGCTAGTTTTGTGGAAGCATTGGACTACCTTAATAGTTGCCTTTCTTAAGAGTGTGAAGATTGTATTTTGTGATTTTTTCCTTATGTACTTTGTTCATATATAAAGAGAGAGTGGTTTTATGTGAAATAATAGTCTATTTTTAGTATTTATTCTCATTTTATACTATAAGCCTTTTGTCAGATTCACATAATTACTGAGATTATTAACCATGTTGCGTACTCTTTAATCTTTTCAAGAAAAACTATTGAAACTAATACTATGTTATTAGAAATAGATGATGATGATTTAGGTTACTTTTATATTATGAGACATTGGTTAGTCTATAGTCTTTGCTAAAATTATTGATCGTTCTTTAAGCTCTTTAATTTTTTAGTAAACTTTGTTAGTACTCTTCACTATGCTATCTAGTAAAGGAATCCGAATCTTGGCATATCACCTTAATAGTTTAAATAATATTTTATACATTGTTTTCTCTCCCTTTACACCAACCCCCAAGAAAAGAGCTAGCTTGTTTAAAATTTGGAGGTTGTTTCAAGGGTCAAGTCCCACATCTTTGAAACTTCCCATGAATCTAGTGATTAGTTTAAAAATTAAGCATCAACAATAACTTCAAAATTGTTGATTGAATATTTAGGATAAAAGTTTTTAGAAGTGTTAACACCTACAAAATTATGAGTAAAAGTGAAGTTATAAAAAATGATTTAATAGTTTATAAGGTATCTTTGATATAGGTTACTACTCAAGGTTTGAAGCAAGACACCCAAACCCTAATAAATACTATTTTCAAAAAGCTTGATAATGAAAGTGATATTAAGGCTAAATTAAAGGATAAAAATTCACAACTATGTGAAATAATAGCTAAGGTTGTAAGATATATTCCTCATCAATCTATTTTTTCATGGGAATTAATTGAGTAATAGGTTATCATTGAAGTACAAAAAACTAGGGATAAAGAAAAATCTGTTGATGACTGGATTGAAAAGATGCATCAAAATGTTTAGAAACTTTTCATTAAAATACAAAGTATTCATACTAACATTTTAAATAAGCTGACTAAGTTGAAGACTATGTTGGAAGAGATAAGAAAAATCTATTGATGACTGGATTGAAAAGATGCATCAAAATGTTCTAAAACTTTTCCTTGAAATCCCAAGTATTCATACTAACATTTTAAATAAGCTGACTAAGTTGAAGACTACGTTGAAAGAGATTGAACTTGAAAATGGAATTGTTGAGTTACAACTAGAAAGTCTACAAATGATAAGTAGTTTTATTGATAAAGTGTTGATTAAAGAAAAATTGCTCTAAAAAGGTCTTTAAAGAAGATACAACATCAGGAATGTCTCCTGTATTTTTGAATACATATTTTGGAAGTAATATGTGAAGAAATTAAAACTTTGAAGGAAGAAGTTGGTGATGAAAAAGAAAATCTAGAGGATTCCCTATTTGGTCTTACTGGTATTTGGTATAACAATGTTCTATAAACATCCAAATAACTATAGGAATAATTCAAATAGAGGATGGACAAAGATAAAATCCTTTTACACCTAAGTATATCAAGGAGTTAATCCAATATCAATAATAAATACAAATGTTTAAATTAAGAATCAAGAAGATAAAATCTCAAAGCAAAGAGACAAAAAAAGGAGATGCTAAAATTTGAGATAGAAAGGCAAGATCTTGCCAAGCCCGATGATGCAACCATTCAATTCATGATGTCTCAGCACATCAAATATATATATATATATATATATATATATATATATATATATATATATATATATATATAAGCATACCTTAGGTTCATGAAGTGGAATAACTATTATTACTATCCTCAACATTTCTTCTTTCTTATTCTCATTTTATTACATTCTATTTGTAAAGTAACTTTATTAAATGAAATTGCTTTTAAGTAAAGAGGTTTAGTAAATTTATGTGTTGAAGTATAGTATTTTGTGAAATTGTAAAACTTGAGTAATTTATATAAAATTCTAGTACTTGAAGTTATCTTATAAAATAAAATTTCTTCAATGAACTTTATATTACATGTAACATATTTGTATTCGATCTAAAAAGCAAGACTAGGAAGTGATACATGTCACTAGCTACAGCATGCCACACATGATAATTTTGAGGAGGATGTCACTCAATGGTTTTAAACTTTTAACATAGCACATGGGAATTGAAGAAGTTGACTCCTATTTGTATTTGGCATCTAATTTTGTATAAATATAAGTATAGGCTTGTGTTCTTGGGGGGATGATATTTTATTTGGAAGTAAGCAATTGTAACCATTGTACAAGGAGTTTAAAAAATCTAAAACTTTGTGTTTAAGATAATCAGATTATTTTATATGAAGGTTACTAAAATTGAATAAGAAACAAGATTTTTTTTGGGAGAACTTTATGTCTATGAAAATCATTCTATGTGTTTCATGAAGATAAAATGGTAAAATTTGCATTATCTATTTATCTAGATCAAATTCATTACTTTCTTTATCATTTGGTGAAAAAGTTACCACGCTTATATGTTTATATGTTTGCACGTATACAATAAACTCTAAAAAAATATTTATTGTGAAGTGTTTTTCTCTTATTTCTTTCCTTGTTCAATAATTATAGTATTTTATTTATTCTCCAACCTATCTAAAATTAGATTCACATTCCGAGAACAAACTGCTTACTTGTTGCAAAATATCTTTGTTATGGCTCATGAATGAAGTGATTAAAGTAATACTCCTAAGGAGAATAAATTTCACATAATTTGTATACCCTATGAATAATTTTAAGTTATAAATAGTTTAGAAATAGATAGACATAAATGCATGAGAGCTTCACCATTAAATGAAGGGGATTTAATCCTATGACTACCTAGGTAATTTTGACTTATTACAAAATATATAGACAATAGTTTCTAGTGACTCCATTGGGGAACTATGAGTTTAACTCCCAGAATAAATTCCTAATTGTGTAGACTAGTTGAGATAGGTATAATAGTACACTTAGTTCTCATAAACTACATATATTAAGTTTTTCCAACTGCTGATTAAAAACATTACATGCTAAAAACAATGCACTAGTCTATTTTAAGCACTTGGTTGAGTTTCTTTTTTATTGCTTTTAGTAGGCATGTGTCTCTTTAATTAGATTGTTTCATGCTTAAAAATCCTTAGCTATACACCTTATTCATTTCTTAGTTCACTTTCTAAGATTTGATGTATGTTTATAAAACTACCATATAAGTTTCATATATATATATATATATATATATATATATATATATATTACTAAGAATAATCTTTAAAAGAATTCTTGCATTCCAAGCTAGAAAATAAACCCTTTACAAGAGTAAGGAGAGATCAAGGAAAAACAAATGATATATTTTAATTAAAAGAGTGATTTAATTTTACTTTTCCTGTTCAAGTAGGAACATGAAGATCTAGTCTCTCACCTATGAGATAGACACCAACTACTAAAAATTAGTTATGATATAATTCTTTAAGAATAATTTAACATTCAAATCCATATTTTTCATCCCTAGAAGAATTGTGTTACCACTTATTATCCCATGGGGACTGGCTATTGGTCATTTAAATTTGAATCCTCCTCTGCATGACCTACCAAAACTATCAAAGAATAATTTTCCTAAATTTACTAGTGATGGTAAACAAAATCTAGATGAACACATGGCTACCTTCTTTGTGGATTATGGAGTACTTGGTATTAAACATGAATATGTTTCCATTAGACTCTTTATTGAGACTTTGCATGACTTAGTTGTAGAATGGTTCTATCATTTAACTCTAGGTACTATAACTAATTGGGATACTATGCATGAGCAATTTGAGAAAAGATTCAAAGTCACTGAAGATGCACATATACTGCTTACTCAACTAACTCAAATTAAGAAGGAACCACATGAACACATGCATGATTTTATCTCCAAGTTCAGTAAATTGCTCTATAGAATTACTTAAGTTATACCATCCACTATAGACAATTAAAAATGTTTCTTCATCAATACCTGGCTACCAAAAGTTAGTTATTACCTACAAAGAGCATGACCAACTGATCTAATAGTAGCTCAAAATCTTGTTACATAAGTTGAAGATGATTTGATAATGGCTAGTAAAATTTAGAAAATTTTTTCTAAGGGAGACTCTACTAATTCACCCACATCACAGACTATTGATCTTTTATTATAGAAATTCACTAATTATTTGATTAAAGTCAAAATATAAATTGCTCAAGGTACTCATGGTGGTGCTACCCCTTCTAGGAATGCTCTTACCCAAAATTATAATGATCGAAATATAAACTATATTAATGGTCCTACTCAAAGATTGGCAATTGAATATGATTCTAGAAACCATGTTGAGATGCGTGAGGAAGATCAGTTGACTGATGATACTCATCAAAGTATTGGTGATGAAGATGACTTTATGGATCCTGCTGGCGACTCCAACATTGGTTACCTAGAATATCAATATGAAAGTGACTATGAAGAAGCATTTCAAGAATATCATAGTTATTATTTTGTAGTATTTACAAGGTCATAGGCCCAACAAGCTGGAGAGAAATCTTCAAAAGAAAAAGAGAAAGAAGATCTAAAAGCTGATGTAATTAATTTTAAGAGAGGTAGTCCTCTACCTTATTTTAATCCTAAAGATAATATTATGACTTATTCCTCTCAAACTCATAAGCCTAAAAATCATGCTATTAAGGTTACTACTTCTCTATCTACTTTCATTCCCTCTTTTGACATAATTGACCAATAAAGAAAACAAAAATTTAAATGTCAGAAGCTGATTACCGGAGATCCTATCTAGATTAATTAAATAGATTGGATAAATATGTATACAGCAAAGGGTCAAAAAGTTTAGCTAATACCTCGAAAGGTATCTTTCCTACTCCCAAAAATTTTCCTTCCTAAAATAATGATTCTACTACTTCATCCATACCCACTTCTACATCCAAAATAATAGAGCCATTTTATGTCTTTGTTCTGATTAATGGATTTAAGTTAAGTAATTGCATTCTAGATCTAGAGCTTCAACTAATGTAATGTTGGTTAAGGTAGCTTATGATCTTGGTATTACCTTGACTAAGACAATAGGTAGGTGTTACTCAATAGAGAGGCAAGTTATCCTAATCGAATAGATCAAAGATGCTCAAGTAGTCTTGATAGCCTTTCTAGATAAAAAATTAAAAATGGAAATCCTAGTAGTAGACATTCTTGTTTCCTATGGAATGATGCTAAGTAGAAACTTCTAAGAGGATCTTGATGGATAAGTAAAGATGGATTGGTCATGTTACCATATTTCAATCAAAGGGGTGAATCAAAATCTAGATCCCAAAAAGAAATCTAAATACATAGTTTCTAAATCTGATGACCCAAGTCATACATTATTTTTGAGGAGTCTAATCATGGATTTTACTATCCTGAAATGGGCAAAGAAATTCAAGAACATGAGAAAGCAGAAGAAATGGACATTAGAGTTTGATGGTAGTTGTAGCTTTCTTGGTTTAGGTATAGGGATAATATTGATATCCCCTAAAGGTGAAATATTTCCCTATTCTTATAAACTCATGTTTTAAAACACTAAAAATATAGTTGAGTATGAGGCACTCTTACTAGGACTTGAACAAGAAAAGGATAAAGGAGTTAGGCTCTTTAAATCATAAGGTGATGTTGAATTAATACTAAGACAAATTAGAGGTCAGTATCAGGGGAAGAAAGACAAGCTAAAACACTATTGTGGCTGAGTTCTATGTGCCATGATTGACTTCTTGCTTTTTCAATCAATTTAGTTCCTCAAGATCAAAACTCTAGAGCTGATTCACTTGTTATTACTACATCTCTACTAAGGCTAGAATAACACCCAACACTTTTTAGAGAAGGTAACTACAAAGTGGAAATGTTCTACCATCCAAAGGTCTCAAATAATGTTGAAAAATGGTAGGTTTTCAATGATGATAAGAAGATAACCATGTTTCTTAAGTAGGAAGATAATTTTTAAGGATTGAACTTTGAAAGAAGAAACTCACATTCATGTAAGACAACAATAGATATTATTGATCCTAAACTTACTCATTGTTAGGATATAATTCAGCTAAAAAGAAATAAAATTCCTAAGAGCTTGGTCTCTTTAGAATAAATATTTGACAAACATGATAAATTTATAACAAAATTAAGAATATGGTGATACTTCTTTAGAAGTAGAGCAGATAAACCTAGGCAATAAAGAAGAGCTGAGGATGATCAATTTTAGTAAGTATTGTTCTCAAGAAGAAAAGGAAGCATTCACCAAGCTTCTCACAAAGTACATTGATGTGTTTGCTTGGTCTTAAAAAGAGCTCAAATCCTTTCAGCCAGATGAGGTAAAACACTATTTTCCACTCCAGCCATAAGTGAATATTTTAAAGTATAAGTTACATCACCATAACCCAACTATTTTAGGTACTATTTATACCGAGATACAAAAGATTCTTGATACAAAAATCATTTATCCAATCTATCACTTAGAATGGTTAGCCAATATTATTCCATTGAGAGAGAAAAATGGGGAGATACACTTATGTGTTGATTTTTACAATCAAAACTAGGAATCTCTGAAGGATAACTACCCATTGCCCATCATGGATCACATCATGTAGGTGGTTACTATTTTAGAGATATTATCCATGCTAGATGAATTTTTTTAGGTATAATAGGATAAAAGTAGCTTAAAAAGATCAATATAAAATTGCTTTGACAACACCACAAGGAACATTTGCTTATCAAAAGATGCCATTTAGAATTATCAATGATGGAGTAACCTTTTAGTGGGAGATGGACCTGAAATTCACTCATTTGAAGAACAAAAGTATTTTAGTATACCTATATGACATAACCCATCTTTTCTAAACAAAGAGGTGATCATCTAGTTGATATTGAAGAAGTTCTTGTTCAATGTCAGAGACATGGGTATTACTTAAATCTAAATAAATCAATATTTTTTGTAACTGAAGGAAAACTCCTTGGCCATATAGTTTCAAATTAAGGGACCAAAATTGATCTAGAATGAGTTAAAGCTATTTAGAGTTTACCCATGCCTATGTATAAGAAAGAAGTGCTGTCATTCTTTAGTAAGGTAAATTTCCTTAGAAGATTTATTCCTGATTTTGTTGAGTTTACTTTCCACATCTCTAATATGATGAAAAATAAACAATATTTCAAATTGAATATTGAAGACAAGTTAGAATTTGAAAGAATTAAAGCAATAATAGTTGAAACTCTAGTGTTGGTCTCCCCAGACTTTACCAAAGAATTCACTCTTTACTATTATTCTATTAAGCATACCATGTTAGCTATAATTTTGTAGAAAAATGATGAAGGGATTGAATCTCCTATAGTTTTAATGAGTTTCCATTGAAAATCTTAGAATTGAAATACTCTCAAATGGAGAAACATGCCTTTGCTATTGTCAAATCTTGTAAAAATTTTAGGTACTACATTTTGTATTCACATACCAATTTTTTTTTACCTGATATTTTAGTCAAATCAATTTTGATGTATTATAAACTGAAATTATTGAGATGCACTTGGGTAGCTAAGGTGCAAGAGTTTGATCCTGATATCAAACCCAAAAAACTAGTGAGAGGAAGAGGCTTATTCTAGTTGATGACATAAAGAAAAATTGATAAGAAAGATATATAAACATCCTCTTACCAAAATGAAGCAAAGGAAGAATTTACCATGGTAATTTTTATCAATTTAGTTGATGAATGGTACAAAATAATTGCTTATTTTATGACTTATGGAGAATGCCTAGCTGATTTGACATGTAAATAAAAATATACCATCAAGCTAAAATAAAAGGATTATGTTCTCTGGGATAATGACTTGTATAAAAGAGGAATTAATGGTGTATTTATCCATTGTGTGAACAAATAGCAACAAACCAACCTGTTGGAGTAATTTCATGAAAAAGCATGTGAAGGTCACTTCTCAAAAAGAACATAACACACAAGATCTTATGAGAAAGGTATTTTTGGCCTAATTTATTTCAAGATACATTAGATTGAGTTATTAAATGTCAAGCATGTCAACATTTTATAGGGTAACTCAAGTTACCAACTTTGACTCTAAAACTAGTTGTTATTGATGAACCTTTTTGTCAATGGGGCATAGACTTTATTGATATGTTGAATCCCCCTTCAAGTGTTGGACATTTTTATGTCTTGAATGCTACTAACTATGTTATCAAGTTGGTTGAAGCCATTCTTTTTAATCATGCCACTTGTAAAGTTATATGTGATTTCATTAAAGATAATATTATTGTAAGGTTTGGTATCCCCCATTAAATTATTGTAGATAATATAGCCAAGTTTTCTTTTGTATAATTTACTAAGTTATGTTACTCATATGGGATAGACTTGGTTCATACTTCCAATCACTACCCTCAAGTAAATGGTCAAGTGGAATCAAGTAATAATAACTTGATTACCATTATCCATAAGCTAGTGATAATAACCAATGAACCTAGCACAAAAAAATTATTTGATGCACTCTAGGATGATAAGATCACTCCAAATAAATCCATAGGTATGTCACCTTTTTAGTTGATCTATGGGACAAATTCTGAGATACCAATAACTCTCAAGCTACCTTATTTGTAATTGTCTAAGGCCATTAAAGATGTTACTTATCAAGAGTCACTAGACAAAATAATCATGTTCTTCACTAAACTACAAGAAGTTTGTGTTCAAGTTGATTAGTTAGTTGATCATCAATTGAAATTAAAGAAGAACTTTAATCAAAAATATCAGGATAGACAGTTTGAAGATGGTGATTTGGTGCTCCTATGGGATAAATAAAATGAATAGAAAGGAAAACATGGCAAGTTTGACTCTTTGTGGAAAGGGCCCTTCATTATAAATAGAATTGATAGAAAAAATAGCTTAATCCTAGCTTATTAGGATGGAATTGCACTACTGCTACCATTTAATAGGCAACACTTGAATCTCTACAAGAAATGAGAAACAAGGTACACCTATATGTATATAAATAGAGTTTTTAGTATTTATTTTGGTTTTATTTTTATTGTTGTGTGTATTTTCTTGTCTTGTAGTTTTTATAATCTAGTTTCTGCAAAAACACCATACCTAATAAATAATATGTAAAACTAGAGATAATGGGATCTCACCCTTGTTTCATTCTTTATTATAGAAACAAAGATGTCCCCAGTCGGAGCTAGCTAGTATCCCTAAAATTTCACACTAATTTTGGGGTACCCCTATTGGAATTTTTTCATTTTTGTCTAGTGGGAGTCAGTTTTACTTGTTAAACTATTCCTCTAAATAAAACCCTTAGTATTTAATGGTTGTTATGTCTAATCACTTACTTTTCCCTATTTCTCTTAGACACTCTAGAGGATTGAAAATAATTACCTAAATGCCATCACTAAAAACCCATTTACTCATCTCTTTCAATAGATGAAAGAAGCTTAAGTGTTTTGGTTCATTCATAATGCAAACTGGGTTCTCTAAACTACATTAGTTACTAAAAACTAGAAAATTTGTCTCGTAAACTTGAGTTACTCATCAAACTAGACCTACCTAGTTTGACTAGGATGCTTTACTTAAAAATCTAAAAATAAGTAAAATAATTCAAAGAACCTGATAGAAGTGCCAAAAAGCTTATGTGGCCTTCACACACTTGTCATTAATGAGTTAGATTTTTATATATTTTTTGAAATTCCACATCATTCCCACCTAGAAGCTAAGCTATTTGACCAAGTAACCACATCTACAAACCCTGAGCCATGTGATTTGAGCTTCTAGAACATCTTTGAGTGATTCCCTTTTTGACCCATTTATGCTTTAGGTAGGTGTATTTCATCCATGTACTTTTTATATCTTTTTTTGTTTTTATTTGATTTTGCCTCTACAAATTCTTTATTCTACCATGAAATTTCCTTTGTTAGGTCTTGTTCTTTCATTTTTACCTTTTGATTTCTTAGCATGATTAGGTAAATTGTAGTTATAGTTGGTTTATCATGCTAAAATTTGAGCAAAATGCCTATGAAATCAAGTCTTTCAAGAAACCCTACTAGTTGGATTACCTTACCCACTCAGGTATACCATACCTCATGTCTTATTCGAGTTCCCCAATTTACTTTACTTACTTGGATTTCTAACCCTAAGTTTCTTTCTTTGGTAAACCTAACCTACTAAATATTTGTTCACCTAGAGTTCTAATCCTAAGTAACTAAACTTAGAAACCCCAAACATCAAAGAAATGACCCATCTAGGTTTCCCTTCCCCTATTACTTACTTCATGTTTCATATATGTAGTTTCTTATCAATAAAAACTCAAAGTCTTCAACCATCATAAACTTTAAACTATATGTATACTCCTAGTGACCTATCTGGGTTTCCAAATGCTTAAGACTTGAGCTCTTTTCAAACCAACCTAGGGTTGTGAAGCCCTATTGCTTAAAAGTAGAGTACTTAGATTTTCAATACTTTCAATTACTTAAAACTTGAATCTTGTTTAAAGATACTATAAGGGAAATAATTTAAATCTTTTTTCTCAACCTTTATAAATTAGTTAGAGCAGTCAAAAAGTGTTTAAAATCACTTATCAAGATATTTAGAGTTAGATAGAGCTAATGCCTAGATCGAAGGAATCTAGAAGATAAGAAGTAGCTAAGTTTGAGGTACATAAAACAATAATTAAGGAAGTCCCAAAGTTAGCACTTGAGGAGATCCCTGAGCAGACCAACAAGGGTAAAGCAAAAGTTAAGAAAGTCCAGTAACAAGAACACAAAATTAAGTATGAGTAAAAGGGGTAGCTAATTGAATCAAGCATCATTCTAAGCTAATAGAGATAAGTGATATAGATATGGGACATGTGTTTATAACTAAATTACTAGAGAGATCTAAAGTCATTTCTAATACCCCACTCATGCATTCCATGACCATTAATAAAATTATACAAGCTATAGATTTCCCAACCCTGGCTCAATTTCTTGAGTTTGTCTTAGCTTGTGCCAAATATTATGACTCTCTAACTAGGACTATAAGGGATGCTACTAGAAATTTAGTCATTAGGTTAGACATTCAATACTTGAAATACTACTTAAAGATCCTAATATCACCTAAACTAATTAACATATCAATGGAAAAATCCAATAAGCAGTGGGAAACAAAGGCAACTAAATGCATCAAGATAATGAATACATACTACTTAAAGAAGGTAAAACAAGCATCAAGGTTTATAAAGTAGCTTGTGAGGTCAGACTTGGTCTAAGAAGTAGATATCACTCAATTAGTTTATAGAATCAATGGAGAGAAGAATTCTAGATGTTTCTCATCATGGATGTATGCTTACCTCAGAACTATTGATGTCACTAAGAGCTCAGATAATATTGAACGGGAAATAATGATAAGTGATAATCTAGATAAATAGTTAAAGGAAGTGATGCAAACTTTTAATTTTAATATAGCTTCATATCTTGTGTATGTAGCAGCATTAAGTGGAGCCTTCTTAAGGCTAAAGACAAAAGGAACATTAGCAAGTGAGCCAATATATCAATATTATCCTCAATTGGTTCTTGAAGAATACTATAAGCACTATAAATTGGTGAATGATGGTTTATTTTATGAGCTTATTTGTAAATTGAATACAAATTTCAAGCACAAGAGAGTGTTAGATGAAGATTGGGAAGCAGTTTCAAAATAGGGATGCATTTTCATTCAGTTTTTTAATTTTACATACATCATAGTCATGGGTTTCTCAAGTTCACTTGTTAACTATCTAGGTACCCAAGGGACATATGGATCTTGATGGAATTTTTCAAGAAGCTTGTGTAATTGCATGATTTACAGTAAAAAACTCACCACATAACTATCATATTTCCTATTGTCATTGTTCACTATTATTGCTCTAGCATATACAAAGATAAAAATGTACCAAAGGAGATATTTCATTGTTACAATCAAACAAATTTTAAGGATAGGGCCAACTTTAACTATAGAGTGGTAGCCCAAAGCATAGTTTTCCTAGAATATATGCACATTCTGACACTACAATATTTTTGGACTGATTGTAGATAGAATTTGATATAAGAAGAGACAATAGTAGATTGTCTATTGAACAAATCAATGCTTTTGACTTAACTATAATTCCAAATGATATGGAAGATGATGAAATTGTGACAAATGATGCTTTTCATGCAGTAGAAGGAGATAGTGCTCCAATTCTAGTGATTTTTTTGGAAAGCATCATGATAATACTACCTCAGATAGGAATTCAAATGTTTTATCACTAACTTCAGCTTGGCTCCTCAATAATAGCTATTATATGAAATATTTGATGAAGGATCATTCACATACTGGCCAACAAAGGAAGGAGATAATATAGGGAAAGAGTAACCAAGGGCCTATAAAGAAGTTGAAGATAAAAAGGAATGTGGAAAATAAATATTTTATTTTGAAAGACAAGGAACCTGAGTAGCCCATGGTCTTCACACCTCCATTGGTATCTTCTATTGATATGATTATTCCTACTATTTCCACCACTCATTCTATTCTAACTTCCACTTCACCACCAAAGATCCATCCATACGAATGCCTCCTCTTAAGTTTTATGGCACCATAGTTCTTAAGAATCCCATTCAAAAGACACTAGTGCTCCTCCTCTTCCTCCATCATCTCCATCTATTTCACCTCTACCTCCTTCAAAAAAATAACCTACCATTGATAAAGAACTTGAAAATGTAACCACTAAAGAAGAGACTCCATTTTAGAGAGAGAGCCACAAGAGAAATTAAAAGAAGCAGTTGAGCTTGAGAAAGAAGATGGAGGAAAATTAGATGTTGAGAAGTCAAAATAAATTGAACATGAAAAGGAGAAATTATTTAGAACAATGAAATAAGGAGAAGCTGAGAAAGGAGTAGAGCTCAGATTAGTAATAGATAAAATTTCCAAAAAACCTAAAGAGTAGGAGGGAGTAATTGAAAAACTAGTAGAGAAAGAAAAGGAAGATGACAAATAAAAATAAATATAAATTGAAAACAAGTTGAAGAACAAGTAGAGAAGGAAACTCATGTAGAAGAAGTTCCTTTTTAGGAAATAGTAACTAAGAGCAATCAACAATAGATGGTAGTCCATATAGATGTTTCCACTTATATAGACTTCTCATCTTGGTTAGCTATGAAAAGTTCCTTAGAAGGTAAATAATTAATAAATCTTGAGGAGATGGAATTACAAATACTAAGGAGTCTAGATAAAAAAGGTAAAAAAAACCCAAACTAGCCAAAGCAAATTCAAAATTGTTGATTGAATCTTCAGGACAAAAATTTGTAAAAGTGTTAACTCCTCCATAAAGTATGAGTAAAAGTAAATTTAAACAAAATGATTTAATATTTTCCAAGGTATCTTTCATAGAGGTTACTACTGAGGGTTTGAATCAAGACACTCAAACCCTAATAAATACTCTTTTCAAAAATCTTGATGATAAAAAGAATGCTAAGGCTAAATTGAAGGAGCAAAATGCACAACTATGTGAAATAATATCTAAGGTTGCAAGATCTATTCCTTAGTAGTCTATTTTTTTATGGGAATTAATTGAGTAGCAGGTAATCATTGAAGTAGAATAAATTGGGGATAAAACAAAAGCTATTGATGATTGGATTAAAAATATGCACCAAAATGTTTAGAAACTTTTCCTCAAAATCCCAAGTATTCATACTAACATTTTAAATAAGATAGATGAGTTGAAGGCTATGTTGAAAGAGATTGAACTTGAAAATGGAATTGTTGAGTTATAACTAGAAATTATACAAATGATAAGTATTTTGAGTGAAAAAAGTGTTGATTGAAGAAAAAATTGCTCTAGAAGGGTCCTTAAAGAAGATACAATAGGAAAAATGTCTCTTGTCTTTTTGAATACAAATTTTGAAAGAAATATGTGAAGAAATGAAAACTTTGAAGGAAGAATCTAGTGATGAAAAAGTAAATATGGAGGATTCCCTTTTTGGTCTTATTGGTATTTGGTCTAACAATGTTCTAAGGACATCCTAATAACTATGGGAACAATTCAAATAGATGATGGACAAAGCTATAACTCCTTTTACATCCAAATATATCAAGGAGTTCATCCAATATCAACAAATAAAAAGGTTTAAACCAAGAATTGAGAAGATAAAATCTCAAAGCAAAAAGATAGAAAAGGAGATGCTAATATGTGATATAGAAAGGCAAGCTTTTGCCAAGCTTGATGATGCAACCATTCAATTCATGATGTCTCAACACATTAAATATATAGATAAAATCAAACCTAAGGTTCATGAGGTGGAATAAATATTGTTACTTTCCTCCATAACATTTATTCTTTCTTCTTCTTATTTTCTTACATTCTATTTGTAAAGTAACTATGTTAAAAGAAATTACTTTTAAGTGAAAATGTTGAGTAAAGTTACTTGTTGAAGTATAGTATGTTGTGAAATTGTAAAACTTTAATATGGATAAAATTATAGTACTTGAAGTTGTATTTTAAAATAAAATTACTTCAAAAACTTTTATGATACATGCAAAGTAATTATATTTGATCCAAAAATCAATACTAAGAAGTGATACATGTCACTAGCTACAACATGTCACACAGGAGAATTTTGACGAGGATGTCACTCAATGGTTTCCCACTTTTAACACATCACATGGGAATTGAAGAAGTTGACTCCTATTTGTATTTAGAATCTATTTTTTTATAAATATAACTACAAGCCTACGTGCCTAGGAGATGATAATTTTTTGGAACCAAGCAATTGTAATCATTGTACAAAGAGTTTAAGAAATCTAAAAATTTGTGTTTAAGATAATTGGATTATTTTGTATGAAGGTTATTAAAAGTGAATAATAAATAATATTGGATTTTGGAGAAATTTATGTCTATATAAATCGTTCTATGTATTTCATGAAGATAAAATAGTAAACTTTACATTATCTATTTATCTAGATTGAATTCATTACTTTCTTGATCTTTTGCTGAAAATGGTACCGCCCTTATGTGTTTATCTATTTTTACGTATACAATAAAATCTACAAAAATATTTATTGTGAAGTGTATTTCTCTTATTTATTTCCTTACTCAAGTATTTTAGTATTTTATTTATTCTCTAACCTATCTAAATTCCATTCACATTCTCTGAACCAGTGACTTGCTATAAATTCTCTTTATTATGGTTCATGAATGAAGTGACTAAATTTATACCCCCAATTAGAATAAATTTCACATTATTTTTATACCCTATGAATAAATGTAAGCTATAAATAATTAGGAAATAGATAGACATAAATTCATGGGAGATTCACTATTAAATGAAGGGGATTTAATTCCATTACTACCTAGTAATTTTGACTAATTAAAAATATCTAGCCAACACATCCTCCTCATATAATCCCTCAAAAACAAAATATTCATATATAAATGTAATACTCATTTCATCATCCCCATATAGTTATGTTAGCTATGCTATACATCCCTTCTCATCTACTAACACAATCACTATACCCTACATTGGTAGTTTTAGTATATGGTAGATGTCTTCCAAAGTCACATTAATCTCCCTTACAGGCATCCAAAAGGACCCTTTAACCATATCCCACCCCTTTAACATAACAACCAACAACCCCACATCCCTATGCACATGATGATAGTGGTGAAATCTTCTAAAATAAATGACATTGATGTGTTACTAGGCCTTATCACTCATCTAGTCCATAACCTCTCTAATAGTGATGGTACCTAGTTCTACATCATCAATCAAGTTCATGCCTCTAGTTGTAGGTCATCATTCATAATTTTGTTTCTTATGCTCTTAATCTTTCTTAACTCTTTAAAACCCTAGCCTCAATTGGCAATGACCCTAAGGAATTGATACTGATCCAAAAGAATCATTATTAATTCTATATTGATCGATGATCATCAGAAAGAGAATGACATCAATATGATAATAATCAATCTCAATTCCTATGTATTTTTATACTAGTGTCCAAAACCTAAATTACATAAAAAATATATAAAATTTTAAAAAATTAACAAAAATTAAAACCGACCTCATCGTGTGACCTCTACCTCCTCTATCTACTTTTACTAGCCTTCATTATCCATAATTAACCAATATATGTAAATATGTGTAAAATTTTCTACTCTTGTGCACATGTCATCCATTGCAAATGAGTGCCTATCATGTTAGTATTACTATATATAGCCCATGAATATCGATGTCCATTTTATTTATATTGACATGAATTCTATGGAATCAGCATTGATCCATATAAATCGGTATTGATTGGCTCTATTTGGATAATTTGTTTCACTACTTGTAAATTTTTCACATCTCTCTCGTCTTGACCAAAGGCTACCTATGTTATATTTTTAAAAATAATCCTATTACTTGTTACCTTTCATTACTAGTTAGTGGATGTAGACCCCTTATTGGTCCCACAACCTCTAATAGGCTTGCACTTGTTTAGGAGAATATCCCCTATGGATCCTGAGAGTGTACCTCATCTTGGGCACATTTGTCTATAGGTAGTGCACATGTCCCTAGCATATCATATGCTTTCATTGGCCCATCCTAGCATTTATTCTCTTGATTTGCTTTGATTGAGCCCACTTATTCATAGTTTTGGTAGTCCATTACTTGTTTACCTTGAGATGTTTTTGATCATATATCATGCATCTTGTTTGTGCAAAAATGTACTTCATTACTACCCTTATAAATTTGGTGCTCATTTACTATCTATCTTATCCATTACCACCACATTTCAAACCCATCACCAACTTGTCATGCTTTACCAAACCCTATTTTGAGGGGGATATCTACTCACATAAACTTGGGGCATTAGAACTATCTTAGTTTTTATCTCATTGGAAGTTATTACAAAATGATCAACAAAAAGGGGCAAATGTAGGCACTAGGATTTCACATAACAATATTTATGCTAGTGTAGGTTTTAAGTCCCATTTATCATTCTATCCTTATTTCATCCCACGTAATTAGTTTTACCAATTAATATTTTACCCTTACCCCATGTAATTAATTTCAATAATTATTGTTTCACTTACATAATTATTTAAAGTAATTACCAATAATTAAAATCTATCCAAATCTACCAAAGCATAATAAAAGTAAATGGTTTAAATTCCCTATCAACTCCCTCATAGTCAAAAATAAATTTAATATCTTAAAGCCCAATTTAAACCCACATTTGAAATAAATACAAAAACCTTTGGTAAAAATAGACCATAATTGGTATGAATCCCCGTGATCGACATTGAATTGGCAGAATCAATGTCTATTTACTCAAGACTTTTCTTGAACAATGGACCCTAATTTTACACTTGAATGCTAAAGTAATTTCTATAACATGACTACCAAACAATTGATTTCCTATTGGAAATCCATATTATTATGTTATCCCATTAACATCCATATAAAGTTCATAAATTAACTCATCAACCTTGAAATTATCACATATTTAGAGCATTGTGAAGGTAAGTACATTTCATTGTTTTAATCAATTCTATCTTTCTATGTTTTATTTTACTTTCCTTTTTATCACCCTTATCATTGCTCGACTATCCTAAACTATCCTATTTCTCACCAAACCAATCTTTAACCTCTTATTTTCAAATTATTATCTATACTATAAGAATTAATGTCAATTCACAAAATCAACATCGACCCTACGTGATGGATATTTATCTTTGTTTAAAATATTCTTTATTTATAGTCTAGGTCTATTTTTTTAGCACCCCAAAATTAATCTTATCATCTATTTCCTTAACCACAAGATTTAGATATAGATGACATTGCCCAGAGTTCCACATGAAGTTATCACCATTGATGATTTACCTATTATCCCATAACCTTTTTTTCCAACTAGAGTGACATTGTTTTTGAGTTAGGACTCTAATCAATTATATTTTCACCAACCGTAGAGGATATTTCCAATCAGTTAGAAATCATACAAGTAGATGAATATTTAGATGAAGCTTATTAGAATGATCATTTTATTAATATTAATGAAATGGATGTAGATTAATTTAAATTATTTCAATTTTATAGTTGTATGTTTGTATATATCTTTTAATTTCCTTTACTATTTTAATCTGCTTAATTTCTTCATAAAGTGAGAAGACATCCTTGTTAAGATGTGTATCACTTCATGGGACTAGGCTAATACTAGGTAACCCACTAAAATATCATATTAATCAAATCTTTTATGAATTTTCTCATGTGTGCAGGTAGTCCTTCCTAGCCAAAAATGATATCCCGCATTCACTAGATCAATAATGTATAATCTTCCAAATCATAGGTAAGTCTTATAACCCTATATTTTAATTTGAGTTTTTTACAGTTTATTTTATAAAGGAATGAATGAAAACTACTTAAACACTCCCATTGGACATGCCAAATTATAGATCCAAGAATCAAAATGAGTCATAAGGGTTTGGTAGATAGGGTAAAATTAAACACCTAGGAGATGAGGGATTCAATAATCCACTAGAGTTATATGGTATCTGTCTAGTTTACTATATTACACTAGGCCATAGACAATCTTATAAGACTAGGTTAGGACTAGCTGAGAGGATCCTCCTATAATAGTTAATAAAAATGCATGAAATAACATGAATTAACAAATTTAGATAATTAGTATAACACTTGAAAAGATTGAATGGATCATAGGTCACTTCAATAGGGCAACCTATTTTGAGTAAGCTTAATACAATAAATTCATGAATGCCTTCATTGGCCTCAACACTTACATATATATTAAGTTTAATCTAAGTAAATTATACTTCCCATGAATGTGGGATAAAACCAAATGATCATGGGATGGATTATAAAGCATATGCATCAATAGAAACTAATATACTAACAAAGTAAAGAGAAGGGGTCACACAAGTTCCTAACATCCCCTCCCTCTTTGAAAAGGTTTTGTCTTCAAAGATTTAGATGTGGGAATTGGTGTTGAATCTAAAGGAGTGGTTCCCATGTTGCATACTATGGTTGCATTCTATTATACTAAATTAATAACTCTGTGATGTAGTGAGAATGAATTTGTCATGTGTGCCTATCCAATATTTCCTTCAGTTCAATAAGGATGGATCATTTTTTATCAAGTTATGGTAAAATAGTTTACACTCTAATATTTGTGTTAAGAAATTTATTCAAACAAGAGACATGAAATACTAGATGAATTTGAGAAGTTGGTAGCTCTAACTTATAAGCACTGATATAATCTTTTGGAGAACCTTATATGGCCCATAGAACTTGGGATCTAGCTTATGATGCCTTTGATTTTTAGGGAGGATTGCTTGTATGGCTATAGGTGAAAATGAACCATATCACCTACTTGAAAGTTGCACTCAAAATTGTACTGATCAACCTATTATTTCATTCTATTTTGTGCCATATGAATATTGCCCATAGTGTGCAGAGGATCTGACCCTAGGTTTAGATAAGCATGTCAACTACTTGAATTGGTGAAGTACTATGATTATGTGGAAAAAATATTATTGGTGTTTTACCATAGACTAATTCATATGGAGTCATTATAGTTGAAATGTGGTAGGAGGTATTGTACCACCATTCAGTGAGAGGGAGCCACTATACCCATTGATGTTTTTGTTGTAAGGTAAAATAACAAAGAAAAATTTCCAAGCATTTGTTGATAATTTCAGTCTAGCCATCCATTTATGGATGATACCTAGAGCTCATTTTTAGTTGGGTGCCATTGCAATGAAATAGATATATCTAAATATGGATAGTGAAGGTTGTATCATGATCTAAGACAATAGAAGAAGAAATTCCATGAAGGCAAACAATCTGGTCCAAGAAAAATTATGTGGTTGTGAAGGTGGTATGGGGATGGCTGAGGGCACCAAAATGATTATATTTGGAGAGGTAATAAACCATAACCAAGACCATTATTTTCCCTTCAAATTTAGGGATCCCCTCAATGAAATCCATAGAAATATCTATCCAAATCTTGGTAGGGATGGGCAAAGGTTTGAGCAACACATGAATGAGATTTATTTCACCCTTATTATGCTGGAAAGTATTACATTCATCCACCATCTATTAAATTACCTTTTTTTAATAGTTTTGGGAATATTGGAGTATTATTCCTAATTTAATTAAGGGTTTGGAATAAATAAATAAATAAATAATATTGCAATAATTATAGTACTGATTTGTATAATTTACTATTCCTTTTAAACCTTTTCAAAAATAGTAATGAAAGAGGAAAAATGCAACTTATCTTAAAATTGGACTAAGATGGTGGAGATAGAGGCTAAAAATGGCTGTGTAAGACTAAGATAGTGTCATGAACCTTGATATAAATTTCATTTGGTGAAAGGATAGGAGTACTAAAAATAGGACACTTCAAGGTCTGATACTATAGTCTAGGTCCTATTTCTATTATCTAAACTAGTCATAAAGACCTATTTTTTTGGGTTTTGTCCATTATCCTTATGTGAGCCTACCTATGAAATTTTGAGTCTTGAATGTTGACAAAGTTCCTTATAGAGATAATTCAATATTAAAATCCTAGATCTTTATTGTGCTTTGATAAAACTTGAGAAAGAGGGGGGTTAGTGTGTGTAAGATGCACTGAACATGTATCCACATGCCTTATGTGGGAACACTAACTACATACCAATACTCTAAAGAGGTATCAAGCCATATATAGTTCTCACACTTATTATGCTTTGTTTAATAGTGTAATGAAGATGCAAACATGCTAAATTGAGAGTAATTAAGGTGGCTAGGGATTGGTGTGAGAGTTTGAATATGTTTTTAGTTGTGTTAGGTGACTATATGCAGAGAGTAAGGAAATTTGCCTTAGTGGTTTGTTTTTATTCTTACTTTATTTTTAAGATTTGTCACCTCCCTTATAAATGAATTTTGAATTGACTTTTATAGGGATCTATCAGTCACGGGTTAAATATATTCACGCTAGGCTGACATAATGAAGAATAGGAATTGGATGTGATAAATCATTTGGACTTGAAATGTGATTGGATAGGAATACCAAAAATGGGATACCCTAGGGTCCAGTGCTATAGTCCAAGTTTGATGCTCTTGTCATTTAGGCTCAGGACCTAGGGGGATAAAATTGGCCTAGGAAATGTAACTTGGCTGAGCTAGAATTAGGTTTAAGATGTCTATGGATGACCATATATAAGTAAAAAGGTGTTTGGAAGGGTTATGAGAGCATGAAAGAAGGTCCTATGGATTAGGTGTCATAATCCACACTCAAACTACCAATTTGGACGTTTTATATGACTACATTTGTCCCCACTTTATTCTAGTGATGAAGTAAAGCTAAATACTAGGATAAAGGAAAAATAGAAAGCATACTTGAACTTAATTATAAGGTTGAATCCCATCAATATGTGTGATGTTGAGTGTGTATTGAGAGATCACATTTTCAAGTGTAAATCTTCAATAGAAAATAAAGAGTATATAATTTATTACTAGAAATGTTATGTCTAAAATAAGAATGTAAAAATGATGGGTAAGAGAGAGAGAGAAATAAAAAGGAATGAATACATCTCACAAGATACATGGATAAATACAAAACTTATTGTGATATTGAGTAATGCTAGATAATGCTGGGTATGTGCTAAACCAAAATTAATATCATGAAAAGAGCTGAGTGCTAAATTCATTGAGAGTGGCTCAAGAATGCAAAGGCTAGCCATTTAGTTCCATCATCACCCACTAAGTGAGGTTATGTGATCATGTATATACTAATCATTGTTTGGACTATGTTTCCAATCCCTCTGAGTAGGTGGCTCAAGAATATAAAGGATAGCTAGACCTTAGCTCCATCATTTCCCACTTATGGAAGCTATGAATTGATATCAATATAAATGTGCATCATATGATATGGCTCTTAAAGCCCATGAATTCTCTAAAATATAAAAATGTGGTGTGGATAGTCGAATGTTTATTAGAAATTAGGCTAGTCTTGGCCATTCTGAAAGGTGAAGATTAGGCTTGTATGAAAGCCACTCCAAAATTGGGAACTAGGCTTATGTGGAAGCCACTTGGGAATGTGGAGGTTAGGATTATATGAAAGACACTCTGAAAATGATGCCAATAACCTACAGATGGAATAAGGCATGTAACTAATGAGAATGCCTGGGTAATATACTAAACTCAAAAAGAAAAAAATTTAAATGTGCCATGCACATTAACCCCAATCACTAGTGTCTGTAACATGGATTATAATATAGAATATATACCAACTACCCAATCTAAAATTAGAAGTGAAATCCATAATTCCACACATTATTTCCCCTATATTTTAATTCTCTATGAAAAACTATACTAAAACTGCTAAATCTAAATTGATCTATATATGACAAAATTGTAGTTGAACTTACCTTTTTACCTATTTATTTTTACTTTTTGGACAAGAGTGTGTGAAATATTCACCCTATTATCCAATGCTAGTGTTTAAGTCTAGTTCTATTGTCCTTTACTAAGTCTAATTACTATTATATAATTGTAACTATTTTTCTAGTCTATTCTTCTTAGTTTGGGTTCTAGTTGTTGTTTTGAGTGTTCTAAAAATTGATTTTTTGACCGATAAGAGCTTTGATATCTGTGACAAAACCCCTATTTGTTGAAAAAATTATTTTATTTAATATTGAAACCCTAAACCTTCATTTTACTTGACAAAACTTGAGAAAGAGGGGGGTTAGTGTGTGTAATATGCACTGAACATGTATCCACACCCCTTGTGTGGGCACATTGCCTACACACCAATACTTTGAAGAGGGATCAATACATATGTAGTTCTCCCACTTGATGTGCTTTATGTAATAGTGTAATTAGGATGTAAAAATTCTAAATTGAGAGTGCTTGAGCTAGCCAAGGACTGGTGTGAGGGTTTTAATATGTTTGTAGCTATGATGGGTGAATATATGAAGAGAATAGGAAAGTTTTCCTTAGTGGTTTGTTTGTATTCTTGATTTCTTTGTAAGATTAGTCACCTCCTTTCTAAATGAACTTTGAATTGAATTTTATAGGGATCTATTGGTCACGTATTAAATTTATTCTTACTAGGATGACATAATAAAGAATAAGAATCATATGAAAATGGTCATTTGAGCTCAAAATGTGATTGGATAGGAGTGTCAAAAATGGGACACCCTATGGTTGGTCACTATAATCTAGGTTTGGTTCTCCTATCTTATAGTCTTAGGACCTAGGGGGATAGAATTGGCCTAGTAAATGGAGCTTGGTTGAGCTGAAATTAGGTTTTAGAAGTCTATGAATGATATACTATAATAAAAAAGGTTTTTGTAAGGGTTATGAGAGCATGCAATAATGTCTTATGGATTGGGTGTCACAAACCACACTTAAGCTACCAATTTGGACATTTTATATGACTAAATTATACACATAGATGTAAAGCGACCAATATCACAATTGTTAAAACTTTTGAAAGGCAACTTATCCTTATACTTACCTAATCTAAACCATAATTTCCTTAAAAACATGGCTATCAATTCATCATCATAAATATATGAACATACCTCATCCTTGACCTTATTGTATTTTGACTTATTTTTAGCTTTGAATGCTACTTATTTTTTAGGAGGTCTTCCTTCATTTATTCTCATCTCAAAGGAAGTCAAGATACCATGAAGCCCATCTATCACCAACTTATCCAAATCTTGCATTTATTATATTATAGACACCTTAGAATTAAACATAGGAGTTAGTGATCTCAATTATTTTTGAACAACTATAGACTCTTTCACTTCTTCTCCTAATCCTCTAATTATATTGACCACTTCATCAACCCTTAACATATAGGATATAATTCTCTCAACTTCCCTCATACTTAGATTTTCAAATTACCTTATACGAGTCTAAAATTTATCCATATTCACCTTGATGTATCTTTCATACATAGTCTTAAACTTTCCCATATCACCTTGGCTGAATCATAGTGCATCACCTTCACAAACTCTACCTTTGATAGGCCACACAGAATGGCATTTATTGCCTTGAAATTGTTCTCACTTTCCTTATTTCTTTCTACATTAGTTGGTGGTATAAGACGTAAAGTGTATCCATCCATAACTAACTGTCATATGTCATGGCCCATTAACATTAGATATTTCCTCATTCTGATCCTTTAAAATGCATAATTAGTCTCATTTAGGAATGGAGCCTTACTAGTAGATAAACCTCCTTGAACTTAACTACATGCCATCCTTACTTCTAGGATCTCATTTAGAATATTAGGCCTACTTCAAATCACCTAATATGATAAACACAATTTGGAAGTATAATAATTGAGGGGGGGGGGTGTTGTGAATCTATTTCTTCAAAACATTCATTCAATTCCACTTAAGCATACATGAACCATTCAAATAAACATGAAAATTCAGCAAAGTATATACAACCATATAAGATCATGAGACAAGATAACACATAACATATGTGGGAAAAACTCAAGGGGAATAAAACCCATTGATATATAAAAATGGAATATATTTATATAATATAAAAAAAAATCTTTAGTGAGTCACCAACTCCACATGGAGCATCAACCCTAACTAGTCAAGCACCCACTCAACTAGGATTTAGCAAGCATCAGCATGTAAAGAGGCACTAAACCCATATATTAATAAACACCAAATAAACCACATAAAGATTTTTATAACCTTTAAAAAAAAATTTATCACACAATATATGATGATCACCTTCTTTATCTCTTCTCACTCTTCTATCTCTCTCAAACTACCTTCTAGGCTTCTTTGATAACTAGGTCTCTTCAAGATAGATTAGGTCATATGACCTTGATATTAATATGTAGACACATTATAAAATATTTATAATATATCATATAAACTCATTTTATGTTATAAAATTCCTCCTTTTTTTCAACAATATGTTAAATCATTCACATATACTTTACTTCCATAAATAGGCCTTAAACTACCTTGTATATATACCAGTCCTTATTTATATTCCTCTTATTTGGATACTCACCATTAAATTATTAGGTAATACATGTAATAGGTCTTAGGACATATAATAAACAATATTAAAATGAATATTGAGTCCCTTTTGGTCTATCATAACTCTATTAGACCTCATTTCACATTTAGGTCTCATGAAGATCTAATTACATTAGGTCTAGTTTTGGTCACGGTACACTTTGCCTTCCTTGGAAAAATTTCAAACTCCACGTGATAATAAAATATAATATTAAAAAAAAATACACCCCCATTTATGTATTCTAGGCTCAAAAATATATTTTACAACAAATCAGTACTTGAAATCCCTCATTAGTGCTCAATATTATTAGGCCTGTGTATACCCAAAATATGCCTTTCAATACTAAAGCTCAAAATCCATTAAGCCACTAAAAATTATAAAAAAAGTACATATAAAGAGTATATATTACCTTATAGTCATCACCATATATTTAAACACTTAAATTCAAGGGAGAAAGGCTTATACTCATCTCTTCAGTATGCTCACTCAGAACTGCCAAAATTATAAAAAGCTAGTCATGAAACTACTTGACATCCAAAAACTAAAAGGATAATTTAAATGATTATAAATAAATTAAAATTATTTTATAAATTCTTCAAAAAAACCTCAATCATAAAAACCACAATATCTAATATCAAACATTGGTCTTATAAATTAATCTTCTAACCTTATCTCACACAGTCTTGCATGAACTAGACAAGCCATTTGACTTCAAAATTTCAAAATGTTAAACAAAATTAAAATATTTAAAAAATAATTAAAAATAATTTAAATTCACAAAACAACACCATATTAATTATATACTTAAACTTAGGTCACAGAGCATCAAACTCATCACTGCAACTTGCATACTTAAACCTGTCAGTTTACCTTAAAGCATAGTCATGGTGACATGGACCTTCAACACCTATGTAGACACATTAAAATATTCCTAATTAATTCAAAAAATTATATTACATATCCATACCATTTTCAATCATAAACATCATATGGTCTAGTGGAAACTATTAGTCTTATAGACTAATTTGTTGACCTCACTATACATAGACCTCATTAAGTCAGACAAGTCATTTTGGATTCATCATTTTCACCATTATACCTGACTTGAAATATTTATACCAAGAAGTAATAGGACATAATAATCCCAAGAAACATCTCCATGAACTTGGTTTTATCACTCTATCATTATAACCATTCTTATTCATCTTCTCACTGATGCCTAGGTTTTATTATTGTTTGCACCATTTGGCTTGTTAGTAACTATATAAATTGGATGACTAGTTTATAATATTTTAGGGTTATAACCTATATATAAAACTTTATGTACATAAAACATGAGTCTCTACCTTATTCTTCCATTCATTTTCTTATTATGTTTAATGCAACTTTTGACTTATAGAGTAACTTCTTTAGAAACAAGCTTATAACTCAATATTTTTAATCTCCTCTCTCTAGCCAATATCACTTATAGGTACTTGGGAGACTCTAATACAAGATAATATATCTTACCTGATCATATGAATCCATTCTAGGCACTTTTGATCAATATCTTCAATATTGGGTCTTTATTAGGGTTCTAAGAGGGCTTAAACATGTTTCCATTCATAAAAATCATTCATAAAGCATAGCCCCTAAATCCAAAAACTAATTATTGTAATATTTATATAGGAACCATACCCATCTACCATGAATATTTCATGTTCCCATGTAAATTTTTTATGATATAATGAGTACAAGAAAAACCTTCTCGAGTTGATAACCCTTCATTCTAAGCACTCGAGAGACCTCAAAACCACTTTTCATGCCTTGTCCTTAATAATATGACCTCAAATTTCATGAAAAAAATTAAAATAACATACCTTACCTCTAAAAATGTTTACATGATCTCAAATACCTTGAAATCTAATCATGACCCTTCATTAAGCCATATTCTCTCTCTTTGCTCTCTTAGACCTTGACCTGTAAACCACATTAGGCCTTAAAACTAGCCTTCATGCCTATTTCCATGTAATATCCACCTCAATAACATACATAATGAACCACTCTCATGATTAAATATTTAAATATTTCCTTCACATGCCTTGACACTAGATCATGATACCTCATTAGGCCAAGTAGGGTCTAGGAGTGGTCTAAGTGTAGACTTGTTCTAAAGGTCATACCCCTATAACTAACCTTGATACTCCAATATGTGATCCAATTACTGATATACATGATAAATAAAACTCATAAAACCAGTCATTCCTTTGTGAATCCATCTTACCAAGTCACCATACTCATACCTTATCATAAGGATTTTACATGCCATGACTAATGTTATGAATATGCTTATTAATAACTTTAAACTTGATAAATAACCTTGAAACACTTATGAAAATATCTAAAATTTACTCACATGATCACATAATGTCAAATAACCTCTCACAATATTTTGCTCAATTACTTCACCAAACATCACTATGCAGACCTTCTCATAAGGTCTAGACTAGGCTTCCCAAGACACCTTGTAATCAAGAACTAATACTCAAACATGATTAATTAAATGATATAAAAAAAGAACACTCTTTAGATATCACTCTCACACTAATTAAAAAAATTATTTTTGATCAACATTTCTCATGACCTCATGTAAACCTAGAGCCTCATAACCATGCTTCAATGCCCACTTGACCATCATACCTCTTTATGACAATTAAGACCCACAAGATGCATAAAAAACCTCAATGACATCAATGAAAATCTTAGTGACATAAATGACAACTATAAACAACCCTTAATTAGGACTCATAAGATATAACAACCTTAATGATAACTCACTATGTACCTTCACAAGATGCACCCTTTATACATCAATGACAATAACATGCCAATAATGATGTATGCCCTGACACTAGACTTCATCCTTTTTTATGCTTCTTGAGGTCACCAAGACCATTACATACCTATATGATATCTTATCATTCCTAGATACCAAAGTATTATTCACCATTATAGGTCATTACAAGTTGGGTTTCTTTTAGTCAATTCAACATAGTGTTTACTGAGTGTTTTAGATCAAAATCTATCTGAATTAAAAACCAATCAAATACATTCTCTCTCGATCAAGAAACCTCGTTATATTATTCAAATGTAACCCCTAGGCTTAGTATATAAGATGGAAACTACTAGGACTATCTATACCTAAAGACACTTCACCATGGAAAGACCAAGTATATGAGAAAAACTTGACTTAGAGAAGTTGAAGTAATTTGTCTCAATGGAACTTTCCAAGCCTATGAAAATGGACCTAAGTCTACCTACATATAATGGATTCACCATTATCACAATGATTATTTATACATTCTCATAACTTAATGAAGGGTTTAATTGAGTTTAAACATCTTTGTTTCAATAATCCCTACCTCTTTTGAATGTCCCTTAGTGGTATTGGAATCATATCACTATTGGTGACTTCATGTAGGTGCCATCATATATGATTATGTGCTAATATTTGGTTCTCACAACAAATATCTAACCATTTAAATTGACAAGTATTATTATCTTCACTTTAGAAACATCTTAAAACCTTAAAACCTTCTTCTTTCATCAAGGTGATGATCATGGCTTAGTTCTACTTGACTATAAGTGATAGTCACAGGGAGATCTGATTATGTTCATGTGTTAGGCCTGTCACCCAATCAATGCTAGTGTTGAGACTAAAAATAAAATAATAACTAATCAAAAAAAATCTTATATGTTTAAATCAGCATTATATCCTTATCTTGAATCCATTTACATGAAAATAACTATGTAATATGTGAAACATTGGTTTATAGATTTAATGGTGTCTTCAACTATCAAAATGAGATAGTCTTTCTCATCAATTCATATTCACATGTGAAAAAAAGATTGAAAACATTATAAGGATGATGGTAAAACTCTTGAAGGTCATGTACAATACTTTACTTGTTTATATCAATGTAAATAGATAAGGAAAATTGAGGTGTTGGGGATGTACAGGTAGAAAAAGGTCAAAAAACCTTCTTAGAAATGGTTAATGAGACACAAATCACCAATCCTAGAAATATGACTATTATGTTTTAGTAAAAATAGACTACTATCATCCAAAAAACGTACTTCCTCTAACTCACCTTCTCTTTTCCATACCAAGTTAGAATCAATTGACCTTTTTGTTTTGTCTAAGAGAGCAATGAGAAAGGAGAATCAATTTTGTTCATTTTTGGACCTATCAAAGCTACCTAATCATGGAAGTGAACTGAAGGGACCTGAAGAGAACATTTTGAAGTCTTATCATATGCCATAATTGTTGTATAGGTTTTATAACTACCTAAAACCACTTCAAACTATTTGATCTTTTATTTTCCATGTTGATCTTATAATTTTTAGTTAGTGGATTTGATATGTACCTAACATATGGAATGTTGGATATTATTTTTAAACTATTGTATTCTTATGGAAACTATACAAATTCATTAAATGACTCAAAATGTGACCTTATTTGAACTAAAATAAACTAACAGATATGATCAAGGATGCAAACATATTATTTGATTTCATTAAAGATTATAGGACACATTTTCCAATGTAAGAGACCCTATGAAAAAAATTAATATATTAGGGGTTGACCTAATTTGACTTTGGGTTAAATTAGTCAACACTACCATATGGCCATCTTAAGTGAATATCATGACTAATTTGGCACGTGTTTAGAGTATGAACCACTATATGTTATGGAAGGAGCCACATATAGTAGTTTGCATAACTGGGTAGTTGGGGTTACCACATATAGTGGCCCTTTTATTAGTGTCTGCATATTAATCATGACATGATAGAGATCTAGGAGGAAGAGGAGGTGTATGGGTACCCATTGAGATACCTATGATTAGGTGTTTGTGGGTGATACCATGGATAGGGTAGGTGTGGTAGTAGGATGTGGTGAGGCCTAATATAATGGATGTTATATATGTGGATGTTGTAGGTGAGAATATAGGAGTATATTCATGGTAGGGGAGATAAAAACTACCTTGATCTCATTAAAGGCAAAGGCACCATCAATGATAAGAAACATAGATGTAAACAATTTCATAGTGTGATCCCATAGTGATCCAAAACTCAGAAGCTTTGGTTGAAAGATAATTTAAGAAACAATAACACTACAATTTTAATAATTCTATCTTTGAGAAGAGATGTTTTATTGCTCAAAATTGTAGATACAACATATGCCTATCTTTGGGAAGAGATGTCTGATTTCCATTTTGGATTACATCTTCATTTATAATATTTTAAGGGTAGGAAAAGGATGTGAAAGGTCACCTATCTCAAGGGAGATTAAGAGCTTTGACTTCCATGATTTATAACAATATAGAATTCAAGGAATTACTATTTTTAGAAACTTACTATTTTTAGACTACACTACTAAAATTTAAATTTGTGGCACTTCCATTTGGTTTTTAAAGGTAAAAACCCACCAAGTGGATATTAGTTCCATTTCATGATTTTACCCTCATTATTAGCTTTCCAACAGTTCAAATAGGGAGTCAAACGGAGCTATGGTGAAAAAGTTATGGCTCCCAAAAGTTTTACCACTAATTGGGGTAGAATAGTCACTAAAATTGTCACCTAAAATATTGCTCAGATTAGTCCACCCTCCTTGAGAATAAATGGTACCCATTTCATCAAGATTTGTCATCAAGTGTGGAAGTTGTATTTTGATTTGATTCTTGATGCATACTTGTAATGGACTATGATTGGTGGAGCTGTATAGGGCCTAATTATTCACCATTTCTATATGGCCATCAGTCTATGGATGGAAGGCCATGAAATTATTTAGATTGGTATCTATTTACTCATATTATTATGTTATTTGTGTATTCAAGGCTGCAACATCGACCCTTTTGGATTCCTCTAGCTTGATCACCATGAGAACAAATTTCTTGGCACTAATTAGGGAGACAGATGTAGAAGGTGGTACCTCTGGTACCTTGTAGCACCATGTTCCAAGAGTGAGGTTGATCCTTTGAGTTCTTGATTTCTATATGCCATGTCGATCATACATGAATGGTTGACCAAAGATTACATCATAAATAATAAAATTGACCACATCACATAAGACCTTATCTTGGAAAGATTTTATTGCATATGAGAGAAGACATTGGTGGGTGACATAGAGGTTTCTCCCTAGACTCAACCATCCAATACTGTATGGCTTTAGGTGAGGCTTCATGGAAAAATTTAAGCTTTTCAAAAAATTAGTAGAGATTAAATTCTTTTGACTTCCACTATCAATAATGAAATGCAGAGGCTTACCTTTCACCCATAACTTAGAGTGAAACAACCTTTACTTATTGTGTGGCCTCTCCTCATGGGTCTATGATGAAGCAATGATGGCATCAGGCTCAACATCTACAATCTCTTCTTCATCCTCTTCGACTATAGGGTGTGTATGAGGTAGAGCAATCAATGTTGAGGATTGTGAATCAGAAAGCAGGGACTTGATGGCTCAACATTATTCTTTAGAGTGCATTTCATATTTGTGGTAATCACACCATTTCCTAGTCTTCCCTTCCTTTTGCTTCTAATTTTGGCCTTGTATTTGACCTTCTTTGTCACTTTTCCATTTTGAAGGTTGACTCTTCATATTAATTCTTCCATACTTTTTCTCAATCTTCACCATGAACCTATACATGTCACTAAGGGTTTCTAAATTAAAGATTTCTATCTCCCCCCATATATACCATTATAGTCCACCATGATATTTGAGACCCTTATGTTTCTCACATTCCTAGATGCCTAATCTCACAGATAGAGAATGAAAAATGTCAGTGTAATCTTGAACAAACTATTCCTTACCTTGGTGAAGTTGTTTCCACTCTATATACATATCATCATATACTCTAATGGGATAGTATTCTTCCTTTATAGCTTCTATGAAATCATCCCAGGTAGGTTCCACCTTAAGGCCAATATCATCTATACTAAATCTCTTCTTGTACACTTCCCACCAATTTTTGATAGGCAATGATGCTTTCAAAAGAGTAAAAGTGATCTTCTTTTTATCTGTGAATTTATTTACCAAAAACTATGAAGATAATTGATCCAACCAATTTTATACTACAGCAGCATTGATTTTTCCTTCAAATTTAGGGATATAAAAATTCACCTAAACCTTGAAGGGTCTTGGGGCATTGAAATGATGTGGGGGTGTAGATGAGGAGCTAAAATTTCCCATGGAGATTTGTTGGAGAATTTAGGTTAATTATTGTAGCATCTAAGCTTGTTATTGTAGGAGGGATTCATTCACCATTTCCTTGAAAGGATTAGATTTCTTGATGTTGTCTACCATTTGACATTATTTGGAGCAAATAGGTGGATAGTTTGGAATCTCTATTATTTTCCACCCAAGCTTCTTGTAGCCTGACCTCACCCTCAAGATCATACACTCTCAAGACAAACCACTCTAATACCACTGATCCAAAACTCAAAAGCTTTGGTTGAAAGATAATTCAAGAAATAAGAACAATATAATTATAATAATTCTATCTCTAAGAAGAGATGTTTTATTGCTCAAAATTACATATACAACATATGCCTATCTCTAGGAAGAGATGTCTAATTTCTATTTCAGGTTACATTTTCATATATAAACATTTTAGGGTAGGAGGAGGATGTTTAATTTCACAAATCTCAAGGGATATTAAGTGTTTTAACTTTCATGATTTATAACAATACAAAATTCAAGGAATTAATATTTTTAGAAACTTACTATTTTTAGACCACACTACTAAAATTGAAATTATGGGCACTTCCATTTGGTTTTGAAGGATAAAAACCCACTAAGTGGATCTTGGTTCCATTTCATGATGTTTCCCTCATTCTTATCTATCCAACAGTTCAAATGGTGAGTCAAATAGAGCTATGGTGTAGAACTGTCCCCTGAATTATCACCTAAAATATTATAGAGATCATTCCTCCCTCCTTGAGAAGAAATGGTCCCTATTACATCAAGATTTTTCATCAAGTGTGGAAGTTATATTTTAATTTGATTCCCAATGCATATTTATAATGGACTGTGCTTTGTGGAGCTGTGTAAGGCCTAATTGTTCAACATTTCTATCTGACCATTAGTCTATGATGGAAGGCCATGAACTTCTTCAGATTGGTATCTATTTGCTTCTATTGTTATGTTGTTTGTGTAGTTAGGTCTACAACATCAGCCCTTTTGGATTCCTGTGGCTTGACCATCATGAGAACAAATTTCATAACACTAATTAGGGAGAAAAATGTAGAAGGTGGTACCTTTGGTACCTTACAACACCATGTTCCAAGAGTGAGGGAGATCCTTTGAGTTCTTGATTCATATATGCCATGTCAATCATACATGAATATTTGACTAAAGAGTACATCACAAACATCTGAATTGACCACATCACAAAAGAACTCATCTTGGAAAAGTTTTATTGTATATGAGAGAAGACATTGGTGGGTGACACAAATGTTTCTCCTTGGAGTCAACCATCTAACATTGTATGTCTTTGGGTGAGGCTTCATGGATAAATTTAGTCTTTTTACAGCATTAGTAGAGATTAAATTCTTTTGACTCCCACTATCATGAATGAAATGTAGAGGCTTACCTTTCACCCATAACTTAGAGTGAAACAACCTTTCCTTATCATTAGCCTCTCCTTGTGGGTCTGCAATGAAGCAATGATGACATCAAGCTCAAAATATAAAATCTCTTCTTCATCCTCTTCAATTCTAGGGTGTGTATGAGGGTAAGCAGTAGATGTTGAGGATTGTGATTGAGAAAGCAAGGACTTGATTGCACAACATTATTCTTTGGAGTGCATTCCAAATTTGTAGTAATCACACTATTTCCCAGTCTTTCCTTCCTTTTGCTTCTAATTTTGGCCTTGTGTTTGACGTTCTTTGTCACTTTTCCATTTTAAAGGCTGACTCTTCATATTCATTCTTCCATGCTTTTGCTTAATCTTCACTATGAACTTGTATACCTCACCAAGGGTTTCCAAATTGAAGAGTTCCATTTCCTCCCATATATACCATTGTAGTCCACTAGGATATTTGAGAACCTTACATTTCTCACTTTCTTGGATGCCTAATCTCAAAGATAGAGAATGAAAAATGTCAGTGTAATCTTCAACAAACTGTTCTTTACCTTGGTATAGTTGTTGCCACTCTATATAAATATCATCATATTCTCTAATAGGGCAGTATTCTTCCTTTATAGCTTCTATGAAATCATCCTAGGTAGGTTCTGCCTCAAGGCCAATATCATCCATACTAAATCTCTTATTGTACACTTCCCACCAATTTTTGATCTTTTCTTTATCGATGAATTTATTTACTAAAAAATATGGAGACAATTGATCCAACCAATTTTCTACTACATTAGCATTGATTTTTCCTTCAAATGTAGGGATATCAAAATTCACCTAAACCTTGAAGGGTGTTGGGGCATTGAAATGATGTGGGGGTACAGATGAGGAGACAAAATTTCCCATGGATATTTATTGGAGAATTTTGGTGAATTTTTGTAGCATCTGTGCTTGCTACTATTAGAGGGATTAATTCACCATTTCCTTGAAAGGATCAGATGTCTCGATGTTGTCTACCATTTGAGGTTGTTTGGAGTGAATAGGTGGATAGATTGGAAGCTCTATTATTTTCCAACCAAGCTTCTTGTAGCCTAACCTCATCCTTGAGATCATACACTCTAAAGATAAATTGATCTAATACCACTAATCCAAAACTTAGAAGCTTGGTTGGAAGATAATTTAAAAAATAAGAATAACACAATTGTAATAATGCTATCTCTGAGAAGAGATGTTTTATTGCCCAAAATTATAGATACAACATATGCCTATGTCTGGGAGGAGATGTCTGATTTCTATTTAAAGTTAAATCTTTATTTATACACATTTTTAGGGTAGAAGGATGTGGAAGGTCACAAATCTTGAGGGAGATTAAGTGGTTCAACTTCCATGATTTATAACAATACAAAAGTTAAGAAATTACTATTTTTAGAAACTTACTATTTTAAGACTATACTACTAAAATGGAAATTTAGGGAACTTCCATTTAGTTTTCAAGGGTTAAAACACACTAAGAAAATCTTAGTGCCATTTGATGATGTTCCCCTCATTCTTAGATTTCCAACAGTTTAAATAAGAAGTCAAATAGAGATACAGTGTAAAAGTTATGGAATTACTATTTAAGAAATTACTATTTTTAGAAACTTACTATTTTAAGACTGCACTACTAAAATGGAAATTTGGGGAACTTCCATTTATTTTTCAAGGGTTAAAACCCACTAAGAAAATCTTAGTGCCATTTCATGGTAATCCCCTCATTCTTATATTTCCAAAACTTCAAACAGGAAGTAAACAGAGCTACAGTGTAAAAGTTATGGCTCCCAGAAGTTTTACCACCAATTAAGATAGAACCATCACCTAAACTATCACCTAAAATATTTCTCAATCATTCCTCCCTCCTTAAGAATCAATGGTCCCCATTTCATCAATATTTATCATCAATTGTGGAAGTTGTATTTTGATTTAATTCTTGATGCATACTTGTAATAGATTGTGCTTTATGGAGCTGTACAGGGGTTGATTGTTCAACATTTCTATCTAAGCATCATTCTATGGATGGAAGGTCATGAACTTCCTCAGCTTGGTATCTATTTTATTCTATTGTTGTGTTATTTGTGTAGTTAGGACAACAACGTCGACCCTTTTGGATTCTTATGGCTTGACCACCATGAGAACAAATTTTTTGGAACTAATCAGGGAGACAGATGTAGAATGTGGTACCTATGGTACCTTGTAGTACTGTGTTCCAAGAGTGAGGATGATCTTTCAAGTTATTTATTCATAGATTCCATGCTGATCATACATGAATGGTTGACCAAAGAGTACATAAAAAACATCCAAATTGACCACATCACATAAGATCTCATCTTGGAAAGGTTTTATTGCATATGAGAGAAGACATTGGTGGGTGACATGGAGGTTTCTCCCTAGACTCAACCATCTAATAATGTATGGCTTTGGGTGAGGTTACATAGATAAATTTAGGCCTTTCACAACATTAGTAGAAATTAAATTCTTTTGACTCCCACTATAAAGAATGAAATGTAAAGGCTTACCTTTCACCCATAACTTAGAGTGAAATAACCTTTCCTTGTCATCTAGCCTCTCCTTGTGGGTCTATGATGAAGCAACAATAACATCAGGCTCAAAATCTACATTATCTTCTTCCTCTTTTATTATAGGGTGTGTATGAGGTAGAGCATTAGATGTTGAGGAATGTGACTCAGAAAGTAAGGACTTGATGGCTCAACATTCTTATTTGGAGTACATTCCATATTTTTGGTAATCACACCATTTCCCAGTCTTCCCTTCCTTTTGCTTCCTATTTTGGCCTCATGTTTGACCTTCTTTATCACTTTTCCATTTTTAAGGCTAACTCTTCGTATTCATTCTTCTATGCTTTTACTTAATCTTCACTGTGAATTTTTACACCTCACCAAGGGTTTCCAAATTGAAGAGTTCCATCTTCCCCTGTATATACCATTGTAGTCCACCATGATATTTGAGAACCTTATGTTTCTCACTTTCCTAGATGCTTAATCTCATAGATAGAGAATGAAAAATGTCAGTGTAATCTTGAATAGACTATTCCTTACCTCGGCAAAGTTTTTACCACTCTATATACATATCATCATATGCTCCAATGGGGTAGTATTCTTCTTTTACATCTTCTATAAAATCATCCTAGGTAGGTTCCACCTCAAAGCCAATATCATCTATACTAAATCTCTTATTGTACACTTCCCACCAATTTTTAATAGGCAATGATGCTTTCAAAAGAGAAAAAGTGATTTTATCTTTATTAGTGAATTTATTTACCAAAAAATATGAAGCTAATCGATCCAACCAATTTTCTACTGAATCAGTATTGATTTTGCCTTCAAATATAGGGATATCAAAATTCACCTAAACCTTGAAGGGTGTTGGGGCATTGAAATGATGTGGGGGTGTAGATGAGGAGCCAAAATTTCTTATGGAGATTTATTGGAGAATTTGGGAAAATTCTTATAGCATCTATGATTGCTACTATTAGAGGGCTTCATTCATATTTAATTAAAAGGATCAAATATCTCAGTGTTGTCTATCATTTAAGGTCATTTGGAGTGAATAAGTTGACAGTTTGGAAGCTCTATTGTATTCCACCCAAGCTTCTTGTAGCCTAACCTCATCCTCAAGATCATACACTCTCAAGACAAAAAACTCTAATACCATTGATCTAAAACTTATAAGCTTTGGTTGAAAGATAATTTAAAAAAAAAGAACAACACAATTTTAATAATGTTATCTCTGAGAGGAGATGTTTTATTGCTCAAAATTGTAGATACAACATATGCCTATCTCTAGGAAGAGATGTCTAATTTCTATTTCAGGTTACATCTTCATTTATACACATTTTTATGGTAGGAGTAGGATTGTAAGGTCACCAATCTCAAGGGAGATTAAGTGGTTCGACATCTATGATTTATAACAATATGAAATTCAAGGAATTACTATTTTTAGAAACTTACTATTTTTAGATTGCACTACAAAAATTAAAATTTGGGAAACTTCCATTTCATTTTTTAGGGTCAATATCAACATAAAAATATTGTGTGAATATTAATTATGTTCTCCTCATTCTTAGCTTTCCAATGGTTTAAACGGGGAATCAAATGGAGCTATGGTGTAAAAGTTATGGCTCCTAGAAGTTCTACCACCAATTAAGGTAGAATCGTCACCTGAATTGTCACCTAAAATATTACTCAGATCATTCCTCCCTCCTTGAGAAGTAATGGTCCCCATTGCATCAATATTTGTCATCAATTTTATAAGTTGTATTTTGATTTGACTCTTGATGCATACTTGTAATGGACTATGCTTTATGGAGCTGTGATTTGTGGAGCTATACAAGACCCAATTATTCACCATTTCTATTTGGCCATCAATCTATGGATGGAAGGCCATGAAATTCTTTATCTTGGTATCTATTAACTTATATTTTTGTGTTGTTTATTTAGTTAGGGCTACAACATCAGCCCTTATGGATTCTTATGGCTTGACCACTATGAGAATGTATTTCTTGGCACTAACCTGGGAGACAAATGTAGAAGGTGGTACCTCTGGTACCCTGTAACACCATGTTCCAAGAATGAGGGTGATCCTTCAAGTTATTGATTCATATATTCCATGTTGATCATACATGAATGATTGACCAAATATTACATCACAAACATCCATATTGACCATATCACATAAGACCTCATATTGGAAAAGTTTTATTGCATATGATAAAAGACATTGGTGGGTGACACAGAGGTTTCTCCCTAGACTCAACCATCCAATAGTATATGGATTTGGGTGAGGCTTCATGGACAAATTTAGGCTTTTCACAATATTATTAGAGATTAAATTCTTTTGACTCTCACTATCAAGAATGAAATGTAGAGGCTTACCTTTCACCCATAACATAGAGTGAAACAACTGTTCTTTGTTGTCTGGCCTCTCCTTATGGGTCTGTGATGAAGCAATGATGGCATTAGGCTCAGCATCTATAATTTCTTCTTCATCCTATTTAATTGTAGGGTGTGTATGAGGTAGAGCAGTAGATATTGAGGATTATGACTCAAAAAGTAGAGACTTGATGGCTTGACATTCTTCTTTGGAGTGAATTCTAGATTTGTGGTAATCACACTATTTCCTAGTCTTCCCTTGCTTTTGCTTCCAATTTTGGCCTCATGTTTGACCTTCATTGTCACTTTTCCATTTTTAAGGTTCACTCTTCATATTATTTTTTCATGCTTTTACTCAATCTTCACCATGAACTTGTATGCCTCACCAAGGGTTTCCAAATTGAAGATTTCTATCTCTTCCCATATATACCATTGTATTCCACCATGATATTTGAAAACCTTATGTTTCTCACTTTCCTATATGCCTAATATCATAGATAGAGAATGAAAAATGTCAGTGTAATCTTGAACATACTATTCCTTACCTTGGCAAAGTTATTTCCACTCTATATACAAATCATCATATGCTCCAATGGGGTAGTATTATTATTTTACATCATCTATGAAATCATACCAGGTAGGTTCTACCTAAAGGCCAATATCATTCATACTAAATCTGTTCTTGTACACTTCCCACCAAATTTTGATAGGCAATGATGCTTTCAAAAGAGCAAAAGTGATCTCTTTATCGGTGAATTTATTTACCAAACAATATGAAGATAATTTATCCAACTAATTTTTCTATTACATCAGCATTGATTTTGCCTTAAAATGTAGGGATATCAAAATTTTCATGATCCTTGAAGGGTGTTGGGGTACTGAAATGATGTGGGGGTATAGATGAGGAGCCAAAATTTCCCATGGAGATTTGTTGGAGAATTTGGAAAAATTGTTGTAGCATCTATACTTGCTACTATTAGAGGGCTTTATTCACCATTTCCTTGAAAGGATCATATGTCTCAGTGTTGTCTGCCATTTGAGGTCATTTGGAGTGAATAGGTGGATAGTTTAGAAGCTCTATTATTTTCCACTCAAGCTTCTTTTAGCTTGACCTCATCCTCAGGATCATACACTCTCAAGACAAATCACTCTGATACCACTAAACCAAAACTCAAAAACTTTGGTTGAAAGATAATTTTAAGAAACAAGAAAAACACAATTGTGATAATGCTATCTCTGAGAAGAGATGTTTTATTTCTCAAAATTGTAGATACAACATATGCCTATCTTTGGGAAGAGATGGCTGATTTCCATTTTAAGTTACATATTCATTTATACACATTTCTAGGGTAGGAGGAGGATATGGAAGGTCACCAATCTCAAGGGAGATTAAGTGGTTTGACTTCCATGATTTATAAAAATACAGAACTCAAGGAATTACTATTCTTAGAAACCTACTATTTTTAGACTACACTACTAAAATTGAAATCTAGGGCACTTATATTTGGTTATCGAGAGTCAAAACTCATTGATTGGATATTTATCCATTTCATGATGTTCCCCTCATTCTTAGCTTTCCAATGGTTTAAATGGGGAGTCAAACAGAGCTATGGTGCAAAAGTTATGGCTCCCAAAAGTTTTGCCACCAATTAGGGTAGAACCATCACCTAAATTATCATCTGAAATATACCTCAGATCACATAGCAACTATGAGACATAGTTAATATATAAAAAGGCCAATAATGAGGGGATCATGATTAACATGGGTGGTTACTCTTGGTTTTGGACTTATGTGGAGGTCGTTGATAAAGGAGGTGTTCATTGGGCAAGTAGATGAGGAGGCCATGTTAGTGATACTGACACTAGGGAAAAATGTTTTAATTTGTAAAATGTTTGACATAGATCACTAGTTTTATTGTCTTGTATGATGAATATATGGATTGATAGATATATACATTAGATAAAATGTATATTTGGATTTTGTTTTGTAGGTACTACATTGAAGGATATCATATGGGGATCCATGATTATGGTTGTACACCAAGATATTTTGGATGGGGTGTTATCAAATTATGAGTCATCCACCTTGGTTGATCTTATGGTACCATTTACCCCAACTTATTATAGTTGTTTTATATTAATGGCAGAGGGTGATTGATAGTTGTAGGCATGAAGAGATGGTTCACATCCTCCTGCAAGGGTAGGAGAGGGAGAGTCTTGAGCTTGGTAGGCCTTTTAACATGAGTGGGTCACTTATATGATGACCATTGTATTATTTAGATGCGTACAAGCTTAGGTAGCTAATCTATAGAGTCATATTAATGTCTTGAGATCCTAGACTACCTCCTTACAACACACTATTTAGAGTGGTCAGTCACAAACATCCATGGGTATCATGGCTAGGCCATAGGATAGGAATGATGGAATACAAACTTAGAGTTTTAGCAATTGTATTTTTACTTGTATTATATAAAACTTATGGAATATATATTTATATAGACATTTCTTAATCTATGATTTGTATTTATATGTGGATGGATGTATGGATATATTTCCTTTCTAGCACATGTATTTTACTTTTGTTGTATATGCTATGAGAAATATGTGATGTATGTTTTCTTTTCTAGCATTATGTGATACACATGCATGGTTAAAAAAAGTAAAATGATTTGGAAAAGTATAAATAATCATAAAATGTAATGGACACTATCATGATGGAAAATATGTAAAAACAAAAGATGACTAAATATAAGAGACTAAAATAGTAAAGTAAAAGGGAATAATTTTTTTCAAACCAAGTAAAAGATTTTTACCAAATTGAAAAAAATAAAAATCATAATATACTTAGTTGGGAAGTATGAAAATTTGTAATAAAATGGAAAACATAGGAAAACCAAATGGTATAAAAACAATAAAGTTAATCAATCATACTGAATCAAGGGAAGTATGAAAGGAAAAATAAAATGTAAGCCTAAATCAAATTAATCATACTAAATAAAGCTAAGAAGTTTGCAAAATTTAATAAAGTGGTTGTAAACATACACGTAGTCAAAAAATATGAAGATAAAATTGAAGTGCTTATGAATTAAGAATAAAACATACTAAATCAAGATGGGGAGTATACCAATGGCATATAAATCATAGTGTAACATAAATTATCTAAAATTTTAATCACGTAATTTTATTGTGAATTGATTATAGTATGAACTAATTATTAGAATATTTTGTGAGGAAGGCCTAGTCCTGTCCATGGTCTTACACTACAAATCACAAGGGGAACACTAATGAGGTGAAAATAACTATAGGAATAATTTCAAGATGTTTTAATATGGTATGTTGTGAGGACAACCTAGTCCTATCCATGGTATTACATTTAAACTCAAAAGGTGAACAACAATTAGGTGAATGGTAATAAGGGTAAAAATAAAGGAATGTTTTATTGTGGTAATTTATGAGGAGACCTAGTCTTATTCATGGTCTTACATTGCAACTCATAAAGGGAAACCCTAAGGGAAATGATTAGTTAACAAAATAATATTCCTCAAGGAGAAATATTAGGTTTTTTTAATGAAATAAGTAATGTAAAAATCATGGCATAGGTGTCTTTGAGAAAGCCTTAGTAAACATTCATACTAGGTAAGAAAGGGCTCTATGTGATAGTGTAGAAGACAAAAATGTAGTGGTAAAAAATGTAGCTATAAAAATATAGTATGATAAAAATGTAGTATGTCAAAAATGTCATGATGATAAAACATAGCAAGGAAAAATGTAGTGGTATTTTTAATGTCCTAAAAATGTTACAAAGAGTATAATTGGGATATTTTAGTTATTATCACATCATTTATTTGTTGTCTAGTTTTTTTGTGATAATAGTTAACATTTTATGGTGGAAAAGTAATGCACCAAATTTAAAATCAAAATGACATAGGAAAATGTGATTGCGTGAGTTTAAACCTTTAGTTGAAAGTTGTTTCATCTTTGTGACATTACCAATACCACTACATTTTTTCCTCGCTACATTTTATCCTCATGATGTTTGTCATATTACATTTTTATCATACTACATTTTTACCGCTAAATTTTTTTGTTAGAAATAATTTGAGAGCTGAACACTAATTAAATAATGCAAAGGCAAATATAGAAACAAATTTATTTATACACAATAACATATTTCACACTTCTATTGTCATTACATTAAACATTTAGGACAATACACACAAATATATAGGAGCATATATCCTATATCTGGTGATTCTCAAATTCCTACAATATCTCATATGAAACTTCCCATAACTAAGCAATCCTAACTATTATATATTGTTATATCAAATAATAACATATCTCAACCATAATAATATTCTAACTCATCGTATTAATCATACAGTTACTAACTACTAACAAACTACTATTTACTTTTCAACACTAAATATTTACCTTTTGGTAAATATTACTTACACAATATTAATAATATGAACAATATTTTAACATTCACCCCCTTATGAACATTATTAATCCTATCTACACCCCCTTAATGTGAGCATGTGGAAAACATACATCTTCAAGAATTGGCCTAAATAGAATCATATGCCAATGCATACTTTTAGGTCTACATATTACTATCTAAATCTTGATGTCTACATCTTATTGCATATTATCACTAGAATGATTCTCGCATATACACCATTTAACCACACTAGATGTGTCACTAGCTAATCATCTCCATAAATAATTAAGGTAGTCAGAAGATCTCCATAGTTAGAGGATTTCTATAGTTAGATACCCTCGTATACAACTATTGACCACATTCCATTATATCCACACTCTCCCTTATCTCCAAGTAGTAGAGGTGTTTCAAACAAGTATAGGAATGAAAAACACTCACTAAATGTCACATTTTACCCTATAAAAAATCAAATTCTTACTTGTATCCATTATGAATGATCATGCCACTCGATCTCACATAGCAAAGAAGACTCCCACTACCACTGGTAGTATTCTTTGACTTTAGTCTATTTAGTTCTGAATAGAAAATGAAACATAAATTTATCTTCTTATTCCATAATGTGAACATTTCTAAACCAAATAACTTAAAATGTAAATGTATCTAGCACACTGGAAACCACACCACACAACAAAAAACACATGGCTACCAAATTAGTATGCAGCCTCATTGATAGTTCCTGATGAGAGGTTGCTAAATAACCTCCATCCTCTATGTAGCCTTTAGCCTCAAGTAACTTCACTACTTACTCAGACAATATCTCGATGAAACTTATGAATTTTTTGAGGGAAATTCCCCCCACAATATAGATGTCATGTACAAGTGAAAATGCATCTGAAAGGCAATTTTTTTTTTACAATTTTTGACAATAACTTTGATGACTTTGACTTTTTCGACATAATAATGACTCTTGAAATTGAAAACTCCTTAACATAACAAAACTATAAACCAAAAATATATCTAAAATAAATGAACAAAAAGAATAATATGGTTTGATTAACCACATAACATAATATGAAACCTTTTTAAAACTATATACTTAAAATAAACAACTAATATGTAATGATTGTTTGAAAAATTCTCACAAATTATAAAGACAAACCTAAATAAAAGTACAATCATAAAGACTAAAAATGACTATATTTATATATGATCCTTGGACTATAAATCCTAAAAATATTTTAGAGGACAAAGACTCAATGCATAAAATAACATATAACTCATATATGTTTTGACACATCGACTTGATATCAAACAATTGGCATACCTAGAATTACTAAGGAAATAAATGTAACCAATGCACTTGAATGTAATTGATGTTGCCAAATGAAATAATAATGTAGTCAGTTGATGGAATGCAAGTTGGATTAGATCTACACACAAAGTATGCATGATATTCATGGGGTTTAAATAAACATATTGACATCCAATGTATCACAACACATATTCTAGGAACCATTGATGTTAAAGCTGATAAACTAAGTAGAGATATAGAGATATAGTCCTTTCACAAAATGATGTCCCAGTATGTTATAAATGTGTAGTTTATTATAGTTAATAGATCTTAAACTAGTTTGAGATTTAAAAAATCCAAGTAGATTAGACGTCACATAGATATTTGCATAGAGGGATACGTTCTCAAGAGGATGTCAAGGTAGATGAGTCATCATTTAAAAGTGATGTGGATAATGTGTTAACCAAATACAAAAATTTTAAACCAATAATATTATTCCCAAAATATTTGTGTGCTTCTACACACAATTCTACATTTGAAATACAATGAAGACTCACACAAATAATATCATCCTTTCACCTCTTGATTGCTAACAAATTGTAATATACAAATGCAAATCAAAGGTAAAGGATCATGAGCATTTTTGAGTATGCCAAAAGAGAAGATACAAAGGTAATAATACTTATTTATTTCCAAGGAAAACTACAAACTCATTCTCAAAAAGAATCTCTTATCCATAAGGACAAAGTGCAATGCAACTACCCTAGCTTAACACTCAAAACATCATACCTACTCTGATACCACTATTATAAATAATTGTAAAGCTAAACAATTAAATCATGCAAAGGAAAATACATAGATAAATTTATTTCTACACATTAATATATTTCACACTTCTATTCTCATTACATTAAACATTCAGGATAGTACATAAATATATAGGAGCATATATCTTATATCTAGGGATTCCCAAATCCCTACAATATCTCCTATGAAAATTGCTATGACTAAGTAATCCTAAATATGATATATTTTTATATCAAATAACAATATATTTCAGCCATAATAATATTCTAAATCATTTTATTAATCATATGGTTACTAATAAAAAACTATTATTTACTTTTTACCACTAACTATTTACCTTTCGGTAAATATTACTTACACAATATTAATAATGTGAAAAATATTCTAACATTCTCTGCTACTTTTTTGTAGGATTCCTAAAAAAGAGAGACACTAAGAAGCTAGTTACCATCAAAATACAAATGATACCTTTTCATAATAAGCATAAAGTTGTATAGGCAAATAGGTGAGATACTAAGATCAACTCATGAAGGTTATATGAACAAAGAAAATAAAATGGACTTACCTTCCCACAACATGTTCCCCTTTCTTCAATACCTCTTATAGAGATGTCATTTTACTATTACTATTGGGTTTTTATGTGAGAAAGTAGGTAGAACATGTAAATTTTATTTTTTTCCCTATCCTAATCTACTAGTCTACCATACCCCAGTGGACTTTGGATCTATCATGAGCCCAACTATGGAGTTTGAGATATGATTAGAAATAATAGATGTGTAATGAGTCATGTCTTTTTGTGTGATTAGAATTTTGAATTTTATGTTTCCTTTTGAATCATTTCCTTTTGCTTAAATGATTTATCTTTTAACTTTTTTTATGGATCTTTATGATTCCTCCTCCATGTGGATTTGGAATAACCAACATGAGTGGTAAAAGTGATACACATAAATGAGTTTTAGAATTTGGTTTAAAGGAGGCTAAGTAACTAGACATATGAGTGAATAAACATTTAGGTTAGCCTATGAACCAGTATGTAATCTCAAATTTCAACTGCATGCATGGTTAGTATGTGAAAGGGGAATAAGGGAAGAAATGAGATCCACAAATATCAGTGTATAGAAGTAGTACAATGATAAGTTTTGTTTGATAATTGATAATATGGTAGAGATAGAATACTAAGTGAAATAGGGCTATATAACCAAGCCACAATAATAATTATCTAATTTATGATTGTAATAATATAGAAAACAATCAATATGCAAGAAAATAAAAGAATCCTAGAAAGAAGTGAAATTATAAACATAAGTTTGCATTAATGAGAAGAATTAGAAAATGCCATAAGAAAATGCAAAAGATAATGAAACCATGTAAAACACACAAAATATAATATAATGTTCCATGTAAAATAGATAAGTGAAACCAAATTTGACATATAGTCAAGTGTATAAGAGATATAAAAATGGATCATAGATCCAGTCCAAATCATAAAATATAATAATGTGAAATAACACCATATCGTGTTCATAAATATTTATATATTTGACCACAAATATTATCCATAAAATCCAAAACATCCCTATGAACATGAATTTTGATTCTAGCCAAAGACTCATCAATCTTCATGGAAAGTTATGCAAAGACTTCCTTTCAAAACATATTAACTAAAAAGGCAGGTGTAGCTAATGAAGAGCAATGCTCATGTTGTATCTCCTATGTATGATAATCAAGGAAAAGATTGTATTTATTGATGGGAATGGTATTATGGAGCTAAAAAGAGGTGCAACTGGCAAAGAAGAAAGCACGTTTTTGTATGGGTGACCTGTAGAAGGATGAATAACTAATATTAGTGTCAACTATGAAAAATTATGATGATCTTGTTAGATAACTTGACATTGATTAGTATGATATATATCATACTAATTTCAAAGATAATATACTTCCCCATATTTAGTATATACTTTAGTTGTAGATTAGGAGGAGGTATGGCCTTATCTTTAAGTTGAGTAGTGGCTAGGCACAATGTATAGATGTACTACATAGTTTTTTAGAAGTGGGTATAAGAGTGGTTATTTATCTCATGAAATAAATAAATACATTTATTAGTAGATGGTGGGGGCCTACTAGCTGAAGGGGTAGAAGGAGAAGCTTGGGGAAGTTGATATAAATGGAAACATTTGGTCCAATGACCAATAATGTTTTGAATATTGTAATAAGTTTTATCTTCCCATTATATAGGTAAGGGATTAAGTTATGGTAAGGGAAGAAGGAAATCACCAATAAATTGAGAAGATAGAGTGAAAACCAAATTAAGCTCATCAGTAAGTAAGACTAGTTGTGCAACAGGTCTAAGCATAGTGGCTAGCATCTCTTGAGGAAGTAGACTATAAGGGTCATAGAATTTGTCAAAATGATAAGGTGCTCTCATGGAATGATCCATGAGCATATTACTAAGGGAATATATTATGATTGGAGGTGTATCATGTGAGTTATCCATATTTACCCTATTAATAATAGTGGAAAAATAGTATTAGGTACTATAAAAGTAGAAATGATAAAATGAGAACCAAAATAATGAAATAAATAAGAATGATATCGAAGAAATTCAACATTATATCCTGGACAAATCTAGATAAAAAAGGGTCATCTAAAGTATAACTATCCTCATAGTCAAGTGTATACAACTCAATGGTACATGTAATAATGATTTTGTCATCAGAGGGAGCATGATGAATGGAGTGTATGGTTTTGGTTAAGATAATGGGTATTTTACTAGAAGGTAGCTGATATGATCAAGGTTAAAAATAAAGAGAAAGTTTGGAGATGATGTGATGGGAAAGATCAAAGGTTTTGATATTGAGGCTTATCTCATTTGGATCATCATCATCAGAGTCTAAGAGGTTAGGTAGAATATTCCCAATTAATTCAGGGTAACCATTATAACCTTGAGTGGTGTTGAATAGATAGTTGAAGTGTCTAGATTTCATAAATGGGATAATAGGTAAGGGTTAAATGGTCGGTAATTTAAGGACACCACATTTTTGGAATTATTTTAAATTCCAAGGGTTCATGTCTCCTTGAATTTTTTAGATATCTCAATTATAAGGGAATTTGACATATTGACATGTAGATGAGGTGATTGATCTCATACGACGAGTCCAAAGTCAACCAAGTAAGATGTTGTAATAAAGTGTAAAGCTAAATATCATTAATTTTACATATATAGTAATAGGAGGAATGGTGATGGGAATTTAAATATAGCCTAAATGAGGCATTTACATTTTATCATAGCCTTGACATGTACTACATGTAGATTTGAGGTTGTATTTGAAATATTTAAGTGTCTTAATAAAGTCAAGGGAGAAAACATAAGTTCCTAAACCTTCATCAATTAAAACATACTAAACTTGGATATTGCCAATTTAGATGCTGTTGATGTCTTAAAATTGTGCTAGATCTTAATCAACAACAATGGGAAGTTTTAATCTGTGGGATAATGCGGCTTGAAAACAACCTCCAGATTTTAAAGAAGCTAGTCTCTTCTTTTGTATTGGGTGTTGGGGAAAAGGGATAGGAGACTAAACAAAAATGCAAAATTTAGGAATTGAAACCTAACTATGGCGATGCACCTGAGAGTAATCCTAATCCTAACCTGAGCACAGTGAAACTATTATGTGATTCTATTACATTTAAGAGCAGACAAGTGCATGATCAATGTAAAAGATTGGAATAATAGAAACAGAGGCTCACAACAAGGGTGTTTTTTGCTGAGATACAAGAATTGTCAACAAAGGCATAGTGTTCAATCTTCTTAATAGAATATTCCAATCACATTAGAGGCATAGAAGTCACGCACAATTATGTAAAACTTCAGACTCCAAAAAATGGGACAGAAGCAAATAACATTTCCAATCACAACACTAGAAAATCTATAGCATAGACTACTTTGCAAATGACACAGATAACATCAACAAGGGCATAGTGTTCAATTTTCTTATTAAATCTTCCAGTCATACAAAAGATGCAGAAACACACACAGTCATATAAACCTTTCAACTTAGGGAAATGTAACAAAAGCAAATTATATTATTGGTCAAAAACTCTGAAAGTCTAAAACTATGAGAATTTCCCCCTTTTTTAGATTTTATAATTTTTCTTCTTTTATAGCCCCGGATGTCTCCCTATACTTTATTTCCCGTGCAATCTTCTCCATCCTTTTCTCATAGGGGACAAACATATGGCACCTTCAATGATGTGGGTGGCTCCAAAAATCTAACTGAAGAACTATTTCATCTACTCAAATTAACTCCAACCAATTTTCCCTCCATTTTGATTTGTGCAACTAATATAAGAAACACTCTGCTATGTTTGAAATAAGAGAGGACACTTATTCAATTTTTTGAAAATCCCCTTTATCACCTAGAAGACACCAAAAAATGACACTTGGCACCTTCCGCTTGATTCATCAAAGACATGTGGCTCTTTCCGCTCCCCTTTGGTTGTGCCCTAGTATCATTAGGGGCATATATTAGATTCTTATGGATGGTGACATTTGGCAGCTTCTGTAGACTTTTGAAGTAACACCCAGGACCCACCACCATTTCATATTTATCAATAGAGCTTGGCAATGATTCTCTCGAGCATTGACATGTGGAGACTTCCATGGCTTCGAGGAAGATAAGTGGCATCTTCTACTTCTTCTATGGATGGAGTAGAGGGGGACCCAAAGAGTGACACTTGGCAGCATCCATTGCTTTGTGGTGCTTAAGCAAAATAAAATGACACCTTTGTGTGTTGAATGGAAAGCATTATACTCATGGCTTCCTAATAGCCAACACGTGGTGGCTTGCAATTTTTTTCCAAAAAGGTCTTTTAGGGCCTCTGTAACTACCACTTGGCACTTTCCATCTTCTCTACTACCTTATGGTGAAAGTATTTGAATGAAGTATGGATGCCGATATGAGACAAGATGCTGACACGTGGTGCATTCTGCTTAACTACTATTGGGTATGTGGCACGATCCGTGATTCTCAAAGGTCACAAAAAGGCAACTCAGGGGACACCAATTATTAGCTGTCTCTTGGAAAGTGACACTTGACAGCATCTGCTTAAACTAATACTCAGGAAAAAATGAGATGAAGGAAACAAGAAGGGGAAATAGACCTGCTCAGAGGGTGACACTTGGAAGCTTCTACTACATTTCAACACTTAGGCAAAATGAACTGGCCCTCTACTTTAAAAATTTGCCATAATTCCTGTAGAACCAAAATTATAGTACTCAAATCAAAAATAATTAAATATAACGTAGAGTAGGAAATTACTCTATAATTATTGGCAACCATCAGGGCTTTTGAGCTTGCTCAAAAAGAACCTAACTCCTTCTAGATCAAAATTTCAAAATTTACAGCTTCAAAAGAGCTATCTAGAAGATAGACCACTCATGGTTAGACAATCCTTACTTATTCTACAACTTGTCAAAAGCTAAATCCAAGCTAATGAGATCCTTGTGCAATAAGGTTTGCAAGACCTGGGCAGTGGATTTCAGCTTGGATTCTAGCAGGAAAATAGGAATTAGAATAGTTTCAACCTCAGATGTTGGAGAATCATCTCGCAAGCTCTAAAAAATTGTTTGATCCCTTTGCCTAGCTAGCATTAATGGTTGGATTTGGTCCACCATCAACACCATCCTCACATCCAAAAATAGGGAAGAAAGGCCCAGTCGCACTAGATCTTTAATGTGTTACCTCATTTTGTCGATGCCTTCTTTGACGACATTGAGATAGCTTCTATAATTGGTGGCTATGGCATTATGACTGAGCTCCTCATTGACCCATTTCACAATAGCCATTCTATCAAGAATCCTTGTAGCTACCAATGTTACATCTCTTGAGCTGTAGAGCTTCTTTAGTAAAGAATGAGAGTCTATGATTCTCTAGGAGATTGTGGCTAGAGTGCTCTGTATCAGATTCTTGACCATCTTACACAGCTATTGTGCATGGTATAGGAAGGTTAAAAGTGGCCTAAGCTAGAGAATATCTAAAGAGATTCTCTCCCATGCTGACTTGTAGAGTTCCTTCACCATCTGCACCATTTTGACACCTCTTGGCCTATTGGCTAGCTCAATTGCTAGTTGTGCAGTCTGTTGTTGCTCTACCTAGAGCTGGGCTTGAAAAGCTATACCCTTATTCTATTCTTCCAGAAACCTTTGCTATGATTGGGTAACCTATAGTTGGAGTCCTTCAACTCTTTCTTGTAATGTTACATTTTCCCATCTTAGAGCTATTGTTGCATCCTTGGCAAGTACAAGCTTTGCTTTCAAAGAATCATTTTGGGCCTGAATTACCCGTTGAGTCTGGAGGGAAACAATATCTTGCAACTATTTCTATAGAATAGCTATCTCATTATCCTTCTAGTTTTTTTGTTCAACCAAACTATTACAGTTTGCCTTTTCTATGGCTAGGTCAACCTCTATCTCTGTAGTCTCCTTGATATCCTCAAATAATATTTTATGACCATAGAAGTGGATTCAGTCATGAGCTCGACTCTGTCTTAAGGCCTGAATAGGGACATGTCGATGGCCATTGCATTCATGGTGTAGTCTTCCAGCCACATTTGTTTGCTCAGCTTGGCAATGTTGGGCGATAAATGGGTCACCATCAGCTACTATTGAATGGGGTCAAATTGTGACCTCAAATGTGGCACCACTGGCACTTTATTCACTTTACTCCTCTTCTTCTCCAATCAGGCTTCTCTTGCCTTCCTTACGGCATCAACCTACATCTGGAAAGTGGAAGGGGATGCAATATATCCCCTTGTGAAGGGAAATCCTTGTGGTAGGCCATATTAGAGAGCCATTGGCTGGCTAGGGGTGAGTTGAAGGGGCATTTTTTTAGGAATGGAGGGGGAGAAATAGGGTAATGTTAAGGCTTGAGGCATCAAGGATGAAGTGAATTGTGAAATGGGAATGGCAGTAGTGGTGGGAGGTGTCATTTGGCTGGGTGGAGGCATGGATTGAGAGGGAGGAGGGGGAGTAATTCCTACCTAAGGAGAAGTTGCAGTGCTCTGCACTAGGCACTATGAAGGTTATTCTTCCTCTTCTGGGTCCAATTGGGACTGCACCCTTCTTCTCTTCTTGGGTGTTTTTTATGTTCCCACCATCTCTAAATCTCTTATATAATAACCTGTATGAACCTTTTGCAAGATAAAAACACGCTTGCTGTAACAAATTTCACTAGGTGCCACAATCATAATGAGCAAGATATTTTTGTAGGAATGCTTGAGAGTTTGTAAACTTTAAAATTTGATAAGGGATTTTTATGGGCCTATCAAGTCCCAAATAACATTAAATTAAGGTGACCGTTAGCAAATCCTACTCAATCTTCAGGAAACAGTGAGGTAGACACATTATGTGGTGAAAGGTACCTTGGAGATTTTGAAAGATTTGGGGAAGCATTTATTGTGGCAAAAAATAAAGAATTAAAGAATTTATAAGACGTTGACTTTGCGTTTAAAATGCTTATTTTAAAGGAAAAGTAGGAAAGCAAAAAAAACAAAGAAATGAAGGAATGGAAACTACCTAACTACATTAATTACAAATCCTTATTTTCCTCTGAGATCAAAAATGAACATTCCCACATCCTCTTTATGACAATCCAACTTGCATGGCCATACCAGTGATTGCAATGGATATGTCATTGATGGAATTTTCTCTGCACTAGCCACATAGGTCTACCTACACTCAAACGAGTCTGAGTAAAATGTGTATTCAACACCTATGAACTCTTCTTGTCCTTGAATGCCCATCGAATATTGGTTCTTCATTTTTTTGAGTGTCATCAAGAAAACATCAGATATTGGTTCTTCATGCTGTACCTTTTGATATCCATTATCTTTCAGCACATCTTCTTCAGATTCCAGCTTTATTTCATCATCATGCTCTTTGATGACTTCATCCTCTTGCAAGGATGAATTAAAAGGTTGGCATCTCTTTTGCATACTCATTTGAATCTTAGGGCTTTCTTCTTCATTTAAAACCAACTCAGTGCCTCCTATCTCAATGACTTGGTCAAGGGAGTGTCCATGTTCCTCCATATCCTCTTGCAGAGTGAGGAAAAAATCATAAATGATCTCCTCCTCATCAGAAGTTAAAGAAAAAGATTACATCTTATCCTCTTACTCATCAAAAGGAGAGTCTATGGTGATCCCCTCCTCCTCTGTACTAATGAAATCCTCTCGACTAGCCATGAATTAAATGCACTCCTCTGCAAAGTTTTTAGATACTTCATCATCCTCTTCGGTCCAACTTAGAGACTCATCATCATGCTGAAAGATCTAGGGAGTGGTATAAGAAGTTTCTTCTGAAGTAGCTCATAGGAATTTTCATGGAAGTGAGGAGCCTTTTGAAGAATGGTGTGGGAGAGTTGAGGAAGAAGTAAGGGTCCAGAGTCCTCCTAACTTGCTGCTAACATGGGCTTTGCATTATTGGGGAATTGACCTTGACAATTTTGACCTTGCCCATGAATAGGGGTGGCATATGCCTGATCTAGAATTTGTGGTGGTGGATATGAAGTTTGGTAGATTTGGTAAGGCTGGTTCTCATGAACGCCTAGCCTCTCTTTTATAAATTCAATCAATCCACACACATCTAACATTTCATATGTAATCTCTTGCCAATATGCCCTTTCAATGGGATCCCACTCACTTTTGATCAGGTCTATTACCTCCCTCACTTGATAGATGACCTGACAAGGAATTTCTTGACCACATCCCCTTCTGTTATCAAGCTCTAACACATATTTTTAAATCCCAACAATGCTTTTTTGAAAGTGAAAATAGGGTTAGGTTCAACATGGGATGAGACATATTGGGGGGACTGGGCATAAGACTGATGTGGCTCATAACAATATGCATCCTCATTACTCGACATGATTCTAGGAGAAGCTTGTTCTTGATAAAACATATTTTAAGGAGAATAAGACTCATAGCTATGAGTTACATAGTTATACATACCAAAGGGATTTCTTGATGATACTGCTTGATTGGCTGGTGATGCAGAGTCATTGTTGGTGTCGATAAAAACCTCCAAAGGCAAATTGGCTAAAGAATACACCAAAATTCTTCAACTCCTTAAAATATTGGTCCCATCGAGCATGCCAAAAATTGTTGATGTCTTAAAATTGTGCTAGATCTTAATCAACAATAATGGGAAGTTTTAAGCTGTGGGACAATGCGGCTTGAAAACAACCTCCAAATTTTAAAGAAGCTAGTCTCTTCTTTTGTATTGGGTGTTGGGGAAAAGGGATAGGAGACTAAACAAAAATGCAAAATGTAGGAATTGAAACCTAACTATGGTGATGTGCTTGAGAGTAATCCTAATCCTAACCTGAGCATAGTGAAACTATTATGTGATTCTATTACATTTAAGAGCAGACAAGTGGATGATCAATGTAAAAGATTGGAATAACAGAAACAAAGGCTCACAATAGGGGAGTTTTTTTTCTGAGATATAGGATTGTCAACAAAGGCATAGTGTTTAATATTCTTAATAGAATATTCCAATCACATTAGAGGCACAGAAGTCACACATAGTTATGTATAACTTCAAACTCTAGAAAATGGGACAGAAGCAAATAACATTTCCAATCACAACACTAGAAAATCTATAGCATAGATTACTTTGCAAATGACACAGATAACATCAACAAGGGCATAGTGTTCAATTTTCTTATTGAATTTTCTAGTCATACAAAAGATGCAGAAACACACACAGTCATATAAACATTTCAACTCAGGGAAATGTAACAAAATCAAATGATATTATTGGTCAAAACTCTAAAAGTCTAAAACTATGAGAATTCCCCCCTTTTTTAGATTTTACAATTCTTCTTCTTTTATAGCCCCAGATGTCTCCCTACACTTTCTTTCCTGCACAATCTTCTCCATATTTTGCTCATAAGGGACAAATAGACAGTGCCTTCAATGTTGTGGGTGGCTCCAAAAATCTACCCAATGAACTGTTTCATCTACTCAAATTAACTCCAAATGATTTTCCCTCCATTTCACTTTTGGCAACTGATACACAAAACACTCTGCTATGTTTGAAATAGGAGAGGACACTTAGTCAATTTTTTGAAAATCCCCTTGATCACCTAAAAGACAACAAAAAATGACACTTGGCACCTTTCACCTGATTCATCGAAGACACGCAGCTCTTTTCACTCCCCTTTGGCTGTGCTATAGTATCATTAGGGGCATATATCAGACTCTTACAGATGGTGACATTTGGTAGCTTTTGTAGACTTTTGAAGTAACACCTAGGATCCACCGTTGTTTCATATTTGTCAATAGAGCTTGGTGATGATTCTCTCAGGTGTTGGTTGATATTTGGAGACTTTCATGGCTTCGAGGAAGATAAGTGGCATCTTCCACTTCTTCTATGGATGGAGTAGAGGGGGACCTAAAGAGTGACACTTGGTAGCATCTGCTACTTTTTGGCACTTAAGCAAAATAAAATGATGCCTTTGTGCATTGAATGGAAAGCATTAGACTCATGGCTTCCTGAATGCCGACACGTGGTGGCTTGCAATTTTTCTCCAAAAAGGTCTTTTAGGGCCTCCACAACTACCTTATGGTGAAAGTCTTTGAATGAAGTGTGGATGCTGATATGAGACACAGATGCTGACACATGGTTCATTTTGCTTAACTGCTACTCGGTATGTGGCACAATTTGTAGTTCTCAAAGGTTACAAAAAGGTGACTCGAGGGATGCCAACTGTCAGCTATCTCCTAAAAAGTGACACTTGGTAGCATCCACTTGAACTAATACTCTAGAAAAAATGAGACAAAGGAAACAAGAAGGGGAAAAAGACCTGCTCAGAGGGTGACACATGGCAGCTTCCGCTGCATCTCAACACTTAGGCAAAATGAACCAGCCCTCTGCTTCAAAATTCTGCCACTTCACCCGAAGAACCAAAATTGCAGTGCTCAAATCAAAAATAATTAAATACAACGTAGAGTAGGAAATTACTCTATAGATGCTAATGAATAGGGGAGGATTATTTGTATGAAGAAATATCTCATCTAGAATCATAAAAGTGATAGAGAACTTAAGTGAGAGAGAAGTGTCAATTTTTTCATCAACATGAATGAACATCTCTACACATTATTGAATTATACTATCTTTAGATCATGATAAGGTAGCTTCACATCCTATAAGAGGAGGATGAGGGATGTTCATTTCAAATAACAATTGAATTATAAGGTTTCAATGATGAGGAGAAGTTATCATTATCTCTAAGATAGGTATTAGAGGTGGGAGATGGAAAATTTCCATAATAGGATCCCATTCATCATAACTTATGAGAGGATTATTAGATATAGGTGCATAGTGTTTTTATATTTCTTGGGAAGGAGGGTTGGTGGAAAAATTAAATTTACATTGATAGGGTATGGTTAGTTTAGGTTGGTTATAGGTGGCTTGAGTTAATTTAATTGATGTGGTAGATGGTTGAGGTATTTATTTTGGTTGGGTAGAATAAATACTATTTCAAGTTTGGGGTATATTATCTTTTGATGTGGATGTTGGGGGAAGGGTAAAACTTTTATGAGATTTATAATCAAGTTGTGTTTTTGAGAGTGGTGTTTATATGGGTATTAGTTTCACTTTCCCCAATTCTATTAGATGGGATAGGGATGCATCTTGAATGATGTAGAATGGTTTAGAGGTGTGGTGTGTAGGTGTTGGATGTGAGTCAATAAAAGTGACTAATATTCTAATATTAATAATATTAACCATATTTTAGTCATTAGTGGTAAGGTCTATAAGGATTTCAACAATGTTAGTAGTAGGAGTAGGTTGTTTGATATTATCTTGGTGGGTAGGAAGGGGATCCTTGTAGATAACAAGTTGATAATTAGCTTGGTTTAAATCTTGGTTTTCCTTTTATGTTTCATGATATTTAAAATCTATGTCATAATCTTGTTGATGATTTTAGATAAGGGCTTCATGATCAATGTTAAGACCAAGAAGAAAATCCATAGCAAGATTTTGTAGTTTCCTACAAGTCTCATGTGAATGGGTCTAAATTGCATGAAAACAACATAATTTTTTTGGATCATAGCATGATTTCATAGGGTGAGTGGGGTCAAGACCTCATGATAGAGGTCTTGGTACACATTTTTGAAGTTTTGATAAAGGTAATGGTTTGTGCACATTAGTGTGGTTATGTTGAGAAAATGTGGGAGTAGGAGTATTGTTATGGGGAGGAGCATGCTCCATGACATTGTTTGGATTGATAGCTTGGATGGTATGTATAGTGTCAGTAAATCCATGATTAGTTGCATGATGGTTTTTATTTTTGATAAGCATGCAAGTCCCATTGTAGGTTGAGGTGGTTCAAATTGATGCATGAAGAATTATTGTATGTTGGCTTGGTCAAAATCTTCTTTTGAGGTTTTTGGAGATAGGGTCCTAACTCAATATTATAATTTGGGGAGTAGATCATTGGTAAATAAGTGGAAGAGGTTATCATCTACCATATTATGCTCACATTTTTAAGATAATTTTTCTATCATTTGATGAAGGCTTAGGCTATTTTAGTTTTGAGTTGTTTGAAATTTATAAAATGTGCTAAGTTATTTTTTGGTAGATTTGTAGTTTGGAATTCTTGGATTAGTGATTTGACCATGTATATTATGATAGTGATAGATTGGTTTTTTAATTGATTTTACCAATGTAAAGCATATCTTGAGATTAGTTTTCCTAACATTTTGATAGTGGCAAAGGTATTAAACTTAACCCAATATTTATAAAGGTTACCAAATGTTTTTAAATGCAAGTTGGGATCGATATATACATTATAGGTGATGGTGGGGGTGATACCTCCTATGTCAATGTTAGAAATTGAAGATACTATAGGTTTATTTTGTAGATGCTTGATGGTTTTATTGATGAGTGGTGGTTGTGGTATAAGGTTACCATGGTAATCCCTAAGCAGGGTGTGAGGCATTTAGATTTTTCATTCCCCATGAAACTTGGTGATGTTAGTTTTCGAGAATTATGAGATAATGTTGCATCTACATCATCTAATTTTTATTAGTAGTTTAAAAAGTATGCATTTAGTTAATTGTTTATAAGATGAGTTGATTAGTTTGAGAAATTTTTTGAATATTGCACATAACATGTGATGCATTAGTATTATGGGAGGTATTAGAAGCTTGGGATGCACTATGAGTGTGTGATGAGGTAGTGGCATGTGACACACTAGTGGCATTAGTAGCATTGGTATTGAAAGATGCATTATTATTATGTTTAAGGACATATGCATTTTGAATAGGCTCACTAGAAGTTGAACCTACCATGTTGATAAAAATACATGGTATGGAAGCTTAAGAAGACATAGACGACGATGTCATGGTGTGGGAAGGAGAAATTATAGAGGCAAAATGTTTGGATGCAAAGAAAGGGGTTCCCCCCAATCCATGGGAAAAGATAGGTGGGAATGGGGTTATCTAATATGACATCCCATCATGAGATTATAGATCATTATAGGAACTTTTCCTTTATGTTGAGGGTTTTCATTAATGTAGAAAATCATTTCTATGGTGTATTCAAGATCACACTCATATTATAAATAAATTAAAGGTTTACATGTTGAGGAAGAATAGGTAGGAGTCCCATAGTTGGTGGTGTGAGTGGAAATGAGTATATTACTTTCATCCATGGTGGATGCCAAAAGATGTGTCTTAGGGAACCTATTAGGGTTGGTAAAAATCATCATGTTTGATTGATTTAATTTTATATTATCCTCATGCAAGAAATGCATGATGAATAAGATATACTAAAAAATTGGTAAAAATGAAGGTCTACTAACAATATACAAGGTCAAACTAGTTAGTACTATATTATACGGCATTAAATAGAATAGGTGTAAAAGACATAGTTGAACTGGTTGACTATGTTATACAAATGGTGAAACTAAGAGAGTCTAAATGACACAAATTTAGATAAGTCAATTTTGTGTTGAAGGGAAATATAAAAAGTAGTCTATAAAATATTGTGTCAACTAGAGTGACTACACTCCATGGGAAACTAGATATTTCAAGAGACATAATTGAGCAGACTGACTATGTTCTAAAGGAAAATAGAGACCAGTTTTGATAATTATGAAAAATGTAGTTTTATTTTGTAGAATACTTGATATAAACAAATAAACTATTTTATCGATATAGTCAATTTAGTGGTGGAACATAGCATAAACCTTGTACCAATTCTAGATGATATAAGTTTTGCAATACAACATATAATTATCAAAAACCAAATAGAAAAAATAGAAATGCTAATATAAATGGTCATTCCTGAATGTTTTAAGTTATAATATTTTTTGAAATAAATGTGATATATATTTGGTTATAAGAAGAAACTATAAAAGTAGTCTAAGGATGGTTTCAGCTATTTGAGGCTTAAATGGATTTGTATTGGTGATGGTATTGGTTTGGTATTGGGGACTACCCCCTCACTTCATAATACCACAACCATAAGGGTGTCAAGTGATTTACTAATATATACCATCAACCATGTATTTATGTTTGGATAAAAAACCAAGTAGATTCCCCCTTGGTGATGAAATACTAAGTAGCTCTACCTTGGGTAGAATTTGTTTAATGATTTTTGATGTTATGTGGTTTGGAAGTATATGAAAAATAAAAATAATGTGGTTAAATCGATAAATAAGAAACCTCCTATTTAGTATATTTTTTACTCTAAGCAAGAAAGCAATAAAAATAAAAATTTAAATTAATTATTAATAATATAGGTTAATTATTTTTATTAAAGAGTATAGAGTTAATTTAGGAAACCATCTATATAAACATTACAAAATAGAATCGGTAGGGTTGATGTTGTCTATTAAAGTAAGAGCCAAAATAACATAGTATAATAGCTCAACTAAGTCTTATAGATAGGAAAAAAGCTAAAAAATTCTCTAAATCTAGTCAACCCAGTCTATTTTAGGGTTATAGTTTTATAGAATGAAAATTGTGAAAAACAAGATTGTAAATGAGAAATAAAAATGACTAAGAAGGTAAGAATGAACTTGATAATTTTCAAAGATGCAATTTTTTTATGTTGTGTTATTTAGATGTTCTTTATTTTACTAATAGATTTGACTAGCTCGATGGAATCTAAAAAAATGTATGTAGATAAACAAGCTAAGTCAATCTGATTGATGCAGTTATTTATTGTTGAATATGACTTACATAGAGACATATAGAGTCAATCACAATGACTATGTGTTAAACTTGAGCATAGAATATTAAACTATATCGATAGATTCAATCTAGTATTTTAGAAATACAAATATATAATAGATGAAAATAAATCAAGGTGTGAATGAAAACTTATAAGGGTTAGTTCATGTCGAGTTCACCAGAATGTATACAAAGGAAGGTCAATCTGATCTACAAATCAATCTCAGATTGGAGAAAACACACACTAGAATTTTTGCTTGTTGGTATATTTAGACAATTGAGGTCATACCTAATATGGATCTGTTAGACCTAAGTGTTCCCTTACCATAATAATATCACTAGAGAGGGTTAAAAATCTTGTAGTCTAGCAATACCATATGATAACCCTATCTAGATCCTATGTTTATTATTCACAAAGAAAATGATAAAACAAAGAAAAATATAACCTAGTGTTCACCAAATCATGTGGCACAAAATGGGGATGATAAACATAAAATTAAACATGCATAGAATATATCTACTCAATTCAATGTAGAGGAAATCCTAATGAATGGATAGAGAATCATATAAACTAAAAAATTCAAATCTATCTACTTTAATAAGGAGGAGCAAGAGTTATGAATACTTACCTTTAAAGATGAACCTATCAAACCTCAATATCTCTGTTATCCAAAGTGCTTTGTAAGAGATTGTTTTGGTTTGTAAGGATGACAAATGTAGGTCATCTCTAGGCTATATGACTTTTACTATGCATCCAAAAGACTTCTCCACAAGACACGATTAGTATCTCTAAATGTAATATTGAAACCATAAGTAATGCTCATCAAGTAGAATGTTTGATAATCAGATGCACAAATAGTGATTACTTCTTGTATCTCTATAATAAAAATTGTGAAAAGAATGTATTTATATAACTTGATCTAAGCCTAAACCTTTTTGAAGTTTTAGCCAATAGATTCAACCCAAATGACCTTATGTAATTAAATAAATAAAGTAGTTAGGTCGTAGACTATCTTAGTCAATTCCAACCTAATCCTTTAACATGCTCATATATTTTAAATATAGGGTCATCCAGGATTACTTTGTTTAATAAAACCTGAAAAGGGGTTTTATCTTTATTAGTGGTTGATTAAGGCATTAAATTTCTTAGATGAGTGTGTAAGGGAGGTGTCAAATTTTAGGGCAGTGTATAAAATATGTTTGTGTTGATTTCAAGTGGTGGTATAGTGAATAATAATATTGCATAACACCAATGGTTTACCCACCACTTTCTTAGTACACCCTTTAAGGCATGCACTAGGAGAGATTGAGACTCGGTGATTTCCTACAATAGAGAAAGCACCATTAATTGATAAAGTTTAAAAATATTATGTGTATACAAAGACCACATTGCTATGTGTACCTCTATATAATCCAATGAAAAAAATCTAGGAGAGAAGGTTAGGTAGGAGCAAGGAGGAGGTGTGAGAGCCAATATCACTACACATATTAAGTGTAATTCAAATCAATTAAATAAGAGAGCATTCAATTAATGTGAGTAGAAACAACTATGGAGAAACAATGGTGAATCTAGTTTATCTATCAATTAAGATGTGAATGTATCTCAATAGGGAGAATAAATCTAAATATCAATAAAATGATGATAAGAGAAGGAGGAGCCAAGAGATGGAAAAAAAGATGCAAGATGAGTCCTAAATATATATAATAGGGGTTGAGAGGCATGCTTGGAAAGGATAAATGGATGTAAATGGGTGAGCTAGGCCAAACATAATTGTTTATGGATGTTATGTAATGAACAAGAGTAAAAATGGGTAGTTTAGGATAATGTGAAGCCTAGGTCACAACCTAGTATAGGTCATGTCTCACCTTAGCCCATGTATTTGTCTAAGAACTAGAAGCCTTAGCCCAAACTTGACAAAAGGGTTAAAAAGTGAGCTAGAAAGGGTGACATAGGGTGTTAGGAAGGGCTATAAGGATTCAGGGCAGTACATGGGTGTTAAACTCTCTCTAGATGGTTATTTTGGCTAAAAAATGTCTCTATGTGTCTATGTAATCAACATGAAGAGCAAACATAACATCATATAGAGGATTATTTTGAGAGGAATCATGACTACAGATCCCATCTAAGGGATGCTCATAAGATGATTTATACTCTGAATATGGTGAAATAACCTAGTAATGCTACTAAGGATCATGTATAGGTACCAAATTATGAGCTAGAGAATATTTAATACTTTGTTTCTAGATCATAGGATTCTATGGCCATGAAGTAGTAGTATAAAATGAAGTGGTTTGTGGAACCCATTATTTAAAGCTCTATGGGTTTTTCAATGTAGATGTAACGAAAACATGTTTATTTTATTTTAGAGTGTTTCAAAATTCAAAAGCTATTAAATGATAGAAATATAAGAATAATTATCTATGATGAGTGGTAAATTAATAACAATTATTAAACAAAATATGTCATATATGTGAATAAAAAAATCAGAAAGTGTATCATGCTCTTTTGATATAATTGTACTGGATATATTTACTTGAGATATATTTTCCTCCATTGATAGTAACCATGGTTTTATGAGTTTTACATTATATTATGTCAAAAATGGACAAACATGTAGTATAATATAGCATGATTCCAATCCAAGTGTGGAAATACATTGAATATATCTAATAGAACAATAAGATATTGTAGCCTTATTCACATGTTTTATGCCATATCCTAGAGATGTAAATAAATTCCATGTACATATAATGAATTCACAAGCTGGGTCAACTAATATATTTTGACCTTGCTTCACATATATGTAAGGATTAATGATTTTATACCTTACAGAATGATTTTTAATTAATTCATATGAAGGCACATGTGTAACATTATCCTTTTGATGCATGTCTTGATCTTGAATGTTCTTTCTTAATAACCCTTTATTGAGAATGATTTCATCTTTAGCCTATTAATCCTTTCATAACTTGTCTTGATATTTTAAAATTTTTTCTTTCTATAGTCTTTGTTTGTCCATTTATTCTTTTTCCAATCTTGATTTTTTTATTTTTTCTGTGTAATTTCTCTTTCTCCATTCATTTTTCCTTTTGAATATTTTATTTCTCTAATTTTTTATTTTCATGTTTTTTTCTATTAACAAAATGAATATACGTCTTTGAATCATTTGCATGAGTATTTTCATTATATACCAAGCCTTGTCAATCATTATGATCAGATGCAGAGGTAGGACAAATGATGCATTATGTATGTTTTCCCAATCCCTAACCATGGTAACTAAAGCGTTTTAGACATTTTTATCCAAAACCATATTTTTTTAAAGCTAAGTATTAATTTTGAGTGGTATATTTTTATCTTTTTCTTTTTATAATTGTGCCTTTGGCATGTCTTTTTGTTCTTTTTTCACTTATGCTTTAGAAGATGTCCTCATAAGGTGAGTGGGTTTCTTGATTTATGTATCTATTATAGGACCACTATCAACTTCAGTTTGTAATTTTCTCTTCAAATATAGACAACAATTTGTATGATATCCATGCATTATATGATATGCACAATAGTATTTTGATCAATTTTTTCTAAGAAATTACCTTATAATCTTACTCAAACTCTTATTATCATTTTTTTTTCAATTTTAAATCACTAGTTATAGATGTAATTTTTTTTGGATTGTAGTCTTGAGATGAAGTCTTGTTAGGCATAAAATTTATAGATGAAGATGCAAACACAAGATTAACACTAGCATATTTTGTATTATTTGTTAATGTGATCTAATTTTAAAATAATGTGATCTTTGAAATCAAATATTAATTTTTATTTTCTAACTTTGATATTAACCTTTTCATAGTGATTATTTGATCTTTGAAGCCTTTAGAAGCATAAAACCCATGTTATTTGGATTGAATATGCATACACACACCTTTATAGAAGAGATGTGGGAGGTATTGGGGCTTGAAGAAAGGTATATTTGTTACCTTTTTTTGGTACTATAGGATAGAATACCTTACCCCTTAGATTAGTGATAACATGGACCTAGTTAGAGGGAAAATATTTATCACCCTCCTTAGGGTTAGGAGGAACCCACTTTATAGGTTTGATATTATTAAAATAAGAGTTTTAAAGAGAAATTATATTTTTATCATATTTTAAAATAGTCTATTTATTTTTACCAATTTTATAACTCCATTTGATTACATATTTGATTATTTTAGCAATGCATGAGAGATAACAATATATGACTATCATTATGTATTATATAAGGAAATAAAAACTAGGTGTATAAATGTTAAACATAATTAATTCCTTTGTAAGTAATATTAATTAGACTTTTAATTATTTAAAAAAATTAAAAATAAAAAAATAAAAAATCCTAGGGTAAGATAGGAGAAAATAGGAAGACTTAGAGATCAGTTTCACTAAACATTTAACTCTTTCTATAAATAAGGGTAGGAGAGTATCCTAGTCAACTAAAGAGTAAGCTACTCTAGAAAACATTTCAAATAAATAAATTTAGACTCTATTTATATTATTATAAGATATATTGAATCTAAGAATGTGTCAAATATTTAAAGTAAAACATTTCATATTATAATAATAAAAATACAAGGGAGAAATTGTACTTATCTTGTTTAATGATGCACAAGTAGATTTGAGTAATGTAGGTGTAGAAATGGATTGTTTGAAGATCTGAATCCTATTTTAGATTATGCATATTTGATTGTTGTAACCCTAGACACTTGTATCACCTTGTGGACACTAGCTTTAACATTAGTTCTTGATTATAAAACTAGTGTCTTATATGAAATATTGACTCTTTATAGGTACCTTGTACTTGTTAGGGTTTATTATCACCTTTCATAATCTATGTTTGGATTGCACACACAATTTATTGATATCATCCTTTGATTAAAACCTTATATCATCCAAGCTTAGTGTATGCTACCTTATAAAATATGGGTTATTGGGTCCAAATTAAATCAAGATGACCTAAAATACCCCTCTATCAATGAGCATTGCCTACATATCCATATACTTTTAATAGGACTTTAGATTGATGTAGTTTTTCCCTTATGTGGGATTGTATGTTAGTAATGGTATAATATGATATATGCAAGTGAATGTAGTGATATATCTTTGAACTTGGAAATTAACACTCATGGGCTGTTATTAAAATGTTTTAGACTTATAAGAATACTACTCCTATGACCAATTTATAAATAGGGAATAATAGGGAAATAAAACTTAGTTGTGAAATTGATTTAGTGAGCTTTGATCAGTTCTTTCTTATAATTTTATAGATGAAGAATGAGTGGGATTAAACTTATATTTATACCACACCTTTTAAAATCAATCTCATGGAAGAGTAAAGTAAGACAAATAGGTTAACCTATACATATCAAAAGATTTACAAAATTGAGTGTTTGTAATGTATGGAAACTTGCATTGTAGTAGGGACACTAGCATTGATTTTAGTGTCCAAGTCTAAATGCTAATGTATAAGATTATATAAATTTTTGAAATCTTTATAAGTGATAGTAAAGGATATATAATGGGTTTTTAGAATACTATGGGTTATAGGTGATCTAGGTAATCAAAATATTAGGGTCAGGGCTTAAGATAAGCATTTAGGCATAGTGAGATGGAAAACATTTGCTTTTTAGATACAAAAAAGGTGAAGGAATAAAGGGTAGAGCTCCAACTGATATTTTTCAATTAAATAATAATAGTTTGACTTATAAATATAACTTTGAGTATCATTTCTAGTAAACAATGTCTTTTATGTAAAAATGTAGTTTACTCTTTTTGGATTGTGGAAATAATAAGGTAAATGAAAAAAGATGATAGAATAGATCACTCTCTTGGACTCTGAATATTTGAAAAAGTTAAAAATAAGATCCAAGAGGCAAATTTTTTTATAAAGAGCCAAGGGATATAAGAATTGATCAATTTAATTTTATATGAAATAAGTATAATAATAGAATTGTAAAATCAAGAAGCTACGCATAATCATTTTTTTACTCTTTTATTATTTGAATGTTTTTGAAATTTGTTTAAGGTTTTAAAATTTTAATATTTTAACCAATGATCCTATCAAGATTACATTCATAATAAGAATTTTTAATAAGTTATATAAGGATCACCTTTTGTGAATGAAAGGTGTTAGATGCACACGACTCAAAATCAAATAATGTATATGGTTGTGTAATGAAATTATTTAGATCATTGATTGTGTAATACCATGGGTGAAGTGTAGCTCTATGATATGTAAAATGAGTTGAGATCTGATAAGGACTAGTAGAATAATTCTACAACTATTGTGTTCTTTGTGGAACATTTTGATTTGTATGTATCGATATCTTGAAAGATGTTATATGTGATATTAATGTTTTTCATGTGACACCTTTTTTGATATGTTTGCTTTTGTATTATTTGATTTTGATATTTTTTCACACTTAAATGAATATAAATATATCATACATTCAAAAATTATAAATGTCCTTTGTTATTTAATATATGTATCAATGCATTTTTAACCCTAAAATCTAGATTAAGGAATCTAGGGTTAAAAAGATAGAAATAGCCTATGGAAGGAAAAAAAATTATTTCTATGCTAGGAAAATTAATTTGAAAACTCATAAAAACAATGTTATGAATTTAAAAACTAAAATATGATAAAAAATAATAAGTTTAACTAATGATTGATATTGAAATGAAATGAAAAAAGAGTACTTAATTAGTTTGATGTGCACATGTGGATTTGATGTGGAATGAGATGGAAATAGATTAGATATGGATTCTAGATGTGTTATCAGATTTTGGAAATTTGACCTATTTTACCTCAAACACTTGAGTCAATTTTATACTATTGTGTCAACGCACCTATCTAACTCAAACACAATTGTCTAATATGCAATACTTATTTAATCTAGATATGACTACCTCGAATATTTTGTGTTATGTTTCATCTTCACTTTGGTGTGCTTAGATATGGCCTTTGTAATGTCACTCCTTGCCAAATAGTAAAACCTTATATCTTCATATTCATAGTGTAGACACCCCATTTCATCCACATTGGCTTCTGACCAAACATCAGACTAATTTCTACAAAACATTGTAAATTAAGCCTATGAATCAATAAATGTTTTGATTTCATCCATAAATCATTCATAAATGCTGAGGAATACCTATTTGGGTTATTATACCACAATAAATAATAAACTTTCATGGATTTATCCTCAGTCACATTGTGACCTAACAACTAGCCATTTGGCTTATGGACCCATTAAGCAGGGTACTTGAATAATTATAAAAAGAGCTAAATATCTAATCAAAATGAATCATATAATTAAAAAATATTAAATAATTATTCAAATTATCCATTTACAATTATTGAATATATAAAAATGAAAATTGTAAAATTAAAAATATCAAGCCTTTTCGTCATTGCCTTTATGAGTTTTCAAGCTCTTACAAAATATCTCAATATATCTAATTTGAGAGCGATGCCTAGTAATTGAAAATCATAATTACATGAAATTTTTTAAATCAACTAGAGTTAGACTCAACTCACGTAGTGTTAGTTTGAACTCCTTACATATTTAAACTCAACCTTAAGTCACCTTGGGCGAGAGTCAACTTTTGTGACTATAAATACAAGGCCATACCTATTGATCAATAAGCTCTCGTAAGATAAAGTTATCATGATAATTTGTTGATAGACAAGATTTGATAGAGTATTTTTATTATGCAAGATGTACCCAATAAGTTATTTTAGTAGTGTTATCATGATAATTTCATGATCCAGCTATCCAAGCAAAGGTGCCAAAGAGAGAAGGAGCAAATAGAGATTTATTGATAAAGACTTCTTAATACACAAAAATGAGAAAACCATTTCAAAAAGCCATTTGGAGCTCCAACCAAAGGTAAAATAATGATTTATTTTATTTTATAGTCATGTTTTCATTTTTATGCTATTTACATATGCTCCCCCTAGTGTTTAAGCTAGAGGTGTTAGTGTTTTATGTGTTATTCTAAATTTTTAATTAAAATATTACTAGACTATCCTCCCCTCTATGTTTTCCTTATTCACATGATGGCATTCTCGGTGGGACTTGCACCTCAAAAATTTATTACCAAGGCATTTTATGACATCTTCCTAATAATTTTCATGTCAAAATCTAAACTTACTAACCAAAAAGGTGAAAAATTGAAGCTCATAGATGTTACACAAGAAGTTTCACTTTTGCTCTATGTAGTTGCATTTTTACAACTCCTAGTTATGTTATTATAGCTCCTAGTTGCATTATTAAAAATTTACTTACATTATTGTAAATCTAGTTGCATTATTACAAAGTTAGTTGCAATTTTCTAACTCCCTAGTTCCATTATTACAAATTTAGTTATGATTTTGCATTCCTAGTTGCATTATTGCAAAGTGAGATGTAATTTTACATTCCTAGTTTCATTATTGCATTTATAGTTGTGATTTTATGTTTCTAGTTGTGGTATTGCATTTCTAGTTATAATTTTGTGTTTCTAGTTATTGTTTAGTGTTTCTAATTGTGATACTACATGATAAGTTACAATATCACATGATAAGTAGTGATATTTCATGATAAGTAGTGATATTGCCTTAACTATTATGATATTTTACTAATTATTGCAATATTACCTTAACCATCATGATTTTTCTCTAATCATTTTGTATTATAGGGTAAGTTGTGGTTTTGAGTTAAGAGTGGTGGTATTGTCTTAATTTAGATAAATCATTGTATTTTGATCTACATGGGTGGCAATGATTATAATCACCTTTGGGAAAATTATTGTATTTCAATCTACCTAGATACTACTAATTATAATCATATTTTGTAAAATCGATGTCTGAACCTTTTTTTAATGATTATAACTACCTTGTACAAATCATTACCTTTTTACCATTTCCTTTTGCTAATGATCACATCTTCCTTTAGATAAATCATTATCTTTTTACCTCGTTATGCTAATTGATTATAACTACCTTTGGGCAAATCATCCTTTTTATTTGTCCAAATGAAGAATATCACTGGACCACTAATTATAACCACCTTTACTAAAATCAATATTTTCTATCCCACTTTACCTCTAGGTCCCATCATTTCCTTATTTTTAAGGGAACAATAGCTGACCTTCTTTGTCGCCCACTCCTTTGAGGGGACATCCAAGGCTCACCCATCAAATGTTGGGGCATTAGGCATAGAAGTCCCTTTCATTCTTTGAGAAGATGTTATTGTGCCTATAGCTTACAATACCTTCCTAGATAGGGGAAAATTATAGACACCCCATTTTGGCCATAAGTAGCTTCTGACCAAATTTCAGACTGATTTTTACTAAACATTACAAATTAAGCCTAAGAATCATTGAATGTACCAATTTCATCCATGCATAATTCATAAATGCTTAGAATCATGTTGAGGCATCCCTATTTGGGGTATTATACCATATAAAATAATAACCTCACATAGATTCATCTTGAGTCACCTTGCAACCTAATCACTGGAAGTTTGACCTATGGACCCATTAAGTAGGGTATTAGAATAAATATCAAAAGAGATAAAATTTTAATCAAAATGAATCATCTAATTAAAAAATATTAAATGTTTAGTTTAATTATACATTTTTAATTAATGAATATCTAAAAATGTAAATTTCAAAATTCAAAATATCATGCCTTTTCATCATTGCCTTTATGAATTATCAATCTCTTCCAAAATATCTGAAAAAATCTAATTTGAGAGCCATGTCTAGTAATTGAAAATCATAATTACATGATAACTTTTAACTCAATTGGAATTATTCTCAACTCACCTAGGGTTAGTGTAGTCATATATAATGTCCAAATTGGTAGCTTAAGTGTGTCTTGTCATACCCAATCCATATGACCCTCTTGCATGCTCTCATGACCCTTCCAAACACATTTTTACTTATAACTAGTCATACATAGACTTTTGAGACCTGATTCTAGCTCAGCTAGGATGTATTTCCCATGCTAATTCCATCCCCCAAGTCCTAAGCCTATAATATAGGATTTTTGGGGTTAGACTATAGTGCTGAACCCTAGGGTGTCCCATTTCCAATGCTCCCATATAATCACATTTCAAGCCCAAATGACCATTTCCTTCCCATTCTTATTCTTCATTATGTCAACCTAGCATGAATACATTTAATCCATGACCTATAGATCTCTATAAAATCCCATTCAAATCTCATTTATAAGGGGTTGGAAAATATTACTAAATCAAATAAGAATACAAGTAAGACCACTAAGTAAAATTTCCCTATTATTTTCATACAGCCATCCAATATAGCTACAACCATATTCAAACCCTCACACTAGTCCCTAGCCACCTCAAGCACTATTAGTTTGACATTTTTTAAATTTTCATAACACTATTTCATAAATCATATCAAGTGGAAGAACTACACATGGCTTGATTTCTCTTCAGAGGATTAGTATGTAGGTAGTGTACCCACATAAGGGGTATGGATACACATTCAGTGCATCTTACACACACTAACCCCCCCTCTTTCTCAAGTTTTATTCAATCATAATGAAGTTCTATATTTCAAGCTTAAATTAGATTTAAAAGGATCTCTATTGACATTCATGATTTAAAATTTTGTAAGCAATCTCATGCAAGGATAATAGACAAAACCCAAAAAAAAATAGATCTTTGTGACTAGTTTGGATAATAGTGGTAAGATATAGACTATAGCACCAAACCCCAAAGTGTCCTATTTTTAACACTCCTATCCTTTCACAAAATAAAAGATAGATATAGGTTCACAACACTATCTTAGTCTTTCACAACTAGTCTTAGCATCTGTCTTAGATGTCTTAGTCCATTTTTATGCTAAGTTGTATTTCTCCTTATTTATTACTATTTTTAGAAAGGTTTAAAAGGCATAGTAAATAATAAAAATCACTATTGTAATTATTGAAAAATTATTTATTGATTTATCCATTCCAAAACCTTAACTAAATTATGAATAAGACATCAATATTCTCAAAACTGTTAAACCATTTGGTGAACCTAACTTACTTCATTTGTGCATAAAACCCTATAAACCCTAGGGTAAATTCCTTGCTGATCTTTCCAATATTTTTTGATTTTTTCAACATATTTAAATCATAAATTCATATTAATTTTTAAATTTTACCATAGTAATTTTGAAAATTCTTTGTTTCAAACCCTAGTTGCCTATACCAGATCTCAATATTTTTTTCTAGTATTTTTATTTATTTTCCTACATATTTAAATAAAAAATTCACAATTAATTTTTAAAATTCACCATAGTAATTTTAAAATTTATTTCCTTCAAACCCCGGTTTCCTAAACTAGGTCCCAATATTTTTTTGAATGTTCCTGCATATTTAAATCATAATTTCCCATTTAATTTTCAAAATTTACCATAATAAATTTGAAAATCATTTGATTTCAAACCCTAGTTACATTTAATAGTTCCCTTTGTTCTTGAGATATCACCTTACATCCAAATTATATTTCACATAAAATCAAAGATAGATTTCACTCAGTTCAAAATGTTTCTTGCAAACAATGAGGAATCCATACTCGATCCTATCATGTATACGAATGATGAAGTTTACTATATGTTAAAGCGAAGATTCATTATTTCCCTTGAATGTTTAATTTTCATAATATAGGATTATATCAAGAAATTTATTGCTAAACATGTTAAGATCCCTTTCCTTCAAAATAATGGGTAATTTTATTTAACACAAGGTTTCATCACATACTTTATCTCTCTCATTTGGAGTAATTTTCAACTCTATCTTGCTAAACATATTAGAAATGTCATATAAAAAGTCAATTTTTTTTCATTAATTCACAGTTCCATGATCTCTATCCCTTGTTTTCTATCTCTCTTGTGGAATGCTCTTTATAATCATATTACTATACAACTTATAAATATAATTACATGCATTTAATCCAACATACATGGTTTCTACATAGATGCATATAACTCTTTAACATGCTATCTCTCTATTATGTATAATTCAATTAAGAATAAAATACTTACATACTTAGAGGATCCATTACATAAACTAACAACTACCTATCAAGTTTAAATGTCATATCTTATTCACAGGAAAAAAATTCCTTCTCCTCCTCTCCCCCAAGAGGGTGATAACTAGTTCCCTCTAACCAACTCCATGCTATCACCCCTCCAAAAGGTGAGGTATCTTATACTACTATTCTTAATGTATAAATTCAACCTATAGATTCTTCAATACCTATTCAACATATTTTCTTACATATTCAATCAAAAGCAACTAGGGTTTGCACTTGTGAGACTCTAAGGGATCAAATAACTAGTATGAGCAAGTTAATTTGAGATTTAAAAATATAGAATCAGCTATTAAATGAAAATATCACAAAATAAAAAATTGGATTATAATGCAAAAGACTCAAATGCACCTTATTGTCAATCATGTACATGCATCTTCACCTAGTCAATTGGTTGGAAGCAATGTTACATATCGAAACAAGAAATCACAATAAAGTAACCTTACAACTAGTGATTAAAAAAACATTCAAAGATCAAATAAAATTTCAAGTGAGGTACTAAGGGAAATAATTAAATCTAAGTTTATCAAATTACCTCCTCTACATCTAGTGATAAGATCTAGATATTATTGTGCATATCATAAAATGCATGGGCATCACACAAATTCATGATTGGCATTGAAAAAACATATACACTAAATAATTGCTAATGAGGGCCCTATACAAGGTAAATAAATCAAGAAATCCTCAGTGACACAAGAACATATTTACAAAGGGTCAAATTTTGAAACAATATAAAAGTGGTTACCAAATTATAACTCAAAATAACAAAAGGATCAAAAAGAAAAATCAGATCAAGAAACAATATCACAAGCACAGCTGAAACACAAAAGATGCAAATCTACCTCTCCCAAATGAGGCTTAGCTTTCAAAGCAATATAGGTTTGGTCAAAAATATCTAAAATAGTTGATTATCAAGGTGAAGGGTCAGGAAATATGCTCAAAGAATCACTACTCATATTTTAGTAGTTGATAATGTTTGTCACCAAGGTTTGGGATTGATTGAACATCCTAATTCAAATCATTAAAAAACATAATTTATCAAAGGAAAAGATCTAGATACAACAAAATTCAACACTAACATTCCATTGGTTCAAATGCAAGATGATAATGATGAGTAGAACAATACATGTTATTATGATTTCTTAGATACCAACAATAAATCCAAATTTTTAGAGTCATATTCATAGCCATTCCCTCATGCTTCACAATCATGCATGATTCCTTTATTTTACATAGGATGCCATGATAGAGAGTCTATTTTGAGACTCATCAGTTAATATCACTTTTTCTTAGATTAATTATACATAACTTCTTAGTTTTCTTGTACATATTTTCCTTTTAGCTTACTTGTACATAATTTTTCAAATTACATGTACATAACTCATTTTAAAATTACATGTACATAGTCTCATTATTCTTGCTTATACATAACTTATTTAAAAATACAAACACATTCAAATATTCAAAATAAAAAATACAAAAACAATATAACATGTAAAAATACAAAAACATTCAAATATTTCAAAACTCTAAAAACATTCAAATAACTCAAACACACCAAAAACAATTCAATTATATGCATTATCCATGCTTTACATTTATACTACCATGCTAGACTTACATTTTTTTATTATATGCTATTGTTTATTGATTTATCTACAATACCATGCATCACTTGATCTTATTTGAGTGTGTGTAGTGACATCTAAATCCTTAATTGCTTCACTCTACCCATTCAGGGGGCATCCTAATTTATAAATTTGAGACACACATCAATATATCTATGTACTGAGGGCATCTTCTACATGACTACACCATCTAGGTTATGTCACTCCTACACCACACACTCTACATAGATTAATCTATCAACATCTCCTATTATATAGCATTTGTGTATATATTAGCATATACCTAGTATTTTACTCCATGTATTTCATACTTTCACTTCTTACTTTGATTAGTTAGATGCTATTATATTTTCAACATTTACATGCCTTACTTTCTTGCTTTGCATAGCTAGATGTGATTGCATTTTTTAGTTCATATTTTATCTCTTGTGTGTGCCTTAGAACATTTTTTAATTTCCTTTGCTTCTATTCTTGTGTATGCCTTAGGACATTTTCCAATGTCCTTTATGTGTACTCTTCTATGTGCTTGTGGCCCTCATACCAACCTTACATATTTTCCATTATGTGTGTATGTGGCATTTGAACATGCCTTGTATGCTTGCTTTTCTAGTTTGAGTGACATGTACCCATGTGCCTTGTTTGATTTTCCCCTTGGACACTCTTGTATGCTTCTTGATTCTTACCTTGTGTGCTTATTGCTTGTTTGCTTCTCACTATTTTCAATGCCATGATACACATCATGCATTATATTGCTTTATTTAATGCCATGATGGACATCATGCTTCATCCCTCCTTGACAAACTAATAACTAATAGTTTACATTACCAACTTCAATTCAGTATATTTCACATACTATTACATTGTTACATCTATTTAGGCATACCCATGTTGATCTAACAATCTCCAAAATAAACTATGTTATATCTTGAGACATCTTTTAGATTATCATTTTTATATCATATATTTCACAACATAACACACTTTTAGGGCTCTTTAATCTAAGGGTAGTCATTACAGGGTCTTCATTCATAACCTCAGAAGAGGGATAAATAATAAAGGGTTTTGTCATAGAGATTAGTGTCCTCTACCGGTCAAAAATCAATTTTTAGAAAACTTATAACAATAATCAGAGGTCAAATTAGGTAGAACAGACCAAAAAAATAGTGATGATTATAGAACACTCATCAGACTATGTAAAGGACAATAGTGTTATATATGGAAAACACTGTCAAATAGTAGGGTGTCCTATTTTTGGTACTCCTATCCAAATAAAAAAAACCTAGATTTATAAAAATAGGCAGAAAGGTCAACTCAACTACAATTTTATCACATATAGATTAGTTCAAATTTAACAGTTTTAATATAATTTTTCTTAAAGAATCTAGATATAGGGGGCATCATGCACAACATGATGGCTCTAAATTTTAGTTTTAGATTGGGTATTTGTTATAACTTCTAGATTAAAATCCATGTTAAAGACACCAATGATAGGGGCAATGTGCACAACACATTGGTCTTCTTTTATTTATGAGTTTAGTATATTACCTAGATATTATTAGTAATTTTGTGCCTTATTCCATCTACAAGTGGTTGACATCATTCTCGAGTGGCTTCCACATAAGCCTAGTTCCTAGTTTTAGAGTGGTTTTTATACAAGCCTAATCTCCACCTCTCAAATTGGCCAAGATTGGCCTAGTTTCTAGTACACATTCAACTATCCATGTCATATTATTAGATTACAGAGCATTCATAGGCTTCAAAAACCATATCATATGACACACATTCATACTGATATCAATTTATAGCTTCACTTAGTGTGCAATGATGGAACCAAAGGAATAATTATCCTTTGTATTCTTGAGCCACCTACTCAAAGGGATTAGACATATGATCCAAACATTGATCAACACATGCATGATCATATAGCTTCATTTAGTGGGAGATGATGGAGCCAAAGGGCTATCCTTTGCATTATTGAGCCACTCTCAGAGAATTAAGCACTCAAATTTGTTCATGATATTACTTTGGTATAACATCACTCAACACATACCTAACATCACTCAACATCACAACAAGTTTTGTATTGGATCACATGATCAGTGAGGTGTATTCATTCCTTTCTCTTCCTCTCTCTCTTACCCATCTATTGTACACTCTTATTTTAGATATATCATATATAAAAAACTAATATACTCTTTATTCTATCTTGAATATTTACACTTCACACCATGCTCTTTCTATGCACACTTAGCATCACATAGATTTATGAGCTTTGACCTTGTAGGTAAGTTCAAGTATATTTTATACTTTTCCTTGATCTTAGTATTTTACTTTACTACATCATTAAAATCAAGGGGAGGGAATGTAGTTATATAAAATGTCCAAATTGGTAGCTTGAGTGTGGATATTGACCCACAATCCATAAAACCCTCTTGCATTCTCTCATAACACTTTCAAACACCTTTTTGATTATAATTGGTCATCCATAGACTTTCAAGACCTAATTATAGCTCATCCAGGTTGTATTTCCCATGCTAATTCCATCACCTAGGTCCTAAGCTTATATGATAGGAGCATTTGGGTTGGACTATAGTGCCAAACCATAGGGTGTCATATTTCTATCACTTCTATCTAATCACATTTTGAGCCCAAATGACTATTTCCTTCTGATTCTTACTCTTCATTATGTCATCATAGCGTGAATACATTTAATCCATTACCAATATATCTATATAAAAGCTAATTCAAAGTTCATTTAGAAAGGATTGGAAAATATTACTAAAGCAAGTAAGACCACTGATGAAAATTTACCTATTCTCTACATACAACCATCCAATACAACTACAAGCATATTTAAAGCCTCACACTATTCCCCAACCACCTCAAACACTCTTAGTTTGACATTTTTGCATCTGCATAAAATTATTGCATAAAGCACATCAAATGGGAAAACTACATATGAATTGATCCCTCTTTAGAGTATTGGTATGTAACCAGTGTGCCCAGACAAGGGGTGTGGATACACTTTTAGTCCATCTTACACATACTAATCCCCCCTCTTTCTCATGTTTTATTCAAGCACAATGAAAGTCTAGAGTTAGAGATTAAATTATCCCTACAAGGAGCTTCATCGATATTTAATATCTAAAATTTTATAGGTAGGCTCATTTAGAGACAATGGATAAAACGTAAAAAACTTAGATTTTTGTGAGTAGTTTGGATAATAGTGGTAGGACCTGGACTATAGCACCATACCCCAAAGTTTCATGTTTTTGGTGTTCCTATCCTTTCACCAAATGAAAGCTAGATCTAGGTTCACAATACTATCCCAGTCTTGCACAACCAATCTTAGCCTCTGTATTAGTCATCTTAGTATATTTTTAAGATATGTTACATTTCTCCTTATTTATTTCTATTTTTAGAAAGGTTTAAAAGGCATAATAAATTATACAATCAGTACTATAATTATTGTAATATTATTTACTAATTTATCTATTCCATAACCTTAACTAATTTAAGAATAGGACACCAATATTCCCAAAACTATTAAATTAGTTAGTTTGAACTCACTGCATGTTTAAACTCAACCTTAACTCACCTTGGGTGAGAGTTAACTTTTGAAGCTATAAATACAAGTCCATACATATTGATCAATAAGCTCTCAAAATATAAAGCTATAATGATCATTTTTTGAGAGATAAGATTTGATAGTGTAGTGTTATTATGCATAATTTTCCCCATAATCTCTTTTAGTAGTGTCACCAAGCCAATTTTCATGAGACAACTAGCCAACCCAAGGTGCCAAAGAGAGGAGCAAATGGATCTTCATTGATAAAGACTTCTTGATGCATAAAAATTAGAAATCCACTTCAATAAATGATTTAGAGCTCCAAAGAAGGTAAAAGAATGATTTATTTTTGTGTTATAGTTGTGTTTTAATTTTTATGCTCGTTACCTATTCTCCCCTTAGTGTGCAGGCTATCGGTGTTAGTGTTTAGTGTGTTATTTTTATTCTATTTTATTTAACTAACACTAGGATAATATCCCCTATATTTATTCCTTATTCACACATAGTAACCTTTGAAAAAATGGGTTAGTGGGATCATAGTGTCAAGCTAACCATAAAGACCTTTATGTTAATGAGTGTTGCCTACATAAATAGTACTCTAAAGAGGGTCTCAAATAGATGTATTTCCCCCTCCCAATGTATTAGATTGTGTGTGCATAAGGGTGAAATATGTGGAAATCAAGTACAACATTGACCTATCTTATAAATTATAGATTAGGACTAATGCATGCTCTTTTAATATTTCAAACTTGTAGATATGTTTTCCCTATGACTAATATAAAAACAAGAAGAAATAGGAAAGCTTTGATAACTATAATGCTTGATTGAATGCCTTTTGGTAATTACGTTGTAAGAATTAAGAAGTTCCTAGGTCAGGAATGAATGAGGATTGATCATGTATATATACCAATACTTTTGTGAAATATCTCATGTTAAAGAACTTAGGATAAACATAGGAACATGTTAAAATTGTAAATTGGATGACTTTAGGGCACTGGACACATGCATTGGAATAAGACACTTATGTCATCTTAGGCATCTAACTAGGATGCAAGTTATCAAGAAATTACAAAATAGGTACATGTCTAAAATTTGTAGAGATAGATGATAAGTAAGTTTATATCATTTTGAGCAATAAAGAATGTTTGGGTCAAAATAAGATTGGTTGAACTAAGAGATAAGTGATTAGGCATAAGAGATAATGGATGAAAAAATTTAGTAGTAGGAAAGGTCTATAATTGAGAGGAATAACCAAGGTCTATATTTTCTAAGTGTACAAGATTGAGGAGTTAGATAATTGATATTTAGTGTCTACATTTCCCCCTTTAATATAGTAATTAAATTTCTAGTTTAAATAAAAATAAATGAGTACTTGGCTGTGTATAAAACACCTTGATTTTGCATGAGCCCAACTTGAATGATTTATTATAAATTGGCCTAAAACCAAAAACATGTTAAAGTATATAATCAGTGCATATAAATTTAAATTGAAAGCATTTGAAATGATTGAAAATAGAAAAATCAAGGTTTAAGAGTACACCTATGTCAATGCAACTGCCTTACCTTTTAGTAACTTGATTTTAAAAGATGTATAATTATGATCTAATAGAGCTGAGATTAGGACAAATTTAAAATATATAAAGTAATTTTATATATAAATATTAGAGGGCACATACCCTAAACTTGGATAAAAATGTGAGATTCCACCTAATGGTTGAGATTACCTCAATCATGCAACAGAATCATACTTATTGAAATAAGTCAACTAGTACTATAAATCTAGAGAGGGTGGATGATTTAATCACTCCATATGTAGATGATATTTTATGATTATGGCCTTTTGATAATTACATTGTGAGAATTAAGAAGTTCCAAGGTGAGGAATGAATGAGGATTGATCATGTATATATACCAATACTTTTGTGAAATATCTCATGTTAAAGAACTTAGGATAAGCATAGAAACATGTTAAAATTGTAAATTGGATGACTTTAGGGCACTGGACACATGCATTGGAATAAGACACTTATGTCATCTTAGGCATCTAACTAGGATGCAAGTTATAAAGAAATTAGAAAATAGGTACATGTCTAAAATTTGTAGGGATAGATGATAAGTAGGTTTATATCATTTTGAGCAATAAAGAATATTTGGGTCATAAAATAAGATTGGCTGAACTAAGAGATAAGTGATTAGGCATAAGAGATAATGGATGCAAAATTTTAGTAGTAGGAAAGTTCTATAATTAAGAGGAATAACCAAGGTCTATATTTTCTACGTGTACAAGATTGAGGTGTTAGTTAATTCATATTTAGTGTCTACATTTCTCCCTTTAATATAGTAATTAAATTTCTAGTTTAAATAAAAATAAATGAGTACTTGTCCGTGTATAAAACACCTTGACTTTGCATGAGCCCAACTTGAGTGCTTTATTATAAATTGACCTAAAACCAAAAACATGTTAATGTATATAATCAGTGCATATAATTTTAAATTGAAAGCATTTGAAATGATTGAAAATAGAAAAATCAAGGTTTAGGAGTACACCTATGTCAATGCAACTGCCTTACCTTTTAGTAACTTGATTTTAAAAGATGTATAATTATGATCTAATAGAGCTGAGATTATGACAAATTTAAAATATATAAAGTAATTTTATATATAAATGTTAGAGGGCACATACCCCTAACCTTGGATAAAAATGTGAGTTTCCACCTAATGGTTGAGATTACCTCAATTATGCAACACAATCATACTTATTGAAATAAGTCAACTAATACTATAAATCTAGTGAGTGTGGATGATTTAATCACTCCATATGTAGATGATATTTTATGATTATGGCCTTTTGATAACTGCATTGTGAGAATTAAGAAGTTCCAAGGTGAGGAATGAATGACGATTGATCATGTATATATACCAATACTTTTGTGAAATATCTCATGTTAAAGAACTTAGGATAAGCATAGGAACATGTTAAAATTGTAAATTAGATGACTCTAGGGCACTGGACACATGCATTGGAATAAGACACTTATGTCATCTTAGGCATCTAACTAGGATGCAAGTTATAAAGAAATTAGAAACTAGGTACATGTCTAAAATTTGTAGAGACAGATGATAAGTAGGTTTATATCATTTTGAGCAATAAAGAATGTTTGGGTCATAAAATAAGATTGGTTGAACTAAGAGATAAGTGATTAGGCATAAGAGATAATGGATGCAAAATTTTAGTAGTAGGAAAGGTCTATAATTGAGAGGAATAACCAAGGTCTATATTTTCTAAGTGTACAAGATTGACGTGTTAGATAATTCATATTTAGTGTCTACATTTCCCCCTTTAATATAGTAATTAAATTTCTAGTTTAAAGAAAAATAAATGAGTACTTGGCTATGTATAAAACACCTTGAATTTGCATGAGCCCAACTTGAGTGCTTTATTATAAATTGACCTAAAACCAAAAACATGTTAATGTATATAATCAGTGCATATAATTTTAAATTGAAAGCATTTGAAATGATTGAAAATAGAAAAATCAAGGTTTAGGAGTACCCCTATGTCAATGCAACTGTCTTACCTTTTAGTAACTTGATTTTAAAAGATGTATAATTAAGATCTAATAGAGCTGAGATTAAGACAAATTTAAAATATATAAAGTAATTTTATATATAAATATTAGAGGGCACATCCCTTTGACCTTGTATAAAAATGTGAGTTTCTACCTAATGGTTGAGATTACCTCAATTATGCAACACAATCATACTTATTGAAATAAGTCAACTAATACTATAAATCTAGTGAGGGTGGATGATTTAATCACTCCATATGTAGATGATATTTTATGATTATGGCCTTTTGATAACTAAATTGTGAGAATTAAGAAGTTCCAAAGTGAGGAATGAATGAGGATTGATCATGTATATATACCAATACTTTTGTGAAATATCTCATGTTAAAGAACTTAGGATAAGCATAGGAACATGTTAAAATTATGAATTGGATGACTTTAGGGCACTGGACACATGCATTGGAATAAGACACTTATGTCATCTTAGGCATCTAACTAGGATGCAAGTTATAAAGAAATTAGAAACTAGGTACATGTCTAAAATTTGTAGAGATAGATGATAAGTAGGTTTATATCATTTTGAGCAATAAAGAATGTTTGGGTCATAAAATAAGATTGGTTGAACTAAGAGATAATGGATGCACAATTTTAGTAGTAGGAAAGGTCTATAATTGAGAGGAATAACCAAGGTCTATATTTTGTAAGTGTACAAGATTGAGGTGTTAGATAATTCATATTTAGTGTCTAAATTTCCCCCTTTAATATAGTAATAAAATTTCTATTTTAAAGAAAAATAAATGAGTACTTGGTTGTGTATAAAACACCTTGACTTTGCATGAGCCCAACTTGAGTTCTTTATTATAAATTGACCTAAAACCAAAAACATGTTAAAGTATATAATCAGTGCATATAATTTTAAATTGAAATCATTTGAAATGATTGAAAATAGAAAAATCAAGGTTTAGGAGTACGCCTATGTCAATGCAACTGCCTTACCTTTTAGTAACTTGATTTTAAAAGATGTATAATTATGATCTAATAGAGCTGAGATTAGGACAAATTTAAAATATATAAAGTAATTTTATATATACATATTAGAGGGCACATACCCCTGACCTTGTATAAAAATGTGAGTTTCCACCTAATGGTTGAGATTACCTCAATCATGCAACCCAATCATACTTATTGAAATAAGTCAACTCATAATATAAATCTAGTGAGGGTGGATGATTTAATCACTCCATATGTAGATGATATTTTATGATTATGTATCACCTTAGTCTTTTACACCTAAAAAAATTAGACATTGAATATTCCTCTTAGTTATATATTCTTTTTGCTTATACAAGCCTTACATCTAGTCGATCTTATATCCCTTGGCCTATCTCTTACTCTAACCAGTATTTTGTTGATTACATAAATATTCCATCTTACCTAGAATGCTTAAAATTTATTTATCTTACACCTCTACAATTTTTGATCTTGTACCTATTTTGTTACTCCTTAGACACTAATTTTTGGACTAGATAGTAACATCGACATTACTATATTGCCCCAATACAAGTGTCAAGTGACATAAAGTCATTTAATTTACAAGTGAAATGCAATCCAATGGCCAACTTAAGTGTTTTAATGTGATTTATTACTCTAAAGGAATTGATATATATACAATATCAACCCTCATTCATTCCTCACTTAGAAACACCTAGAAAAAGACCAAAGAGACCAATACACTTATCAAAATCACTCTATTAAGAAATTAATTGATAAAAGATTCCCTATGTCCATACCAGTCATAGGTACAAGACATATATAGGTGTGAAGTACTAAAGGAGCATCCCAAGAGCTTGATTTTTCAAGTTACAAGTCAGGTCACTATTTTACTTACTTTACACATATTACATGATTCACACATAAGCCAACACATAGAGGAAAACTAAAATAATATATGGTCCTATTTAGAGTATTGGCTATGTAGGTAGTGCCATTTGATATCTAGGTCATTGGGGTCATCTCAAAAATATGTGCCCACTAACCCATTTTCCCTCAAGGTCACATTAAATATAAAAATCTAGGTTTTTTCCATTTCACAAGGAGAAATTATCCATGACCCAAATCTAAATGTATTATAATGAAGGTGAAGTCAAAACCAAAAGCATCTAGGTGGTCACATCTTATTTCATGATATATCTTGTATAGTACACTATTTTCAATCTTTTATAATATCATCGATATAATAATCTAGGGTTGACACAACTATCTAGATAACCAAAGGCCATAGATACAAAATATAAAAACTATTCTAAAATTGTCTTCCCACCTAATTTTAGTCTATTCTAGATCTATAATTTCACTAACATCAAAACAATCTAATTACTTCTCTTCTTTGTTATTTCTATATCTACCTTAGTTGTATTTTCCATTTTTAGACTATCTCATGATAGTAAATTTAGTGTATGCCTAGATATGAGTTTAACATCTAATTAGCCTACTATAGATCTGATTATCACCCTTGTGCCATTTCATTTATATATTCTAAACTCTAAGCTTAAAGAGAAATACATACCCCCAACATTTCATTTTAGGGTTAAATATTTGGTAAACCTGACATGAGCACCTGTCACATAACGTATTTGAGCCTACAGGTCTCGGTACATATAAACTAACCCCATATGTAAAAAATATAGAACTAAATCTAGACAAAAAAACAAAACAAAAATAGTCAATGAGCATATAAATGCTAATTATTCCATACATCCATCTTCATTAAAAGTATCGCATCAACCTTATAAGGTCCAAATGCAAGCACATCATATAAGTAATGTGGAGAATTCTTAGAAGCCTTCACATCTAAATTTAAAAATCATGCCACAACATGATACTAATGATATAATATTATCTTTTTTACTTGAACACAATATGATTTCATTACCTTCTACTCAACATAGAACTAGTATTAGACCTATACCCATAAAGGGAGTACCATATTCTAATTATCATTAGATCATTGGCCATACTACCAATCAATGCATGACATTGAAAAACATTATCCAACAATATAAGAGTGAAGGATGCATTCATATTATGTATACAATAGGAAAAAGGCCAAATCTTTCATATATCTAAATTGAGAAACCTACCACAAAGCAAAAAAATCATGAAGATTTAATTATTATTACTTATATTGATGGGGGTATATTGTCACAATATCTAATTTGATCCAAATAAGTGAGATATCATTTGTGGTACAACTTTTTTAAATATAATTACAACATACTATTGATGAGGTAACATACTCTCCATTAGATCTAAAATTAAAAGGATACATTGAATTACTGATTATTTATGCTTCATATGTCCAATTTTTAACTATATGGATAACCAAACATGAACCATGTTTAAAGATAAAATTTAGACAAAATTAGCTAGTTGAATGGAATGCTAAACTAGATTTGACAAACATGTGTGTAAATTTTGATAATATGGGTACACTAAATTTCATCTAAAATGAAGGACATGATCACTTGACCACACCATTATCTATAGGTAAACCATTACATATAAACATTAAGGTATTGGCACTACATCATCATAAAAAAAACATAAAATCCTTTTCAGGTGATCGACTATATTTTAAGGATGAGAACCTACTTCATTATAACTTTTCCAAAAACTTCCAAAAAGATTAAAAAAACATTCAAAAAACCAAAAAAAATATTGGAACTTACATATTATATTGTCTCTTTAGAATCCATGTGTTACTTCTATATTAATGGATAACATACTAAGTTACTAATACATACACATATGTGTCACACTTATACATTAGGAGTGATACGAGCATACATAGATATATTATACACCTATTTTAGATGTTTATATTTCCCTTTACTCATGTCATATGGACATTGGGGGCATCTAATTCTTCAATACTGATCCACATAATTTATATGATTTTGTAATCACCTAAAATTGGTATTTGGATGCTAATAGTGTTTTTTGAGACAACCTATGCCTAGCTCAGCCCTAGACCTATCCTAGAGCCTCTATCACACTTTTTAATACATTGTATGGACCTCAAACATCTTTTTTCAGCTCAAACATAGTCCTAAAATAGTTTTCCAGATCTCAACCCAGTGATCCTAGATGCCTGCTAGTTGGACACAAGTGCCAAATTAACAAAACTAAGCCACATGACTCTAGTGTACCTAACTTGGTGCTAGCGTAACTTTCCATAACTCTCTCAAATAGATATATTTTTAAACATGTGCCCCTCTTAAGGCTACCCTAAGTAAATTTGATTATCCACACAATCTATGAATCTCTATAAATACAAGACTATTTAACCTCTATTCACTAGATGGAAAATATATACAAAAGTTTATTCAAATAAGAAATAAATTGAGAAAAATTAAGGTATTTGATCCCTATTATTCCCTACTTATATATACTACCATATACAACCACCTTAATACTATATTTTAAATGTTTTTTAATCTCAAACACACTCAAGGAATTCAAGACCACTCTCATTTTATCATTCACTTGCACTTACACTAAGCAGTAGGTGGAATAATTTAATCGATCTTAATCCCTCCTTAGAGTATTGTTATGTAGGTAACTCTCTTCATAATAGGGTGTTGAGGATGTCTATCCTATCTTAGTAATAAACACACATTTTCAACTCATACCATACTTGTGAGGTGGATTAGGGTTTGTACATTAAATTAAAAAATTTAGGCACAATACAGAGTTTCATATTTCATGCATGAAGGGAAAGAACCAAAAAACATGAGTACAGATGCTCTAAGAAAATAAGAATAGTCTTGTAAAGAGGACACTAGTGAAATTTTGAGGACACTAGAATAGCGTAGCACTACTATCTAGGTGGGTTTCTACTATCCAGTGAGCAATCATACTTAAGGACCCTATTGATGACACTTAGACCTCTCTAGAACCCAATTCTTAGAGCCCATATCTTTTGTAATAGTCACTTTCAAAATAAGTCTCTATTTATGCATATTTATTAGTATTTATATAAAGTCAAAAGAAGTCAAAATCCATAAAAAATCAATTATTAATTATTTCATATTATTTAACTGATTTAGACATCTCATTCCTTTAATTAGACTTAGGATTTACACTTATAAAACCTTAAAAAGTTAAATCAGATTTGATGATCACTCTACACTATCATGTTTGGGCTTATATATATATATATATATATATATATATATATATATATATACACACTTATAAATGCCTATTATCTATTATTATATCTTAACAGGGTACTTCATATGCTATACACATGACATACTTTTCTAACACATTAGATCCATGGGCCACTCTGATATACTTATTTTAGTTTCTTATGATTTACTTTATGCACTTCCTTGAGTGTCTTGTCTTGATAATTTTAGAATTTGAATATGTTTCTTTGCTTGTGACCCCCCATTTTTATGTATACTTTCATTGAAATTTACATATGCCATTGATTGTGGTATGGACATTTGAATATATCATCCTTGTTTTCATTGACATTCAATCATCATGTACCTTTGATTGTGTGACATTTGAACAAGCCCTTTGTTTTTGGTATCTTTAAACCATTTCTTATTTATTTGATTTTGAGTGCCCTTGTATGTGATTTTTGGTTTATTTAACTTGTTTATACAATGGGAAATGCAATAGGTCTACAAATAAATCCTAGATCAGAGAAGATAGATCCTACTTACACTTATGATTGGGGATACATTAGGGTCATGACCAATATGTATCTGCCAGACCTAGACAAGGGATCTCTTACCAACAATAGTATCACTAGAGAGGGTTATAAAGCCTCCAGTCAAGTAAAAATATATAGTAACCCTAAATAGGTCTTATGTTTTCATATTCACTATATTAATAACAAGTAAATGAAAATCTTGATCTAGTTCTCACCAAAGCTTGTGGTACAAAGTGGTGGGGGGGGTAACAAACATAAAAAGTAAACATACATAGAAGAAAGATATTCATATCAATGTATACAAAATCCTAATGCATGAAATATAAGTAAAAACACATATCGATCTACTCTTACAAAAGAGGAAAAAAGTTAGGAATACTTAACTTTGAAGATGAACCTACCAAGCCTCAATATCTCCCTTGGCCAAGGTGCTTCACGATAGGTTGTTTTATTATGTAAGGATGACAAGGATAAATTAGCTCTAGGATACACAACCTATCAATACATCTAAAAGACTTGTTCACAAGACAAGATCCATATCTCTAAAGAAAGTATGAAACCCTAAGCTTTCTCCTCAAGTAGAATGGTGGATAAGTAGATGCATAATATATCTTACTTATTCTTCTCTTCTCTTAGAAATGGTGAAATGAATGTGTTTATATAGGTAAATCTAACCTTAAATTTTTTGAAAAGTTTTGGTCAAAAAGGTCGACTTGGTCTACCTAGTATTGAAATTGGTAAAAAACTAACTAGGTAATAAACTATATCAGCCATGGTTGACCTAGTTCTTAGTAAACTTTTAAAAATAACAATACAAGGTCTATGTGGCTAACATAGTTATGTAAACTACCAAAAAGGGGTTTAGGATAGGGAAAGGGATAATGAAGGTGGAAAATGACTAGAAGAGGGTGAAACATAATAGGAAAAACCTAGGTGAATAGTTTTTAGGAGATAAATGTGTAGATGACAAGTGGTAAAAAGGGATAAAAATTCTACAAAGCACTAATGGTCTATGTGCCTTAGGGTGTACACTTAGAGAGATTGAGACTTGATGGGTTCCTTCAAGATAGAAAGAATCATTAATTGATAAATTTTGAAAATAATATGTGTATACATATGACTCACTCAAAGCTCATCAGTGTCACATAGCTGCAACATAGGATAGTGCTTAAGGAAAGATCATAGAGACACATAATGCTAAAGTTGAATAAAGTGAAATAGAATAAGATAAATGAAAGGATATATTTAAAAGATACATACCTTTACTTACCTTTGTGTCATATGTATACACATAATATTTTTAACTTCTATCAAATATTATTGCTTTATATCTTGTAGGAACCCATCAAGACTAATTCTCTTTGAGTGCATGCCTTATAGGGTACACCAAGAAAGTGGTGGTAGACCTTTGGTGATTCACAATATTATTATCCTTTATTGCCTCATTATTACTAATCTAACTAGTTCCTAAAAATATTTCTTAAGTTTTTTCTCCTCCTTTGCACAGTCTTCTAGTTTTTTTCCTCTTTCTATCCTTCATTTCCTTTCTTGACACCATTTTGACATGTTTAGCATATAAGGTTGACTTGGTCAACATATCATATTTTAGGGACATTTTATCCCTTTTGGTTTGTTATCCTCCTAACTGACCTAGCATAGACCTAGTGAGTTAGCTAAAAAATGTGCTAGGTTGATGGGGTTGAACTAGCATAGCCAATGTTATTGAATGATTTTAGGGTAAGATACTACCATATATAAGGTTATTTTGGTCTTTATTCATATATGTAATCAATATTTATTATTTACTCATGCTTCTTCACAATATACTCTTCCACCATTTTACTTGAGGAGACTTAGGTTAGGTTTCTTATTTTGGATAATCTAGTCTTGTGGATAGGTCTTAGATGTTTTGGCCTAAAAAGGTGATCCTTATGAAACATAACAAATTCTACCAAAGCCCCATTAGCCAAGGGAAAGATTGAGTCTTGATGGGTTCATATTTAGGTAAGTATATTATAACTTTATTCTCCTCTCTTTTATTAGATATAAGTAACATAAGTCTTGGCCCAAATAATGTTGCCATTCATATTTAATGTATTAAAGTGTTACTCATACTTACTTTATTTTAGGAACTGTATACAATTTTTCATTTCTTTACTTTACTAACCCCACACTTTGTGCCACAAAATTTAGTGTGCATTAGATTAGATTTAGTTTTATTATTATTAAACTAGTGCAATATGAAGTCATAGGTCTATTTTAGGGTTGTTATGGGATTATGTTAGACTATAGGATTTGGAACCCTATCTTACATAGTGTGTTGTGATAAGTGATCCTCTAATCATGTCTATTAGATCCTCACATTAGTCATGTTTTTGCTTAACAATTGTATTCCCCTCAATTAGAAGTGTAGGTGTGCTCTATCCCATCTGATCTAGGATTGATTTATGGACATGATGCATTTCTAATTACATACATTCTGGTGAACTTGATGTGAGTTAAACCATTGTAGGATTTATTTCACTTATTTCATTTCTTCTCATCATTATTTTTATCATATTTTTACTATTTTGGATCGACCATATTGACCCATTTATTTACCTCTATGTGTAGGTTTATAGGAACAAGTAACTGGCTCAACCAACTCAACCTAGTACAAGTTTTTAGAACTTAAAAAATTCTATTTAGATAACTAAATCAACCAGATCAACCCAATGTAGTTTTTTAGCTTTTCAAACTTCCTATTCAACCTATTAGGTTGACCAAGTCAACCTAGTGTATTTTAAACACTTTTTTAATAGGTTCATGTATAGCTTGTTCGACTAGCTCGACCCAGCTTGTAGGATTTTTATAGTTTTATTAAAGGTCTTAGATCAACAATATTCTCCTTTTCATCTCTAAACCATTTAGGTTAGTTTCTATTCCTCTATATCTTTCCTTTCACATACTTTCACAATTTTTAGTCTTCAAAACTACCACTACACAGTCAACTAGGTCAACCCTATAGACCTAATTTTATGTTCTGTGTGTTCTAAAATAATTAGGTCAATAAGACTGACCTAGTTCACTTTTATACTTTGATTCTATAGTATAGGTTTGACCCTATAAATATTATTCTGTATTATTATCTATATATTTTCTCAACTATACCTTTTTTCAAAGTTAGAATGAACCATATATGTTAATCACATATTTTTTAGGTTTTTTGCATACTTAGAATAGTTCACATAGTCTAATTAGGGGATTTTTAATTAATCATTTAGTTGCATCATTTCTATTATTTTACAAACATGGCCAAACCACATAAACATCAATAAGCATTTAAACATTTGACTACCTAGGCTAACCTACTTGGATTTCATCACCAAAGGGAAAGCTAATTGAATGCTTTAGTCAAGAATAAAGCATGGTTAATGGTATATTTTATCTAAGCACCTGACACCCTTATCATTGTGATGTGTGAATTGAGGGGGTAGGCCCCAATATCAAGCATGTATCAATACCACTATAGTCCCTTTCATCTTAAATTTAATTGAAACTATCCATAGATTATTATCTAGTACCTTGCTTATAGCTAGCTTCTTTTCACATTAAAAATCATTCTTAATAATCTAATCAACATTCTAGGTTGACCAAGTAGCTAGATTTACTTTCAAGTTATTTTCTTGATCTAAAATCAGTTGTGTGTGGAAAATCTTACATTAGCCAGTGTTAGTGCAAGATTTTTATTTGTGTACATTAGTTGGATTGGCTAGCATCAATTCAATAAATTGTGTGCTTCATTTCTATACTTACTTTCATATATTAATTACAAATTATCTTGTTTCATTTTGAAACTTATTATCAATCTTTTTCTCTTCCTTGTTCACCATACTTGGTTAACCTTGTCAACCCTATACTTTTTCTATATTCTATGCACTGCACTACATTGACCTAGTTGACCTAGTAGAGTCTACTAGCCCTATTCCTTTCACTAGGTCAATCTAGTCAATCTAATTCTATTTCCTACTTTTCAATCTAATTTCTTATTTCTCTAGTTTTGCATCTTTTTCATATCTATTTAGTTAGAATAAAATCTTCTATCAAAATATTTTTGGACAACCTAAATCCATTTAGATACTATATGTGATGTTCATTCCTTCCTCTCTTTTCCTCCAAAGAGAACCATCACTCTTGGTGTACCTCTTCTCCTCCTTCATCTATGAACTATAACATAGTGCAAATAACACCTAAAGATGAATTTTATAGATCCAATCCTATCCATATTTATCAATAGAATTGTCAAAATATCTAAAATAATGTGGTAGTGATTGATACAAATCTATTTAATAATCACACTAATAACCCTTGTTCTAATAACCCTCACCCTAACACTAATTTAGGAAGTGCTCCAATCAATACTAACTCACCTCTAGATAAAACCCAACTCTTATCCCAAGTCATTCAATAAATGAACATCGTGAAAAACTCTAATACCAACCAAATGATGCAACTCCAACACCATTTAATCAATGTGGATAATCAACCTCCAACTATTCATCCTCAAAATAATCTTAATTATATTCCTCCACCTATTAGGGATGTATCATGAAATGTTATTCCTCAACCCATAATGAATAATAAGATGCTTCAAACAATTCAAAATGAGCTTTTAGATCCTTTCATTGTATCCATTGATATTGGTAACATAACTCCAACTATCAAATATGATGGGACTAAAGAACCTGCTTTATTCCTCAAAGCCTTTGGTAAGCTTTACAAAGAGTGGATCCAAACTAATACATTTATTGCAAATAAACTATTAGTCAAAACTTTCACTAGTGATGTATTAAAATGATATAATCAACTTCCTCAACATTCTATTTGAAAACTTGAAGATTTAGTCAATCCTTTGGTTAAAGAGTTTCAACATAGTGACCATTCTAAAAATTGTCTTAGTCACTTCATAAATGCCAAACAATCTCCTAATGAATTGGCTGATGACTTTATTAAAAGATGGAAATATTTATCTCATAAAGCTGATCATAATACAAGTGACTATAATTTATTCAAAATATTTATTACCACTTTGACTCCCACTCTTCAATACAAGGTTATAGCCTTTGCTCCTCAAACTCTTAATGAAGTTCTTGATCAAGCTAAACATCAAGACTTTCTTATGAAGCAATTCAAACCCAATCATAAACCTCTTAAAGTATCTTTTCAAAAATCTAATGCTATCACTAGTAATACCTTTGAAACCAAACCTAGATTTGCCAAAAATGATGTTATTTTAACATCTCATATATCTCTTTCAGTTCAACAAATGTAATAATTTTTACTACCCTCAAAATCTTTCATATATCCCAATGCTCCTCCTAAGTGGTATGACCACAATCTATTCTACTAGTTTCATGGCGACATTGGGCATTCCCATGAATCTTGTAGAGGGATCACTAAGTGTGTTATTTATTATATGCTTAGTGACTCATTCAACCTTGAGTCTATGATCAAACTTCATCATAAAAAGTATGCTACTGCATCTCAAAAATGACAAAACTTTAAAGCCTCTACCTCTACTAATCAAAAATCTTCTTTTAACAATAATCAATCAAATTTCAAGGATGTTTATGACATCGATGTCAATTATGGCCTATATTATAATAACTCTCAATATGTAAACACTACTAAGGTCAATTATCATCATAAATAGCTCATAAAGATCCTATTACCAAACCTAAGAAACCATATTTAGAATAATAATTGCTTAAAGATACCACTGCCACTCATGATGATTCAAAAGCACTTGAGGAATAAATTCCTCCTTTCGATCTTCCCACCAAATCTATAGCTTATAAATCTAATTTGACTTCTAAACCTTATACTAGTTCTTATAAATCACATTAGAACTTTCTTGAAGAACTCAACTCTATGCCTTGTAAGATTCCTCTTATGGAGTTGGTTCACACTTCACATATCATCATAAATTTCTTATGCAATATTTTCAATAAATTGAAGATCCATCTTCCATAGATGAATAAATACCTTCTATTGATTCTCAACCAACAAATATCAATACCATTGAGACTATGTGTCCTTATTTTAAACCTTCCATTTAATTTATTGAATAGGACATGATAAATGATAAAAATCTTTTTTGTGTCAATGATCCACCTCTCTTTATCAAAGTAGCCATTAATTCCACCCTTATCTAAAAAGTTCTAGTTGATGAAAGTTATAGTATTAATGTCACATCCTTGTGGCTCATTCAACAACTCATTTATAATAAATATCATCTTAAGCAAACCCATCTTACTTTTTATGGATTTGACAAGACAAATCAAAAGTGAATTTGTTGCAATTGGCTCATATTGACCATTAGAGCTAAGACTCTTAAAACCAAGCTTATGGTCCTTGGTCTTTCTTTATCTTATAACATTCTTATTAATCATCCATAGGATCATCAGATGAGGGTCATCACCTCTTTTGGTAGTCAATATATTAAATTATTACATAAATGTTACAAACATGAAGCTGATCCCAACCTATGGAGCATCCAACTTACCAATCCTAAACCTCAATATTGAAGTCCTATAATTTCTAAAATAAAAAGTGCTCCTTTACCTAAGTTCATCAACATGAATCCTAATATTCAAGTTACTCTTGCATATTCTAATGATTATGAGCCTAATGAGTTACATCAAACTTTTAATACTAAGAAGCTACCTCCATATATTATAGATTGGCTTCCTCCTATTTTACCCTGAGATCATATTTTTCCTATCATAGATGAGATTGCAAATTTTACCCTTCCATACAATGATCAAGAGTCAGATTTACCTAAATATGTTTTCACTTTTAAATATTTTAGAGTGGATAAATTATTCTAAGATCCTCTCACCATGTCCCCCTCGTACATCAGGCAACATTGGCATTTCACCTTCTAAAACTCCCCCTGATTCTGAAGCATGTACAATTTCTCCAACATATGATGACAATTATATCATAGCCCAAGCTCATTCTAGATATTTGGATGTCTATCACTATCAAAAAAATTTAGCCCAAATTCATGCCTTCAATCAAGATGTACATACCATATCTACACATCATGACTTAGATCTTGAGGGTCATGTACCTCTTTTCATTTCTACACTTATCAATACTTTTTGGGTGGTAAAACAAATTTTAAATTTCAAACCTAAAAAATCTCCTACATCTTATATACCTAATATAGATCCTATTATTTCTTTAGGTTCTTCTCCCATCATTGAATATATCAAAAATCTCATCTCTTCATCTACTTCCAAAATTACACTAGATACCAAAGCAATCGATGTCCATTAGATTCATTCTAAATATTATAGCCATTGAAATCAAATTATTGATCTTAAAGTATATGTTAAATATTATGGTCCTCTTTCTTCCTTTCCTAGTGATGAGGCTATTCTTGAGTTACTTCATGCTTCGGAACCTCAACTTCCTCAACAACATCATAAACTTGGAAATTTCAAGACTAAAATTCCTTGCTTTAATAACTTTGTCGCTAGCATTTACCCTAAAATAAATCCAATTTTAGCATTTCCTAATGCACCTTATCACTTTCAAGATGGAAATGCCATGCTTATCAAAGAAATAATTCATATAAAATATGGTACCCCATCTTCTCCTTGACCAATGATGATTTATCAAGAACTCTCACCATCTGATCATGACAACTTTAGCATATTCTTTGATAAATATCAAGAGGCATTTCCTTGGTCTTACCAAGACATACCTACCATTGAACCTAGTATTTTGGTTCATAACATCATCACTTATCTTAAAACTAATCCTATGCATCAAAAGTAACACAAATTCCCACTTGAAGTCACTAATATATGTCATAAAGAAATCATTAAACTACTAGATGCTAAATCTATTAAACCAATGGATTATTATAAAGGGGTTTCTAACATTATTCCCATTTAGAAGAAGGTCACTATGGTAATTTAAATTTGTATTCATTTTTGAAACCTTAATCTTATTTTTCCTAAGGACAACTTACCCTTACCTTTAATAGATGCCATTGTCGATTCCATAACTGATTACAAAATGTTATCTCTTATGGATGGTTTTTTGGGATACAATTAGATTCATATCACTCCTAAGGACCAACATAAGACTAATTTCACCATATAATGGGGCACCTATTGTTATGTTAAAATTCCCTTCAGACTTAAAAATTCTAGAGCTACCTACTAACATGTTATCCCTCACATCTTTCACGATATCATCCAATTTTTTAATTTAAACTTATGTGGATAATCTTATTACTAAATCTAAACATTGTAAGAACCATATTTTTGATCTTTCTATTTTATTTGACCATATCCTTAAATATAAATCTAGACTTAATCCTTACAAATGTATCTTTGGAGTCACATCTAGTAAATTGTTAAGATTCTTAGTCTCTCTCCATAGCATCTATGTCGACCCAATGAAAATTAGTGATATTGTTATCATGCCCATTCCTTTACCTATTCCTAATATTCATACTTATTTAGGCAAACTTAGGGTAATTAGATGATTTATCCCTAAAATTTCTTACTAAATTCACTCCATTAATTCCCTTCTCAAGAAAGGTACAACTTTAGAATGGATGGATCCATGTAAAAAAACCTTTGATAATATGAAAGAATCATTAATTCATCCACCTAAACTTCATCAACCTTCCAATATTTAACCATTAATTCTCTATAATTATTCCCCACATATTTTAATTGGGGAAATGCTTCCCCAATAAGATGATATAGGAAGAGATTATGTTATTTACTACATTAGCCAAGGCCTCATTGATTATGAGATACATTACACCAAAGTTGAGCATGACTACCTCAATATCTATTTTATGATTTAAAATATTCATTATTATATGTTATATCAAACTACTTATGTCATCATTCATTCCAACCCCCTTCATTATTTCTTCTCTAAAACCTTTCTTCCTAGAGATAGAATTGGCAAATGGATGGTCTTACATATGGAATTTGATCTCTTCATCGTCACAAAAAAAGTTGTTAATGGGCAAGTCATAGCTAGATAACTTGCCACAACTCCCATTCCATCCACTTCTTCACTTCAATATGACCTTCCCAATTATAATATCCTTTTCAATGAAGATTTTTCTCAAGTTATATCCTTTAAAAGACTACTTTTATAGCTTTATTATAGTGCTTGAAGCCAATCAACTTGAAGAATTTTCCCCTTCCTCTGGTACTACTAAATCAAAGGTAGTTGTTGATGAGATCCATGAAATTAGTGTTGAATTACATGAGGATACTTAGATCATTCACTTTGATGGTGATAAATGCCTACAAGGAGTTGGGGCAAATTGTATTCTCACTAGTCCTCTTGGTAAGATCATTTCTTTAGATTTTTGCTTTCCTTTGATGTCACCAACAATATAGATGAGTAAAAATCTCTTATCTTAGGCATGAGAGATGATATTGATCTAAAGATCCAATATATTCATGCTTTAGGAGATTCTTGTTACTATAGTATTTTTTCCCATTGAGTTTTGCTTACACAGTCATATGGCCATTCAATGTTATTTAAGCTTCTTTAGGTTAGTTATAAAGGGTTCATAGAGTAATTATTTTTTAATTTAATTATTTAATTAATAAAATTATGGGCTTCCTCATGTTTTTCTAATTTTATCTATATGCACCTCACTTTTCCTTTTTGCTAGGTTGTTTGGTTAATGCAAACATTTTCCTTTTCTTAGAATCATGTGTTTTTAGAACTCTCACATTACCTCATAGGATTCAACATTGATTGCATTAAATATTTTCAAAGATCTTAGCACACTCTTTTATGGTATCATAGCTATTCTAATAGTCTCATGCATCAGATTCCCTAATAAGATCCTCCTATATTCACCATTTGTAGTTTTTTATTCTATTTTGGCCATCATTTTTGACCTTTGAGGTATTTTCTTAATCTACCTCAAAACTCATATTAGAAGGCCTTTAGTGAAAAATCCATTTGCATATATTTTATAGGGTTTTTGAGATATAAAATGAGTTACTTTTAGTTTTTTAAGAAAATTCATGGATTTTCCTAGAAATCAATTTCTTTCATCAGGTTGAATGTTTGTATAAACAAAGTAATCAAGCCTACAAACCCTGGTTTACTCTCCATGGACCAAATTAAGTTCTCAAAGGGCCATTACTTGAATCTAAACCAAATCCAATTTTCAAAATGCTACAACTTTCTTGGAAGACCCATTTGGGCTTTCAACATTACTTTACTTCAAATTCATGAAGTTATATAAAGTAGTTCAAAAAAATCAAATTACATTGGAAGAAGCAATCAGGTTTTTCAATGCTAACAACTAGGAAGTAATCAAGATTCTTAACCCTGGTAACTTGCTCATAGACCAAATCATGTTTTTAGCATTAATTTACTTCCAACTCTTCAAGTTAAGTAAAGTAGTCTAAGAAATTCAAAACACACTGCAAGAATTAATCAGACTTCTCAACCTTAACTACTTTGAAGTTATTAGGCTTCAGTAAGGTCATTACTATCCTCGATAGTAGTAAATCAAGTTCAAAACCTTGGTTTATTATTCATATATAAATTTGGGTTTTAGAGGTAGTATTATTGCATTAAAATCTCAAAGTAAAGTAGTTGGAATAACTTGATCAACACTCAAAGATAACATTGGATTTTTGAAGGAGTCTTACTTATCAAAGATCCCAAAGTAAAGTAGTTGCAAGAATTTGAAGTAGAGCAACTATGAAACATTGAGTGACATTATAGAAGGTGTCAAAATTTTAAGTGAAAGGCAATGAAGAAATAGAGTAATTTTTTTGCCATTTTTGGATGAAAAATCACAAATGTGGGAAAATAATTTCCATTTTTGGAAAGGGTATAGGAAAATGTGGGAGTAAGAGCTTATAAGTGCTATAAATTTTAATTTGTAGCTCTTTATTTTGTGCTATTTTTTTTGAATGTGCATATTTTCTTGAGTTTTACACATTGGTGATATTTTTGTATTACTTTTGTAACATCTATTTTTCACATTGTGTAATAGCTTAAATCTCTCTTCAAACCTTTGTACCTTTCCTCTTGGATGTATTATTAGCTATTCTCAACATCCCTCTCATAGTTTCTCAAACTGATTACTCATAGATGTATTCTTGGCTATGTTCGACGTCTAAGACTAAGATTATATGCATTGTAACTTTAGGGGGTATTCTTGATAGTTCAGGGGGTACTTATATTATGTGTTTTATATTATTTGATTTCATTTCAATTATATAAATTTATCTCATTATAATCTACACTAATTGATCTAAACATTGAACCTTTCACACCAGTTAATATTCTCAAATGGAAGTCTGAAATACAACTTACCTTGAGAGGTAAATGACTCTATCAGATCACTATGGGTGAGGAAATTGAGCCATCTAAATATGTAAAAAAGTTTAAGTGGTATAATAGATGTGACGAGGCCTTTGGGTTCTTATGCCTTTCAATGTCTCTCAACCTCTTATTTCATTTCAAATCTATAAAAACTTTGAATAAAGTCTAGATAATATTAGACAAGCTTTTTAGATTACAAGACATCATGAGGGGTCATGAGATGGAAAATGAGCTCATCTTTACAAATTTTAAATCATTGAGACTATAGTTGAAATAATGTGACATTGAGAAAATAGATAACCAATTGATCCTATTTGTGCTTGCAAAACTGGGTCATGACTATTTAGTTTGTCTTTACATTTTATGCTACTAAATATGCACTTTGATCCACTTGGAAAATGCCATCATTTGATTATTTTTTTATCGATTTGACTCAAGAGAAAGATAAATTGGTTCAAATGGGTGTACTTAATTCTTCAAAATCGCATGCCTTGATTGTCAATCGGGACAATAAAAAGCCTTCTAGTAGTGGCAAATAGGAGGAAAAATAATATAAAAATGATCATGAGTACAAGAATAATCATAAAAGAGATTCCAAGCTAAAGGCATCACCAAATGAGACCTCTTCAAGTGGGAAACCTAAGAAGGAGAAACTCAAATATAAATTTTTAAAGAAACTTGGACATGATGAATCTCAAAGAATGAAATTGTAGCTTTAGGTGGGTATTCTTGATAGTTCAAGGGGTACTTGTACTATGTGTTTTCTATTCTTTGATTTCATTTCAATTCTATAAATTTATCTCATTCTAATCTACACTAATGGATTAAACATTGAACCTTTCACACCAGTTAATATTCTCAAATGGAAGTCTAAAATACAACTTACCTTGAGAGGTAAAGGACTCTATCGAATCACTATGGGTGAGGAAATTGAGCCAACTACATATGTAAAAAAGTTTAAGTGGTATAATAGATGTGATGAGGCATGTGGGTTCTTATCCCTGTCAATGTCTCTCAACTTCCTATTTCATTTTAAATCTATAAAAACTTTGAATGAAGTCTAGATAATATTGGACTAGCTTTTTGGATTACAATGTTAGCATATTATTATATTTACCTTAGGTAATTTATGTTGGTTAGTTGCCTTAACCACTTTGGTTAAGAGGTTAGTTGTTTTTTTGGTCTTTTCTATTTCATGTAAGCTAACGTAGGTTAGTTTTATTATACCCATCTCATGCTTCACAGGTAATTCATTTGTTTGCCTATTTAATAGGCCTTCATGCTTGGTTGAACAGGTTGAATAAGAGCTCTGCTATTCTCAATCTCATTTTCTCATTGTGTTTTGTTTAATCTAACATGGTATTAGAGCCTATGGTTTGTAGAACTATAGTGGAGGTTTGTGGAAGCCAGAGAGAGGTCAGTGTCTTGCCAAGGAGGAGCTTCAGGTGCCTAGTGGAGAGCCAAGGAGAGAGAAAGCATCACAGAATTTGGTAAATAAGACCAAAAGGAAGTGAAAACAGGCTATTTTAGAGGCTCAGAAGCCTCTATTGAATTTCTCTATGCAAGGGCACTGTACGGATTTGAAAAAATCATAAAAACTCATTTCTTCATCTTTTTTAGTAAAACAAAAGCCTAAATCATGAGTTAAATCAAAACTAAGGCACTGGTGAAAATGGTTTGCAATTTGGTTGAGAAACGAGCTCAAAATCTTTGTGTGAAGTTTCAGAGGTAGGCCAATTTTCTGATTGGCAGAATTTTTTTATAAAATGTTTAGCCTAAAGTTTTAATATTTCAATTATTTTTATTTTTTTAATTGAAATAAATCAAAACTTTAGCCAATAAGGGTTATTGGGGACCATCGCTGACTAATAATCATGAAAACATCTAGGAAGCTACAAATTTCACTATTTTCTAGGTTTTTTATCTGGATGTCAATGGAGAAAGAATTTTTTAAATCAGAATTGTAGTTTTCTTGATTTAATTGTTTTAGTGGTAGATTTTTTTTTGTGATCTTGCAAATGGTATTGAGTTTGTTGCTGAAAATGGATAGGGTTGTTCAGTGTCAATATAGAATTAGTGTGTAGAAGGAATTTAATAAAAAGTCATTATAATTTTTTTGATTTTATCATTTTGATGAAAAACTAGTTAAAATGGCTAGTATTCAACACCTGTTACTACCAAACTCTCAAAAATTGATTGGCAAGAACTTTAGTTTGTGGAGTCACAAGGTTTTGACAATATGTGAATATATGAATATTGATCAAATAGTGCTTGATAAAGAGCAAAGGCCTGCCACTACTACCAATGACTATGATAAACATCATCGTGAGGCTCTCATGTTGTTAAAATTGTCAGTAGTAGATAATCTAATCTCAGAGGTCAAAAATGTAACTATAGCATCAAATTTATGGAAAACTTTATCTTCAAAATATTAGGCTTCTGAAGCTAGTAGAGTGTTGTATTTGAATAATTTTTTGTTTTCCACTAAGATGCAGGAAGGTGGCTCCATTTCTGAGTTTTTATTACAGATCAAGGACATTAGTGACCAATTATAAGTAGTACAGAAACCTATTGATGAGCAAGATTTGATTGCTCTTGTTATGTAAAATCTTCCACCATCATTTGAGTCATTTGTGGAGTCCTTGCACATGATTGCTGAGATGCAGACTTTGGATTTTGAAACATTGTCTACATTGCTATTTCAAAAGGAGAGATGACAGGAGCAAGCAATGTTTTCTACATCCACTTCCACAAAGAGTGCGTTCTTTATCAAGGAAAAGGGTAAGTAGTCTGGCAAAAATAGCTATCCATTAGAATCTTCACAAGTAAGTGGTAATAAGAGATCTAAATGGAAATGTTTTTACTGTAAGAAACTTGGTCACCTTAAAAAAGATTGTAAGAAAAGACAATAGGATATGGATAACCCCAGAAAGAAAGCTCATCATGTGAATGTAGCTGAAGGTGAAGGCAAGGAATCACCAAATTTTTCTTTCATGGCTTCCAGTGGTAATTTTGTAGTGTATTAAGCTTGGTACTTTGATTCAGGGGCATCTCACCATTATACATGCCATAAGGATTGATATGTGGATTTTGTTAAAGATAATAGTAGTAATGAATTTTTATGTTTGGGAGATGGTACAACATATTTTGTGAAAGGATTTGGTAATGTTCATATAAGTTTTGGTGGTATAGTAAATCATACACTCAAGAATGTTAGGTATGTACCAGACATGAACAAAAATATTATTTCAATCAGTGAGATCACCTCAAAATCTAATTTTCTTGTAAAATTTTAAGAACAACAATGTTTAGTCACCACTAAAGATAACAAGATTATTTCTATTGGGATCAGTGAGAAAGGCTTGTATAAGCTTGCAGATCTAATCAAAGAAAAGGAAAGTGCACTTGTAGTGATTGATAGCACAAGTTCACTATGGCATGAAAGGTATGGGCATTTGAATTTTTATTATTTGACTACATTGAGTAAGATGAATATGGTTAAGGGGATTCCTTCTATTCGATATAGTCATCATGTATGTACTGGATGTCAATTGGGGAAGCAAGTAAGACAAAAGCTTTGAGAGCAAAGGGAGTATTGGATCTGGTACATGCAAATTTGTATGGTCCAATGCAGACACCTACCCCTTTTGGTGCCCATTATTTCTTGTTACTGGTTGATGATTTCTCTAAGAAAAAGTGGGTATACTTTCTAGTTAAGAAATCTGCTTGTTTTTTTAACTTTCTTACTTGGAAAGCTATGGTTGAAAAATAGGCAAGACAGCCAGTGAAATCTCTTAGAATGGATAATGGGGGTGAGTTCATCTCAAAATAGTTCTAGGAGTTTTGTGCCACTAAAGGCATACATAGAAAATACACTACACCTTACACTCTGCAGCAAAATGGAGTTGTGGAAAGGCGTAATATGACGGTGATGGACATGGCTCGTTATATAGTCCAAAGCAAAAATGTCCCATATAGGTATTGGGTAGAAGTAGTGAATACAACAGTATACATCCTCAATATAATTCCTAAAAAATCTTTGGAGAATATGACTCCAGAAGAGGCTTGGTCAAGTCAAACTCTAGATGTAAGTGATTATAAAAATTTTGGTTGTGTAGCTTTTGCAGGTATTCCTAGTCAAAAGAGAAGAAATTTGGATGCAAAAAGCAAAACATACATGTTTGTTGGATACAATGATTAGTCAAAGGCCTACAGATTACTTGATGTTTTGACTAACAAAGTTGTGGTAAATAGAGATGTCATAGTAAATGAACAAATGCCATACTTCACAACAACTGGTCAAGTTTCAAATATTGAGTCATTATTATCTAATGATTCAATTATTAGTTATAATGTGAAAAGTGAGCAGGACTCTTATTCATTAGTGGAATCACATTCTAGGGAGGGAATTGATACAGGTCATTGTGAGGTTATAGCAGAACAACCAAAGAAGCCAAAGTGGTATACTACCACAATTGAAACACTAAAAGAAGGAGACTTGCCACAAGGTGTGGAAGGTAGAAGACTGAGTTCGGGAAAGTAGTTTGGTAATAAAGGTGAGCAAGTCAATATTGCTCTAACAACTACTATTTCACAAGTATTTAAGCCTAATTATTTTTTAGGGGCCAAAGGGAAGTCTGAGTGGGAATCAACTATGCAATTTTAATATGATTCCTTGATGAAAAATAAGACTTCAAAGTTGATGGAACTACCACTAGGAAAGAAATCCATTGGTTGTAAGTGGATTTATAAGGTAAAATACAAATTAGATGGTTCCTTGGACAAACACAAAGATAGACTTGTTGTAAAAGGTTATGCACAAGAGGAAGGGATTGATTATGAGGAGACTTTTGCTCCAACCACCAAGATGGTAACTTTTCATTTGATTATTGCTATTCCTGCTCAGTTTGGATGGCAGGTGCACCAAATGGATGTAAAGAGTGCTTTCTTGAATGGAGATCTAGAGTAGGAAGTCTACATGGTTCAGCCATAGGGTTTTCAATTTCTTGGTAAGGAATATCTTGTTTTTAGGTTAATCAAGTCTTTGTATGGACTTACGCAAGCTCTTCGAGCCTGGTATACAAAAATAGACTCATGTCTTAGGGAGTCAGGTTTCAAAAGGTGTAACTCAAAACCAACTCTCTATATAAAGGTGTCTGGTGATGATATCTTGATTCCCATTATATATGTTGATGATATAGCCATCACTGGGAGTAGTACTAGTCTCATTCAACAAATGAAAGTTGATGTTTGTTGTACTTTTGACATGACAGACTTGGGACTACTGAAATACTATTTAGGTGTCGAGTTTTGGCAAAGTGGTAATATTGTATTCATGTCATAGAATAATTATGTCAATTCATTGCTAGAAAGGTTAAAAATGATGGATTGTAATCCAACTCACAGACCTATGGAAGCAGGAGCTAAAATTTCAATAGACACTGATTCACCTCCGATCAATGAAATAGTGTATCGACAGCTAGTGGGTAGTCTCATTTACCTCATTACCACCAGACTGGATATTTGTTTTGCAGTGAGTTTTATATCTTGCTTCATGTCTAAACCATATGAAGTCCATTGGTTAGCTGCAAAATTAATATTAAGATATGTCAAAGGTACTCTTGAATTTGGCATACTGTATAAGAAGTTTGTAGATTTTGAACTTTCAAGATATTCTGATTCTGATTGGGTAGGTTTAATTGATTCAAGAAGATCTACAATAGGGTATGTTTTCACTTTTGGTTCAAGGGTTTTCTCATGGTAGATCAAACTAAAAACTATAGTGGCATTATCTTCAACATAAGCAGAGTATAAAGCTATGGTCAATGTAGGTTGTGAAACCATGTGGATAAAGAAAATTTTGGAAGATCTTCAGTTTGAGTCATCAAAATCTACTCCAATTTTTTGTGACAACCAAAGTGTTTTGAAGATGGTGAAGAATCCAGTATTTCATGCTAGGACCAAACACATTGAGGTTCACCATCATTACATCTGATAGTTGGTTACAAATGAAGACATCAGTCTCTTCTAGTGCCCCACTATAGAGTAGCCATCTGATATAATGACCAAACCACTTTGTATAAACAAGTTCATAAAATTTAGAGATAAAATTGGTCTTGTTTTTGGTTTAATCATTAAGGGAGGGTGTTAGCATATTATTGTATTTACCTTAGGTTATTTACTAAGGTAATTTATGTTGGTTAGTTGCCTTAACCACTTTGGTTAAGAGGTTAGTTATTTGTTCGGTCTTTACTATTTCATGCAAGCTGATGTAGGTTAGTTTTCTTATACCCATCTCATGCTTCATGGGTATTTCATTTATTTGCCTATTTAATAGGCCTTCATGCTTGGTTGAATAGGTTGAATAAGTGCTCTACTATTCTTAATCTCATTTTCTCTGTGTGTTTTGTTTAATCTAATATACAAGACATCATGAGGGGTCATGAAATGGAAAATGAGCTCATATTTACAAATTTTAAATCATTGAGACTATATTTGAAATAATGTGGCATTTAGAAAATAGATAACCAATTGATTCTATTTGTGCTTGCAAAACTGGGTCACAACTATTTAGTTTTTGTCTCTACATTTTATGCTACCAAATATGCACTTTGATCCACTTGGAAAATGCCATCATTTGATTATTTTTTTACCAATTTGACTCAAGAGCAAGATAAATTGGTTCAAATGGGTGTACTTAATTCTTCAAATTCACATGCCTTGATTGTCAATCAGGACAAGAATAAGCCTTCTAGCAGTGGTAAATAAGAGGAAAAATAATATAAAAATGATCATGAGTACAAGAAGAATCATAAAATAGATTCCAAGCTAAAGGCATCACCAAATGAGACCTCTTCAAGTGGGAAACCTAAGAAGGAGAAACTCAAATACAACTTTTTAAAGAAACTTGGACACGATGAATCTCAAAGAATGAAAAAGAGGATTGACACCTTGACTAAGATGCTTGAAAAGAACAACATCAATGTTCCTAAATCCTCATCTCATAACATGTCCACACAAGACTCTACAAAGTCAAAAGATATAAAAAGGGTAAAAATAAGGGAAAGACACTTGTTGCAGTAGCTTCTCAGCTTTCAACTTGAGTTATTGACTCAGGTGCTTCCTATCACATTGCTTGCTCAAAAGATCTATTTTTAGAAATAGAGCCTTGTTCTGTGCCTTCAATTATAATAGGTGATGAAAATTAAATAGAAGTTAGTGGTAAAGGATTAGTATAAGTAAGTGATAGGACCTTTAATGATGTTTTGTGTGTTCCTTCCCTATCCACCAATCTTTTATCAGTATATCAAATCACTCACATAGGTGTAGGGAAGTGAGTTGAGTTCACACCTGATTCAATGGTTATAAAGGAGATGAATAGTAACATAATAGTGGCTTATGGGTAGTCCAATAATTAGTTTAGGCCACATGCCTTCTCAAAATTTTCCATAGATCAACCCTTAGCTGCATTACTTATTCACACAGATAGAGTAAGCAAACTATGGCACGAATGGTTTGGCCATTTAAACTACTATTACCTAAAGCAACTTAGTCGTCAAGACATGGTTTCAAGATTGCCTAAAGTAAAATTCTTGGATGGCCTATGCAATTGATACATTCTTGGCAATAATCCAAAAGAGAATTATGACAAGGGCAAAACAAGGAGTGCCAAATAGAAGCTAGAGATAGTCCATAGTGACTTTGCAGGTCTATTTCAAAAACCTTTATTCAATAGGATAAGATACATGCTCACATTCATTGATGAATTTTTGAGGTACAATTGGGTGTTTTTAATAAAAAATAAGTCTAAATTCTTTGATTACTTTAAGTACTTCAAGGCACTTATGAAGAAGCAGTCATAATGTTTCATTAAAATCTTAAGGACTGATAATGGAAAGGAGTATGCCAAAAATAGGTTTGATTAGTTTTGCACATCAGAGGGGGTTTTGATGCAAAACATAGTTCCATATAGTACTTAATATAATGGTGTGGCTAAATTCAAGAACCGTAGCTTGAAGGAAATGGAAAATTACATGCTTTAATTAAAGTCTCTTTTTCCTCAGTATTAGGATGAAGTAATCAACTGTGCATGATACATTCAAAATCGAGTTTGACACAAATCCTTGAAGGGAATCACTCCTTTTAAATCTTGGGATGGTCATAATCCTATATTAGATCACTTTCAAGTGTTTGGATCACTAGCAATGGTTCATGTTCTTAAGAAGAAATGCAAGGCAATGGACCCTCAGAGTCAATCTTACATCTTTGTAGGGTTTGCAAAGGGTGTTAAGGGATATAGGCTTCTCCACCCTAAAACTCATGATTTTTTCATTGAAATAAGTTTAAAGTTTTATGAGGACCCACTTAAACATAATCTTGGCACTCCAAACTCTTCAAAAGTCTCATTGGGCATTGATTTCACTTCTGACATTGATGTAGATCCACCTCAAGATCCTTCTAATAATGAGGATAACTCTTCTTCTTATTCAATTTCAAGAGATGAGAGAAAAGATGAGGATTATCCTCCTCCATCTTACACTCACACTATAGATGATGAGGACTCGACTCTTGATTCTCCAATCTCATATAATTCCAATCCCACTTGGGAAAGATAGACACTTCAAAGTGCTAGGAAATGGGTTAGAAATCCATTAAATACAAGGAAAAAATGATCATAGTTTTAGGGGACATAAAATGCCTACTTGTCCATTGAATTAGATCTATAAACCTTTCATGAGGCATATAACATTCTAGAATGGGATTTTTTATGCAAAAATAGTATAATTTCCTAATCAGGAACAAAGCATGGGACTTGGTCCCTCTTCCCAAATGAATAAAATTGGTCTATTACAAATGGGTTTATCAAACTAAGTATGGTGTAGATGGGTCAGCCAATAAGTAAAAATATCATCTAGTTACAAAGGGATTTTCTCAGGTGCCTAGCATAGACTATACTAAGACATTTGATCCTATATCTAAGATGATGTCTATAAGACTCACTCTAGCCATCACAACTGCACATCAGTGAGATGCTTACCAAATATATGTAAAGAGTGATTTTTTACATGGTGACCTGAAAAAAGATATATATATGGAGAAACCACAAGGATTTATGGAAGATACCTCCTTAGTTTGCATACTCAAATAGGCCCCTAGGGCATGGTATACGAAGATGGACTCCTTTCTCCTCATAGTCAAGTTCACGAGATGCCACTCAGATCCAAATGTCTACATATTATGGTAGGATGATTCTCTATTGATCTTAGTTCTCTATGTGGATGAATTATTGATTATAGGGAGCTCACAATCATCCATCTCAATAGTGAAAACATCACTTTTAGATATATTTTTAATGACAAACATGAGATTACTACACTACTTTCTCAAGATTGAAATCATTCAAATATATTTTAGTATAAATTTATAACAATCCAAGTATTCTCTTTATTTTCTTGTTACATTTAACATGGTTAATTGTAAGCCATCTCTTACTCCCTTCTTATCTAGTGTGAAGGTTGAGGCTGATTGCCCTATACCACTCATTAATGCAACTTCTTATTGGAAACTCATGGGTAGTTTTATCTATCTCACACACACTAGACCTAACATATCTTATGTATTTGGGTTGGTATCTCAATTTATGCAGGATCCACATTAGTTGCACTGGAAAGTAAAAAAGTGGATTCTTTACTATATTTAGGTTTCATATAAGTATAAGATACACTATGGAGTAGGAATAGAGGTTTATTATTAAGCAAGGAATATACTGAGATGGGTGGGGTGAATCAGTATATTATATATCTTATAAAACTTTCCCTTTATCAAATTCCACTTAATCAAACATTCAAGATATGCAATAAAACTCAAACAATAAACATCACATAAGATAGAGAGAGACACAAGATATAACGTGGAAACCCAATGTGGGAAAAACCATAGAGAATCAATCTCAAATATATTCATGAGAACAAACCCATAGGAGCACCATACCCCTTTGCCAAGTACAAACCTCAGCTACAATTCATGAGCACCAACCCACAGGAGCTTCAAACCCCTTTACCGAGCACCAACCCAGCTACTATTCATGAGCACCAACCCACAGGAGCACCAACCCCTTTTTCGAGCACCAACCCAGCAACAATTAATGAGCACCAACCCACAAGAGCACTAACCCCTTTGTGTATACCACACATCTATCTCTCAATGTTGTTATTTCAACAAATGATAGATTAATACAACATCTCCTTCCTCTCTCTCTCTCTCTCTCTCACCTTTGCTCTTCTAAGTAGATATAACAAATATAAATCATATTCATCTCTCACAATTACTCTTCTAAGCTAGATATTATGATATCAAATCAACCTCTCACATCCACATTACAAATGGCTTCTCAAGCCTTTATTTATAGCCTTCCAAATGACCTTTGGCCTTCCCCCTTTGTGACCCTTCAATCCTCATGGAAAATGGTGCCAATCTTGGATGACCCTTCATATTCAAGCCTTTGAAAAGTCATGTGGTGACCCTTCATGACCAAAAACATCCTTCCCACTTTTATCCTTATCTTTGGTGACTTTTCGTATTCCTCAAAGTGTCACTTCATGAGAAATTCGCCCTTACTCTTTTGTCTTCACTTGGTGACTCTTGGTATTCCCCAAAATGACTCTTCATGGGAAAATGCGATCCATCCTTCTTTTGTCTTTACCCCATGGCTCTTCGACTTCTCCATGGGTCCTTATTTTGTCTTATATGCAACCAAAAATTATATTCATTAATATTAAATAAATATTAACTCATATTAGCCAAGATATATTTATTACAAACAACATTAAATGCAATGGGGCCTTTATCACCAATAATGTTAAACCTTTGACATCAATGACAATATTTCCAACAATCTCCCCTTTTGTCATTGATGGCAACCTCAATCTTGAAACTGCCACATCCTATCACCTGCACACCCTGTCATCTAAAAACATACAATAACTCCCCCTTATTGTAGCAACATGTACCTATTCCCTGTACCTATTTTATACACCTGTACCTATACCTATTATTCTCCCCCTTTAACATCAAAAGGGCCTACCTAGATGTAACACTTAGGTCCCTCTCACTTGATGTTGAACATCAATGTCAGGAAGTAATAGAAATTATTCCCAACTCCGCTCACCTATCTTTGAGAAGATATCTAATTTTACTTGTCCTTTGAGAATCTGCAATCAACTCATTTGAATATTTTATTCTAATCTCACAACCTTCCACATGAAACTTTAAGGTGTATACTTAATCACATATTTTACTTACACTTAATAGATTATGCTTATAAAACATTCTTAGTCTTGGTTCTACCATTATTCAAAATTAAAGTACCTTTTTTGGCTATCTTGGAAGTGGTTTTATCTCTAAATCTCACTATACAACCATTAATCTTCTTTACTCTTATCTGCTATCATATGCCTCGAACATCCGATATCAATGAACCATGGCTGATCTTTATCTCTTACATGCAAAGTTGTTTACACCAACATAGAATCTTTATGTTGTTTCTTCTATCATGAACATGACTGAACCTTCATCTTGATGAATGGAGCTTTAAAACTTTAATCCTTATTTATTGAATCTACATGAGTATCCTTTTCTTTCTCTCTGAAACTGTTAGCTCTTTTTCAACATTCTAATTTCTTATGACCATAATCATTTGAAACACTACATATGTAAGAATCATTCTAATAGCCTCAAACCATAATACTGATGCAAAATTTTCTTCAAAAATATATTCTCTCAAAAGATATACAAATTAATCTGTCAACTCACCTTCTTGTCATGCAAAATATCCAAGACCCAATAGCATCCACCATGCTTCAATTTTATTAAAAGTTTCTCCTTGAAGCCTAGAAGAGACACCCCCACATAATAGGGTTCTAAAAATAGATCTTAGGAGATTCCCACATCTCCTCTATTTCTTCCTTGATCTTCTTGTGTTTTTATTTTAGGATCCATTTAAGCATGTCTAACCTTTTTGACTTACTAACCTTATCATTTATGATGTTTTTCTTTTTCTCAACTTTTACAACTATCTTATCTTGACAAAGCTCATGCTCAAATGTAACAAGAGATTCTGCACAATCCTTCCTTTCTAATTCTTTATCTACTATATCAAGTAATTCATTTTCACTCTTAAACTCAACCTAATCAACCTTTACTATTTTAGGTCTCCAAACCTGAATTTGTCTTTTCTCATATTTTCTAGGATCTATATATCCTTTGACATACCTTGAATATCTCTTTACTTTATTTTGACATAATCTAGCAATATGTCCAACCTCATGACAACAAAAGCAAACAATATTTCTCATACCTTTTTCTTGAATGTGACTGAGATCTCCCTTTGATTGATTGTTTCTCCTCGTACAATTTCTTTCCCTATGACTAACATGATGACAAATAAAATAATGGCCATGAAAAGAATTTGAAAACTTGAAAGCATTGGGCTGCCTAATCGACTTCTTTGATTTGCCTTCAAAACCTGCATCCTTCTTTCCTTGGACTGATATTTCATGATCTTTTTCAACCTTGATTATAAGCTTCTCATGATTATCCTTTAAAGAGCCTAACTCAACCTTCAACTAATTACACTCTTCTTATTTTGATGTTAAAATTGAAGTTACAACCTCTAACTAATTCTTAAGATCCTGAATAAATATCTTATTTTCTTTTACTTCTATAGCCAACTTAGAATCCAAGATACACACCTGTTCTTTAAGAGCTTCAACCACAAATTTCAGTTCTCGATTCTCCTTCTTTAGTTGCTTAGCCATCTTATGCTTTTCCTTGATCTACCTTCAAGTTGTTAAACCCTTTCTAAAGGAACCTGCTCTGATACCAATTGTTAAGCACAAAATATACTAAGAGGGGGCGGGGGGGGGGTGAATCAATATATTATATATCTTATAAAACTTTCCCTTTATCAAATTCCACTTAATCAAACATTCAAGATATGCAATAAAACTCAAACAATAAACATCACATAAGATAGAGAGAGACACTAGATATAATGTGGAAACCTAATGTGGGAAAAACCACAGAGAATAAATCTCAAATATATTCATAAGAAAAAACCCACAGGAGCACCATACCCCTTTTCCAAGTACAAACCTCAGCTACAATTCGTGAGCACCAACCCATAAGAGCTTCAAACCCCTTTGTCAAGCACCAACCCAGCTACTATTCATGAGCACCAACCCATATGAGCACCAACACCTTTGCCAAGCACTAACTCGATAATATTTCATGAGCACTAACCCATTTGTGTATACCACACACCTATCTCTCAATGTTGCTATCTCAACAAATGATAGATCAATACAACATCTCCTTCCTCTCTTTCTCATCTTTGCTCTTCTAAGCTAGATATAACAAATACAATTCATATTCATCTCTCACAATTGCTCTTCTAAGCTAGATATTACAATATCAAATCAACCTCTCACATCCACATTACAAATGGCTTCTCAAGCCTTTATTTATAGCTTTCCAAATGACCTTTGGCCTTCCCCTTTTGTGACCCTTCAATTGTCATGGAAAATGTCACCAATCTTGGATGACCCTTCATATTCAAGCCTTTGAAAAGTCATGTGGTGACCCTTCATGACCAAAAACATCCTTCCCACTTTTGTCCTTATCTTTGGTGACTTTTCATATTCCTCAAAGTGTCCCTTCATGAGAAATTTGCCCTTACTCTTTTGTCTTCACTTGGTGACTCTTGGTATTCCCCAAAATGACTCTTCATGGGAAAATGCGTCCAATCCTTCTTTTGTCTTTACCCCATGGCTATTCAACTTCTCCATGGGCCCTTATTTTGTCTCATATGCAACCAAAAATATATTCGTTAATATTAAATAAATATTAACTCATATTAGCCAAGATATATTTATTACAAACAACATTAAATGCAATGGGGCCTTTATCACCAATAATGCTAAACCTTTGACATCAATGACAATATTTACAACATTTATTTGATTAGATACACAAATTCACATTGGGTTGGAGATATTTAGAGTCAAAATTCCACTTTAGGCTATAGTTTCTCACTTGGTTTAGGTCTAATAAGCTGGTCAAACAAGAACCATCCTAAAATTATTTTATCATCTATAGAGGAAGAATATAGAGGGGCTATCAATTACACCAGTGAGGCAATCTAGATTTAGGGGATTCTCATTGATTTTGGTATCCAATTTCATAATCCATTAATCATCTAATATGATAACCAAATCACTATCTAGATTTACAGGAATCTAGTTCTCCATCAAAGGACCAATCACATCAATATTCACATGCACTTCATTAGGGAGCTTTTCAATAATCAAGTCATGTATCTTTAATACTATCCAACATTCAAGAAAATTGTATATATTCTAACTAATCCCTTCATAGAGAGTAAATTTTTTCATTTAAAATCTTTCATTGGGGTTAGGGTTGATCCACCTTCTTTTTCCTCCTATGGAGGTTCATCACTATGTACTTCAGTATCTCATCAGGATTTCAATGCTGATACCCAATTCTCATCTCACCTAAGCTATACTTAATGAGGGGGGGGTGTTAGTGTAATGATTTATCCCATTGGGTTTTTCCTACATGATTTTATGGCCATTCAATGTTATTTAAGCTTCCATAGGTTAGTTATAAAGGGTCCATAGAATAATTATATTTTAATGTAATTATTTAACTAGGAAAATTAGGGGATTTCTCATGATACCTTAATTTTATCTATATATACCCCACTTTTTCTTTTTAGAAGGTTGATTGGTTAATATAAACATTTTAATTTTCTTGGAATCACATGTTTTTAGAGCTCTCACACTACCTCACAGGGTTCAACATCAATTACGTGAAATTTGTTCAGAGATCTTGGCACACTCTTTCAATTCTCAATTCATTTGCCATTAATTTAGTGGTGATTATCAATGTAAAAGTGAAAACCTCATTACCTATCATCAAATTACAACCACTCTTACCAAGGAATTTATCTCTTTCACTATCAATCCTATTCTTCAAAACTAAAATTCCATTGTTGATTCTCTTTCCTCTTCAGCTTGTCTCTTTCATCTTAATTGAGTTCTCTCTGATCCTTCCATTATTATATAAATTAGAAAATATCCATCATCTATCCAAACACTTGATTCACTTATTTATCACATCAAATTTATGACTATTCAATAGAGCCCTTGGTGCCAAGATATCATTCAATATTTATAACATCAAACTTATCCTCCTAATCTATATTCTCGTGACAAAACATATATTTGTAAACAAGCTTTCAAGTATGTATTTTGACATAACATCCTTTTACAATACTAAAGGTACCTTGCTTCATTTTATTATGAAAGATTAAGTCCCTCCTCTACTCAAGCAAGCACATGGGGGCATTTGTGGTGGTCACTACATCAAACATGCTACAACACACAAATGCCTACATATGAGTTATTTTTAGCCTACTTTTGAAAATGATGCAATTGAATATGCCAAAAAGTGTACTCCTTGTCAGCTTCAAAATGATCTTATCCATTCACCTCATATTGAGCTTCAAAATATCAAATCTCCTTGGCCATTTTCTACATGGGGATTTGATATTATTGGTAAACTTACTCACTCCCAAGATGGGCATGTTTTTATCATCATTGATACTGAGTACTTTACCGAGTGGGTAGAAGCCATGCCCCTTGTTAATTTTACCAGTCTTACCATATCCAAGTTCATTATTAACCAAATTATATCCACTTTGGTGTTCCTCATACCATCATTTTATATAATGGTGGTAATTTCAAAAATAAACATGTTAAAAAATCTTTATACCAAATTTAAGATCAATCACAAATTTTCCACACCTTATCATCTACATGTAATGGTCAAGCTGACACCAATAATAAAATTATATAAAAGAAAATTCATCAAACCCACATATGTTGGCACATTCATCTTTATCCTACTCTTTGGGCCTATTGGAATAGCATACATACTGACACTAGGGCAACTCCATTTTTGTTTGTCTATGGTTCTGAGTCGGTCCTTCCATTAGAAGTAGAGCTTCCTTCTCTTATTATATCTCTTCATGGAATTATTCTTGATGAAGAATTATGTGAATCTCTCCTTCATGCCCATGATGTTATTGATTAATGTTATCTTTCTACTTTACAACATAACCACCAATACAAGGCTCATATCTCCCGACAACATAACAACCATGTTAAAATCTAAACTTTTAATGTTGGTGATCTTGTCCTTAAATTAGATTACACCCATGAAAAATAATTTAAATACATATATAAATGGTGGGGACCATATTTAATTAAAGACTTCTTGATTAAATCACTTATCACCTTCAAACCAATGAAGACCATGTTTTCAAAGAGCCCACCAATGCTCAATTCCTCAAATATTACTTTGCCTAAACGTTTCCTTCTTATCATGTTTTTAATCTATAACTATTTAATAATTTTTGTAGGTTATTTAAGGATAGATCTCTCCCTCTATAGTAGTTTTGTCTCTTTCTCACAAGCCTTTAGTCCTCCCTTTTATTCTTTTGGTTTCTTTATGTACCATAGTCTTCTTTATCTTCTTGTATTTTCTCTTGTTTTTTGCACCCCTTTAGTTTTTATTTTATGATTTATTTTATAAGAACATGGATAAGACCCAACATCCCTCATAAAACTACCATCTTTTAATCATTGGCTTTCTCTTTTTGTTTCTTACCATATTGTTTTGGCATCCTTTGGGTTTTTCTTTATGAGGTGCTTTGTCAAGAGGCTCCCTCACTTTTTGCTTATTAGCACCCTCATGGGTCTCTCTTTTATGAGTTAATTTATAATATCATGGATAAAACCTGACCTTACTCATAAAATTACCATAATTTTCGTGTTCTTGATCATTATTCTCAACTTTAGCTTTTACTTCTTTTACTAGATGAAATTTTCATAACAATCTATGTTAGCATGTTTTCCTCCATTTCCCTCACTCTTATGATAGGTAATCACACTTTAGTATCATTGTATCTCTTTTTTCCCTTTGTAACATTTTTTTTCAATTTGAATCAGTTCAAATTATTCCATGTATTATTCCTCTTGATCTCCCCTTTCTTTTATTTTAGTATTGGATTAACAAGGTCAAAGTTAAGATATCACTTTTATTTCACCTAGATTTATGAGACTCTTAGACCCCATGTTCTTTGAAGTTCTCTCTCTTAGCCACCTTATCCCAAGTTTTAAAATGAAAGTCATATTTAGCACCCATGTTTGACTTTCCAAATCCATAAGGAGGAGGAATAGAAAAAGCCATTGAGAAAGTTAAAATCTAAATTTTTTGAAATTAAAGGCAATGATATCTAAAAAGAAACATACAAATATCAAAAGTCTAATCACACTGAAAGACATGATTTCAGTAGATCTCCTATCTCCAATTGAAGCCCAAACTCCATAGTCAAGTTCACATAAAACCAAAGTCCTTTGGGGTGTAGTAGGCTAGTAGATTGGAATAGGGGATTTAAAAAAATATTTATGGTGATACCTACTTTTTCATGCAAGTATCCAATCTTCATAGTAGACCGATGGATCTATAAGGGGTATTGAAGAGTGAGGAATGCATCATGGGGAGGTAGGTCCTTTTTAATTATCATTCATATAGCCTTCATAAGATGATCTATATACTCCATTTGTTGACCCAAGACTTGTGTTGCTAAGAGAAGTTTTTCATAGTTCTTAAGGTCCAAAGTCCTCTTGTTTTAATAAACCTAATTAGAGTGTCTTCACTTCGATAAGGAGTTCTCTCTACCTTAGTTTTTCCTTCATTATCCCTTTTCCACCTTGATAGATAAATTATTATTCCAAATTTTTTTCCTTATTCTTTAAATCCTTCTTCTTCACCTCTTAAAAACATGCTAACATTACTTTGTTTCATTTTTGTCTATCCTTTGAGTAAAAAAATATGTTTGAGAAACTATGGATTTCATTTTACATTGTTTTATATTTACTAGACTTACTTTTATTTTATTTTTATATTTATCATGATTTTTATATCTTACTATTATGGATACCTGAGTTCGTACCATTTTTCCATTGTTGAATTAGATGTGGATTGTTACTGCTCACTCATCAATGTTGTTTTCCCTTTTATGCACTCATTTTCCCATTGTTTAGTGAGATGCAAATTGTTACTGCTCACTCATAAATGTTGTTTTAAAATTTTGTTTTTATTTTTATTTTTACCATTGATTTATCTTTCTTGTCATTCCTTTTTAAACATGTATCCTTGGTTTGATTTGGTGAGTTTACCTATCTTACTTAAGGTTTACTTGTTTGAGTTTTTAGGTTTGTATTAGCCTTGGCTATTCAGTTACTCAATTTACTCTTGGTTTTAACTTGGTCATTGGTCTAACATATCACCTATCACCCCATCATTCCAAATTTCCCAAGTACATCCTGCTTACATAGCACCAACTATCTTGGATTTTCTTTAGTTTGTTTTTTTGCTCTTTAGTTCTGTGTTCTTAGGTTTGTTGATAGCAGTCTCTATGCCATACACAATCAAAACTAACAACATAGTAGACAACCATCCTTCACTAAAAGGTAAGTCAAGGTATGCATTGCATTTACTTTTTATTTATGTTACCCATTTAGATTACTTTCCCTTTCATTCATTTACTTTTATTTATTTTATGCCTTTTAAAATACTAAATTTTTTTTTATCATCAATGTTGTTTGTCCTTATGATAATTTCTTGAAGCACCATCCTACTTACACCTTAGTGAAATGTGATGAGATTAGAGTGGGGCGTATGTATACAAATAAAATTTTAAACTTTTTATCAAACATTGATGATTTACATCTTATAATAACCCATCAAGACTCAATATCCCTGTGCACATGCCTTAAGGGGTGCACTAAGAAAGGGATGGGCAAAACTTTGGTGCTTCACAAGATTGTTTTCCCTTATTCCCTTATTATTACCAATATAACTAGTTCCTAAATTTTTTTCCTAAGTTGTTTCTCCTCCATTGCATAGTCTTCTAGACTTTTTCCTCTTTCTATCCTTCATGTACTTGCTTGGTACCCTTTTGACCTATTCAACATACTAGGTCGACCTCATTGACCTAGTACAGTTTTGGGACATTTTAGCTCTTTTGGTTTGTTAACCTCCCAACTAATCTATTATAGACCTGGTGAGTTAGCCCAAAAATGTGATAGGTCAATCAGGTTGACCTAGCATAGTCATTGTTCCTAAATTATTTTAGGGTAAGATACTACTATATATACATGGTCATTTTGGTCATTATTCATATATGCAATCAAGAGTTATTATTTGTTCATGCTTCTTCACAATCTACTCTTCCACCATTCTACTTGAGGAGACTTAGTTTAGGTTTATTATTTTAGAGAATCTAGTCTTGTGGATAGGTCTTAGATGATTTGGACTACTAAAATGAACCTTACTAATGACAACAAACTATTATGAAATCCCATTGGCCAAGATAAAGATTGATTCTCGATGAGTTCACATTCAGGTAAGTATATTCTAACTTTATTTTCCTCTCTTTTAGTAGATACAAGTAGCATAGGTGTTGGCTTGAATAATATTACTCTTCATATTTCATGTATTAGAGTGTTACTCATACTTAATTTATTTGAGGTTCTCTATACATGTTTTGATTACTTTACTTTACTGACCCCCCCACTTTGTGCCACAAGATTTGGTGTGCACTAGATTAGATTTATTTTTCTTACTATTAGACTAGTGAAATATTAAATCATGGGACTCTTGTAGGGTTGTTATGTGATTGTATTAGGATTTGGAACCTTATCTTACATAGTGCATTATGACATGTGATCCCCTAATCAAGTCTAGAATATCCTCATATTAGTCATGCTCTCACTTAACAATTATATGCCCCCAAATCAAAAGTGTAGATGTGTTCTATCCCATCTGATATATGATCAATTTATGGATAGGATGCATTTTTTATTACATAAACTATAGATAAAGATGGAGATGTGAGAAATGTAAAGGTGTCCAATGTGAGTAAAATTAAGTGAAGCTATAGAGATTAGCGAAAAAGAGAGAAAATTGAAATTTTTACATGTACATATAATAATGGAAATGATTCTCTATGATGTCAGTATTCTAGAATATTTTATTATTTGGAAAAAAAGTGAGTAGAGATAAGGATATGATCAAAATAAGAAATCTAATGATAAATATTTGAAAGGTAAATAAATTTGAAATATTAAATATAAATAGGGTGAAAAATAATTCATTTGTCATTATTTACTATTCTAAGAATAATAGAGCTATGATATATTAAGTGAGATATCTAGAGAGTGAGGATGGTGGGAAGATGATAATCAAGATGGGGAGGATGTGTAGAAACCACAATGAGTTAATCACAAGTAAACAACTTAAACTTTAAAAAATTTGAATATTTTTATTTGAAATTGAGATAATTATAAAAAATTAAATGATTAGGCAAAATCTAGATACCAAAATGAACCCTCAAAATTTTTTAGGGGTACTAGGACCTAAATGGGGTATTGGGTTGAAAGGAACTAGACCAATAAATGCCCAAGGCATTTATTGAAAATTTAGGCAAAAAAAAAGTGGAAATGAAAGAACAAGGTCGACTAGGTTGATGTAGTTAGCATAAGATAAGAAAAACAAGTAGGCTGATTTAATCATAAGTGGCCAACTTGGTTAAGTAAATGTGGATAAAATTGAAGCAAACTAATTTATTTTTGTGAAATTTATAAGAATTTATTTTGATTATAAATGACATGAAGGTCTAATACATATTTTTTTATTTGATATTTTGTAGAGGCACCAGAGATTTTGGTGATTTATCGATGCCTCATGGTAACCTTATTTTTTGGAGTGGTTGACGGATGTGGATAGAGAAAGATTGGTAGTATTGGGCTTGGGAGGAATCATGGAGTTGAGACTCATCCTACTACATGTTAATTTCATTATTCTTTTTGTTAAAGCATGGGAATGGTTGACCAACACTTTTCCATGGGTAGTGGATGGGGATAATATAGAAGTAGGAATTACACATGAAGATGTCCATGTATTTATTTTATTTATTATAGGATGGACATTAGAGATGATAGAGTCACTGAATGATCTAGCAAAGAAATGAGCACTGGCTAGGTGGGTAATAAGATCAGTTAGGATCTATCCAGGGCTGAGGGTGAGATTGTTTGATGTTTATGTGGAATAGATTCTATATATCTAGAAGGCTATGATAGGAATTGTGATAGTAAAAGTGTTGTGTCACAAGTTAGTCATTAGGGTACCATTGTACATGATATCCTTATGCCAATCCATGTTAGATCAAGGAGAACTTTATGATTTTGGGTCTGCCATCTAGGTCTAACTTATGTATGATATGTATGGGATGTTGTCTAGAGAGTAGAAAATGATGAGACCAATGGTGTTATTGAGAATATAGATATATGAGAGGTTATTGATGTATCATCTAGTTGGGTTTCACCATGTGGTTGATGATATGTTACCTTAAGTTGATCTATGGAGACAAGACTTGGTAGCGTGGGTCATGTCTAATGTGCTAGTACTATATAGAATCACATAAGAGATTATGTGTCAACCTTATGCACATATTATTATGATTTAGCTAAGATGGGTGACTATGGTGACAGGGCTAAATCAAGAGTGTATCATATGCCACTATACTTGGTATCTATAGCCAGTGGCACACTTGACAAAATAGTTAAGACTCTAAAACCTGCGATCTAGAAATTTGGCTCAATAGAGTATGTTTAATATCATGTTAGTTCCAAAATGGAAAAAAATGAAAGAAACACACTAACTAGCATAACATTTCTAAGCCTAGACACTAGGGAGAGTATTTAACAAAAACAAATGACAAACATAACTAAAAAGTAAGGAATAAAACATAGTAATTACTTCAACTTCCTTGGATTCTCCGAATGACTTTATAGTGGTGGCTTGCTCAGCTTTATGCTCATGAATTCATTGGTAATGGAAGCTTGGCTACCTCCATCTCTCCTTGGCGCCTTTGGCTTGTGGCTTGGTTTGGATTGAGAACAATTTTCCATGATAACACTAGTTACTTAAAGGTTTTGGAACCAATTTGGCATTATAACTTTGCATAATCATGTCTTTTAAATTCATGTGGTGAGGCCTCCTATTTATAGATTTTTGAGAATGTCTAGAATCAACCTAAACCATCCATCTCAAGATTAAGATGTGTGGTTAAGGATTAATTAAATTTTTGGAATTAAGTTTGTAATTATCCTCATCATGACATTGGAATAAGGGGCAATTAAGAGGCATGGAGGGATTTGATTAGGCATGGAGGGCATGAATCCTAATATTTGTGGCATTTATGGCCTAGGGATGTCTTCCCAAGAAATGAGGTCACTTGATGATGTAGATATTCAATATTCATTTCCAAAAATAAGTTTTCAACAATTTTTCATGAAATTCTTGATTATGCCTTGATTTGGGTTAATTAGATCTTAAGCTTGTTTAAGCAATTTGTGCACAAATTACCGAAATTGATATGAATACCTTATTATTGGTCTAAAATTTGACTAGATTGAAATTGGAAGGTGATGTTAGATGCATTAGAGTCATTATTCCCATTTAGGATTTTACCAATAGCAAATAACAAAGACACATATCTTATACAAGTGATTTGATAGGAAAGATCAATCCAGAGTACCCAGGGGAAAAATTGGCATTTTGACTTAGAATGATCTAATCAAATTTAGCTAGACCATAAACTGCATTTCCCCATTTAGGGATACCCTAGCCAGAATCAACACTTGAATATGTTGAGTTCGCATCATTTAGCACATTTTAATGTTTTTGGCCAAATTGTGCATTTTGGGTGGAAATTCGCCAAAAGCATGATTGGAGGTCATTGGTGGCTATATTTAGGTGTTTATAATTTTTCCTTATTTGGGAAGGCATTGTAAAATATAATCATAGAAATATCTTCTCAAAGAATGAAAAGGTCCTATATTCCTATAACTGCAATGATGATAAACTAACTATATGATGCCCCCTCGAGGGAATGACTAGCACAAGCATGTTAACAAATGGTCCCTTGAAAAGAAAGAAGCAAAATGAGGGGACTAAAGAAAGGAAAGATGATGGAGGTAAAAACACAATGATATTGAAAAAGTATTCAACATCATTGAGAATGCAAGTGGGATGGGGTATAATAGTTTTTCCAAAGGTGGTTATAAACATTATAACCTGATAGTGGCAACATGGTATGATAACAAAATGATTTTCCCAAAGGTAGTTATAATAATTGATAAGATGGAGCTACCCCAATTAGGATAAATAAAATAACAACATGCCCTTATATGGGTAGAAAAAGTAAAGTGGTGACAACACAATGATTTGCCCAAAAGTGGTTATAATCATTGAGAAATGCAGGTGGGATGGTGTGTAATGATTTTTCCATAGGTAGTTATAATGATTGGACCCCAATTATGGCAATCATGATAAAATTTTCCAAATATGATGAAAACTTTTCATAGAGAATAATGATGAATTGGAATAACCTATTAGTAGGGAGATGCACGCATGAACTAATAAAGGTTGAAATTCTTTCATGGTTAATTACTTTGTTTGAGATATGATTGGGATTGAATCAAGATGTCAGTGCTATAGAGATGATTCCATTTATGAATATACTTCTTGAAGCTAAGGTTTTTTGTATCACATGTCATTACGAATCATGGTATAACATCATGAAGACTGACTTCTGCAATCCAATACTCAATAGAAAACAATGCACTAATGATAGAAACCATGATGATAAAGTTGATGTATGAATATGGATTGATTTAAGTGTAAGTGTGGGAAAGGAATCACCTAATGAGCATACATAAAATGAATCAAGGAAACAATTTTGAAAGTAAAAAAAATAGGCACATAAATAAAACAACAAAGAAGCAAGCAAAGAAACACTCAATAAAAATCATACAAATAGTGCCCCTAGAAAATAGGTGGAAAATTAATAAACAAACAAAATGGTGGAATGGAATAAAATGAAGGGGGTGGTTGAGTTGTCTCCATATGTGCTAGGTAAGTGGACTCTACCTACATAGCTCCATAGATGTAATATCCAATATAAAACCCTAAGCCAAATGTAGTTCTCCTAAGGAATGGGAAGAATGTGATAACTGAGGGAAAAAAATAAAATAGATGTGATAGAATAATAAGAATGGTCTTGAAAAATGTCAAGTGCATGAGAGAAAAGGCCAAAAAGGATGGGGAAACTAAATGACAAGTGATTTGCTTATAACTTAGTAAGGGTTCCCAAAATCTTTAAGGCAAAGAAGTGGTCAATGTTTTTGTTTTTTTCTAATGATTTTTTTAAATGTTTTTGGAAATTTTTGAAGTATCTCAACTTGATCAAGAATGATGAGACACTAAATGGTTCAAGCTCATAAAATGGTGAGAATGTTCAAACTTAGGTTGCTCATAAAATGGTGAGAGAGTGGCTTAAATTGCACATAAAATGGTGAGAGCATGACTAAGGTTGATCATAAAATGGCAAGATTGTGACGAAGGTTGCTTACAAAATGGCAAGAACATAGGAAGGGGGTGACTGAGCTAACCTCAACAAGTATCGAGTGATACCTACATAGTCCCAGAGTAGGACCTCAAGTCATTGTAGCAAGCATAACTCAAGGATATAACCTAGAATACAGATTAAAGATGAGCAAGAGCAAAGAGATGAAAGAGATGGATAGAAGAATAAGATTGATAATTGGAAATGAGTCAACTAGACTTATCAATGAGGAGATTCTCATCCTGATTAACAATGATACAAAGAGAATGGTCAAATGAGTTAAATTGATCAAGGTGGGTGGGAGGATTTGCCAAGGTACCAAGGAGAAACTTCTATGGATCCATTGATTATAGACCTTCTTGAAGTTGATTTTTGATATAGCATGTGATAGTAGGCTTCATGATATAACATGATAAAGACTTGGCCAAAAATGAATAAGAACTATCTCTCGATATCCCATAAACACTCAAAAATAATGCACCAATGATAAAAACCATGATGATAATGTTTACGTATGAATATGGATAGACTCAATAATAATGTGCTAAAGGAATCACCCAATGAACATATATAGACTAAGTCAAGGTAAAAGTGTTGAAATAAAAAAAACGTGCAAGCAAATAAGAAAAGAAATAAATAGAAAATTAAACAAACAAATAAACAACCTAAAATAAATAAACAAATAAAAAGCCTAAAAATAAAAGCAAAAGAAAGCATTCCAACAATGACAATACCCCAATAAGGCATATCAAGGATAGCTAACTCAGCTTAGTGTTAAGTAAGGGATATACTGAGAGGGGGGGAGTGAATTAGTATATCATATATCTTATAAAAATCTCCCTTTATCAAATCCCACTTAATCAAACATTCAAGCTATGCAATAAAACTCACAATAAACATCACACAAGATAGAGAGAGACAACAGATATAATGTGGGAACCCAATGTGGGAAAAACCATGGAGAACAATCTCAAGTATATTTGTGGGAACAAACCCAGAGGATCACCATACCCCTTTACTGAGTACCAACCCATAAGATCTTCAAACCCCTTTGCCGAGAACCAACCCATAAGATCTTCAAACCCCTTTGCCGAGCACCAACCTAAGCACCAACCCATAGGAGCACCAAACCCTTTGCCGAGCACCAACCCAGCAACAATTCATGAGCACCAACCCATAAGAGCACCAACCCCTTTGTGTATACCACACATCTATCTCTCAATGTTGCTATCTCAACAAATGATAGATCAATACAACATCTCTTTTCTCTCTCTCACCTTTGCTCTTCTAAGCTAGATATAGCAAATACAATTCATATTCATCTCTCACAATTGCTCTTCTAAGCTAGATATTACAATATCAAATCAACCTCTTTCATTCATATTTACAAATGTCTTCTCAAGCCTTTATTTATAGCTTTCCAAATGACCTTTGGCCTTCCCCCTTTATGACCCTTCAATCCTCATGGAAAATGACACCAATCTTGGATGACCCTTCATATTCAAGCCTTTGAAAAGTCATGTGGTGACTCTTCATGATAAAAAACGTCCTTCCATCTTTTGTCCTCATCTTGGTGACTTTTCATATTCCTTAAGGTGTCCCTTCATGAGAAATTGCACCCTTACTCTTTTATCTTCACTTGGTGACTCTTGGTATTCCCCAAGACGACTCTTCATGGGAAAATGCATCCCATCATTCTTTTGTCTTTATCCCATGGCTCTTTGAGTTCTTCATGGGCCCTTCTTTTATCTCATATGTAACCAAAAATATATTTGTTAATATTAAATAAATATTAACTCACATTAGCCAAGATAAACAACATTAAATGCAATGGGGCCTTTATCATCAATAATGCTAGACCTTTGCCATCAATGAAAATATTTCCAACAATCTCCCCCTTTGTCATTGATGGCAACCTCAATCCTGAAACTACCACATCCTGTCACCTACACATACTATCATCTGAAAAACATACAGTAACTCCCCCTTACTATAGCAACATGTACCTATTCCCTGTACCTATTTTTGCACATGTACATGTACCTATTATTCTCCCCCTTTGACATTAATGGCAAAGGGCCTACCTAGAGCTAACACTTAGCTCCCCCTCAATTGATGCTGAACCTCAATGGCAAAAAGTAAAGGAAATTACTCCCAACTTCTCTTACAGATACTCAAATGTGTCTTTTGGTAGTGCCTTTGTGAAAATATCTGCAATCTACTATGTAGTACTAATATATTCCAACTTAACCTATTGATCTACAACCTGCTCTCTCAAAAAGTGATATCTAATGGGAATATGTTTTGTTCTTGAATGCATTACTAGATTTTTTGAAATATTTATAGCACTTGTGTTATCACAAAAAATGGAAATAGGTTCATCATACTTTACTTTGATATCTTCCAAAGTTTGCTTCATCCAAAGCACTTGAGTACAACACAATACTGCTACAATATATTCTGCTTCAGTTGTAGAAAGTGATACTGAGTTTTTCTTCTTGCTTAGCCATGATACTAAGCTATCACAAGGAAGAAAGATCCTCCACTTGTACTCTTTCTTTCATCTAATCACCCTACCCAATTTAAATCTATATAAGCAACTAAATTGAAATCTTTACCTGTGGGATAGCATAATCTATAATCCAATGTCCCTTTGATATATCTAAATATTCTTTTCACCAATTGAACATGACTATCTCTTAGAGATGACTGATATCTTGAAACCATACCTACTGCATGCATGATGTCTGGTCTCGATGCTATCAAATATAAAAGACTACCAATGATAGATCTATACAAAGATTGATCTGTAATAGGTGAATCTTCATCCTTGCTCACCTTATTTCTTGTACACATAGGTGTGTCAACTAGTACACAATCCTCAAAACCAAATTTCTTCAACATTTTCTTGGCATATTTACTTTTGGATATAAAAATTCCTTTATTTAATTGAAATATTTGTAATCCTAATAAAAATGATGATTCTCCAAGCATAGACATCTCAAATTCTTTTTGCATTCTATCAAAAAATTCTTTTGTCATCTTTTCAATATTTCCTCCAAAAATGATATCATCAACATAAACCACAACAACAATTGATGCTTACCTTCTATTTTAATGTAAAGATTACTATCAACAAATCCTCTCTTGAATCCTTGATCTTGCAGATACTTATCAAGTCTTGCATACCAAGCTCTAGGAGCTTGTTTTAATCCATACAATGATTTCTTCAATCTACATACATGATTACTAATATTCGAGAGAATAAACCCCTCAAGATGCTCAATGTAGACCTCTTCTTCAAGATTCCCATTTAGGAAGGCAGATTTGACATCCATCTGAAATACTTTGGAATTTTTAAATATTACATATGTAAGAAACATTCTAATAGCCTCTAACCTTGCTACTGGTGAAAAAGTTTCTTCAAAATCTATTCCCTCAATCTGAGCATATCCTTCACATACTAATCTTGCTTTATTTCTGGTTACTTCTCCATTTTCATTCAACTTATTTCTATAAAGCCATTTTGTTCCTATCACATTGTGATCTTTTAGTCTAGGCACTAATTCCCAAGTATCATTCTTTTCTACCTAATCTAATTCTTCATCCATAGCCTTAACCCAATGCTCATCATGTCTGGCTTCTAAAAAATTTATAGGCTTAATTTTAGATAACAAAGAGAAATTAACTTGTTCAGATTCACTTACCATCATTCTTCTAGTGTGAATTCCTTCTTTTATATCCCCAATAATGTCACTTTCATTATGATTTTTCTGGACATATTTGGATGGAGTCTTGGTGCCCTTTTTCTCCTTTTCCACATCTTCATCTAATTCTTCAAAGCCTTCCTCTTTAATGATTTCAGGAATGTCTACTGGATCACTAATCTTTTGTGTTCCATCTTCTTCTATCTTGACACTTGCACTTTCAACAATTTTCTTGGTTCTTTTATTATAAAATTTATAAGATTTAATTTTGAAAGAATAACCAAGAAATATACCATCATCTGCTTTGGATTCAAACTTACCAAGTTTTTCATCAGTTCTCTTTATGAAGCATTTGCTACCGAAAACTCTGAAATAATCAACTGTTGCTAGTTTGTATTTCCATAGCTTATAAGGAGTCTTATCATTGTTGACTCTTAATAAATCTCTATTCTGAATATGCACTGTTGTACCAACTACCTCTCTCCAGTATTTATTTGCTATCTTGGATTCATTTAGCATTGTCCTCGCCATCTCTTGAACTATTCTATTTTTCCATTCAACGACTCCATTTTGTTATGGAGTTCTGGCTACTGAATACTGTCTCTTTATTCCATGATCTTCACAAAACTCAATAAATTAATCTGACATGAATTCTCCTCCTTGATCTGATCTTGGACACTTAATCTTTAGATTAGTTTCATTCTCAACTAATGCTTTGAATGCTTTGAACTAACTAAAATCTTCTAATTTTAAAAAAAAAACATTATCCAAGTCATACGTGAAAAATCATCAATAAGAAACATGAAATATTTATCACCTTGAGTACTTTGAGTCCTCATAAGTCTAAATAGATCAGTGTGAACAAGCTCTAGCATCTGATTGGTCGAGTACTCTTTTATTTTGAACTGCCTTCTAGCTTGCTTCCCATGCTGACAAGGTCCACAAAGCATGTTAGATGGCTTTATGATCATTGGAAGATTCTTAACTTCTTGATTTTTGCAAATTTTGACAAGATTGTCAAAATTTATGTGCCCCATTCTCATGTGCCATAGCCAACTTTCTTCAATCTGAATCAAACAATATTTTTGACCTTTGATGTTTGATAGCATATATAAGTTATTACCTATTCTTTGAGCATCTACAATCAATACACCTGAATCTTTTCTTCTAATTTCATAACCTGATGCTTAAAACTTTAGTGTGTTCCCCTAATCACACATTTGAATTACACTCAAAATATTATGCTTAAGACCTTCTACATATAAAACATTTTCAGTTTTAGTTCTACCATTATCTAAACTTAGTGTACCTTTTCTGGCAATTTTGGCAGTAGTATTGTCCCCAAATTTCACTGTGCCACCATTGATCTCTTCAAGGTTATTAACTTTCTCTTGTCTCCTATCATGTGCCTTAAATATCCACTATTAATAAACCATCGCTTTTCTTCATTTCTTACATGTAAAGCTGTTTGGACCAACATAGAACCTTTAAATTGTTTCTTTTGCCATGTCTGAACCTTTTCCTTGATGAATAGAGCCTTGAAACTCTGGTCCTTCTTGACTAACTCAAACATGCTTCTACAATACTAAGCTATGTGTACAAATTCATTACACTTGTAACAAATTATGGTCTCTTCATCAAAGCTTGATAGAGGAGCAAAAGAGTTATAGCTTCTGCTTGACTCTACATGACCTTCTTTTTTCTTATTTTTGAGATTGTTAGATCTTTTTCTACATTCTAATTTCTTATGACCATATCCATTACAATAAAAATAGTAATCATAAAAATAGGACCTATTTGTGAATCTCTAACTTGATTGCCTTTTATAGCTTTGTTCCTTCCAGCCTTCTTTGTCCTTTGTATTATTCACTCCTTCCCTTCTTATTTCTTTATTTGTAAGAGCTTCAACATAGCTCTTCTTTTTTTCAAAATCGATACCTATCTTATCTGATATTTCCTTTTGGCTTTCTAATATCTTATTTAGCATATTAGTTCTATTCTCAAATTTTGAATCATTGACTATTTTATTATTGACTGCTTTCTCAATCTCTTCTTTTAAAGAGGCAATTTCAGTAACATACCTTTCACATTCTTTTCTTGATATTTCAAACTGTGCCATCAAATCTTCTCCATTTTTCTTGGATTCTTCAAAGTGCACTTGTAGATCTTCAATTATCTCCTTTGACTCCTTTTCATTTTTCTTGATTTGATGCTTTAATCTTCGATTTTTTTTTAACAATTTTCAACTCTTCTAAGGCACACATGAGTTATCCTTCCATATTCACTTCAGCTTCATCCTCTTCTTTTTCTTGATCAACTATTCTTTTGCTTGTAGAGGCACCTTTATGTATGGCCATCTTGTGCTTTCCTGATCTACCTTCAAGTTGTAAAACTTTTTCAAAAATAAATCTACTCTGATACCAATTGTTAAGCATGGGATATACTGAGAGAGGGGGGGTGAATCAGTATATCATATATCTTATAAAACCTTCCCTTTATCAAATTCCATTTAATCAAACATTTAAGATATGTAATAAAACTCAAACATTAAACATCACACAAGATAAAGAGAGACACTAGATATAACGTGGAAACCCAATGGGGGAAAAACCATGGAGAACAATTTCAAGTATATTCATGAGAACAAACCCATAGGAGCACCATACCCCTTTGCCAAGTACCAACCCAGCTACAATTCATGAACACCAACCCACAAGAGCTTCAAATCCCTTTGCCAAGCACCAACCTAGCAACTATTTGTGAGCACCAACCCATAAGAGCACCAACCCCTTTGTTGAGCACCAACCCAGAAACAATTCATGAGCACCAACCCGCAGGAGCACCAACCCCTTTGTGTATACCACACACCTATCTCTCAATGTTGCTATCTCAACAAATGATAGATCAATACTACATCTCTTTCCTTTCTCTCACCTTTACTCTTCTAAGCTAGATATCACAAGTACAATTCATATTCATCTCTCACAATTGCTCTTCTAAGCTAAATATTAAAATATCAAATCAACCTATTTTATTCATATTTACAAATGGCTTCTCAAGCCTTTATTTATAGCTTTTCAAATGACCTTTGGCCCTCCCCCTTTTTGACCCTTCAATCCTCATGGAAAATGGCACCAATCTTGGATGAAACTTCATATTCAAGCCTTTGAAAAGTCATGTGGTGACCCTTCATGATCAAAAATGTCTTTCCATCTTTTGTCCTCATCTTGGTGACTTTTTGTATTCCTTAAGGTTTCCCTTCATGAGAAATTGCACCCTTACTCTTTTGTCTTCACTTGGTGACTCTTGGTATTCCCCAAGATGACTCTTCATTAGAAAATGCATCCCATCCTTCTTTTGTCTTTATCCTATGGCTCTTTGACTTCTTCATGGGCCCTTCTTTTGTCTCATATGTAACCAAAAATATATTTGTTAATATTAAATAAATATTAACTCACATTAGCCAAGATAATCAACATTAAATGCAATTGGGCCTTTATCATCAATAATGCTAGACCTTTGACATCAATGATAATATTTCCAACACTTAGATAAGACAAATATTTTTGGATTTTGAAATATTATGAATGTTTTTGAAATATTTAGGTACTTAACTTGCTAGAGAATGACAAGATACCTGCTTGCAAAATGGTGAGAACATTTAGCTTTAGTTGCTCACAAAATGACAAGAGCGTATGGAAAGGGGGACTGAGTTGACCTCAACATGAATTGAGAATGACCCATATAGTCTTGAAATGAAGTCGCTTCACACAAAAGGTGAGGAAAAACCAACTAGGTCCCAATAAGTTCTCACATCTCGCAAATGCACAGTCAAATGAAAACAATGATGGCAAGGTGATGTGGAAATGCATGGTAAATAAGTGTTACCCCTAGTTTACCCAGAAGAGGTTATAACTAGGATACAAAAACATAGGTCAATGATACTAATTTGCTCATAGGTGGTTATAATTAGTAGCAATACTAGTGAGACACTGATTTGCCCATATGCAGTTATAATAAGGCTCACATAAACAAACTCGATAGGATGTAAGATATCTTGCCAGATCAGCTGTCACACTACTTTCATAGACTATCATTGTAAACATGGATTGGATTGATTGTTTAAACCTGATTAGAGTCCTCTCACAAAAAATATGGGAAGAACCAAATGAACCAAGATCAAAATAGGATTGGATAGGACAACTAAAAATAGGGTTTGGTCTATATAGGTATGGAATGATAGGATGGTTGGTCTTTCTTAAGATAATTATGGTTTGATAATTTAGATAAAATTGTAAGAGGGTTACCCCCAAGTGATGGGGTAAATGGCTAAGATATATAATAATGGTAAATAGACATATATAACAATGGCAATGGCATGGTAATGTGAAATGGTATGGTACATGTTGGCCTAGATATGGTAAAATGGCGTATGATTCTATTTTTATTATTAAAATGGAGATTCACTTCCTAATCAATAAATGATACAAATAGAATAAATGATCATGTTAATTTATAGCCCACACCTCATCTAGATAATTACTCTATCAAAAATGGCTACAGATTTTGATGTCAAGAATGCTTTTGTGATCTTCATTGGTCATTGATTTTGATTCTTTCAAACATTGAGACAAGGTATCATTGTGGCCTATAAAAAATAAAGTGTGTCCATGGATGGTAAACAAGGATAAATAATGGATGGTAGGTTTGATTTTGAAATGGAATTGTTGATGATAATGGAATGTATAATGGTGGGGAAACAAATGAAGATTAGGAATTTCAGTCACATGTAATGTTGTTGATGCCAGATTCAACATAACTTTGGTTGTGGTGGGGCTAAAGACTTGTTCTATCGATAGGACCACTAGATTTTTTTGTTGTTTGATGTTGAGAGTAGCTACCATCTGATTAGGCTATAGATAGGAAGTTATTTTAATTTGATCTTTGATTTTGTCTTCATCAAGTAGTGAAGAACTTTTATGCTCAGCTATTGGTGCCTCAAAGATGTTTTCACCAATGAAGTTGTCTTGATTTTCCTATAGCATCTCTGATAAGGTTTCACTAGGGAATGTTGGCTTTTTACTTTGATTATCTTCTATCACTTTCAAAAATGTTTCACTAGAATATGTTAAGTTCTAACTTTACTTGTCCCTTAGCACCTCCGAAAAGGTTTCACTAGGAGAGTGTTCTTCTGCTATATGAATGTGGTCCTGGCCTCCTTACTCTTCTTCAACTTTTATGTCACCATGGATCTAGTTTAATAAAGTGTGATTTTTTAAATCCCAATTAACACTTGTGGGAGATGGAGTGTCAATGATATGGCTATTTTGGTTGATGTTAATGGTCTATAGAATGGTAATGAAATGGGGAGAGGCTACACAATCCTCATTGAAGATACTAGGATAACTCATGTTGAAGCTAAAGTACTCATCCTCAAAAAATATAGAAGGATAAAAAATGTACTCAAATTGATCTGCAAGGCATGTGTAACCAATGTTGTAATAGCCACAAACATATTCTTCTTCTGAATCTGATTGTAACTCAAGGGACTCTACATCTGATGTTGAGACTGTTGTTAATTCATATTCTAATGGTAAATTTGATGTTGGTTCAAGAATAAAACCTAAATCTAACCTTTATTCTTCATCTAATGGGTACTATATTACAATGATGTCTTGTTGAATGTTTAGTATAAGATAAGTAACAACCTGTAATGGTAAAGACTAGTTTGTCAAAGTGAGACTCCTTTAGGATGGGAAAATGGTCAAGAGACAACTCCTTAGAGACTAGCTTGTCAATAGGAGGATCTTGAAAAATAGGCACGTGGTCGAGGTAATGATTTTCCCAAAGGTAGTTATAATCATTAATAAGTGACTCAACAGAGACTAGTTTATTGGTGTGAGACTCCTTGACAATTGGTATAGGATCAATAGGAAATTCATGACAATTTGACTTATCACAAATGGGTTATTCAATAAAAACATCTCAGATTGGTTGGTTCTCTTGGCCTTAGTTTCCAATGAGTTAGAAAATACTATTTTTGAGCACATTTTGGTCTTCAAATGATTGGATGGGATTGGTACTAGACAAGGAATGTCTTGTGGTCAGATAATGGTAGGGCCTTGGGGAGCATGATTTCTTACATGAGCTAAAGGACAAAGTCTTGAGATGGTAGTCATAGGGTGGTGTGGGGCTTGATTGCTTACACAAGCCAAAGGACTAGGTCTTGGAATCATGAAGGGACAGTATGGAGCTTGATTGCTTGCATAGGCCAAATGATGAGGTCCTAATATAGAAATGATTGGGCATTATGGAGCTTGGTTGCTCACACAAACCAAAGGATGAGGTCTTGGTATGGAAATGGTGCAAAATTGTGGTCCTATAATAGAAATGGTATGCTGTGGTGGATCTTGATTACTCACATAAGCTAAAACATCCAAGTCTTCCTCATAAACCATATCATCCCAATTGTGAGTTGGCTCATAAGCTAGTTCATGACTATGTTCCATGTACTGATTATTGAAAAGAGGGTATAGATTCATATCCCAAACAACATTATCTATAGTTGGGTCTTCAAAGTCTTCCTCACAATCCTTTTCATACCAATCAAGGTTTTTATTTAGATCATAAGTTGTTTCATGACTTTTTCCCCATGATTGATTAATATGAGGTGGATAGAAATCTATCTCATAAACCATATTAACATCACTAGGGTTTTAACTAAAGCCATAAAAGTCATTTTGTGTTTCCATTCTATCATAAGTTGGATTATAAGTGAGTCCACCATAAGTGTAGCTAGACATATCCATGTAAATGATGATTTCTTTAAATTAAAAAGGCTTAGAGTTCCACAAACTTTGAAAAACTATGTCCAAAGGACAAATAGTTCAAGCTTGGTCAAACTTGGTTGAAAGTATGGATTTATATCTCCATTATGGTCTAAAAGTGGAGCTATATCTCCAAAATTATTTGTGATAAGACTTGGCATAAAAAATACTAACATTAAATGTCTAATGTCAAATGCCATATGCATAAAAGGTCAAGCATCTGAATAAAAAGCATCATGTCAAAGGTCTAGGTGAAAGTGTTCAAAACAAGGTTTAAACTAGGAAAGGGAAAAGTTGAGTTGCTATCTCTTTTATCCAAACATAGAGTCAAAAGATAGGCTCAAAAAAATAGGCATGATATGATTTGGTTTAATCTAACAAATTTGGAAACAAATTTGACATAAACTTGGCACATGGAATCAAACATAAACATGATAAGTTGGCATAAGGCATAAGACAAAAGGCTCTTTGAAGAAAGACTATGTTTTCACAAATAAAGGAATAAATAATGATAAGGATATGTACTAAACAAACAAACCATAAATAGTTTTCAAATTTGGGTAATCAATTAGCTGAAGTTATACAACCCAAAAGAGAAAGATCTATGTATCATCCCCATGAATTAAGACCTAACTAGAAATCAATCAATGTTTGGATCCAAACTTAATAAGGTTAATTGAAAACTCAACTTTTAAAATTATGATTTGACCAAACAAGCTAGAAATGATTGGATAGTTTGACAGTAAAAGATAATGGTCCAAATGGTATGCATGACATGGTTTTAAATAAATGGTTTTTGATACAATGATAAACTAGTTTTGAAATAAATTGAGTAGCCTAACTATGTAAGCATGATATAATGATGCAATATATGTTATGTTTCAAAGACTCAAAAAGGCTCAAAATGTTTTGACATGATTTGGTTAGCATAATGCTACCCTTTACAACTCAAATGACACACACACAAACAAGTTTAGAAAAAAATTCAAGGCACAAGTGTGGTGTAAAACAGCTAACATAATGCTTTTTTAGATAAAAGAGTGATGTATAAACAAATTGGTTTTGACATGTATTATACACAAACAAACAAGTTTTAGTCTCAAAACATACCAAATAAGATAAATGACCAAAATACACTAAGTATAATTATCAAATCCTAATAAGGCTATGGCATGTGGGGTTGACTAAACTGTCAATTTTTGAATGTATCTAGGGGAGTCAATTGCACAATTACTTTCATGTCAAATGATGAAAAAGATAAGCACAAAAATTAGATAACCATGGCATTGGCTAGTTATAAAAATATCTAGTCCTTTTTACAATCACTACATCATGTTGTTCACTTAGTGTAGTGTGATGTCCAAATGCAGATACATCCCATATGAAAATCTAAAGGAGTAAGTAAAATCAATACCAAAAGATGAAACCCTAAGTCAAATCTTCCCTCAAGAACTCATGAAAGGTAATGATATCCCCCTCACAATCCAAGTTTGCATGAAATAAAATACTAATAAAAAGAATTTAGGGTCACTTTCAAGATCACCCAAACATTGATGAGTTTTTGGGGAGTGTTTTAGACAACATTCTTTCTAAGCCTTGGACTAGGCTATTTGCAATAGGAATGACACTTTTTATTCCAAGGGTTCCCTAAGGGGACAAATGGAAGAGCATACATGCAACATTCCTCTTTTTACCAAACAAAATTTAATCTAAAAAACAAAATAAAATAAGAACTGACAAGTGTGTTAAATTTTAAGCCCAAGTGAAAGATTTGATGTTGTTCCTTTGACCCCTTGGTCTTTATTGAAAACCTTGAAAACATTCACCAAAAGCATCTAAATTCTTTGTTAAACACCAAAACAAGGATCTTAATTGATTTTTAAGCATGAAAAGATGATCTAAAAAATGTTCTTAACAAATGTCAAACTTAGTCCTATAGTAAAAATGTTAGCGTATCCTTTAGCTTTAAAGCTCTTTTGGGTTTGAAATAATTAACTTTAGAAAAAGAGCTCTTAGGCCTATGTTTTAAGAAAAACACAGTGACCGACATTAGTTATATAAAATTGATGATGGTTACTTTGGCTAACTGATGTCAGTCTTCTTGATAGGTATCTAACTGATGTCAGTTTTACTAACTAATGTCAATTTTACTTGCTGATGTTAGTTACTATGTAAATCTGTGGCAAACAAAAATGGCAAAATAAAGTTATAAAATCAATTTGCACAAATTTTAACAGTCCAAATGAATATTTTAGAGCTACAAAATGATCTTCTTCAAGTTTTAGATGCATCTAATCCCACTGGGCATGTCATAATGTGATCTAATAATTTGATTCAAGAGAGGATGGTTAATATCATGTTAGTTCCAAAATAAAAACAAAATGAAAGAAACACACTAATTAACATAACATATGTGGGCCTAAACACTTGGGAGAGCTTATTTAACAAAAACAAATGACAAACATAACTAAAAAGTAAGGAATAAAACACAAAAATTCCTTCACCTTCCTTAGATGCTCCAAATGCCTTTGTACTACTGGCTTGCTCGACTTTGTGGTCATGAAGTCCTTGGAAATGGAAGCTTGGCTACCTCCATATCTCCTTGGGACCTGTGGCTTGTGGATTGAATTGGCTTGAGATAAATTTAACATGATAACACTAGTTTCTTAAAGCTTTTATAACCAATTTAGATTTATAACTTCGCACAAACATGTCTTTTAAATTCATATGGTGAGGACTCATATTTATAGATTTTTGAGAATGTATAGAATCAACCTAAACCATCCATCTCAAGATTGAGATGTGTGGTTGAGTATTATTTCAATTTTTAGAATTAAGTTTTTTATTATCCTCATCATGACATTGAAAAAATGGGAAATTAAGAGGCGTGGAAGGCATGAATCCTAATATTTGTGACATTTATGGCCTAGGGATGTCTTCCCAAGAAATGAGGTCACTTGATGATGTAGATATTAAATATTCATTTCCAAAAATAAGTTTTCAATGTGTTTTCATGGTATTCTTGATTATTCCTCGATTTGGGTTAATTAACTCTTAAGCATGTTTAAGCACTTTGTGCACAAATTACCCAAATTAATCTGAATGCCTTGTTAAAATTCAACTAGATTGAAATTATAAGGTGATGTCAAATGCATTATATGTATTAATCCCATTTAGGATTTTACCAATAGCAAATAACAAAGACACATATCTTATGCAAGATATTTTATAGGAAAGATCAATCCAGAGCACCCAAGGGCAAAATTAGCATTTTGACTCAGAATGATCTGATCAAAGTTAGCTCATATATTTCATTACCCCATTTAGGGATACCCTAGCTAGAATAAACACTTGAATATGTTGGGTTCACATCATTTAGCGTGTTTTAATGTTTTAAGGCCAAATTGTGCACTTTGGGTGGAAATTGGCCAAAAGACTAATTGGAGGTCATTGGTGGCCAGATTTAGGTCTCTACAATACCCAGTGGATCCTATAGTAGTGTTTACATTTTGGTTACAAAATATGAGAGAGTCAATGGGGAAAGGAGGAAGAGGAGTGTTATTCAATGGACTAAAGATCATACCAAGGCATATGAGACCGCATACTAGTCGAGCATGACATATAATAGCTAGAAGAGGAGAGGGCATAGATGTAGATATAAGGGTATAATAGGTACCACATCGAACACCATAAAATGAGGGGGAAATACCACCTTGGGTGAATTAGTGATGTATATTCCATTGATGAGATCAATAAAAAATTAGATTTATCACAATAGATGACCTGACAGTTAGTCGAGGCCATAACTAGTTGATATAGGATCCATTGAGGAGAGGCCTAAGGCATGCATGAGTGATGACTCTAAGATTTAATGTGATTGGGAGGTGACCCATGGATGAGGTGTTTGGGGGATGGGCTTATGAAAATACTATTCTTGGAAGATGAGAAGATGGGGATATGGTAGTTGGTGACACTAGGATAAGTAAGAAATGTTCTAATTTTTAATCTTTAATATAGAATACTAGTTGTATATGATTGTAGATAGATAAATTTTTAGATATGTGATCAAATATTTATCTAGGTTTAGTTTGTATAGACCCTATGATAAATCAGACTAGATGGGGGTCCTTAGTCATGGTAATGTTTTATGACATTTTTGATGGAGTGCTAGTACCATACAACCTCACCATATTAGATGATCCTATATTACCATTTACCCTAGCTCATATGAACTAGTTTAGACTAGTGGGGGAGGTCTCGAGGTAGATATAGACATGTGTATATGTATTTTATCCATTGAAAGGGGTGGGAGCATGAGAGGCACATGCTTTGTAAGACCTAGCTCAAGAGAAATATATACACATAGCTTTCATGATCCAACTAGGATAGGTATAGACATAGGTGGCCAACCTATAGGAACATGTAGTAGGGTTGATATTTTGGACAACCTCATTATAGTGTGCCATGTAGAGGGGAAAATTTAAGGCATGTATGGGTAGTGTGGTAATGTGAAAGTTTGGTAATTTTGAGGAAGTCTTGGTCCTTTCCAAGGTCTTACACTAAAAATCACAAATGGAATCCCTGGGGGGAGTGATCAGTGAAAAAAATAGTATTTCTCAAGGGGAAATATTAAGGTTTAATGGAATGAAAGATGGAATTTAATAATCATAACATATGCATCTATTTGGAAGACATTAGGAGACATGAGGCATTCTAAGGAGATGAAAGGACACTAAGTGAGTAGTGATGATTGATATACAAAGGACACATTTTCACTTATAGGCATAAAGCTATGCAAGAAAATAATTATGGTACTAAGATCAACTCATGTTTGTTATTTTGAACAAGAAAAATAAAATGAAACTACCTTCCCACGATGTGTTCTCCATTCCTTAAGACCCGTTACAAAGTCATCGGTCTATTGTGAATATTGGGTACTTGTGTGAGAAAGTAGGTAGCATTAATTTTTTTATTCTCCTTTTCTAATCTACTAGCCTATCATACCCTAATAGACATTGACTCTATCATGAAGCCAAATATGGATTTTAAACATAGATTAGAAATATGATATGTGCTTAGAATCATGTCTTTTAGTGTGATTTAACTTTTCAAAAAATTTAATGTTGCCTTTTAGATCAGTGCTTTTTAAAATGATTTGGCATTTTAATGTTTATGGATTTTAAGATTCCTCCTCCATACGGGCTCAAAATGACCAATCATGAGAGATAAAGTGATAAAAATGAATGAGATTTAGGCTTGGGATAAAGGAATCTAAGTGTCCAAATACATGTCTAACTAGAACACTTATGATTAACTATGAACCAACATATTATCTAAAGTCTCAACCATGTGTATGCTTAGTTTGAAAAAGGTAATAATGGGTAATAAAGGGAGATCTGAGGTGGACCAATAAAAGGAGATTATAATGAGATGAATTATTTTTTAACTTATCACATGGTAAATTAGGAATGACTAAAGGGGACAAGGTTTATATAACCAAGTCACAATAACAATTATCCATGTTTATAGAGATAAGATAGTAAATACCCTTAATGGAAAAGGTAGAAATATCTGAAGGATTATGATTATGAGGGATATCATGTAGGGGATGATTAGAAGGAATGTGAGTGGATTATATGAGAGAGGAATGGGTCACTGATGGAGAATAGGCCATGGGTAGATTCACTCATGGAGATGGATCCATGGGTGAGGAAATCATGGGTGGAGATGGGACCATAGATGGTGGAGCCATGGGGGAAGAAGGGAGAGACTTATTATGAGGGTGAATTTTTTGGCATAATGTTTTAATTTATGTCAATATGATTTTATTAATGTCAAAATGTGTTTTCATTGATGTGTAGATGAATCTGGTAAAGATGCATGGTAAGTGGTCTTTGAGGTATGCATGAGTGAAGTTTGATGTCTAGGTAAACAAGGATAATTGAGGTATCACCATGAGTTTGTCAAAGGTGATCAATGTTCAATGTTTTTTCTCAATGTAATCTTTGTTTTTGGAAGTCTTGTGTTATCTTTTATGTTACTCTAATGAAAAATGATCAAGGTTGGTGTTGCTCTAGTGAAGGATGATCAAGTTTAGTTGTCAAGTTCTTAGCAAAGAATAGTGTTATGATGAGGTTTTTATGAGTTCATTGAAGATATTGTTGTAATGAACTATTGAGTGTTTTTTTTTATAATAAAAGTGATTAATAAGGGGATCCTTGTGTCAAGTATCAAGAGCTTAGGAAGTCTTGTCATAGCCTAGTCATGGCATAAAGGGACCTTATGTGAAGGCATGGGATTGCTTGGTGAGATGAGTGGTCTTAGGTATGTGAAAATATGAATTTAAGTGTTTTATCATGGTAAGAGGTTGTATGAAATGTATATTAGGTGTTGAGATCTTGGAAAATGGTTAGAAGGTCAACTTTAAGGATTAATGTGGTTTATAGGTCAAGGTCTAGAGAAGAAAGAGAGAGATGGTGGCCAAATGAGGTATGAGATTCATATTTAAAGATAATAATGAGAATTTGAACAATATCAATGGTGAGATATATTTTACCATGTGTTTTTACCAAGTCTAAGGTCAAAGTTTGAATGTTTAGGCTTGAAAATGTGTTTTAAGGTCTTTTGAGTGCACAAGATGAAGAGTTATCTACTTGAAAAGCTTTTTAAAGTATTTTTTTGTCACATGTATCATATGAATGAGGACATAATATATTTATGGTATATTTTTAAGGTTATTATATCAAATTCATAGGCATTATATTTTAGAATGAGGAGCTAAGCTTTATGAATGATTACGAACAATGGAAGACGGTTTAAACCCTTAAAAGTTCCCTAATAGTAACAAGATATGGAAGAAGTTTTTATAAAGTGATAAAAATGGATTTGTATGGATATTTTAGCGATTTTGTTTTGTACTCAATTATCGTATGAATCTCCAAGTTTTATTGATTTTTTTAGGTGAGTGAGTGGACCCTACAAGAAAGGCCTTATTTCTTAGAGATTTATTGTAGCAATCAAAGTTGACCAAGTAAAAATTACTAAATGAATGGAGTAAAAAGTTTGATATAATTTAATTTTGTGTCAAAAAAGGTTTATAGATAAGTTTTATCCTTAAGGTGTGAAAATTTGGTGATCCAAGTTGGCCAGTCACTAGCAGGCTTAATGAAGAAAAATAATGCAAAACCCAAACAATATGAAAAAGTGGATTTTGGTGTGATTTCATGAAAAAGTAATGGATATAAGTGAACATATGTATTTTGTGACTTTTGTGTCCTGTTAATTATTTGTATAAGGTTTTTTAATCAGTAAAATTAGTGAACATGTTGAAGCCAAAATAGCTTGCCTGACTGAGTGAGGTCTATGAGAGAGAAGGTCAACAAATTGCTCTACAAGACCAATAGTTTCCATTAGAGATTATTATATTTTTTATCGGAGGTTGTTTATAAAATGTTTTAGGATAATTTTAATTTATTTTAACTCCATTATTTTGTTTTTTAGGTGTCGTAAGTTTAAGTTTTCATGATTATGTTTTGAGGCTAGTTGGCAGTTCAAAGTGAGCATTTTGTAGAAAAGAGTTTAAGCATGTATACCATGATTTGAACTATATAATTAAGTTTGTGATGATACTTATGTCATTAGGTTTTTTAATATGTGATTTATTGTTATGATTATTTCAAAAAATTGTGTTTATGCTTTAGTTGTTTAAGACATACTTTCTATGTGTATGAAGGCCTATTATGAACACTATTTTGAGAAGGGGTTCAAGTAGTGTTTGGACATAAAATGTGTTGTGGAATTAAATTGAAGTTTTATAAGGTATATTTTATTGATTTTTTAAATTATATTATTCTTCAATGAATTATATTTTGTTTCAAGGGGTCATAAGGTAATGTGTTATCAAAGTAGGTGTACTTAAATTAGGTCTCCTTAAGGCCTAAAAGAGGATCTGGTATATTAATTTGTGGCTAAATTAATGTATTGTTTGATTCATGTTTTAAATTTTTTATAAGAATTATTAAAATTGTAATACAAAGTGCAAGTTTATATGGCTGACTAAGAGGGACATGTACAAGAGGCTTATATATATAAGGCAATTTTAAGCCTATTTGTGAGAAACAAAGTATACGTGAATTCAAAGAACACATTGAGGAGTAAAATTAGGTAATTTATACCATCATAGTGGTATATCAAGACAATAAATAATATTTAATATAAGGTCTAAGTATGAATATCAAGGTCATATGACCTAATCAGTCTTGAAGAGACCTAGATGAGCGAAGAGGCCTAGAAGGTAGTTCGAAATGGATATTAATGTGAAGAGTTGAAGAGGTGGTCATCATATGTTGGTTGATAAAATATAATTATAAAGGTGATAAAATAAATAATGTGGTTGATTTGTTGTCGAGTTATCTATGGGCCTAGTGCCTCCTTTCAATTAGGTGCTTGTTAAAGCCTAGCTAGGTTGGTGCTTAGCTAGTTGGGGTTGGTGCTCCATGTGAAGTTGGTGCACTAAATATTGGTTTTTTTTCTTATAGGAATTTATTAAATTTACAAATATTAGTATTTTTTATTCACCTTGAAGTTTTCACACATAAATGATGTGTTATCTTGTTTCTTACTCTTGTATGGTTGCTTATGCTTGCTAAGATCTATTTATTTGTATGAATGACTCATGACTATTAAGTTGAGTTGAATGGATGTTTTGAAGACTAATTCACTCCACTATTATTAATTTTTATTCTAATAGACCTATGGGAGGAAGGATAGGTGGATAAGGGATGGTCATGAGGTGATCCCTGAGATGCTACTGAAAGATGTGGTAATGATCAGTATGATGAGTAGTGCATTGGTTTGAGAGAAAATATACCTCTTCATATTTGGGAAGATATTTAAGTAATAATTTTAGGGGTGTTATAACCTTTTATATGTGATTAATAATGGTGGGATGTATGGTGGTGATATATTTTTATAGTTTATGACATTGCATGGATGAAGTATTATCTGTGATGTGAAAGTAACATATACACTTGTTAATAGACTTTGAAGGTGTATTAATAGGAGTAAAAATATAAGATAGGGAATGTTGGTATAATTAATATTATCTATTTCAATGATTTACAACTATATGAATGTCACAATATGGTTGATCATCCCATTTGGTAGACAAAAGAGTAAGTTATAGTAAAGGGAGCAAACTATCACCAGGGGAATATGGGGTTGGTAGATATACTGGGCAAGGCTAAAATGAAGGAAACATAGGATATTAAATATTAAGAGAATTATCTAGAGATGAAATGGGAATAGATCTAAAGTGGGCTCTGCTTAGGGAGGGGTGGGATGAATAGAAGGCTAATGGACATTTTTAAACATCTCAGGGATAATTCAACTAGAGGGATCTTGGTATTGAGCAAAGTGATAGGGACGAGTCATAACATGATCCATAATCATACTCATATGAGGATATTTAGAAACTTGAGGTGTGTACATCATATCTACCTTACGATCAATATGAAAAATGCTCAAATTAGGAATGATATATGATGAGATGTTATAAAAAATACTGAAAGACTGAAGGAAAGAGGAATGATAACAAATAATTTTAGCTTCATGAGCATGAATAAGACCTAATAATGGATCATTTAAGGTATATCCATAATCATAATAAAGTGTATAAAGATTCATGGTGTAGGTCTGGAGGATCATGTCATCTGATGTGGTGTGATGAATGTAATGTCAAGTCTTAGTTAAGACAATCAGTATATCATCACTAGGTGGCTGATGGGAATGAGGGTGAAAAGAAAGGGGAAGCTAAGAAATTAGATGAGGTGAGAGATTAAAGTTTTTAATCTTGAGATTGATCTTATCAATCTCATCCTCATCAAAATCTAGGAGGTTAGGGGGTATATTACCAATGAGCTTAGGGTAACCATTATAACCTTAGGTGGAGTTGATAGGAAAGTTAGGTCATTGAGATTCATGAAATGCAATTATTGGTAAGGGTTTGAGGGATGGAATATTGAATACACCATGGTCTTATAATTTATCTAAATTCTAAGGGTTAGTATCACTTTTAATTCTATATATTGCTCCATTATGAGGAAATTTGACACATTGACAAGAAGAAGAAGAGGTAACTACCGTAATGCAATGAGTTTGTGGCCTACTAATAAAAATGTAATATGATAGAGTAAAGTTGAATATAATCACCTTCATGTGAATTATTATAGGTGAGATGGTGATAGGGAGCCATACATAGCTAAGGAAGGCATTTTCCTTTAGTCATATCCTTGACACATGATGCATGTGGATTTAAGATTACATTTAGAATATCTAAGGTTTTTGATAAAATTAAAAGAGATAGAACAATTGATAGAACCCTGATCAATAAAGTCACACTTGACTTGGGTATCACCAATCTGGATACTGATAAATGTTGGTGATCAATCAACAAAATTGATTACTATATGAAAGCAATTATATGTGGAAATAAGCTAGATAGATAAGTAACTAGAATTAGAAATAACAAAGAACAAGAGATACAAGAAACCACCCTAAAAACTTGTATTAAACTCTTTACAGAAGGAATTACAATTGAAGAAACTTCTTTCCTTCCACACCTCTCTCAGATGTACAGATCTCTTCTTAGATCTCTTTCCCTCAAGAGTTCTCTCTCTCAATTACAATCAACTCCAACAACCTGGATTGATACACATATACAATCTATATTCTACTTCTACAGTAGTGTCTCTCACACTTTCTACAGTGTTCTTCTATAAACTATGAATATCTATCTCTATTATATAACTTTAGAGATTCATGAGCATGCATTTATAGCCATTAGATGCACCTCCTAATCAAGGGCTCTAATCAGTTCTACTCAAAATAGAAACATGGACTTACAACCAACAGTTGATCTTTACATGCAAACATTTTGTTCTCACATGAAAATAGATCTCGAACACACACAGGTGATCAACATCGATTCCTATATGCTTGCCTGTGACTGACATTGGCTGACCTTCTATTGACGCTGGTAACTTCTGGTCTGCTCTGACCATCGACGGTGACTATTGACTTTCAACAACTTCTATACTTGCTCATGGGTGAAGCTTTTAGCTCCATACCTTAACAATCTCCCACTTGAAGATAAACCGCTGCACTAGTACCTGTATAGCAACATCTTCTAGCTCTTCCATCTTCAACTCAATCATGAAGACCAATAAAAGTTGAATGAAGATTCAACTTCTCCTTTGTAACTAGCTTGGTTAACATATTAGCAGGGTTCTTATCTGTATGGATCTTCTCTAGCTTCAACTCACCATCCTCCAATACATGTCTAATGAAGTGGTACCTAAGCTATATATGCTTGGTTCTTGAATGAAAGGCTGAATTCTTAGCCAAATGAATTACACTCTGACTATCACTGTATAGTCTACAACTCTCTTGCTCCTTTTCAAGCTCTTCCATGAACCGTGTCATCCATATCATCTCTTTACTAGCCTCTGTGACTGCAATATATTCTGCTTCTATAGTTGACAAGGCAACAACCTTCTGTAACTTTGAAATCTAGTTAACTGCCATTCCACCTACAGTGAAAACATATCATGTGGTGCTCCTCCTGCCATTCAAATCACCTACCATATCTAAATCTACATAACCATGTAGAGAAGTGTTTGAACCACCATAACACAAGTGCCTACTATTGGTTCCTCTCAGATATCTAAGGATCCACTAAACTACTTTCCAGTGTTCCTTTCCTAGATTGGCCATATACTTACAACTCCCACTGCTTGGGCAATATCAAGCCTAGTACAAACCATTGTATATATTAAACTTCCTACTATGGAAGCATATGGAACTTTATTCATGTACTCTACCTCATCATGTGAATTAGGACATTGTTCTTTACTCAACTTGAAGTGTCCAGCCGTAGGTGTGCTTATCGGTTTTGCATCTTGCATATTGAACTGTTTCAACACCTTGTTCACATAATCCTCTTGAGACAAAATCAACCTGTGATTTTTCCTATCTCTCTTAATATTCATGCCAAGGATTTGCTTTGCTACTCCCAAATCCTTCATGGCAAATGTGTGAGCTAATTTCACCTTAAGCTCAGAGATATCCTTCATGTGTGATCCTGCAACCAGCATATCATCTACATACAACAATAGAATAATATATCTACCATTATCCAATCTCTTAAAATACACACAATGGTCAGATTGACATCTACTATAGCCATGCTTAGTCATAAACCTGTCAAATCTAAGATACCATTGTCTTGGAGCTTGCTTGAGGCCATACAAGCTTTTCTTCAATCTGCACACTAGCTTCTCCTTACCTTTGACGTCATATCCTTCTGGCTGATCCATATATATTTATTCATCCAAATCTCCATGAAGAAATGTTGTCTTAACATCAAGCTGCTCAAGATGCAAATCCTCAATAGCAACTAAAGACAGTATAGTCCATATAGAAGTCATTTTAACAACAGGAGAGAAAATCTCACCAAAATCAATACCTAGTTTCTATGAAAATCCTTTCACTACCAACCTGGCCTTATATCTCATCTGTCCATTCTCACCTTCCTTCAACCTATAGATCCATCTGTTCTTCAATGTCTTCTTTCCTGCTGGCAACTCAACTAAATCCCATGTTTGGTTCTCTTTTAAAGAATCTATTTCCTCATTCATGCCTAGCTCCCACTGACTCTTGGATTCTACCTATATTACTTCATTAAAACTCTCCGGTTCTCCACCATCAGTAAGCAATAAATATATTAATGAAGGCAAATATTGAATTAGAGGTTTACTTACCCTATCTGACCTCCTAATGGGAATTTGAAACTCATCCACAACACGCTGTCCACCCAAATTCTCTGATAGTGATCAACCTCGATCACTTCCAGGCCTGTTACTGGCTGACATTGGTTCTGCCTGACCGATGTCAATTCTTGCCTAGCTGATGTCAGTCACTATCTGACTATCATCGGTTCCTATTCTACCAATGTTGGTTCCTACCTGGCTAGCGTCAGTATCTGTGTTTTCCTTTCTGTGATTTTTCTTTCCCACAAGCTCTTTTTGGACCTTCACCTCATCCAATTTTCCATTGCTTTGCTCAGATTGATTTAGCTTCTTGAGCTGATCACTATACATCACTTTTTCATTGAAAACAACATCACGGCTCCTAATTATCTTGTTAGTTCCTAGATTCCAAAACCTAAATCTAAAATCATCAGAGCCATAGCCAATAAATGTGCACCTCATAGACTTAGCATCCAACTTCTTTCTATTTTCCTTATCAATGTGCACAAAAGCTTCACAACCAAAAACTTTGACAAATGATAGATCTAACTTTTTACCTATCCATGCCTCTTTTGGAATTCCACCGTCCAGAGCTGTAGAGGGTCCTTTGTTAATCAGGTAAACTATAGTATCCACAGCTTCTGCCCAAAACTCTAAGGGCAATCCAACATGCAATCTCATACACCTTACATGATCCATGATTATTTTGTTCATCCTTTTAACAACTCCATTTTGCTGAGGTGTCCTTGGAATAGTCCTTTGCCTGCAGATCCCATGCATATAACAATACCAGTTGAACTTGTGGCTACAGAACTCACCACCATTGTCAGATCTCAGGCACTTTAATCTCTTACCTATTTCATTCTAAACCATAGCTTTCCAAATCTTAAATGTGTTAAAAACATCAGATTTCTTCTTAATACAATAGACCCATAACTTTCTTGTAGCATCATCTATGAAGGAAACATAGTACTGTGATCCTCCAATAAAAGTAACTTGAGCTGGCCCTCACACGTCTGTGTGAACAAGATACAATTTGTGCTTCTTCTTTGTTGACCCAGTCTTGAGAAAACTCAATCTCTTCTATTTTCCAAAAAAATAGTCTTCACAAAAATCTAGATCTATGCTTTTCAAATATGGAAACATACCTTTTGACTTAAGAATTATCATTCCCTTCTCACTCATGTGGCCAAGCCTTTGATGCCATAACTTTGCATCTACATCTGAAGTAGATAATATAAAAGGAGAAGTATCAGTAATACAATTACATAAATAGAGATTACCTACTCTCTTACCTCTAGCCAATACAAGTGCACCCTTGGAAACCTTCCAAGATTTAGCTGTGAGAGTTACTGTACAACCCTCATCCCCTAACTTTCCTGCATAAATAAAATTTCTCTTCAAGATGGGAACATGCATGACATCTTTCAACACCCATGTGTTTCCATTTTGCATCTTCAGCTACACTTTACCTTTGCCAACAATTTTACAAGGCTCATCATCCCCTAAATAAACTATTTCAAAATCTCCATGGACGTAGTCACTGAAATATTCTCTATTGGGGGTTGCATGGAACGATGCACCCGAATCTAAAACCCAAGATTCTATATTATTATGCAGAGAAAATATAAGAGCATCTTGTGAAACAATACCTGCCACCTTTGCTTCTTCTTTATCATCATGCTGTCTGTCCTCTTTGGGCTTTGACCAACAATCTTTGCTTATGTGCCCTATCTTTCCATAATTCTAGCATTGTGGCTTCCTACCATTTCTAGATTTGGATCTTCCTCTCATCTTTGACTTAGATCTTGATCTCCCTTTCTTGCCCTTCTCTTTCTGCCTTCCCTTGCTCTCAAAACTTAAAGCATTCCCTGATGTCTCTTCTGTGCTTTTCTTTAAAATTTCTTCATTCAAGATTACACTAACAACATCATCTACTTTTAAAATATTTGAAGCAGATGCAGTATTACTAACTGCCATTACCAAGCTATGCTAGCTCTCAAGTAAAGAGCATAAGATTAATAGAGCTTTAATTTCATCATCAAACACTATTTTGACTGAATTTAATTGATTTACAATTCCATGGAAATCATTTAGATGATTAGATACAGATCCACCTTCTTGCATTTGCAAATTAAATAACTACTTCATAAGATATACCTTATTTGAAGCTGAGGGTTTTTCATATAAATTTGCTAAAGTAGTCATTAACTCTATCGTAGACTTTGCCTGTGATAAATTAGATATCAAAGTAGATGCTAGACTCAATCTTATTGATCCAAGAGCCTTTCTATCAAGAACTTCCCATTCTTCATCATCCATGTCTTTAGGCTGCTTTACAGTCCTTCCTAAGGGTAAGTATAGACATTTTTGATACAGATAATATTCTATCTACATTCTCCATAATTGATAGTTCTTGCCATTAAACTTCTCCATTCTCAGTTTACTTTCTTCTACCATTGCTTCTCCCACTCAAACAGAAATCCCTGTGAGTAACCTGTAATCAATACACACTAACCAGATCTGAAACACCTACTAGTCAAACTGAGCTTTGATACCACTTGTTGGTATCAAGCTCTAGAACCTACAACCAAGCTCTGATACCACTTTTTGGGGATCAATCAACAAAATTGATTACTATATGAAAGCACTTATATGCAAAAATAAGCTAGATAGATAACTAACTAGAATCAGAAATAACAAAGAACAAGAGATACAAGAAACTACCCTAAAAACTTGTATTAAACTCTTTATAGAAGGAATTACAATTGAAGAAAATTATTTTCTTCCACACCTCTCTCAGATGTACAGATATCTTCTTAGATCTCTTTCCCTCAAGAGTTCTCTCTCTCAATTACAATCAACTCCAACAACCTGGATTGATGCACAAATACAATCTATATTCTACTTCTACAGTAGTGTCTCTCACACTTTCTATAGTGTTGTTCTATAAACTATGAAGATTTATCTCTATTATATAACTTTAGAGTTTCATGAGCATGCATTTATAGCCATTAGATGCACCTCCTAATCAAGGGCTCTAATCAGTTCTACTCAAAATAGAAACTCAGACTTACAACCAATAGTTGATATTTACATGCAAACATTCTATTCTCACATGAAAATAGATCCCAAACACACATAGGTGACCGACGTCAGTTCCTATATGCCTGCCTGTGACTGACGTCAGCTAACCTTCTATCGACGCCAGTAGCTTCTGGTTTGCTCTGACCGTCGATGGCGACTGTTGACTTCCAGCAACTTTTGTACTTGCTCATGGGTGAAGCTTTTAGCTCCATACCTTAACAATAAAGAGTGGAGTATCATTCACATAAAGAATAATCTCATTGGGGATCATAAACATAATGGGGAATTTGAGGGAAAGAAAAGTGTCCATTGTTTCATCGATGTGTATGGACATCTCTTCAAACTATTATAAAATTCCATCTTCTAATCTAGATATGGTGGCTTTACATCTTACTATGGGAGGATGAGGGATGTTCATTTTGAACAAGAGATTCATAAGATGATTATGATGACATGGAGAGGTTCAAATAAGTTTAGGAAATGGGATTTGAGATGGGAGATGAGTAAGTTTCGTGATAGGATCCCATTCATCATAACCCATAAGGGGAATATTAGAAATATTTACATAGTGTTTAAGAAGGTCCTAAAAAGGAGGATCCGAAGTGCATGTGAATTTATGCTGATAATATTCAAAAGGTTTAATTGGAGGAAATGTTTTTTGAATATCTTGAGAAGATAGGGTAGTTGATGCAGGTTTGGTTTGAGAAGAAGCGTTGATAAAAGTTTGAGTATCATTGGTGATGGGTAAAGAGGTTGGAGGAATGGTAGAAATGGTATGAAAAGTGTTAGCCAAGGAAGGTGTTGGAATTTTTTAATCAAAATATATAAGGTATTCTTGCCCTAAATCTATTAAGTGAGTTAGAGAAGAGTCTTGGATAACATGAAAAGTGTGAGACAATTGAGGATTGTGGATGGGATGATGATAAATAAAGGCAACTGCCCTTAACATATAAGTCATATTTACCACATTATCTTTAGGACTTGGGTCAAGAAGAATGTCAAAATTATTGGTAGAAGGGGTAGGTTTATCAGGGTTGTCTTGGTGATTCAGAAGAGAATTAGCCTTGTTCAAATATTGAGATTTAGTTTGTGTTTCATGAGTTTTAAAGTTAATTTAATAGGCTTATTAACATTTATGAATGATAGAATTGTGGTCAAAATTAGGACCAAGAAGGAAATCCATAGCCAGATTATGAAGTTACCTGCAAGTCTCATGAGAACGACCCCAACTAGCATGAATCCAATATAATTTATTAGGATCATACCAAGATTTAATGGGATGAGTAGGATCAAGCTCTTGTAGAAGAGGCCTTGGTATATATTTTTTAAATTAAATTAAGGATAAATATTTATGAATATTTGTGTTATTTGTTGAAGATAAATGAGGATTAGTGATGTTTTTGGGAAGAAAAGATTGTTTTAGATTGTAGATGGGAACAATATCTTGAATAATATGAATGGGATCATAAGAGTCGATGATACCATAATTTTTAACATGTTGATTCTTATTTTTAATTAACATGCGAGTACCCATAGAAGGTTGGGATGGATCAAATTGATGCTTGAGGAAATATTGATGCTTTACTTGGCCAATGACCTCTTCCAAATTTCATGGTGAGAGAGTCCAAACCTAATATTAAAACTTGGGAAAAAGAGAATTAGTAAATAGATGAAATAGATTGTCATCTACCATATTATGTTCACATTTGTTATATAAGTGATAGAAGTACAAAACACTATGAGGGAGGGTGAATCAGTGGTAAAACAACAATGTAATTCAATTCCCAACTCATCAAACTACTTAACCAATCACATCAAAATGCAAGAAATGTGAATCAAAGAGAAAACATGAAAGTAATCATTATACAAAGGTTTATGTGGGAAACCCTCATGGGGTAGAAAACCCACTCTCAAGATTGAAAAAAAATTTAATAATGTCCTATAAAGATGTAACAAACAAGATATTTTAGTGAAGCACCCACTTCATAAGGATCACTAACTCCTAAAGATGACAAGCATCAACTTACCTAAGATGTTGAGCACCAACACAACACCTATCACATGAACAATTATTGAACTCTGATTGCTTCTCAATCTGATATAAAACCCTACAAGAACACTCTTTTCAATTCTTCAACTCCACACCAATCACTGACTCTAAGTTATCTCTTCAACACAAGCAATAATCACTTTCTCAAATCTTTCACTCATATACAAATATGCACTCATAAATATAATAAAAATATTCAATAGAACCATAAAAATATATTGAGTCTAATTATATTTTCCTCTATGAAATCTAACACAAACATTGGTCATCAAGACCTCCAACAACCTTCGCATAAGGTCTTCAAATATTAACACACACACATACTTGTCTAGCTTGATTCACACTCCCAAAAGGCATAAATCACCTTATATATATACAAATATTAATTATGGTTAGACATATATCTATAGAACATTTTAGGAAGAATTATTTATGTCTCCTAAGGTTGGCTATAATCATCTAAACAATCTTTCTATACCATACCATGAGTTCATGTCACAAACATCTCACAAACAAAGCATAACACCACTTGTGTGATTATATTTGACTAATTAAAGATTAGTAAAACATTAAATATATATAAATAAGTAATTAAATTAGTAATAAACATTTTCTAACCATCAAAAACACTTGATCTGACCATCTAACCTATAAATAAACTCAATCATCTAAAATAAGTTCCTTTTAAGTAGCAAAACCATCACAGTCAATTCTGAGTCAACCATTTAATCTTATCCAGCTGACTAGGAACAATAATAATCTTATGGATAGATGGAATACATCACTACCTCAATTTCAAGAGATTAGACCCATCCCTACTCATTGATTAGGCCTTCCAATTTCTCTTCTCACTCTAATTGGTCTTTTTCACTCATGACATCATTTCCTTCATATCGACTAGACATTTTTAAGGACCTATAAATTTAACATATAGAAATGAATATTCTTAAAAAATTTGAGGAATATTTTAGGAAATTCACAATATTCATCACACATCAATTTTTTCACCTGGTTACTTTCATAAATCTCTCACAATATCAAACATAATGTTAAGATACACTTTTCTATGGGACCTACAAATAGTCAAGATTAACTAAAAACATCCTCATAAGCCTAAAGGATTCCTATACAGCCTCAAATAATCATATTTTCCATCCACCATCATTTTTATAACCTAAAATAAATATCTTCAACATCAGGTCTAAGACTAGGAATTTTGCACATAAAACCCTTCGTACCTTCTTAATAATCATTCATAAAGGATAGGACCTTAAACTAAGAACTAATGATTGGATATACTTGTTATGAACCCTTTCCTCCATCTATAAAAGGATTATCTCCCCATGAAAATTCTATATGAGATAATTAATGTGAGAACTTTCTTCTCAAGCTAAAAAAACACCATTCGAGCACCCTCTAAAGCATATGAAGTCATTTCTAACTTTTTCTCTCAAATTCTAATATTTGACTTGGTAAATGAACTTAAATACACATATATGATCATATACCATGCACATATAAATTCAAACATCCTAACATTACTCATTGACCCTTCATAAGGCCTCATAAGTCCACCTAGGCCAACTAAGCCAATGGCCAAACTATCTTGCAGATCACTAACCACCTATTGTAAAACATTTATCTAACCTCTCAACACCCTATACATGTCTAAAATGAATATACCAATCAAACTAAGCTCCATACCATGGCATACAAGATATAGGACTTAAAAACATATAGGTAACCATATATGATCAAGCCTACAAGCCACAAACTAACATGCATACATCATGAAGGCCACATGAAGTCAAAATTTGTGGATAGAACACACCAAGAACAAGTCAAACATCATCATACCAAGCTCCATTCAACCATACAACATGCACCTAGTACACCTATGCATACCCTTTCAAGTTTTATATTACTCCAAGTACATTAGACCACCATTTTCCATCACTTTGACCTGTTAGACCACTTTGTCATTACTAATTCCACTTGACATCAATGAAAACACATCTACCATCAATATCCCAACAATCTCCTAAAGTATATTAGACCACCATGTTCTATCACTCTAACCTATTAGACCACTTTGTGATCACTAATTCTACTTAAGATCAATGATAATACATCTGCCATCAATATCCCAACAATCTCCCCCTTTGTCATGGATGGAAACATTCCTTTTCTTTCTCCCCCTTTGCCAAAATGACAAAGTGAACACCCTTCAACATTGGGCACCATAAAAAAACAAGTAAGCTATATAACACTCATGAAATCATGCTATCCTATAGGAAATCTTCTAAAAATGGACCATTCAAACCTCAACACAAGCACAACTCCCCCTTTGAATATGTTATCATTCAAAAACTACTCCTAGATTATCAACATCCTTAGATCTATCACCAATTTACAAGGAAACATATCTCCCCCTAGACCCTAATACACATTTAATATTCCCCCTTAGTCTACACAACCCATGCATACCTATGGGACCTTTAAGAACAACTACCATCAACTCAAAAAATAACAAGATCATCAAAGTACCATGCAAGCTCACATACCATTGCACTCAAGACACCCTGTAGACCACCAAGGGCACTATAATCATAAAAATACACTTGGAACACACTTATAATGGACCAAAATACTCATCTATAACCAATAATGTCATCTTCCTTTGGAAACATTTCTCAAAAAAACTTCATTTTCTTCACTATGCCTATTTAGACCCATTTTAGCCCTATTTAGCCACTCCAAACATCATAACTCTCTACCATAATAACTTCAAGCCATGAAACTTCATATTTAAATACCATTATCATGTCACCTTAGGAATTCCAAGAATTAGCCTCCAAATCATCTTCCTTAGCATAATTCCTTCTTTAGCCTACTAGCCAATTAAGCCTCCTAGTGAGCTAAAACTTGAATAAAATGAAATATACCCACTTCCAAACCACTATAAAAGTTGATTCAAATACCCATTTAGACCATTCAACTAATTTTTAATCTTCTAGACTCTAAATCCAAAGTTTTACCACTTTTCTAAACATGCCTAAATCACTAGGCCTTTAAAGCAATAATTGGTCAAAAGGCAACTTGAATCACTCATTAACAAACTTATTTTCACCTTAGAACATCATATGAGAAACTTTTGCTCTTTTTAGGTAGTCATCATTGTGAAAAATGGTCAACTCAGACTTTTGACCATAAAACACATATCTAAGCTCATCAAGACCTCAAACCACCTAGAAATGACTCATGACAATCTTCCTCAAGACCTCATACAAACCACTTCTTCCCTATATTTCAAATCATCACACAACTAAGACATCCAAAATTGATAAAAAATACACTTTATAACCAAGAGACCTGAACATATCATTTGGACAAACAATCTTGCTTCTTCCCCTATAGGAGTCTCTTGTGAAGCATAGATAGAGATCTCCAATCCCTCAGGACTGCTTTAGAATATTGTGAATCCTAGAGTGACTCACATATTCTCATATTATTCTTCCTCTTTTGTCAACATATTCTTATTCTTCTTTGATTTTCCTATGACTACCTTTTCTATTCTTGACAATTTCTCCTCCTCTTTCATACTTGAATAGGCAAGAAATGAGGCTGCCACCATGTCTAGATCTATATTATCAACTAAATTGACCTTTTCAAGGTCTAAAAATGATTGATTTGTATAATAAATATCATCATCTATAGCTTCAGAGTGATTCATACTTATCTTAAGGCTATATTTGTCTTCTTTCTTCAACTTCTCATTTTTTTATCTCTTCATTGAAAACATGAGTAGATAATGAAAATTATTCAATAAAAGAAACACTCTCCACCTTTAAAAACACATAATATTAATCTGTAGACATCAACTATTACTTTATTTTCTTCCTTTGGCTTGCATAAGACTTTATCTTTCCTTTCTTGAAAACTTGGAGCCTAATTGGTCTTGATTTGATTAAGAGCCCCCTTTTTCTTAAAAAAATTAACAATATGATCAAATCCCTTACACTCATTATTGTCTTCAAATAATAAGTTCATGATGAAGGAGAAAGATTAAGGAAGACAAATATGATGTAAAATCAAAGAGATATGAAGGATATAGAGTCGACTAAGTTGACTATGTTTTATAATATAAGAGATAGATAAGAGTATAGGGATGACTAGGATGACCTAGTACTAAAAATAGGGTAGGAAATTGAGTAAAAAAGGATACAAGGTTGACTAGGTTAACTTAATATTATAACCTAACTATCAATAAAGGGTATAGGGCCGGATAGGTCAAATTAGTAATGTAGACAAGGATAAACATAGCCTGATAAGAATACAAGGTTGACCAATTTAATATAATACTGTAACTTGACTAGTAAAAAAGAGTACATGGTCAACCAAGTTGAATTAGTACTATATATAGGGAAAAATATAGTTTTTAATAAACTATGTCTAACCAAATAATAGTGTGCTAAAAATAAGGGAAATGTTATGATGTAATTGAAGCAAGAAATGGAAGCAAACACATAATCAATTGGATTAATGAGAATGATCTAACTAGGGCACACAACATAAAACCTTGTACCAATGTTGGACAATAGAAGTTTATTCAATAGAACACATAATGATTAGAGAACATTAAGTCAACTAAAAAGTAAATGCTACCTAAGTGGTCATCTTGAGTGTTGTTAGAACACTATAAATTGTTATTTTAAGTATGATAGAGAAGTTGGCTGAAAATAAAGAACTCAAAAGCAATCTATGGATGGTTTCAAGAAGTTTAGGATGAAAGGGATCTATGTTGATAATGGCAATAGTTTGGTATTGGGGCCTACCCCCTCACTTCATACTCCCTTAGTAATAAGGGTTTTTGGTGCTTTACTAATATTTACCATTAACCACATGTTTATATTTGGCTACAAAACTAAGTCGGCTTCCCCATTGGTGATGAAATACATGTAGGTAGGCCTACGAAAGATAAATGTTAAATTAATTTTGAATATTATGTGATTTGGTAGTGTGTGCAAAAAGAGAAAATAGAGTAACTAAATGGTGATTTGGAAAACCAACTAATTAGACTATGTGAGCTACTCTAAGCATGAAAATAACTAGAAATTAAAGTGTGAATTAATTATTAGCAAACAGTTATTAATTCCTAAATGAAGAATGGTACAAATTCAATTTACATGAAACTATATGCAAATAGTATAGAATAGAGTCAACTAGGTTGCTACTTTTGTATATAACTAAGAGTATTTAAGAATAAAGTTAACCAAGTCAAATTAGTCTTTTAAAAAAAAGATAGGCTACAAAACTAAGTCAACTAGGTTGACTTAGTTTGTAATAGGATTGTAGTTTTAAAGAGTGTAACTTACACAAATAGAATTAAAATGAATTAATTAATTGATAGAGAGAGAAAGAGAGGAACCTTGGTGGGTTGGAAGATGATTGGAATTACAAATTTTATGTTGAAGTGCCTTGAATGTTGCTTTCAAGTTATGAAAACTAAGTCAATTGGTTCAACCTAGTTTTGTAAAAGCCTATGTGTTGAAGCAAGATAAGATGACAAAGTTAACCTACCTAACTTAGTTTATTGATATAAATGCTAATTGAAAGACTAAGTCAACTTGTCTGGCCTAGTTTATTGATTTTGATGATGACTAAAAGATTAAGTTAATCTTCTTGACTTAGTTTGTTGATTTGGATGTTGATTAAAAGACTAAATTGACCTACTTAACTTAGTTTCTTATTTGGTACTGAATAAGAGTATTATGTCAACCTATCTGATCTAATAACATGTATTTGATGAAGATTGAAATAGAAAGAATAGAGTTGTTTTTCTACTACTATGTGTTAAACTTTCACCCAAAAGTTAGAACTATATTGGCTTGGTTGATATAGTATCATAAATATAGAAAAATAATAAAATGATAGAAATCAAAGCATAAAATAAAAATTGCACGGGTTATATTCACATTAGGTTTACTAAAATATATGTGTAGAGATGGATTAAAAATATTTTTAGATCAATAATTAGTCATGAAAACATAAGAAATGTATAAGTACATAAAAATCTAGGCTAACCTATTCAACAAAGTTTGAAAATGATAATTAGAAGCAATTGAAATAAATCACACATACATTACTTTTACAAGAGCATTCCACCATCTAAATATGGCTCAAAATGTGTTTTTCCCCTTTATTTGGTGTTCTTGCCTTTGTCAATGATGAATTGTAAGCTCCCCCATCATCTCAAGATAACTAACTAAGCTAGGATCATGATATGAATATCAATGCTATGCCTATCAAATGAAGCCATCCTATTTCAAATAAATCATAATAATCAACATAAAGAAATGTTGTGGAAATAATCTTGCATTATAAGTTTACAAAAATGAAGCTTAATAAAAGTGTTCTTGGCCCTCTTCTTTATTGAATTTTGTATTTGATCAAGATCAACCATGACCTTCGATATTGAGATCAAGATCTATGGTGATGAATTAATCTAATATTGCATAATTAATCCATAAATAACCTCATAAATATTTGGGAGAAAGAGGCATGAAAGAGGCATGGGAGGCCATAAACCTAATATTTATTGCATTTATGGCTTGTAGATACCACCCCATTGATCATGTCATTAGGTGATGCAAATATTAGAAATAAATTTCCAATAAATAAATATTCAATAAGTTCCATGTAACTCTTACTTAAGCTCATAATTTGGTTTAATTTGCCTACTTAAGGTTAATCAAATTTGATGTAATTCTTTGGAAATTAGTGCACAAATAATCAAACTATTCAAAATGCCATATTATTGGATCATAATTTCACTAGAGATAATTTAGAAGGAGATTTTATTTACATACAAACCAATATCCCATTTAGGACATTGCTGACATAAAATAAAACATGCACATGTCATGTGCTTCCAAATTAGAAGAAAAGAGTCATCCAAAGAACCAAAATGAATTTTCATCAGTTTAGCTCAAAATGATTTGATCAAAGTTAATAATCACATAAAATAAATTAACCCATTTAAAGATACATTATCCTAAATCATCACTTGTATATGAAAAGAATGAATCATTTAACATGTTTAAGTGATTTTGGCCTAAATTGTTCCTTATTGTAAATTTCAAGTAAGACTGATAATTTCAAGACAATGGCATTAGAAATTGGATGTCTACATTTTTACCCTATTTGAGAAGGCATAGTGAGACATTTAGGTGAAATAATGTATTTTCAAAGAAAAGAGTTGTCAAGAAGAAATTGGAAATTATCCATGATGACCCTTTGAGAGGACATACTAGGATGAAAGAAAAGAATGGACTCTCAAAAAGAGAGGGGAAGTGAGATTAACCCATGGTATAAATTACATCTCAATGAGTTAATGGTTGCACACATTAATTCTATTAATGATCAAAATATGATTACAATAAAATGGACCCCAAGGACAATGTGAATGGGAAGGATATAATCCAAAAATAAAATAAATGCACTTTGAACACACCCAAAACTAGGGTGCAAGCTAGGCTCTTTATAATTGATCAATCTTGAGACAAGTTGTACACTAAAATATTACCAAAATTAGGGCAAAAGTCCATATATCTTGGAATTAGAATAAAAGGAGAATCATGTCTCCAATGATATGAAGAATATTAATGTGCCCCTATAGAGCAGAATTTGATTATGTAATAAATAATTTTGGCCCATCAGGGTTGATTTTAATCAGGGATAAATAATGGTTTGCCCCAATAGGGCTGATTTGATTCATAGTTGGTTAAAATATTGTGCCCTAGCATGGGAAAATTGTCAAGCAATATCTCAAGGATATAACCCAATTCATAGATTAAAGATGAGTGAGTGCAAACATAGATATGATGGTGTAATGGTTATAAAAGCAACAAAAAACTAGGTAAACAAGGATGCACAAAGTGATGAAAGAGATGAATAAAAGAATGAGGTTGGTTGAGCTGGCTTAAGATACATCTTATAACCAAATACTGCCTATATATTCCAAATAGACCTCAAGTCAATGTAGTTCACCTGAATGTGGGAGAGAATAAAATGAGGGATGAAGAAAACTAACATAGTTTGATTAGACTCATAATATATTCCAAGAGATACATGTATTACATATAGTAGGGATGTTAAACATATTGAGATTAGATTCCTCCGTGTTCTTGAGAGATGTTCATCGAAGCTAAATTGATGTTGAGACTTGAAACCAAAGCACATAGTTATTGTTATAGCAAAATGAAATTATGAATTATAAGTTTGAATAACCTATAATGACACAACATTTCAATTTCACTAAGTCATTTCAAATGTGAATACTTGTAATTAAGGATAGTGGTAAAAATGACCAAGACTAGAGTTACAATTATTTACATTTAAACAAAAAATAAAGACAAAGAAAAAAATACATAAATGAACCTAATTTAAAATAAAGATATGAACAATCAAGATTTAAGTAGGAATATGAATTTAGAAAAATAAAGTAAGAAAATATTAACAACATGAGATCAAGATATGAATAATCAAGATCTATGTGAACCATGAAGATGTTCTTGGAAAAGAAAATAGCAAAATAAAAAGGCCAAGAAGAAGCAAGAAGAAAAATAGGAAAGGAAGAGAAAGAAATAAATTAACAGATAATAAATCAAAACAAAACACCAATGAAGATCATATTAACACAAACAAATAAGAGTAATTCATAAATGTTAGTGTGATCTAAAAACAATTGTTTGTGTACATGTAGTAAAAGCATTACTTTATATAATAACATAAAAATAACAAGGACACAAAGATGATTCCAAGTGATAGGGGAAAAAAAAAAGAGGGGAAATAGAAGAAAAGGAAGGGGGTGATCAAGATTACTCTAGATGTACATGATAAGTGGATTTTGCATACATAGTTCCATGGATGCTAGGTCCAACATGAACTTCAAGCCAAATGTACTTCTCCTAGAAAGTGGCATAGAAGAAAAATGTGATGACCAGGAAAACCTAATTGATGTTTTAGAAGAAAAGGCAACAATGGAAATGGTATTGAAAAATGACAATCCAATGGGATAAATAAGAATGATCCTACAAAATGGCAAGTGTGTGGGATAATCATTTACAAAATGGCAAGAGCATGGGATGTTGTGGGATGAGTAGAATAAAACAAAGTGTAAGACTATGTTTTGGTTCTTTTATCGATCATTTTTTAATGTTTTCTATGTTTATAGGATAAAAAATAGAAATAAATTAGATACAAAATAATATGGTTCTCATAAATATGATCTAGGGAACTACCTAGTAGAAGAGATGTAAGTCCACAACTAAAAGTTCCAATAACAACTAAGCTAGTTATAATGGCCCATTCTCAAAATTTGGTGAGAGAGAGAGAGAGTTAATCTTACTAAGATAAAAATCCTACCAAATAGTAGCAAAATGATAGAATATTATACAACATGGGATTAAATTTGAAGAACCATGTAGCAGAAAAAAACTATATCCCATGATATCCATGTTCACTTATCTATAGAAGAAGCTGTAAAATACTACTTAGGTTGAATTGCTTTCTAGGGTTACTGTTGAATGCATTCATAATATGTATGAGTCATAATCAAGATCGTAACTAGTCAAGGGATAAAAGTGTCTAGATTATAATAACCGAGGATATGAAAATAATGTGGTTCTCAAAGACAATGGTCCAGAATGAATAGGGTCCAAAAGAGGATGGTCTAGAATGAATATGGTCCAAAAGAGGATAGTATAGGATATAATGGTAGGATAAAATACTTTAGCATAATTTTTATCCAATTAAGGGGTCTTATAGATAATGGTTCAATCTACTATTCAAGCATATAACCTCTTAAGGTGTATAATGTTCATGGGCTCTAAAAGTTCTTAACCATTCAGAGTAGCAAATCAATATTCCCTTGATCCATAATTCATCATGATAACATATGGTCCCAAATATATAGGTTATAACTTACCTTTTTTATTATGTTTAATGTTTGTGTTATTTTAGTTCTATTTCTAAACCAAATCACCAATCTCAAAATCTTAAGGGAGAATGTGCTTATTGTAGCTTCTTTGCAATCTGTTCTAATAGGCTTGTACATTTTCTATGGTATCTAAATGCTTACCATCAATAAGTTCTAGTTCTTGTAACCTTGAGACTCTATATTCTTTTTCACTTCAATATGCTCTAAGGATACTCATAATGAAGGTAGCTTGATCTCAATCAAGATAATTGCTTATGTTCCATAAACAAGGGAGTATGGAATAGCTCCTTTAGGTGTTTGATGACCAGTTTGATAAGCCTAAAGGGAAATAAATATTTTCAAGTGCCAATTACAATCAATATCATTAAAAATATTCTTTAAAATAGATACAATGGTCTTGTTTGATGCCTCATCTTGTCTATTACCTTGTAGGTTATATGGAGTAGATTTATTGTGATTGATTTTATTACAAGTAATTAGGGAAATCTTATTGCTAACTACATACATGAAAGAATGGTATTTAGTTATATAATGTATACCACTAGGCATGAATTTCTATGGAGTTATAGCATATATTTTTCCAAGGGTACCATATATATTACCTATGATGGTAGTCATGACTGGGGTGTTTTGGATGATAACATGGTTTAGTATAGGAATCTAATTATATGCCCCTAGTTTTCATAAAGATGATAAATATCCTACAATAAACCCTTATTGGACCATCTTAGGTTTTATATTAACTAATTTATTATAAGCTAGAGATAGGAATGATAGAATGGTTGGTGGTCTTCTAAGGAACATCAATTTTAACACAAAAAGATCCCTCAAGTATGTTTGGATGGATAAGACTTCTACTAATGTGTAGGGGTCTTTTAAACTCTACTATAATTTGTGAAATCAAGCATTGAAATTTCTCATAATATCCTTTTATTCTCTCTTAGTAGCTATGAAATGATGATATAGGACCATAGTGTTAATGTGGAGACTAAAATGGTTCATAAACATTGTCTCTAAATCATTCGAAGAAGTGATTGACCCATGGGGTAAACGTTGTCACTCAATCTTGTGCGTTAGAGATGGTTGTTCAAGCCTACTATAGATTGAGTGAAACATTAGCTTACATATAGGCCTATGGGTTGCCTATATGAGAGGTAAACCTCTAGGATAAAGGGCTAGCTCCTTGATTGTGTCTTTGCTTTCTTATCACCTACACTATTTGTTATACCCTTAATCATTAGGATGTCTAGGGATATGTGTAGTTGACTTGTGGATTGTATAACCCTTTTTCATATTATTTTACATTTATATATGCATTTATATGCTTATTAGGTTGGCCTATGGATTTTCCATGGATTTGGTATACTATATAGGAGGTAGGGTTAGTTGTTCATCATCATATCTGAGTATTCATTTCTTATTGCAAGAGTTTAGGACATTGCCCCCTCGAAATGGCTTATTTATTATTCATATTTTCTACTATTTTTCCATATCTTATGATATATTGTTGTATTTATTCTTATTTGGTGAATTAATATCATTCAAAGTGGTATCAGAGCATTGATTTGGGTCATAATCAGGTCAAATACCCTAGATCTTGAAATTTGGATATATATCACAAATGGTTGTGAATTTCTTTGCAATGTTTTTATTAGAGTTGTGAAATCATTCAATTGGGTCAACATTTCAAAATAAATTTCACCATTAAGCATTCATATGGCTGGTCCTAACACTCATAAATGGGGGAAATGGAAAGACACCACTAAAACTCCTTTAGGGGATGACATGGATTTTGAATCATCTGATATGATTTCTCAAATTTAGTAAAACCTATATGGCCTAATGTAGAATGATGTAAAAGTCCAAACTCAAATATCATCAATGCAAGGGTAGATTAAAATCATCAACAATCAATTGCATTCTATCATGACATAATTATTTACCCTTTAATCTCATTTACCACTCAAAAAGCCTCTACTTTCTCCTTTTGGTTCTCCTCCTCTCAATACTAACACCACCAATATGGGGGTAAACTCATGTTTCCAAAAATGGATTTTCATAGGTATTATGGTAAGAATCCACTCACTTGGATTACTCAAATTGAAAATCTATTTGATCTATACCAAACTCCTAGCTCTAAAAAGGTGATCGTGGCATCTCTATATCTAGAACCTACGCAATTCATTTGGTATTGTTGGTTTTGTTCTCAAAATAAGAATATTGGTACTCTTGTTACATGGTTAGTATTCTCTAATGAAAAAAATTCTCACTATTGGGATAATGTTTCTAAAAAATACTTTAACTAGTTATCCAAACTATGACAAGTAGGAATAGTGAAGGATTATATTAATCAATTTTAGAATCTATCCTTACATGTGGAGGATATCACTATGAAAATTATCAATATGAAACTATTTCTAATGAAAATGAAATAATTTTAAATCAACTTCTAGCCATTTTAATAAAATCAACTAAGGTGGAAGATAAATAAAAGCAAACTCTTTCTTAGTTTAAATCAAATTAAAACAAAATGGATATAAAAAAAAGGCTAAGTTACCATATTAAGTTTATTTTATAAAAGTGACTAAGTTAAAATTGAAACTATTATAAACACTTAGACAATTCATACCATAGGTATTTAGGAAACTCAATTTAAAAAATACAGATGTAAATCTTGGATTTAGTATTTAATTACAATAAAACATGGAAAGCAAATACCCTTAGTCACATAAAACTTATCATCTGTTTGATGACTACTAAAAAAAGGTCTCAAATGGGAAAACCATTCAAACTTCATAAATAGGGTTTCCATTTAATTGAAAATGCGGTGTGTTATGTGATTAAAAACATAAACATTCTCTCTTTCATAATTTTTAGTCATAACACTTTCTATAAGATGGTGATCAAGGTATGCTCAAATGAATAAGGAATGAATATATAAGTCATCATCACTAATCTCACTATCATTGAAAGTAATAAAATGTCTCTGAATAATAGGAGGTATATGTTGTGAATAAGTACCAATAATCCCATTTAATGGGTGATCATAATGTGATGGAGGAGGATGTATGTTATATCCCATTTGTAGTTATGGATCCTTATGATTAAATGTCTTGTAAAGGTTTTATAAATATTTTATTCTTATGGTGATTATGAGGTTGTGAATTTTATTCCTCTGAAGTATCATCAAATGTAATATTTCATTCATCGATGAGGTCTTGGATTTTATGCTTCAAGGTAAAACATATGTTCATAGAATTCCCATACCTTGGTGAAAGTCACAATAAACATTTGCATCATACCTTTTGGGTAAAGGTCTACTCATATCAACCTCTATAGTAGAATAGAGAGATATTAGGTGAGACTCTAAAATCCATAGGGGTAATGAAGCAGGAAACTTGAGTAAGCATGTAAATTATCTCTTTGGTGCAATAGATAAGACAAGCTAATTACGTTACTTTGATACTACATTAACCATGGTGGTTGTATCCATTTTAGACTAAATATATTTTATCTTATAACTTGGTTTGATAGTAAACTTGGTATTATATGTAGATGTATTCATTGTGTTTGCTACATACTTGAGATTTATTTCATGATCGCAAACAACATGGCATAAGTCATCAAAATATTTGAGCTTTTTGAAAATAATGGATTCATGTAAAGGGGATTTTTTTTCTTTTAATATGTCTTGAAGTGATTTATCTACCATAGGATTGGTTATTTTAGCCAACATTTTCTTGAACCTTAAGACATATTAATTGACAAGCTCATTATTTTCTTGTTTTTTTTTAAATTTGGGCATAGGAAACCTTTTCGGCAATGTTAATAGAAAAATGTGCCAAAACTAATATGTAATATTTTTGAATGTCTTTAATGATACGATTGGTAAATAATATAACCATCTAAAATCATAGTCCTTGAGGATCCTTGGAAATAATTTTGTAAAAAGTTTAGCATTAGAGGCATAATCATGGCATGCCACAAAGAAATACCAAAGATGTTGTTTAGGATCACCCTTAACATCATAAAATGTGAACTTAGGTGTAATAAAATTAGATGGAAAGAGTCCAAATATATATCAGATGAAAGAGGGTTATGCAACACATCTTATGAATCAATCACATGAGGAGATTTTAAAGAATTAGGTTCAATAGTGGATACCTTGTCCTCCAAGTTCTTTATAACATGAAGAAATTTTTTCAATTTAGAACCATTGGGAATTAAATTACCAAGTTGAGAAATCACCAAAGGGGCTGTAAACATGGGTTGAGTGATATAGATGTTGAAACTAGTATTTGAGTTAAAGCATTCAGTAACCCCATGGTAGATGCAATAATTGCATTTTTAGGAAACAAAGGTTGGAAGGCATAATCCATACCCTCACTAGTTTTATTATTCAATTAAGTTCTCAAAGGGAGGTTTATTGGTATAAAATTATTTTTATTTCAAAGGATCCTCCTACAATAAATTGATAAAAATGCATGAAATAACAAATTTATGAAATTAGCTGAAGCACTAAAATGATTATATTGATCATAGACCACTTCAAGGGGGAAACCTCCTTTGACCAAGATCAATAAAATAAATTTTTGGATGCCTTTATTAGATTCAAAACTTACTTATATATGAATTCTAATATTTTCAACTACTACTTCCCATGAATGTGGGATAAAACAAAATGCTCATGGAATGACTTACAAAGCATATGCATCCATAACAACTACTAAAATAACAAACTAAAGAGAAGGGATATCATGGGTTCATAACATCCCCTCCCTCTTAGAAAAAGCATTGTCTTCAAAGATTCAAATGTGGGAATTGGTATTTAATATAAAAGAGTGGTTCCCATGTTACATCCTTTGGTTGCATTCCATGTCACTGAATTAAAACCTCGATTATGAAACATGAGTGAAATTGGCATGTATGCCTATCTAGGATTGCCTCTAGCTCAATAAAAATGTATCCTTCATTATCAAGTTCTGGTAAACTAGTTTGCACTCTAATGTTTGTGCCAAGAACTTTCTTTAGATAAAATACATGAAATACTATGTGAACTTAGGAAGAAGGTGGGATCTCTAGCTTATAAGTAATTGACCCAATCTTATGATGAACCTTATAGGGCCCATATAACTTCGGAGCTAGCTTATTATTCCCTTTGATTTTTAAGGGGTATTGGTTATATGGATGTAATTAAGTAAAAACCATATCACTTACTTTAAAATTATGATAAAAAATGTGTTTATCCACCTACTATTTCATTTGATTTTGTGCCATATGAAGATTGTCTCATTGGGTATTGAGGATTTGATCCTAGGTTCAGAGAATCATGTTGACCACTTGAACTGATGAACTATTGGGAGTATATGGAAGGAGCATTAGTGGTGATTGACCATAGACTACCTCATATGGAGTCATTTGTATTGAAGTGTTTTAGGATGTATTGTACCACCATTTGATGAGAGTGAGACACTTTACCCACTGATATTTTTGTTCTAAGGTGAAGCAATGAAGAAACATTTCCAATCATTTGTTGAAAATTTTAGTTTGGCCATCTATTTGTGGATGATACCTAAAACTCATCTTCAATTAGGTGCTAGTGAGTTAAATAGTTCTATCTAAAAATGGATAGTGAAAGTTGCATCATGATCTGAGACAATAGATGAAGGAATGCCACGAAGACAAAAAATTTGGACCAAGAAAATTTATGTTACTATGGAGATGGTATAGGGATGGATGAGGGCACAAAAATGAATATATTTGGAGAGGAAATCAACCATAACCAGATCAACATTTTACCTCCAAATTTAGGGAGCCCCTTAATGAAATCCATAGAAATATCTATCCAAATCCTGGTAGGGATGGGCAAGAGTTTGAGTAACTTAGGGATGAGTGTTGTTTCACCCTTGTTGTATTGGCAGGTATCACATTTAGCCATCATTTGTTGAATTTCATTTTCAATTCCCTTATAAAAAAAGTTGTGTCATGCCCACTCATATGTTTTTAGAAACCTTGAGTGCTCTATGGATGGAGAAGCATGGAGTTCATAGAATACATCCAGTTGAAGATCTGTGCTCTAAAGAAGCACCAAATGACCCTTGTATCATAAAGAACCACCATCCCATGAATAATGTGGTACAACCAAGGGGTTAATGGCCAAATATTGAATGATTGGAGATAATTAGGAGTCATTAACATGCCCTTATTGTATAATGTCTAACCAATTTAGAATAAGCATAGAAATAAATGAAATGGAAGTGTGGTATCCAAATGTGTGAGATAGAGCATCAACCACAATATTGTCATTACCCTTCTTATAAGTGATCTCATAGGTTATAACCCATGAGTTTTTTGACCCATTTTTATTGTGATGGGGTAGAGACCCATTGTACTAGGAAATATTTCAAACTCTAGTGATTAGTTTTGATGAAAAAGTGATTTCCCAGTAGGTATGGCCATCACTTTTATACTGCATGCAAAATGACCAACATTTCCTTCTCATAAGTAGAGAGCAATAAATTCTTGAAAAAAAGGGATTTTGTGGTGAATGTAATGGGACTCCTTCTTGGAGGAGAACAAAACCAAGTCTATTACCATAAGCATCACTCTTGATAGTGAAGGTCTTATCAAAATCTAACATAGCTAGAACAGGTATACTACACATAACTTGTTTAAATTTTTCAAATGCACACTCAGTAGCTTGTGTCTAAGTAAAATAATCATTTTTCAACATAGCTATTAGTGGAGCTAAAATATTCCCATAATCCTTGACAAACTTGTGATAGTATCCAGTTGGTCCCAAAAAATCATAGAGGCCCTTGAGTATCTGAGGATGTGGCCAATTTGTCATGGTAGCTATTTTTGTAGCATCTACCCAAACCCAAACCATTTGGGCTGACACAATATACCTAAGATACTTTGCTTCATCCTAGACAAAAGTACATTGTACTATTTTACACAAAGATGATGGTCAGAGAGAGGTTGTGGTGTGAGCTCCAGATGTTGGACATGCTCAGATCATGTTTTACTATAGATAAGGATATCATCGAAGAAGACAAGAATGAATTTCCATAGGGAGGGCTGAAATATTTTATTCATAAATGTCTAGAATGTTAAATGAGAATTAGTGAGGCTAAAAGGCATGAACAAAAAATCATAATGGCCATCATGCATGTAAAAAGATATTTTGGGGATATCATCCTCATGAAATTAGATTTGGTGATATCTAGAGCAGAGATCCAACTTGGAGAAAATATGTGTGCCATGAATCTCATCAAGAAGCTCATTAATAATAGGGATCATGATCTTATCCTTGATTGTGAGGTGATTATGTAAATGGAAATCAATGCAAAGGTTTCATGACCCATATTTTTCCAAACAAGGAGAACTTGGGAAGAATATGGACTGGTACTAGGGTGAATTATGTCTTCATTAAGTAAGTCTTGAATAAGCATCTCAATCTTGGTCTTTTGTTGAAATGGATAGAGATAAGGCCTAATATTAAGAGGAATGCTTATAAGAAAGAGTTGAAAATGGTGGTCCTCTATCCATGAAGGTGGTAATCCCACTGGTTCAGCAAAGACATGTACATACCTCTGCAAAATGTTTTGTATATTAGAAGTAGTGGAAACTATTGATGATTTCATTTAAATGGAATGGTGGTAGATAATGATGTCATATGAATTTTTCTTAAGAAGCTTTTCCATGTGATGTGAACTTATGATGCTAAGAGATCCTAGTTTTAAGCCTTTCAATGTGTGTTTTTCCTCATAATCTAAAAATTGCATCCAAAGTTTAGCAAAATCCCATAAGATGAATCCAAGTGTGTGTAACCATTGGGATCCCAAAACAACATCACATCCACCTAAGGATAAGGTAAACATGGTGTAACACAAGTTATAATCTCCAATAGAGATATACACATTATAACACTTTTCTTTTCAAGTTAATGTACCCTCATTGGAAATTATGAATTCAAATTTGGAGTAAGGATGGATAAAAAAACAACCTATTTGGAAATTTGAGGGTCAATGAAGTTATGAGTGTTACCCGAATCAATAAGTATTGTGAGAGGGAACTTCTTGAAGTAACCCTTGACCTACATGGTTTATGGGGTAGTGACTCTTGCTAAGGCATGGAGAGAGATATTTGGGTGGTCTTTTTGAGAATAAGGTTCCATAATTGACTGAGATTCTTCTAGATCATCTATTATATCCTGAACATCTTCCCAATCTTCAATTGTGGGTGTAGAGTCCACATCCAATAGGTAGAGATTTTACTCAACACATCAATGTCCCTAAGTGAATTTATCATCACAATTATAACAAAGTCCTTTTTCTCTATGGGCTAACATCTCTACTTTAGTCAAAGCTTGATAGGAGTGGTTATAAGGGCTGACATTATTTTAGATAATTGTGGAGATGTATTTTTGAAGGGAACAAAATTATATTTGAGTCGTTATTGAGCTATGATCTTGTCTTCTACCAACTTATCCAACCCTAAGTCTTCCATCATCATGTTAGGCTAGAACATTTTGACCTGACATCAAATTACATCTTTTAATCCACTGACAAATCAAATCCTAAATAATTCATCAGACAATCCCTCTATGTGATTGGCTATTTTTTTGAATTTTGTTTGATATTCTCTCACAATTCTTATTTGGTGAAGTTTAGTGAGTGCTCTAGTGAAGTCATCAAAAGTAGTAGGGCCTTATTCCATATGGGTTCATCACGAGCCTTGGTATACCAATGATACAATTGAAGGGATTTTAGTTCTAAGTGAAAGGATGTAAGTGGGACCTTATTGGTATCAAAAGTATTATGTAGACTAAAATATTATTTTACCTAATAGGTCCATATAGTTGTATCTACTCTATTGAATTGAGGAAAATTAAGCTTTGACCCACAATAATTGCTAAAAGAATAAAATGCAGTGTTTGAAAAAGAATCTAGATGTCATCTGTTGTTCACTGTGGTATGTTGAAGACTAAGGTTGGTAATTTTTTCATAAATATCTTTGATATGGGTCTTGAGGGTGTAAATTTCATCCTCCACATTTTTTGATCCTATTAGGTTACTACCATGATCTAAATAATAGATTATTTTTGTAATGGAAAGAAAAACTAGAATTAAGATACATTTAGTAAGAAATGTTTTGAATTTAGGCAAAAATAGAAGGGGTAAAGGGGATTTTAATAATTTTTTTGCACAGTGGGAGTATGATTAATGAAGGTGAAGGAAATTTTAGGAGTGAAAATGGAAAAATTAGAAAATTGGTTAAAGAGGGACAAAGGAGTAGAATGAGACAATAAACACAGTGGAAAACTTTTGAGGAAAATAAACAAAAATAGAAGTTATGGAAAAACCCAACAAAAAGGAAAATTGATATTTATGGGAATGAGGAGTGGAATTGGGATATGGGACCTCATGGAAGAAAATGTAGGGAGAGTAATTTTAGGTGTCCAAGTCAAGTTTGAGGATCAATGAGGCTAAAAATGGAGAGATATTAAAAAAATGATTAATTTATTTATTTGTTTTTTCTTTTCTATTTTTTGTCTGGTGATAAGTCCTATGAGAGTCTACTAATACTCTGTATAAGGTTTTTGGATTTTATTTTATATCAAATATCTATCTACAATTCCTCTAATAGTGTATGGATACTCTACTGATTAATTTTTTGAATCTAATGAAAATATTATACAACTAATAGAAATGGGCCATAAGTTTTAATGAGTGACTAAGGGTTTTAAAAATACTACTCTAGCCACCAATGCCATCTAAAAAAGTACCACTCTCCAAAAAAAATTGGCCATGGATTTATCTCTTAACAATAGCTCTTGGTTTTCCTCATGGATGGGAACTACTCAATCGAGAAGGGGCCATTACCCAATTCATTGACAGGTCCTCTCAATGGGACAACTACTTTGGGGTTCCTATGGTACTCCTCAAAATGAGTTTTAGGTATTTCACCCAAGTACTTCCCATAGTTATGCAGTCAGGTTTTTATGTTGATCTAAAATAGACAAGTATGTTAAAAAAAATAATTAAATAAATTATGTAACAGAACAAAGTTATTTCTAAAAAATTATTTAAAGGAATTATGCAAAAGAATATAGTAAAGACTTTATGAAGGAAAATCATTATGGCCTTGAAAAGTGCTCTAATACCAAATGAGAGGATCCTCCTGAAACAATTTGATAAAAATGCATGAAATAATAGATTTATGAAATTAGTTGAAGCACTGAAATGATTATATTGATCATATACCACTTTGAGTGGGTAACCTTATTTGATTAATCTCAATACAATAAATTCATGGATGCCTTCATTGGCCTCAACACTTAATTATATATGAATTATAATCTAAGAAGCTACTACTTCTCATGAATGTGGGATAAAACAAAATGCTCATAATATGACTTACAAATCATATGCATCCATAAAAATTACTAAACTAACAAAGTAAAGAAAAGAGATATCATGAGTTCTTAACATTAGTATCATCTAAGGATTCACCATCACTTGGTGATACATCCTGAACCTTATCATGTTTACTAATTTCATCTCTTATAACATAAAAATGCATCCATTAAGCTCTTTTTAATTGATAAAAGTGACCAATGTTTCTTTATCTTCCATTTGAAAATGATGCTTTTTTAACATTTTCCATTGCTTACAAATGGAACATTACATAATTTGAAACAAAAAATTTAAACCCTAAGAATCATAAAAAAATTAAATTCATAGGGATTAGGTTCACCAAATATTTAACCCTAAGTTTGGAATGGGGTTATGTTTAATAATATAAAAATGAATAAGCACAAGGGTGATAGATAGATCTATAGTAGGTCAATTAATTACAAACTCATACAAACAATATTATGAACTTAAACACTAAGATATGCTAAAAATATAAAATATAGGTATGATAGATGTTATAATGATAATGAAAATAAGATAATTAGTTGGGTATGATACTAATGTAGATTTGGACTTGGAATAGATAAGAAGCAGACTGAAAAAAATTATAGAACAATCATTAAATTTTGTAAATTTGACCTATGTGTTCTTGAACACTTACATCAACTTGGGATGATTGTGTCGATGGTTTTTTTAATTAGACATAGGTGTCCATTAAAAAATAGCTATTGGATCTAGATGTGACCACCTAGAATATTATAAGTTCTTTATTTCTTTCTCTCTGGTGTATTTAGATTTTGAATCAACTATCATTATTGCTAAATCATCAAAACCCTAGTTCTTCATCTTCATAGTGACCTTAGGAAAGATGAGTTAGTGTGATAATGATATTGACTTAGCCATAAATAAACCTCTATTAATGGGCTATTCCTACATAAAAACTAATCTGAATGGGGTCTTAGATCGATGTATTACTCACCTAATGTGTTGGCTTATGTGTACACAAGGTTGAAGTATGCATAAATCAAGTACAACATTGACCTAGCCTATAACTTGGAAAATAGGGATCATGTACTAATCCTTAAATACTTCATACCTATAGATGTGTTGTACCAATGAATGATATGAAAATAGGATAAAATATGGAAGCTTTACTCACTTTAATGTTTCTAGTAAGTTTCCTTGTGAGAGGTATGAAATATTAGGCTAGATTGGAATGAGGATTAATCATGCATATATACCAATCCTATCAAGAAGTATTTCATGTTAAATCAATCATAAAAACTATAAGAACACATTATAATTTTAAATAGGATGAATTTATGTCATTATAAACTTACATCACCATAATAAACTTACATTGGCATATGCCTCTAACTTCGACACAAGTGTTCAAGAAGCAGAAAAGTAGGTGCATGTCTAAAGCTTGTAAAAATAGAATATAAGTAGGTTTATATCATTATACGAAAGACAAAATGCCTAGGTCATTAGAATGACATTGGTTAGACTAAGAGATAATCAATGAGCATATAGATATATCATATTTGAGCCTTTTGGTAATGGGAAAGGTCTAGAACCGAGATTAATAACTAAGGTTTGTATTTTCCAAGTATACAAAAATAAGGTGTTAAATAATTTAGAAATAGTGTCTATAGGTTTTTATGAGCTAAAAGTGAAATAACAACACCATATACATATGGATAGGGCAAATGCATATAATTTTGGGTACATTTGTGTATAATCATGCCAACCCACTTTGACTGTAAGCCCAAAAGGTGAATTTTTGTAACATAAGTTTCATTTATGACATTCACACACCTAACCACCCATTTGTACAAATTTTACTTTTGATTAGGTCTATTATAGGATAAAAATGACATAAAACACTATATCCACTTCTGACTATGGATAATTGGGATAACTTGGGAAACATTTGTGCATGATCACCTTAATTCACTTTGAATCTAGGATAAAATGGTGTGAATGGGGTAACATAGGTTTCTTTTTTATGTGTGTTAGTAACTAATGTGATTAATTATCTCATATCCAAAATACACACAACACCATATCCACTTATGATCAAGAAAAATGTAGATGATTTTTTTCACATATATGTGTGATCACCTAGATTCACTTTTAAATCAAGCCAAATTGGTATGATTTGGAAAATGAGGGTCATATTATTGACCCATGCATATCAAACCACCACTTTATACTATTTTTAATTGATATTGGGGGATTTATAGGATACATGGGACATAAAAACACTATATCAACTCTTATTTTATCTCTAGGGATGTGAGGTTATCAAATAGTGCCTCAATAATTATCATGTAACACTAAACCCCTATATCTATATGATGGTACACTATACATGATATACCTCTATGATGTCATGTGTAGCTACTATAATGTAAAACTTATATATGAGATACATGCACATGATATTATTTTGTTTTTGAGTCATGAGCCATGGTTGTTATCTTGAGACATGAGATGGTCAGTTGATTTTCTTAGGTATTGGGATATCCTTGGTATTTTTATGATTCTAACATCAATTTATTGGTATTATAGTTTCTCAATATTGGGTTGATTGGTATTGTAAAACCAAGTCCCCCTATTCTTTGATAGATATGTTTGATGTAGATCATTTTTTATATCAATTATCCCATGGCATCGTACAAATTATTTCAATAGGGAAGGGGTGAAATATTATGCTAGCTCACCCACATTACCACAATAGTCTATATATTTTTAGCCAATGGTATCATAATATTCAATAGGCCAAACACAACAATACAACCCATACATAATGAAACCCATTAAATGACATCAAGTGGTTAAATCCACTATCAATAGGGAAGGAATTATCCATCACATCATGTTACCCACATCCATTACATTATACATTACATCAACATCATGTTACATATAGATATTTTATGTTATGGATGTGCATTACATTAGACACATAATGCATGCCATGATGGGCATTGGGCACATTGGATTTCTTTGGTCACACCATACATATTATGTATGTAATTTAGTAGCATTAATCATTGATATACATGTTTAATCATTGATAGACTCATTAAATGGATAGAATGAACAAGATATAGCTAATAACATTGATAGACCTTGGCCCCTATCTCTACTCATTCTGAATCTATATGTAAAAATATATGTGGGGTGGGGGTGATAATATATATTCTCCCAATTGAACCATATATTATGCTAATGCCAATGAAAATCTATATCTATGCAATGGGGGTGGTCATGATTATGTTGTTGTTCATTGACTAAAGGTGGTGATGCCATATCATTGATTCTATTTTGTTATAATCAGATTATTTGATCACATTACATATGTAATAATATTCACATTGATTCATTATATCTATGGGGACATACCCTATATAAATATGAGATTTGGAATTGTTTTATTATGGTCATATTTATATCTAGTGAAGTGGGTAAAGTAATTGGTCAACTTATTAGGTCCATGACCTAAAGATTTCACATTCAAACCCTACCCTTACCTATCCAATCCATCATAAAGGAGTGGGGAATCTTATTTAGCCAAAAAATAATATATTTATGAATTAAGGGATGTGATGACACTTAATTTATAGAATAAATTGAGGGATGAAAATCAATAGATAAGGGTGACTATGTGATCATGAAATAATTGATGGACATGTATACCCATCTCAAGGAGTCAAGGATTCACTAGTTTGTGTTGTATTATATTACATATATAATAGATTATATCAATGATTCTACTTTATTCTATAAGAACACCAATGATTGTTGAAAATAACACCAATGATTTTTGGGAAGAATAATGGAGTGGTGTATGTGCTATTCATTCAATTTGGAGTGTCCTAAATGTACATGAGCTTCTCTCCACTTTTGTATAAATAGGGGAGAGGATAAATTGATTTAGATTGAAAAGAGGGGGTTAATAATAGAGTTAAGAATAGTCTATGATCTCGAGGTCAATTCAAAAAAGGTCTTGAATAAGATTGAAACCTACACCATTACATAGAGCCCATTAAGACATTTCTAATAGTATGTAGAATGTATAAAATGTAGCTCATATGTTCTTTGTGCAGCTAATCAAAGTTTTAGTCAACTGGTCAAATCAGGTCAAAATTGGTCAAACTACAGAAAATGACCATTATGAAATGATTTGAGAATATTTCCATGGAAAATAGATTATTACGAGCTTTTTGACACAATTTATGATTTGTGAAATGGAGACTGTATGAAAAAGATATAGCTGGTCAAAGTCATGGTCAAACTTGGTCAACATGATGACATGGGAAATTTGGACCAGTAAGAACATGATACATGGCATGAAATGCAAGAAAAATGTGTGGTTTTAATCATTTATATTTTATAGGTGATCTTTGATAGTCAGATAAAAAAATTGGGAACATCTAGTTTAACGTCAACAAGTGGTGCAACGAGAGGTTGACAAATGCCGTGGTGAGATTGGTCCATGTGGTTGGTCCTCAAACCACCACATAGCTTTCCACCATTCACTATGGTCAAATATTTAAATTATAATTAAATTTAATGCTAAGCCCCTCATAATTCTTTCACAATCCACATGAAATACACATGTCACATTTCATTCAAACATTATACATGTTTTCCATGTATTTCCCACGGTCCCCACCAAGTATCCATGTGGTTCCCACACACCCCACATGCCACACCACAAACTTCCCACAAGACACCATAATTCCCACAAAATTAAAGGTAATGCCAATCGCTCAGAATATAACACCAAAATTTTCATGTTTTTTAAAAGATTCAAACTAATCCCCACTACCACATGGGATAAGGAATAAACACCAATAACTAAACCATGGGGAATTTGGATAAACCCCAAGCCAAATGATACAAACTATTCTAGATTAGTATAAAGGATATGAGATAAAACCATGGAAAATGGGATTTAAAATATATCCATGGGGATATGGACATAACTGTGGATAAACATCAAAGTTGTTGGCATGGGGTTAGAGCATGCCATTTTTGGCTAAAAGAAAAGCTTCCCCACCATAATTTTTGTAGCCTAGAATACTATATAAAGTGCTCAAAGGGGCTCATTTCAAATTAGTGGTGTTCAAAAATCAAAGCTAAATAATAATATTTGAAAAGTCATCATATTTTCAAAAACAAATCAATGTTTTAGAAATGGAAAACGTAGAAGCCATTGCAAAGACTAAGAGCCAGGGAGCATGTGGAGCTTGTGGAAGGTGCTCAGGTCAGAATTGGGAAAATGTCCAAAAAGGGACTTATATTATTTTTTCCCAATTAAAAACTTTGTAGTTTTTCATTTTTCATTTTGGAAAAGTTTATAAGTACTTTTTAAACATTTTTCCTAATTTATCAACTGATATTGGACCCGAAGACGTAGGCCTTCATGTGAAACTCCATTATAAAATTATTGTTGAATGTTTGTGAATTATTCTCTTTAAATTCATGTTTTTATAAGTCATTTTTTTTTAATTCCATAAATTGATAATGTAAAGAAAAATTAAATTATGCAAGTGTAATATTGCTTAAATTTACGGATCAATCTAGCTCAGTAGTACCATCAATGTCCTCAAACGTAATCAACATGAGATTTCATCAAGTTATATATATAGTGTTGCTATTATAACATATCAAGTGAAAATGGATGAATGTGCTCATTTTATTTGGGAGAATGAATGAATATGCCTATGCATCAAGTTTTTTGGTCTTAAATGGATATAGTATTGTTGTGTTATTTTTAGCCTATAATCCATATAATCTCAACTTAAAACAACATAAATGGGTGGTTGTATATGCATAGGCTAAAAATATGATCCACATTTCCCCAATCATACAAATTTATCTTTATTTCAAAGTGAGTTTGAGTGATCACACATATATGTGCCCCAAATCATCTACATGTATCTTGGTCACACGTGGATATGGTGTTGTTTTTTGGATTTTACCTTATGAGGGACTTAATCACAAGTCAAAGCAACATAAAGAGATTTTTGGGTGTGTTTAGGTCACTAATGCGATTTATGTTACCCAAATCACACCACTTTGGATTGAATTTTAAATGAATTAAGGTCGTCATGCCTAGATGTGCTCAAAATTATTTGCATTTCCTCTGTCGTAAGTGCATATAGTGTTGTTTCTCACTATTAGCCTATAATGAACTAATAGTAAGTAAAATCAATATAAATTGGTGGTTATATGTGAAAGGATTAGAATGCATCTTATGTTTCCATAATCACACTTGTTCCCCTAAATTAGAGAGACATGGGTTGATCGTAAACAAATATGCCCAAATAATTTATGTTTACATTGGTCGTAAGTGGATAGGGTGTTTTCATGTCACTATTTTATATGAGGGACATAATATAAAATAAAATTGGAATAAAGAGGTGGTTGGGTGTGTGTGGGTCACCAATGCGACTTATATTTCCCCATACAAACCACTTCAACATCAATTCAAACTGAATTGTGGAGACCACATACAAATGTTCCCTAAATTGTCATTATTTACTCTAGTCTCAAAATGATTATAGTGTTTTTATGTGAATAAAAAGAAAATAAAAAATATTAAATTTATTTAAAATTAACTTTATTTTTATTATTATTGATTTATCCACCACACCTTGTAATGCTATTTTTTAATAAACCAATAATTTATGTGAGACATAACTTATTATAAAGTCATTATACTTGGTACTTGTGTTTTATAATTTTTTTGGAAACCTTATATTATATATTTTACTAAGTGGCAAAGCACTATGCAAAATCAAGAATAATAATACTAGAAATATTAAACATTCACTTATTTAAAACTTGTTAAATATGTAAACATAATATGGAAAATGCAATAGAAAATATAATTTTAGCTAGAAAATAGTGTTGTGGAATAATTATGGAACTAAAATTAAAAATACGACTTTGCATCTTGACTATGAAGCTAAATTTAAATATGTCAAGAACTCTATAAAATAGCACCATAAGCTGGATATGAGAGTAGTGTGATCTTGTCCTTAGTGAGTTTAGCCTTATCTAGTAGAGAATGAAGATCTAAGGTTTTTGGGTTATATTCTCCTTCATCAATATGTTTTTTTTATCTTGCTCATGGACTTTAAATCACTTATAGAAACCAATATGTGACTATGTTTTTCATCAAACCCTAGCTCCTTGACATATGAAGACCAATCCAAATCAATGTAATAAGAATGGTTTAGTGGTTGAAGTTGGGCATGACCTCAACACCTCATGCGCTAAGTATTGCCTAAATAATAGTACTCTGAAGAGGGATCAAAATTCATGTATCCATACCAAGTGTAGACATCTAATTACTAACACCATTATGTTGAAATTGTCAATCTTACTTAAAATTATGCAACAATGCATGATTTAGGCCAAAATCACTAAAACATGCTAAATATTTTGTGCTTGTCATATATAATTACTAATCGAGGATAATGTATCCTTGAATAGGGTAATGAATTTTATGTTATTATTAAATTTTCTCAAATCATTTTGATTCAAAATGATGAAAACATAATTTGATGTTTTGAATCACTGAATTCTTCTAATTCAAAGGCACATGACATGTGCATGTATTATTTCATGTTGACAATGTCATAAATTATATATTGGTCCATACACAACTAAAAACTTATTCTAATTATAATACATTAAAATTATAACCCATAACTTGACATTATTACCAGTTTGATTATGTGAGTAACCAATTTCCAAAGAATTGCATAGAATTTAATTAATTTCACTTAGGCAAATTAATCCAAATCAAGGGCTTAAGTGGAAAATCCATGGAAGTTATTGAATATTTATTAAACTGGAAATTCATTCCTAATATATGCATCATCATCATGTGACATCATTTGTGGGGTGGCATCCATAACCCATAAATGGAACAAATATCAAGTTTAAGGCCTCCCATGCCTCTTTACTACACCTTTATTCTAAATACAAATGGGGATATTTATAGATTGAGCATCCAAAATTGAATTGATCCTTGGCCACACATATTAATGTCCAGATGGATGGTCATGGTTTATTTTGGTCAATTTTAAAAATCTATAAATAAGAGGTCTAAGACCACCATTTTTAAGCTTGTTTGGTGTAAACTTATTAAGCAGAACTATCTTCATAAGTAATTTTTTTGTAGTGTTATTATGCTTGATTTGAAATATGATAAATTCACTATTGGCATAAATTTGATCAAATATAATGAGCCTAATTTCATTGGTGCATTCAGAGATGATGGAGGAGCAAGCCACTTATCATTGATAAAGACTTGAGCACCAAATCAAGGGGAAATTCATGTTTCTAGTTGCACTTGGAGGTGGGATGCTCTTAGGAATGTTTGAGGTATATTCTTTCAATAGATCTTAATTTTCATTTTCAAACCCTATTGAGGGATTTGTCTTAGTTATGTTATTTATGCATTTTTTGAGTTTTCTTGGCTAAATCTTAATCTAACTCACTTTGGATTCCATCTCTACATCTTGTCCAACCAGGCATGCCAATATATTCTTATATCAAAATAAAAATTTATGTCAATGATGTTATAAATAATATTATGATCTAGAGAAATAATGATAACATTAGATATCATAGAAGCATCATAGATAAGTGGATCAATATATTAATGTAAAATGCATATATAAGCAAGCATACATAATGCCTTTTTGAGATAAAAGTTAAGAATTAAACACAGTGAATAATGATCATTTATTCAACAATTGAAACTAATATAGAGTAGCTCAGAAGGATGCATGATATCCAATGGCATTAAAAATGATTTAAAATGCATGATGTACTTCATGGCATGGAAAATATAACAAAATAAAGAAAACAAGATTCATGGTCATGATGCACATGCAGAAATAGTACAATAAAAAGCACACAAATCACACAATAAGGACAAAGGGCCATATACATGGGATATGTTCAAATTTCACTCACATGCATAGAATCACATAATAAGCCTCAGAGCCACAAATAAGGAAATATTTAAATGTAAACAATCTAAAAAAGTTAAATACATACAAAAAATGAATCAATAAATTAATCACAAAAAACACGCATGAATAAGTGAAGTGTTGTCTATAGAGGTAATTTGAAACATTGTGATATTTAGAAACTAGATTATCTACTAGTATAATAATGTTAAAGTAAGTGAGAAACTAATGTACAATGTAATGTACTAAAGTAGGAACACTGGGGATAGTCATAGAATGATAGTACGTGTGTAAAATATGCCCCTAGTCAAATTTCTAAGATTTTAAAAAAGCTATAAAATGCTTGTGAATAGCTTGATCTTAAAAAGGTAGAGTTTTTATTCACTAGTACATGTTATATGGAATCAAACAAGAGTGTAATAGGTGACTATCTAGGATAAATTAATTTTCTATGTAAATTTGTTGGGTCTGAGATAAGAGCACCAGCTAGAACTGTATCTAGAAGTGACAACCTATATGATTTATAACTCACTCAATTACACTTGTGAAGTATATTCTATATAAAAATAGGTATAGAGAGGTACTACATATAATAAATCACAAATCAAATAATGTAAATAAACTAGATATATCAATCATAGGTCATAATTTTATACTTTTTCTTGAATATATTTATATTTTAAAACACTTAGGTATATAAATTGTGTAGATACATAATGTTAAATGGATTATTGACTAATTTTGATTCATGTCAATCCAAAAAAATAAAATTTGGTTCTCAAATTTTCCATAGTCACATATGGACCCAGCCAATTAGGCATGGATTCTCCTTTGGTTTCCTCTTTTACATTGAAATTTCTTAGATTTTCCTTTAATAATAAATCACCAACCTCAAACTTTCTACTGTGGATTGTTTTTATTACACCTTTTGAAAATTATTATGATATATATTTGAGATGGCTTACAACATTTATACATTTATTATCTAATTATTATAACTTTTATAAATGTTTTTCTTTATATTGATCATCTATAATGAGTCCTTTTAGGGGTAATTGTAAAGATATTATTTCTAATTTTAATGATATTACTTCTTTTTCCCATAAACCAAGGAATATGGAGTAGGCTCAGTGGATGTGTGAATGTTCATGTGATAATCCCAAAGTTCATAAACTATTTTGTTATGCCAATAATCACCAAACTTAGTAACCATCTTACTCAATATTTTATTTATAATTGTATTTGAAGCGTTAGCTTATCCATTTCCCTAAGGGTAGTAGTGAGTAGAGAATGTATGCCTAAGCTTATGTTTAGTTCTTTAAAAAATAAAATTCTTATTTTTGAAATAATTACCATTGTATGTAATGATAACTAAACGAGCCCCAAATTGAGAAATGATATGTGCCACAAATAACTAGCATATGTCCTCTCCTATAATAGATTATAAATTTATAGCTTCCAACCATTTGGTCAAGTATTCAATATCTATAAGTTTAAATTTATGCTAGTATGATGATTTTGGATTTATTTTTCCTACAAAATCAAACCCCTCAAACTAAAAATGGTTAAGGGGAAATAATAGGCTACAATTTATGTGAAAGAGCATGGATTACATTTTTCATATTCCCAAAATTCATGATCTATTGTAGACCAATAGTAACCTAGCCACAGTAACATAAGTGAAATTATTTTTATACTTTAATGTCCACCGCATTTACTATAATGTACCTATCGTATTGCTAATTTCACCTCCTCAACAATTAGACATAAGAGTAGTATTACTTTAAATGATTATTTAAATAAACATCCTCAAATAATAACATATAAAAGTGGGTCTCTCTTTAATTTACAATTATAATTTTTGGTTAAAAAATCTGATATAGATGATTAATTGAAAAAACTATATATGTGAATAAATAATTCTAATTTTTTTGCATTACCCATAGTTTCCAAGACTAACAAAGATACTAAATCTACATCTAAAACTGATCATTTCTATATATGTCATATTTAATATTTATTAACCATAATTTATGTCAATTTATATTAAATATTTTTTACTATCCATTGTAACTACATGACAATTTTTTTTCCATGGAATATTCTCAATTGAAAAATTATAAAAATGTGACCATGAACATTGTATCATATTTGTATATGGGATTATATTTTCTTCCTTTCTTTTTTAAACATATGTAACTTGATTGAAAACCAAATTCAATCATCATATATCTTAATGGATTTGATTTATCTTTCATGACCAGTATATAATCCTAAAATCAAATCCTCATATTCTACTATATGTTTTGGACATGATAAACCCAACCTATATGTAAATGGCATGTGTTCTCCTTGTGGATTAATGTGAACAATCCTACACTAGAATTTGATGCACATTTAGAGCCATAAAAAAATATTGTCCATGTATCCTTGGTAATGTTATATGTAGTGATATTATCCCCAAAATTATCACTAAGTGAAGTGTTATATCCTGTAATGGGGTTGCATGTAACTAGTTTGCCATAACTTGACCTTTTATCAAATTTTGAGATATAATATTTTAATAAAATTTCATGAATAATGTTACCCATTTTTATATGCATCTTGATAGATGAAGCTTTGACATGTGAAACTTTAATGGATCAATCCTGGTAAAAAATAAAGTTTTATTATTAATTATGTAGTGTCAAAGATTCTGTGTAGGAAATGCAAGAGCCAAACATAGTTTTTTCATTACAATTTAAGTTTTATCACAACCAACAAGTATGTGACTAATATAATATATTAATAATTATTTGTGATAATCATCATGATGTGTTAGTAAGGATACTAATTAATGATCTATATTATAAATATATAATAAGATTTTCCTATCTAGTATAAGAGTGGTCAATTTAGTAAAAAATTATTTAGTGCCTCTAAAAACCCCTAACTTTTGATGTCCCATTTAATTTTTGTATAAGTTTTGAGTAATCTTGTGAAACATTATGTCTTGTATACTAGTTGAGCTATAAAGTGATGTATCAATTCAATTTTTCCCTATAAATATAAGAGTTTATTCAAACCCTATGGTGGAGGCATATCATTAATATATTTGAACTTTTTAAGATCAAGTTCAATACCTCGTTATCAAATAATAAAACCCAATAGTTTTCCTAATGATACCCCAAAAATAAAATGATTAAGATTTAGACATAAATGATATTGTCACAGTCCCTCAAATATTTGTCATAAATATATTGTATGATCTTGTATCTATTTTGATTTGATGAGTAAATTATTTATAAAATCTTCTGTACTATGAATAATATCATAGAAAATATTGTCATGGTTATTTGATATGTTTGCCCATAGTTATTTATTATAAAATTCATCACTACATAGCAAAAAGTACCCCATGGTGTGATAAATGATGTTTTATCTTGATCTTCATTGGCAATTTTGATTTGTTTATAATTAGAAAAACTATCCATGAATGATAGCATATCATATCCTATGATGGAATCCACAATCATATCGATGTTGTGTAGTGGAAAATAATATTTGGGGAAATATTTATTTAAATATTTGGATTCTAAAAAGCATTGTATTTTAACATTATGTTTTACTACCAATACAATATTATATATCCACTTTGGATAGGCTTCTAGTAAAATAAAAGCTACATCAAGTTAGCGTTGAGCTTCTTCTTTGACTAGTAATGAAACTTTAGGATGCATTTTGTATATTTTATATTTTACTAGTTTTGCATTTAGATATAATTTTATATGATGAATTATAAAAAAATGATCAATGCTTGGCATATCATGGTATGCCTAAGTGAATATCTTGTGGAAACTATGTAATGCTTGCTTTATTAATTTATCCTCATTGACTCTAATTTCATCAACCAAAATTACTATTCTTGGATCCTTATCCATTATGTAATTAAATTAAATAGTTTATTAATTAATTAATGAAAATTTATCCCTAACATAAGGTGTAGTAGGAATTACATTAGAACCATCAACTCATATATTGTCCTAATAAGCATCAGTCTCACCAAAATATTCATGAGAATTTTTAGAATGAGGAAACCTATTCTTATGATAGAATGGATGGAGATCCTCATGTGATCCTAAAAGTTCTAGGAGATAATCATCATTGTAAAACTTATCCAATGTCAATTTATGGTGAAGTAGTATCACCAACAAGCTCTTGATAGATAATTGATAATGTTGATACTTGATTAGCTGACTGTTTAGCTCAATGAAGATATTTGAAAAAATAAATATGTCTAATTTTAGATGTGATTTAGTTGGATTTATTAGAATAATATGTATAACCAAGTCATTATTTACCTTTGTGAGTGGATGTTTTCATGGGATGAACATTGCCCTATGCATTCTTTCCTAGTTTGTCTAATTTATAACCCATCTTTTGTAAATAATTTAATTCAAAATTAGTTTGCTTTATGTTTGCATTATTATATGTAGATACTCCTTTTAGAGAATTAAGATCTAGTATATAATTATGAGTACTAGGTTGAACCACTATTTGAGTGGAAAAATCCATATGAGGGACATAATTCTAAGTAGATTCTATTAGTTATAAATACTTAAATGGTTCATGATCCTTGGGACATGTCTATATATATCCATAGTGACTAAACTCTAAACATACATGTAACATGGAAGGGATGGATTGCATGTCTTGAATCCATGGCCTTCCAAGCAAGATATTATAATTAATATCATTGGCCATAACATGACATGTTATAACAATAGTTCTAGGGCCTAATTTGATATTTAACATTATCTATCCAAACACCTTTTGATGAATATTATCAAAAACTCTAATATTCATATCCAAATAATTTAAATTCTCAACATTGATATTGAGTAGGTGAATAAAATACATATTAAAAATATTCAATATTGAACCATTATTTACTAAGGCTCATTTAACACCCATGTCATCAATTCAAAGTTGAAAGTATAAAGGAAAATAATGATTAAAAAGATGTGGTGGTGTTAATTATTATTTTTAAAAAGATATAGACTCCTTTGTATATCATAATGTATTAATGATAAAGGCCACATAATTCAATTTGGCATCACATGGAATAATAGTGTCCAGAATGTTGCATATAATATATCCTTGTACATATTTGATTATTGGAGTAACTCTAAAATAGAGATCTTATCTAGTGTGTTATTAAGTTGATCAGTAAGAATATATCCTTGTTTTTTGTCATTCTACTGCACATGATGTGTCTCTCATCCTATTTTTAAAACAACATGTAATATAGTATGTAATATAATCCTAAGGTGAATAGTAGAGGTAGGATGGTAAATAAGATCATTTAGAGGTTTAGGGGAAGGATGAATGAATGGAACCAACTATGCTCTCTAACATCTAGTATTAATATGTGGTAAAGAAAATTGAATCACATAAAAAAGGACTCATCCCTCCATTCATTATTATTATTATTATTATTTTTTAATTTTATCTTTTTCATTAAAGTATGAATCCCTTAATATATATGTATCTTAAATAATTTTCATGTTATAAGAAATAAACATGTAAACGGTAGTAATAATCTTTGAACCAATAAATAATAGATAGATATTATAAATATGATCATGATTAATATAAATATATGAAAATTATCTTAAAGATATGATTGAACTTCAAGGCTTTCTAGTTCTATTGTGGCCATTTTTTGTCAAAGTTGTCAAGCCCATCAAGTGAGTAATTTTCCATGAACATAAAAATTTCTATTCCTCACACCCTAACCAATGGGTTAGCATTGATTTATATAATGAGTTAAATGATTTTATAGATATCCAAGTCGGAAATCCCATTAGGAATAAAAAGTTGTATATTTTAATCTACCCAACACTTGTTTTTGATGTCAATATCCTAATCATCTCATCAACTATTATCCCCTTTTGGGTTGTTATAAACCCTCCTCTTACCCTCATCAAACTTATAAGCCCAAGGTGGTAGATAATGGTGATTTTTGGACTATAATTACGTCAAAACCATCATAATAAGGGCTGAAACTCTTCCCTCATATTAATTATTTGCTAGTAACTAAGCCCTTCCTAGAGATTCACACCTCTCTTACTCATCATGTCAAGTACCCATAGGCCTAAAAAAGCATCATTTATTAAAGTTATCATCCTCAAAAGAATTATTCCTATGTCAAGATATCCTCAATAAGGGATCCTTCTCTAGGTAGTCACATAGCCCACCCCATGGTGGTGGTGAGTCATACCAAAAAGAACATGGGGATAAATATTGATCCATAGTGCTTGCAAGATTTTCTCTTCCAACCCAACATAATACTTATTCAATCTTAGAGGATTTTAAGTATGGATAAGGAGAGATAAAAATGGATGATATTTACCAATAAATATTCTCTCCTAGAATGTTTTAGGTCTCACAAAGTCTTGTTATAAATTATCTATGTGAGTTGCCTACTAATGGATTGATTATTTAGATTTTATCTATTTTTAAGAAGTTAAAATTTATCAGTTTCTTATTAAACTACTCTGAAGTGTATTCGACTTGATGCAAACCAATTATCCACTATGCATGAGGAAGGATGTGATTGTGCTAGTATATTGATGTTACCAAAAAAAATTCCCATTAATTATTTCCATAGGGGAGGACCTCTCACATAAAGAAATTTGGCTACTTTTGGATATTTATGGTCATTCATTAGGTGTTCTCAACATTTACACTTAAATTATGGCCCTAACATATCTTAGTTTTGGATATATTTGTCTAATAATTTTCCCCTTTCTACATTTCTCATTTTGAGTTATTTTAATATGATTGAAAACCCCAATGACAAATATGGCACCTTACCCATGAGATGGTCCATGGGATAACATGAAGTGTGGTATTATTTCAAGAATAGGTGGAGTCTTTTTTACCCTCTCCTCGAGCATCAGAAATTAAATGTTAAGCCTTAGTTTACATGGTATAACTACCATATTATCACTAATAATGATCTCAAAGGGCTTGACCATAACATTTTTTAAGATCATATTATTTTTTCTTTCTCCAAATAGATAACATGTTAATATTCATTTTGAATATGGTCTCTTAGATCATGTCCCCATCTCTTGCAATGTGGGATGAATCATAAGTTAGTTCAAATTTCCATGTAATCATTACATTTTTAATGCTTCTATATCAAGAAATGCATGCACCATCTATTTTATTACATGGATTTAGAACTTAACATGATACTTACCTTATGCTACAATCTAGATTAAGTGGTAGAATGGTGATATTATGTGCACCACCACCTTTTTATTCTAATATTGAAAGTAAATCACTCATATAATAGGTGATTAATCCATGATTAATGAATTTAAAAGGGTTTTCTCCCTTCTCTAACTCAATCCATTTAATCACCACTTATAGATCCTCACTTCATTTCTCAAACACTAAATCAAAGTAGTGGATGGCCATGCTATTAAAGGGGTACAAATTCATGCTCACTTGCACTAGCTCAAAGTTAGATACAAGGATTCCAAGGATATTTTCAAATTCCTTAGAGATAAACAACCATGATTCTAGATCAAGGTTATCAATTTATTTGAAGCTAGGATCGCTTCTCTTCCTAACATCACCTTCGATTTATTGGATCACTATAAGTTAGTGTTTCAATCTCAAGATGAAACAACAAAAATACCCTAAGATCTATAATAATTATTCAATGTGGTTCTTTTAAAACTAAACCCTATAGACTAATGGATTTGTGATGCACCTCTGAGTCCTCATGAACTCACATAGGTATTTCACTACATAAATAATGATAAATCTTTTGACCTTGATGGATTTTCCTATGAATTATATAATGTCATATGGGTATTTATTGGGCCTAATTTAGTTTAAGATTATAAATAAGCCCTATAAAACCAATCTTGTGTGATATAATTAATCAAGGTAATATAAAATTCATAGTTAAATATGGTGACTCAAATTTCATTAGTAGATAGTGGCCTATCACTTTATTAAATGTTTCATATAAAATCCTTACTAAATCTCTTACCAACTATCTCTATTTTATTCTTCCTACAATTTTTAGGCAAAATTAAATAATATTTATTACAGGTCAATATATTATTGATAAGCTTATTGATGTATGGGAAGGAATGGAATGGGATAGGATTTCATGCCAGAGAACCATTTTTATCAAGTTGTATTTTGAAAAATCTATTGATTGAATTGAATAGTCTTTAATCATAGCCATTATAAAGACTCTTAGTTTTGGCCAATTACTTATTTTGGTAGTCCAAAGTTTATTTTTAGACATCTCTACCCACCTCACTATTAATGGTGTCAATTCTAATAATGTTTTCCTCAAATAATCCATCCCTCATGGTTTCCCTCTTTCTTCAGATCTGTATGTTATTTATGAATAAAATTAGGTTATCTTATTACTTCTTAAGTTGAGTGGGGTCTTGTTCAGGGTATTGTTTTACTTGACCAGATTTCTCAAATCATGAATGGGAACTTTTTTATGATACTTTATGTATCCTTAAAGAGTAGGAGAAAACTTTTTCAGATGGCATGGAAAGTATTGATATATTTTTCTTAGCCTCTATGTCTAGTTTTCAATGGATTAAAACAAAATATTTTAGACAAAGCATGATGCCTATGCTTGAGTGGATTCTTTGATTCTAGTAGAAATGGATCGATAGAGGATAACGGTTTAGATTTATAAGCATCCCCTTTGCCCTTAATAATTATCCTATGGATATTTGTAAATATGTCACTAACTATGTTTAAAATCATGTTGAATACTAGGTTACCATGCCACTCTACTTGGTAGGTAAATTCCATGTTTGAACTAAAATCTTAGCAGCTACCCATGTTCACTACTCTTGTTGTTGGCTACCTCTAAGTCTTTTTATGATAAGTTAGATAAAATTATCAAGGATTTCCTTTGGTCTAATTCCAATTGAACTAAGGGATTTTATTGAGTTGTTTAGGGCATTTTATACTTCCCTCAAGATAAAGGAGGTATTAGAATCATTGATATTTATATATAAATCACAACCTTGCATTTTAAATGGGTTATCATAGTCATTAGAGGTGATGAATCACTTGAATTATTTATAAGGCATTGTGTATCCTATATAACCCTATATGATAATCATTGGTGGCTATAAAACCCAATCTAGATAGGCCCAATTCCCCACCCATAGTGAATGCTCATACCCTTGAGTTAGATGATGTTATTTTAATAAATTGGGATATAAATAGTGTAGAGTTAGAGACTAAACTTATTGAAGAAAACTTTAAAGTAGAGGATCAAGATAGTAATTTGTTATTAATTAATATCCCATTAAATGTTAACCTTTTGGATCAATTTGAAATCCCTAGTGGACCAAGTATAACTAGTGGGTTGAATATAGGCCCTCCCTTAGTTAATCAACCATCTTATGTCCAACATATTAGGTGTTTCTATTGACATAAGAGGTGTAAGCGGTGGTACCAGTGGTGGTTTAGCTAGAGGATATAGGGGTGGTGTAGGAAGCATAGGTGGACCTCCCCCACCAAGTTTAGGAGGGATTCAAAATACATCACAACATGCTCCATTTACAACACCAAGTCTTCACACCTTTTAATATGAAATGATACTCCATCTACCTAAATATAGTGGTGTGTAAAATGCAATAGAACATGTTCATAAGTGTGAACTTATTTGGCAGGTGTATTGCATTACTTTTACTAAATCAAAGTTAGCTCAATTTGCCACTACCCTTTTGGATTGCACACATATGTGGTAATAGATATTTAATCCATATAAATATATGGTAAAACATGATAAAATGAAGGTGAATTTTCTCTAATAATTTGATATAAGAGTTTGAAGAATAGATTATTGCTAACTTGAAGAATATTAAATAATAAATCACTGACAGTGTGTATGAGTATGATTCATGTTTTAAAACACTTCTTTCCAAGTTATCATTTGAGATAAATGAAAGTGGTTTGTACGAGGCCTATTACTTCCCTTCTACTACATATTATCCTAAAAGACCTTCACTGATCTATGTGTGGCCTTGGAAGCTACCTTTGCACTAAATCCATTAGAAGTATAGACACATGGATTAGTCCCTTTATGAAATCCCAAATTCTTATTATGGTATCTAAGTTGGAAAACTTCAATGTGAATAATAATCATGATACTCATAGTGGTTTTTGGTGTGTTTATTGTGAAACTAAAGGTCATAATAGGAATAATTATCTCATAAAAATTATTCATGTTGTTGTAAATTAATCCTACGATATCTATCAAGAAGACCATAATGTGAGAGACTGACCCTACCTCAGTGTGATACTTAATCTAAGATATAATTATATTGTAAAATATGTGATACATATACTCATGATACCAATTATGATAGCCTTATTAGTGAAATTAATGAGGTGCATACACATGATACTTGTCAAACCTTTGTTACCAATAATAAGCAAAATGGTGGAGGAAGGTACTATAGAGGTCACATTTATAGACACAAAGGAGGTCATTTTCCACCTATATCTTTCTACAAGTGTGGATCTCTAGAATATTACCAATGTGACTACATAATTTATCCAACATGTGATTTTTTTAAGAATGAGAATCATTTGGAGGAATGCCCAGAATTGTATACCACCATAATGAAGGAGTGGAATGAGTAGGGTATTGGAATGATAAGGATTAAAAAATCTCCAACTACTTAGTGGAGATCATGACCTGTTACTCTGACTGATCCCAAGGTAAATATTACTACACGAAGTGGTGCTCCTACCTAGTCCATTTCAAATCCACCCACTAAAAAGGGTTAATGGGAGGAACCTGATTTGAATCATTAATGATATTCTCAAGAATAAAAAGAAGTATTACACAACATAATGAATTTAGTATGGGAGTTTCATTGTGAAATTTAGTTCCTTAAGGATAGAGATGTTTCTATGTGTACTAAAATGTATTAAGCCTCAGTTCTCCAAGACTCGGTGCATGATGAATTTCATGATTTATGTAAATGACTTATTGATGAATATACCATTATAATTTTGAGGATTTGGCTAATTTATCAAGCACCAAGACCTATATAAGATCATCAGTTGAATGATGCATGATGATAAGAGGCTCATATCCAACCTAGTATAAAGGGTGATAAATAAATCTTAGTAAATATAACTAATAATGTTTGGATCATTCAAGATATATTAGTTAGAATCAAAATGGAGGTAAATGTAATAATAAATGATGCTTGGATAAAGATGGTGATCCATATTTTGTATACTTCTCCACATGTATTATTAATGAATAATAAAACTCACGCTCTACCCATAGGAGTGATTAAGGATGCCACTATTGAAATTTTAGGTGTCACTTTCAAGGATAACTTTTAAGTAATTGAGTTGGTTAAAGCTCATGATTTTTTGGCTCTTTTGGGTTGTTTACGATGCTATATAATTGATGATGACTTGATCTTCAAAAAACACTATATCAATTATGAAAATGGTGATCAATACATCATGATTCCCCTAGATAATTATCGAAGACCTCCTTTTGTTGAACCAATTAATGCTAATGAGGACCTCAATCATATATAATGTCACAACTGAGGGAACAAATCATTTTGATCTTAATTTAGATGTTATATTACATTAGTCAGATACACTATCTATTTTTGATACTATTAAACATGCTTGTGACCATTGGGCTCATGGAGACTATGATCTTACTAGATAAATTTATGGTACTATTATTAGTTAAGAGGATACTCCGCATAAGATACTTAAGTACCATAAGTCTATTCATCTTATTCATGAACATATAATGGATGGGCCACCCCTATAGTTAGATCAATAACCTAGATTTCATAGTCAAATGGAAATTTGGAAGTATGTATAGTAGTTGGAAGATTTCTATGTGTTTAAAGATGAAAATATGTGCTCACTTAGTTATGTTTTTTAAGGGACAATTATTTGATGGTGGGAAACTCACTATCCTAATTTTCTCATTTGGGACTAAGAGTGTGTGGATATGCACTATCATTTTAATCATGATATTCACATTCATGATACTCTAAGTTATGATGGTATTGATACTATATAATCTCATCTCAAATCCTATAAAATACTTTATAATGTGGATGATACATCATTACCTAATTATCTATGGGTTCATGCATTTAATGGTACCCTATGCACCTAGGCTATAGTATTGTATATTCATTAATAACAACATATTGATATAGATTCCTAGAGTATCATTCAAATTAATATTATTTCAGAACTATCTTACTCATATCTTCACATAGATTTGTGTATATCCCTGTAATCCATTTGCTAAGATATTACATTTGATCCAACACCAATTGAAGATAACATATGAAATATACATGGTGCACATGAGTATCAATTATCTATTTTCCAAGAATATGATATGAAAGATTCATTTTCTTCACTAATTGACTCTCAATTAGACCATGTTTTGAGGGAATAAATTTGAAAAGGTAAGCAGACAATTGTGTATCAAATTGATGAATGTACTAGTTATAACCCACCATATCTTCCCATTAACCACTTATATTTACATACTAAGTATGGAGAATGCAATATCTAAGAAACTATATAGAGTGACCAACAACCATATTTAGAGCCACTCCAAATAGTTTGATGTAATATTAGCATAGTGGATGTACCCAAGAAGGTCATTATGGGGAAATATTAGTCTGATACTGAGATCACCAAGGATTTTAAGCTATTAAAGTAGTACCAATACATTTTTACACATAATTACACTTAGATAAATGTGGTGCATTATTCATTGGGTAAAATACACATCAAGTTAGTTGAGGGTAATCGACTAGTTAGAATGAAAACCTATCGAATGATTCCTAATATATAGTATTGGGTTAAGGATGAGATTGATAGTATATTGTACACTAGAGTTATCACTCTTATTGATGAATATGAATGGGTGAGTGCCATGGTGATTAGTATTAAGAAGGATGACCATAATCATATTTGTGTGAACTATCAAGTATTAAATTTTTCTTATATAACTAAACTTTTTTGATGCCATTCACTAAGGATATTTTATAAGGAGTTGTATGGTTTGAGATTTATACTTTAACTAATTGTTTTTATTTATATCATCAAGTATAGATCATTGAAGAAGATAAAATAAATACCACCTTTTCAACTGAATGGGATTCATTCATTTACAATGTGATACCTTTCATCTTAAAAAATGCTCTTACCATGTTCTCACGTACTACAACAGAGGTTTTTAAGAATTTTATTAACAATTTATTTTAAGTATACTTGGATTATTGGACCATTTATGGATTAGTTTGTGATCATTATGTTAATATTTGCCTCATGCTTGAGCACTACCTACAACTTTAGATTTCTTTGAATCCTAATAAGTGTGTTTTTGCTACTCCATTTAAATTTTTTTGGGTCATGTTATTTGTCATGATAGACTCTTGGTAGATCCGACTAATATTTTAGTTATTATTTATCTTCCATTATCAACCACCCAGTATGAGGTACATGCCTTCCAAAGACATATAGGGTAATATTAGAAGTTCATTTAGGGATATGATAAGATCATAGTTCTACTAGAGGAACTACTTAAAGAGAATGGTCAATTCTTATGGAAAGATGCTCATTAGCAAGCATTCATAACTCTTAAGGATAAGCTAATCACTACCCTCATTATTTAGTTTCTGGACTGGATGAAGCCATTTCATCTACATGTTGATTCTTCAAGTATAACAGTGGGATTTATCCTTGCACAACTTGGTAAGGGTAGTCCTAATCATCCCACCTTATTTTTCAATCAAAAGCTTAATCCAACTAAACAGAATTACTCAACTATAAAATGTGAATCCTTGTCAATGGTATACATGCTTCATAAGTTTTATCATTATTTGTTTTCCACCCCATTCACTTTATTTATAGATCATAAAGAACTTAAATATTTTGTGAGTATGTCAAGTTTGCACAAATGCATTTGTAAATAGATTGTGCTCCTTCATGTATTCCAATTTAGTGTGATGGTGAAACTAGGTAAGGCTAATTGTGGACCTAATCACTTATCATGCATTGAATCTAGTGAACCAGTGTGTGTCATTGATGATGACTTACCTAATACGTATCTCTTTTAAGTCACATACATTCCTGAATAATTGGAAGATATTGTAGCTTTTCTTAATATATGTTTAATACCAATGTACCTTATCACTCAAGATAAAAAGCAATTGGCTATTTATGTTTCTCATTTCCATCTCATTATATGTGACCTTTATAAACTTGTATGGATGAAGTATTACAATGTTATATAATGCAACATAAGCACATTGAAGTTCTTCAAGAGGTTCATGAAGGTGTTGTTAGAGGACATTAAGTTGGTGATGCCATAGTGTGGAAGGTTCTATTAGTTGGGTTATGATGTCCCACTTTATTTAAATATGACAGAGTTTACACGTTCCAATGTGATATTTATCAGTGCATGGGTAAAATAAAATGAATGGAATTTATTCCCCTTCGTTAAATACTTGCTCATGAACCCTTTGAGAAATTTGATTATGGTTTTTTTGGCCCCATTAATATAGTAAGGAGGCATACTAATGCATGTTATATCATTATCACCAATGATTACCTCACTCATTGGGCTAAAACAATGCCAACCTCAGATTGTACTATTGCCACTACTACTAGATTCATTTGGGAGACTATCTTTACAAGGTATGGATGTCTATTAATTTTTACTAGTGATTATGGAGATCATTTATTTAACCAAACAATCCACAACCTTTTGGATAAGTTCATGATTTCACACCATAAGACTACCCCATATCACCCTAGCCTATTTGTCCAACTAAAGCTTTCAATAAAATATTGGGTTATATAATGACAAATATTTTTGATATTGGTTTCACTATCTGGGATGATCATGTTTATGTGGTATTATGGTCATAATAAACCATTTATAAATGGTTGAATAAGAGTACTCAATTTATTCTTGTATTTGCTACCAAATACATTCTCCTAGTTGAGTTTCATGTACCTTCTTTACATATTGAATGCCTTAGATGCTTGGATGATGTGGGATCTTTGAAAGTGAGCCTAGATGATTTACTACACATGGATGAACCTTATTTTATAGCACATTAGAGTCAATGAGTGGATAAATAGAAATAAAAGGCCTAGCATGATAGACATCTTAATAATAATATTTTTTTCTCTAGGTATGTATGTGTTGGTTTATGACTCCAAGTTCAAGCACCGCTCAGGAAAAATTTGCATCCATTGGGATGGTATGTTTATTATTTATAGTATTCATCCCACAAGAACATGTAAGTTAAATAGGTTAGATGGTCAAGTCCTTCTAGGACATTTCAATGCTAGTTAGCTTCACCAATAATATTTTGAGTGATGTTTCCATTTTGTTAATAAGGTATATATATATACACCTACTATTTTCAAACTTTTATTGATTACAGATGCTCTTTATGTTATAGGATCCCATCCAATATCAATCTCTTGAGTGCATGCCTTAATGGGTGTACCATGAAAGGGGTGAAATACCATTGGTTCTTTGCATGATTATTTTCCCTTTTTCCACTTGTTATCTACACACTTGTCTCCTAAAAACCATATCTATAAGATTGTTCTTCTATATTGCACACTCTTCAGTCATTTTTTACCTTTTATCCCTCTTTTCCAAACCTTAATCCCCTTTTGATTATTCACTATACTAGGTCAATTGGGTCAACACTATGAAATTTGGGTTAAAAATCATTTAGGGTCTAGGTTGGATCTTGGTTGACCTAGCATGTGACCTAGTGGATTTTTATCCATAACTATGATAAGTTGACTAGGTCACCCCTGTCAGCGAAAACTTTTGTAAGGGGTTAGGGTTAAGTATACCTATAAATACAAGTTAATTTATCCATTATTTAGAGAAGAGAAGAAGAAGTAGGAGATATTGTGCATTTCCTTATCAACCATTCTACTTGAGGAGCAAGCTTAGGGTTTCATACTTTTTTTGGAGATATGGATCTTGTCTTATGAAGAAGTATTTAGGATGTATTGATAGGTTATGTATCATAAATATTATTTATATTTTTCATTCTTACACACCATAATAAACTATTGCAAGGCACCTTGGCCAAGGGAGAGATTGAGGCTCAGTGGGTTCATCTTCAAAGGTAAATATTTCTAACTTTATTTCTCCTTTGTAAGAGAAGATAGATATACATTTGTAATTATATTCCATGCATTAGGATTTCATATACATTGATGTGAGTATATGTTTCTTATTCATGATTAATTTTTTTTATAACCCTAAATTTGTGCTACAAGCTTTGGTGAGCACTAGATTAGACTTTATTTTACTTGTTATTAGTTTAGTGAATATAAAACATAAGACCTACTTAGGGTTATTGTGTGATTGTCTTTGACTAGAGGCTTTGGAAACCTCCCTAACATTGTTTATTATGATAAGATATCCCCTAATTAGGTCTAGTGGATCCCCATATTGGTCATATTCCTAATTATCTAATGTTTCCCCAATTGGAAGTGTATAGTATAATCTATCTTATCCAAGTTAGTATTGGTTTATAGACATGATGCATTTTTGATTGCATACATTCTGGTGAATCTAATGTGAATTTAACCCTTGTAGGTTTTATCTCACATTTTTCATTATTCTATCATTTTATTTATTATTATTTTATATTTTCAATACTAGGTCAATAGTGTTGGCATAATTTTAGCTTTTATGTGCATGTTTAGCACATTATTGTATGAATACAAATCTATTATGTTTTTGTAGGTTTTTCATTAGGTACAGGATACTAGGTTGACTCTATCAAAACTCTACACTTTTAGACTTCTAGACAGACTATTAAGTTGACCCTATCGACACAATACACTTTTGGACATCCAAAAAACATACTAGATCAACCTTGTCGACATAGTATACTTTACATGTTTTATAAAATAGGGGATTTTAGAACTAGGTTGATCCAGTCAACCCAATTGGTAGAATTTACAAGTATAAATTAAGGCACTTCAATAGTAATCTCATTTTTCTCTACATCCTCCAATCCACCAAAGTTCCTTTCTTTCGTTGTCTACCATTTTTGTTATATATTACTGTATTGCTTTTCATAATTTTTAGTGTTTAAAACTACCCCTATGTAGTAAACTAAGTCCACTCTATTGGTGTAGTTCTATATTCTATCTTCTATCTAGAAAACCAAGTTGACACTATCGACATAGTTCTTTTTTAGATCCTTACTTTAGTAGTATAGTAGTGACACTATCAAATCTATTCTATAATCTCTACATACACTATCCTCTGAACCAACACTTTATTATGTTTCAAAGTTATAATTAACACTTATATACTAGTAAATAGCTCACACTTTCATTTTTAGTTGCTTACATGCGTAGAATAGATCACATAGTCGAATTACCTAGTTTTTCAATATACCATTTAGTTGCACTGCTTTTATCTTTTATGCACACACCACCAAATCACATAATCATAAAACACATTTAAACAATTTCTACCTAAGGACTACCTACTTAGATTTCATACCAATTGGAAAGCTAACTTGGTTTTATAGCTATGTATAAACATGTGGTTAATGGTATATATTGGCAAAGCACTTGATACCCTTATCATTTTGGTGCGTTAAGTTAGGGGTTAGGTGCCAATACTAAGCTAATACCATTGCCAACATAGATCCCTTTCACCCTAAACATCCTAAAACCATCTATAGATTAATTTATAGTTATTTACTTACAACCAACTCCCTATCATATCTAAAATCATACTCTAATAATCTAACATTCATGATGACCACTTAGTTAGCATTTAATTTCCAATTTGATTTCTTGTTCTTTACTCAATTGTATGTTGTATTGAAAAAACTTGCATTAGGCAATATTGGTACAAGGTTTTGTGCTATTTGACTCAATTGGATCATCATTATTGACCTAATTGATTATGTTTTTCTCTTCATTCTTTTCTTTCATAAGTACTTGCAAAAAAATTCTTGATTCTGTACATAGTCATTCTACTCAACACAATATCTTACAGACTATCTATTTTCCCTACTTGAATTACTGGGTTGACCCTATTGACACAATACTCTATTCTAATTCTAAGGATAAATAACTAAGTTGACCTTGTTGAATCTATATCTTTTCCAACTATTTTCTATCTAGATTATAGAACTAGGTCAACCTAGTCAACCCTATATCCATATTTTCCAAAAAATCTAGCCCCTATTTATATACTAGGTCGACCCAGTTGAGTTTGTAATCTTATCTATTAATTATTATTTCCTTGCTTTTGCATCACTTTTTTCCTTATCTAGTCCTTCTGCTTCATCATTAACTTCCTTTTTGAAGACAACATTGAGTTGAGTTCAATAGAAATGATGAGTCTTACCAACCCTCATAGGGTCTTCCATAATTAGATTAGGTCTCCTCTCATGGATGAGAGTAATGTTCATGTATCCACTCACATAGTGAATTATGGGACCCCTCCTCACTCCTCTTTTCTTCATAATCCTCTCTTCTCACTTGAATATCAACCCAAATTAGAGTATACTCCCAAAATGCTCTTCTTTATCTTTAAATTTACTCAACATAGAGGAAAGGATCCTTTTACCATTTACCATCTCATGATTAGTGGTCAAGTTGAAGAGCCTCATTCACCTTCTCCCACATTCTCACATATATTTTAGGATACTAGTTTCTTTTAATCTCATCCTCTTCCCTCTATTATAACCCCTTTTCATATCATGACTTCATTTTATTTGACTTCTCCTACCTCCATGCCTAGTATCTCCACTAACATGATAGGTTCTACATTTAGTGGGCCTCCTCCAAGACCTATTCTCCTTGATTATTCCACTAGTGTATCATTTATTATCCATGGTGATCATGCTTCTAGTGCTTCCTCTTTTCATCCCTTCACTAGTCCATCTTTTTCTACACAAACCAATTTTTCCACTAATTCTTCACATTCTAACTCTTCTCAAGTTCCTAAAAACACCAATAGTGGTATGCAAGCCACTACTTACAATTCTAATGCTTCAAATAATACCAAAAAACAACTCAAACCCACCAAATATTATTACAAACCTTTAATCAAATGAATATTTTCAATCTCATAATACAAATCAAATGTAGCAAATGAAAAACCACATTATCCATCATCAACCCCAACCTCAACAGATGCCATGGGGCATGCATTAAAAAAAATTCCCCCACCTCCTCTTCAAGATGCCCATGGTAATCTCATCCCTCAAAATCCTCTTAACAAAAATTTAATAAAACATCTTCAAAATTAATCTCTTATATCTCAAATTACTAATATCAATATAGGAGGTATCACCCCTACCATTTCTTATAATTGGTCAACTAATCCTACTCATCATCTAAAAACATTTGGAAATATCTATAAACACTAGGTCAAATTAAACACCCTCATTGCTACCTATATATTAGCTAAAACCCTCATAGGTCATGCTTTAGATTAGTAAAACCAACTTAAAACTCAATATATTACTAGTTTGTAAGATTTAGTGAATGCTCTAGTCCAAGAGTTTTAAAATAGTGATCTTTTTGAGAATATCTTGGCCCATTTTATCAACTATAAGCAACCTTTAAATGAAACTACCAAAGATTTTATTAAAAGGTGGAAAATATTTTCCAACCAATTTGAACATAACATGGTCGATGATAACCTTTCCATTTCTTTACCAATGCTCTTTTTCATGAGTTATAATATTAGGTTTACACTCTCTCTCCATGCACTTTGGAGGAGGTTATTGACTAAGCTAGACATCAATATTTCCTTATGCATCGATTTGAGCCACCCCAACCTTTTTTAGGTACTCATTTATTACTTAAAAATAAGAATCATCATGCTACCAATGATGGTGTCATGGACTCTTATAACACCATTCACACTATTTTACTTATTGTTCCTAACTAATCTTTGAAACCAACTCCCCATTCTCAACAATTCACCAATATTCTTTTATATTCCCCTAATAAAATCAATGTTCACAAACCTTTATCCTCAACCAAATTACTAAAATGTCTACCTATGCCTCTTCCACTAGAACTTGATCCCAATTGTCCTATGAAATCTTGGTATGAAACCAATAAATTTTGTTAGTTTCATGCTAGTTAGGGTCATTCTCATGAGAGATGTAGGCATCTTTGTAATTTGGCTACAAAAATTCTTCTTGGTCCTAATTTTGACCATTATTCTATCATTCAAAAATGCCAACAAACCTATGACATTACTTTCAAAGTCCATAAAACAAATACTAAATCTTAAGATTTGAATCAATCTAATGTTCATTTGGCTATCTATAAATACCCTCTTCCAGATCACCAAGATACCCAAGATAAGCCCACCCCTTCCACCAACAATGTAGATAGTCTTATTGACCCAACTCTTGAATAAAATGTAGTTAATATGACTAATATGCAATGGGTGGTTGATTTCATTGATCCTCAACCCATTTACACCCCTTCATTATCTCTCACATTTTTTGTACTCCAATATTATTCTCCAACTCACTTAAATGAGTTAGGGAAAGATGAGCTTATAAGTTTTGATGAACTAATTCCAACTCCTCCCTTGGATAAAACTTTTCATACAATTTCTACCATCCCTCCATCTTATTTACCTATCACCATTGACACTCAAGCTTATATCAACGCTTCTTATAATGATTCTCAAAACCAACCTACACCAATTGCTTCATCTTCTGAACATAATTTACCACTTTATTCTAAACTTTCTACCTCTTATAAACATAAATTATGATGTACTTTAGCTCCTCCTTCTGAGGACCTCCTTTAACACTATACACCTAATTATAACAACCTTCTTATGGGATCTGATGAGTGGGATACCATCACAAAACTCACTAATATCCCATCCCAAATTCTATTTATTGAGCTTAAGAGGACCTCTCTTCATCATCAAAACTATCTGATGCAACTTTTATTCAAAATGCACATTCCTTATCCTCCCCTATTAGGATGTGAAATAACCTTATTTGGATATGAAGATAGCATATTTCAATAATGCAAAGAGATTTCCATACATGTTGATGAAACAATGGAAACTTTCTTTCCCTCAAGTTTCCCATCACTTATATGATTCTTGATGAGATTTTACTCTATACAGATGATCCTCCTATATTCATTACTGTCAAAATTGGCAATATCCAATTTAATCATGCTTTGATTGATGAAGGTTATAGTACTTGTGTTGCCTCTCTTGATTTTATCAAAACTCTCAGATATTTTAAATACAATATCAAATCTACATGCAACACATGTCAAGTATATGATTGAAGGCAAATTCCTCATTTAGGTTGTATATGGATTTTCATTATCATCCCACCTATTACCATTCACATGAAGTTGATGATATTTAGATTTCTTCTATCTTACAACACTGTACTTGTTAGGCCATGGAATCATCATATGAGAGTAGTTAATTTTTCTACCTTTTAATGCATTAAATTCTATCATAATGGAGATATCTATAGGATTCAAGGTGACACTAACCCTTATAAGTTTTAATAATTCTAAGACTATGGTATATTCAAGATTCCTAATTTTGAACCTTTACCCAGTGTTTAATTTTATGAGTCTCAACTATTTAACTTTCCCATCAATTCCACTTGAGGTTACAATGGTCATCCTGAACTCATTAGGAATATTCCCCCAACCCCCTAGATTTTAATGATGATGAGCCTAACATGATCAATATTAATATTAAAACTTTTGATCTCTCCCCTCATCTCATCTCTCAACTTCCTACTTCTTTTCAACCTTGTTCTCACAAACCACCTTGTGATGACATCCCCATAGTTTTAACTATGACCCAACATTCCATTCATCACCCCTCATCAAATGATAATTTCCTCCCTACTTATGTCATTTATCTTCATACACCTAGTTATGATGATGGTTATACCTTAGATGATCCATTCTTAGGTGGTCTTGTTTAGGCATATGATGATAAGATTATCCATTATCATTCCTCTTTGCTTTAGTCTTTTAGTGTATATTCCCATATTCCATTGTATATAGTTCCTAATTTTATCATTTTCCCTCTTTATCATAGGGTAGAGATGGTATAGACACCTCTAGTTTCCAAAAAACCTCATAGGAGTATGCTTATAGATCATGTTATGATTGGGCCCTATTGCTTTGCTAGTTACCATGACCCCTATATCTTGTTTATCCCTGAGATGCATACAAATCTCCTTCAACCTTATGTAGACCCCACCCTCCTTTACTAGAGCCCAATTTGGATCCCATTCTTTCACCTATTGTATCTAAGTCTATCCTTGCTTCTAATCTTATCATGCCTACTATCGAGCATTGCCCTATCTCTCCACTGTCACCACCTTCCCATGGTGATGGTTTGTTTATTTTAATAAAACTAGCTCCATTTCCCACCAAATGGGTGGATGAGCCTTCCAAAAATCCTTCCACTTTTGTTACACCTCCTACTATGAATACCTCTAATAGCCTACTCACAGGCATATCTATTGAGTCCATGGCACATATAATCATTCATCCACCCATTATCATAAGATACGATAATATATTGACATTTTACATCCTTCTACACTTCTCTCCAAAGATAAGGCCATACCTCCCCCAAAGGTACTTCTTGATTATATTCCTATGTATGGATAGGTGTATTATCTTTAACACCAATATGGCACCCATCACACTAATCATTATTGCATCCTTTAACAACACCTTAAAGATCATATTTTACCTATTCTTGTACCTTCTACCATTCCTCCCACATGTTATTCTTGAAATAAGGTTCCCCCTTCTTCCCTCATGGTTCAACCTCCTATGGTTCCTTAATATCCTATGGTCCCTTCTTCACCTCTTATTCCTCCACCCATGAATACTTCACCCATGGAACTTCCCTCACCTTTAGATCCTTCTCCACCTGTGAGTCACTCACCTATAGATCCTTCTCCATTTTTGATCTCTTCATCTCACTTAGAGTCCACTCCCATACATTCTTATGATCATCCCTTGCTTGGTATCCCTCCTCAACATGATCCATGAAGGATTCCTACCTTTTTTATCGAGGATATTAGATGTGAAGTATTTTCCCAATTTTCGTTGAAGATAGACAAGACATTAGTTGAAATTCACATCCAACTTCATAGATAATTATTAGATGTTATAGATAATGTGTGTGGAAAAATCTATCAGTACTTATGAGCACATACATTGTTTTATTACATTTGGATTAGATGTGTGCTCTAATTTTATTTATATATATTTATTATATCATTTGACATTGTATCAAATTCTTCTTTATCTTACATAGTGACTTTAATTTTACATTTTATATTGTTTATGTTGTCATTTATGTTTTCTTATGAATCTCTTCTTTATCATTGATTTCTTTTTCTTTTTCAATTTCTTTCTTAAAACTCCCTTGTTTTCTTTTCATGATTGTTTACTTTCTTATTTCTATAAACATGGATAATTGTTATTGTGACTTGGTTATACAAAACTTATTCCCTTTAGGCATTCCTTCTTTACCAAGTGATCAGTTAGCAAAAAATTAATCTCATTATAATCTCCCATTAGCGGTCTATTTTGGATCTCTTTTCTTCCCTTTATTCCGTTTCATAAATAAAGCATATACATGGTTGAGACTTGAGATAACATGTTGGTTCATTGTTAAGGCTAAGTATTTTAGTCAGTCTTGTCTTTGGTCACTTAGCTTCCCTTAGACAAATCCTAAATATCATTCATGTGTATCACTTTATCCATCATTATTGGTATATTAATTCCTAGTTGTACACCATGTATGCTTGGCCTTGCACACTTGAATAAAATTACAAACAAGATGAAAAACTTACTAGTATGTCATTACAGCTAGGGAAGGGTTTAGCATCAAGACTAGACCAAATGTAAAAAATGACTAAGATGCACCTATAGAGGGTATGGTCAGGTCCCTACTACTTTTGGCTCTACTTGAACCAAGGTGAGAGGACCTAATGGGTAGCTTACTCACATGCAATGATTATGCAATTCGAACTCCATGGGGAATTTTAGCATAAGGGAATATAAATGTGACCAAGGTAGAACCAAACTCATTCACTCCACCCAAGAAAGGTTATCACATGGAATGAACAAATGTACTAGATCATATACAAGCTACTTAAGATAGATGAGGAAATTAATACAATCATCATTCTATATAATATTCAATAATAGGGGTTGAATGGAAAATCAAAACACTATACTTAAAAACAAAAAATATAGACACATATTAAGTATAAAATATTTATGAATCTGGAGGCAAATTTCACTCATAATATGCAACTAGATGTATTATTTACAAGGTAAGACATAGTAAGACAAATTGATAGTTATAAAAAAGGGTCGTATGTTAGCGGTCTTCAAATAGTAGGGATTATTTCAACATTCATGACATCACCTATTATAAAGATTCAAAAAAATTAAATGCAATCTAATGGAACTACTAGGAGTGATTTACACTTACTGGTGCCAATGAAATACAAATACCCAAATGATCCTTGAAATTATAGAACATATACTGAAACTAGAATATCACATGATTTTTCCCATTGAATCCATAAACATAGGGTGCCCTAAGAAGTTATTTAGAAACATATTTCCAAACATAACACATAAAGGGATTTATAATTTAACTCTAAACCTAAGATGACGACCTATAATGAGAAGAGAACAAGATGTCTAATTAATAACATTTTCAAAACGTATTACTACACTTCATCAATATAAAATAGTAGAGAACCAAAATAATTTTCATTAACTTTACAAGAAAATATTACACACATCAGTGTTTCAAAATGCTGCCATGGGGACAATCATGGTGGATTTGTTCCATGTTATATAGGGGAGACATATAAACATGCTCTCAAAGCTTTATAATAGATATACAACAATAACCACCTTAGTAAGAGACTCTAAATACACACAATAGTGATCCCAAAATTTTGAAGAGACTATACTAAAAAATAACAACAACCAAAAAATAATGACCAACCTTGAATAGAAGTTAAGCCTTCTATTTATACATTTTAAATCTAGGACTATGGGTCAAAATTTTCAAAATTGAAAAACAAACATTAAATTCCACCAAGTTGTTTCCATCTATAAAAGATTATCTTATCATGCCTAAAATCTTCATCCATTTACAAGAATATCAACTCATACTATTGGATCATCTTTACCTAAGTAAATATGTGTAATTAATCTTGCATGAAATACTCGAGCTCTAATTTTTAACATGTAGTTATGCCACTTATCATTTATGTGTTGGTTCATAGGGTCTTTTTCTTTTTATCCTTGGCTATGAAATATAAAATCTAGCTATGTCAAGCAAACATGCTCCATCAAATTATGATCTTAGGGGTGGAGTGTTATTGAACACTGTTTATAATTGGCCTCAAGGATGTGACACTTGGTAACCCTATGAACTTCCTATTTGCCTTGTAAATAGTCTCTATTACTTTAAATTGCATCATGATATGTGGAAATACCTTATGTTTCTAGACCTTTTAACCTATTCCACTCATCATTAGATCTATTACTACTTTCCTAAGATTTTGACACTTGTCAATTGCGTGTTCTCTCACAGGGTCTTTGAATTTTTAAATCCTTACTCACTATTGGATCATCCTCACCTAAGAAAATGTGATATGTAGATCTAGCTCCATTTGAAATCAAATGGATACTTCATGGGGTCTAAATTTGATGCTCACACTTGAAACATTTGAATCCCAATAACTACTTGTCATGACTTAAAATTGACATTTTTGTACCTATCAAAATACATCTACAAGATCATCATACCTTCAATTCAAGTAATTTTCTTTGGTGAATTTATTTATTAGGACTTTTGTTTTTCAAGAATTTCATCTGTGAACTTTTTGTCTTCATCATTATTATCTTCAATAGCAATTATTTGTCTTGGGCAATTTGGTATTCAAGCTTTTTGTCTACAAGAATTTGATTAGGATAATTATTTTATATAACTTTCCCACATCAATTTACCCAAAATACTTATCTCCTTTAGAATTTTCTCTATTGGGATAATTGTTTTAGATATTTTGTTTGGAATAATTTTTACAAAGTAATTGATCTTTACATTTTTCTTGAAGAAATGCAATTCTCTCAGACCTTTTATGTGGGTAAAATGTTCTAAGTAAATAGACCTTTGGAATTTTTTCCACTGACAAAATATGCAATGGAATTCCTTCATGCTTTTTATACAAACATTTTTCCCAACATAAATGAATTTTATTGGTCTTTTTGTAAAACATTTTTCCTGATGCAAATGAATTTCATTGAACTTTCTGTAAAATATTTTGCCTGGCATAAATAGGTCTTTAGGATTTTTTGTTTAAAAAAAAACCCTGAAGACTTATTTATGTTGGGTAGAGTGTTCATAAAAAAAGTCTAAAAAATATAAAAGGGCTTTATACACATTAAGTAAAGATCAAATTAACACTTAGATAATTTAACATGAAACTAACCTTTCAAAGGAACAATAGAAAATAGGAATATGGATAAGGACTTAGGATTTGATACTTGACTTGAGTTGGACTTAGGCATTTACACATGACAAGGGATTAATTTCTTTTAATGTAGTTTTGGGCACTAACACTGACTCTTGCCCAATGATACATACCCCTTACATGTGTGTAAAGAATTCAAAATGTAAGAACAAGTGCCAATCCATTGATCCATAGAGTCGACTTAATAACTTATCAATAGAGACCCATCAAAGTTCAATAAAATAATGGAAAGCTAATAAAAACAAATCAAGAGGATATAAAAATAAACACATGATATAAGCATGAAAGGAAACTATACAAACAAATCCCAAAGTAGAGGGGTAATAGAAAATAAAGCTTCAAAAATATAGAAATATACACTATAAAAAATGTACACAAGTGACACACTCAATCAAATAAGTTTTTTACATGCCTACCATTAACTGTCAACTCCAGTATTTCACCATCCAAGTCTCTTTGGAAAAAAGGTGTGTTCCCCAATCTTTCAGTCTAGGGAATAAGGATGCATCCATAAGGTATCAAATTTTCCCTGCTTTTCTTTCTCATCATGCTTGTTGTCCCAAAGTAAAACCAGATCACCTACTTGGAATGTCCTTGGAGTAACCTTCCTATCAATTACCTTATTCAGATTTTCCCTAAACTTGAGGTATTTTACATGAGATTATCTTTAAATTTCATCAAGCTCAATAATTTTGTTTATCCTAATTTCATAGTGGTTTATTTGCTCATCATATTCTAGTTGTTGTATGAGCCGATAATTGGGTAACTACAAATTCATCGCAAAACTTTTTGAACTCCATATATAATATCAAAAGGGATTTTACCTGTAACTCTCTTTGGCATAATCCTATCAACCCATAAAGAAAAATTTAGTTATTCACCCCACTTCTTATTTGCTTCCAATGTTTATCTAATGATTTTGAGCAATTTATTGTTACTAGATTCTGCTTACCCATTCCCTTGAGGGTTATAATTAGAAGCATAAGTCAATTTAATCGTATACCCTTTGCATAATGCCATAAGAGGTTTGTATTTGAATCTCATGGCATTATCATCAAAATCTTAATAGACACACCAAATTTACAAATAATCTAATTTAGAAATAAATTCATAACTACCTGGTGTATTGCCTTCTTTGTAGGGACCACTTCAACCCACTTCATGAAGTAATTAGTTGTAACTAGTATCCATCTATGTGTAGGGATTAAAAAAAAAAATTCTCCAATGAAATCCAATCCCATTGTCTAACTAGGCCTTCAATCATCATAAGCTACAAAGGAAGAGAACCTAAAGCTTTCATCGTCCTAGCAAAATAGTGACACTTCTCACACTTTCTAACTTTGTGAGTAACATATTTAAATAATGATAGCCAATAATAACCAACTCTCATAATTTTATGAGCTATAAACTTAGGTGAAAAATGGATACCACATACTCCAGTATAAAAGTCTTGAATCAAGTTAGTAATTTATTCTTCTAGCATGCATTTTAGGAGAACCCCATCTAGATTCTTCCATGCTAGTCCATTCCAAGTCAAGAGGTATTTTTGGGAAACAAGCTTAAGATTTTTCCTTTGATTCTTGTCCAAGGCAGGGGGACAAATCAGATTTTACAAGTAGTAAACAATATCTTTATACCATGTAGATGTGTTAAATTAACTCAAAAAATCATCAACATTAAAAATAATAATGTTTACCTAAAAAACTTGCAAAATGGTCTCAGCCATACACTTGGCTAGACCTATCCCTCTTACTAACTTATTGGTTTAAATATCCATGTCATACTCTTACAACTTATTGACCCACCTGTATTTCTTGATGGATACTTAGTCTAAGTTAAGATATCCTTCACCATGGTATGTAGGACATAAGTAACAATCCTTAAGCTTAGAACATAAGGTCTAAAATTTTTAATAGCCTTCAAGAGGGAGAAGGCTTGATTTTCTATGATGGTGTAATTTAATTCAACACCTTACATAGCTTTTCTAAAGAAAGCTATTGACTGCTTATGATTGTCTTCATTCTTTTACAAAAGAACAACATAAATAGTATTATATGATACAAAAGAGAATATCTGAAATGGTTTAGTGTGATCACTAAATGCTTGCATAGCCTTTTCCTCCAACTTGATGGTTTGGTCCTTTTTTAGCATGGAATTAATAGGCATAGTGATCTCTACAAAATTGAACACAAATCTCCTTACAAAATTAATTTGTCCAAAGAAAGAGTGAATTTCCTTCTTAGATTGTACAATAGGTGCTTTGTCAATGAATTCTACTCTCTCAAGGTCAATCATGACACCATCCTTAAAGAATATATGTCCCATAAACTTGGCCTTTTTTAATCTAAAGTGATTCTTTTTGAGATTAAGCAAAATTTTAAACTTCCTACATCTGATAAACACTTTATGTAGATGCTCCCAATGTTCTTCTCTAGTCTTGGAGTACCCAATAATTTCATCTTGATACACAACTATGAATTTATTAATTATCCATAAAAAATCAACATCTATAGCTCACTAGAATGTTAGACCAGCATTCATTAACCTGAAAGGAATCCTCATATATACATACGTGCCCCAAGGCATAGTGAACATAGTATTGGATCTCTCAGATTCCTTCACCATAACCTAGTTGTACCCTAAGAAGCTGTCTAATATAAACAACATCTTTGATCTAGAAACACTTTATAATAGATTATCCATATTGTACAAGGGATAATTATCTTTCAAATAAAATTTATTCAAATTTTGGAAATCCACACATAAGAAGATATCACCATTCCTCTTTTGTATAAGGATTGAATTGGAAATTGATGATGAATACCTGATAGGTTGAATGACACCACCATATCTTAGCTTATTTAATTCATCTTTAATATTGGTGGCCAAGATGGGGTAAATGGGCCTCTATTTTTACCTAAAAGGCTTGTTATTAAGCTACAATAGGATGACGTGCTGAAACAAGTCTTCCCTATATGCTTTTAGCTTAGAATAAGACCATGCTAAATAATCTTAGTACTTTTTAAGTAGCTACATGTAAAATTTATTCTTAGCTACACTTAGGTGAGTACATAGCCAAGCATTCCTTATATTCTCATGAGAACCCAAATTTCACTCAATCATGTATTTTGAGATGAATGAGTCTCTTGTCTTTATTTTATCCACTCCATAAAAGGATACTTCTAAAATTACCAATCCTATATTGAAAGTGTTTGTCTTCAACTAAATAATGTCCTTCCCAAATAAGGTTTCATTTCCATCACAAACTTGAACCATAGATTCCAAGTCTATAAGTTGATCATGGAACTCAGCTTCATAATTTATAAACCTTATGATTTTATCATAATTATCAAACACCTACCAAAGATAAATTTTGTCTAGGACTAAAGACCTAACAATCACCTCCACCTGATACTGATAATGAGGGATCATATTTGCATTATCAAATTGATCACCTAGCCCTACAAATTTGTTAGCTTATTTATTGAAAATTCTATCATGATAAAAAATGTTGAATGCATCAAAGAATTAAAGCAAATCCCAAACATCATTATGATATTGTTTCAACCTTTTGTTTTTGGTGGTATAATCATTACAAACTTGATTTACCACTAGCTTTGAATCATCCTTTACAATTAGACTATTTAATTCCATGTTCATGGTCAATCCATAAACAAAGAAAGATTGACTCATACTTAGAAATATTATTCATGCAATAAAAGGAAAGTTTCAAAGAAAGCTTGAATCACTTACCATTGAGGTCATAAAATACAACCCCCACTCTATGTCTAGTATTAGAGAAAGCCCCATCAAAACACATCTTCAAAATTGCACCTTCTTTGTTAGGTTTAACATCAATAATAATAGGTTGTTTACTAGTATCAACATTCCCAACAAAGCTCTCCAAGTCAACATCAGTGTACAATACCTCATTTAGATCATGTTTTGGATCTTCAATTACATGCAACATCTTAGGCTCTCTATAAATATTGACCATCTTACCCTCCTATGGAATGGTGGCATAAAATAAGTCCATATGTACATTTCCACCCATGTTAGCTACCCATTTACATGACAATAACATCCCCCACTTAGGAAATTAGTCCACAACTACCACATCCATATTCAAATACTTACCTAGATGCATTACTAGCTATGCTACCAACCCATTGACTTGTCCAACAACTGGAACTTATTATGAGTCCATGGCATAACACCTGACAAAGACTAATGTAATATTCACCTTGAGATCATTTAGGACACCCAAGGGTATCACATTATAGGAATCACCAAAAAAACATATATTTATAAAAAATCAAACCATTGATCAACAAGGTTGTATAACATGGATCTAAATTCAACTAACTTTCTACCAATCTAGTCCCCAAATAGACTTCTAGATTACGTTCAATAATATCTTTAGAATCTTCATCAATTTCTAGGGGTTTTTAGGGTAACTTAATTCCATTTTCATCTAATTCTCACTAAATTCCAAGTAATCAAATGCTCTCTTCCTATGTTCAGTTGTTCATAATAATTTAATAAGTGCTATGATGATTTTCATCTATCTCAATAGATGGACCATATCACATATGCTATACTGAAGAAGAGGAGTATTTCATGGAAGGGTAATAACACCTTTAGATGGGATGTATTAACTTAATGTATGAAGTGGAGTAGGCTAGGATGAATTGTCATTTTGAATAATAGCCTTTAGTAGTGGGTTTGTTTTAACATCATTGGCACCTTTAGGAATACTATATAGCAAAGGTAGTTTATTTTTAGTAGGATCACCTCTAAGATTAGTATCTTCAGAAATGGGTACTATTTTGGGAGAATTTGGGACTATTATAGTTCTTTTAGCTTCCTCACTAGCATCCCTTGCTTTTGGGTTTGTAGGGGTAGTGTCTTGAGGAGTAGCATCTTGATATTTGCTTCTAAAGTGATATTCTATCTCTTGGGAAATTGTTATATTAACAATAATTTACCTATGCTTAACTGATGGAATTCCCCCATCATATTTCTTAACCATCATATAGTGTAAGAAATCAAAATCATGAATGGAAAATTTATATGCTTGTTCCATATGAACATCATAATTAAATTTGGGAGTTGGGACACTTACCTTCTTAACTGTACTCCAAAATTGATCAAAAATAGTAGCACTTAGCAATTTCATGGAGGTAGTCATTTTACCTTTGACAATTAAACATCAAAATATCATCATCAGATGATATAGACTCACGTTTATCTAAATTTTCATCAATTGGTTTAGTTTTATCACATGGAGGATGTGGAAGGAAGAACTTATCACACCAATCAATATTAATGTCATAATTCATTGCATTCACCTTAGTGTTTCATGAATCAGTTACTTCTTTCCCAACTAATCTATTCTAGTTTATTTCTATTTTTCATCTCATGTAGGCATCTTCCCTCTATCATTATCTTTATGGTGGAAATTAGGCCTTCCTTGTGCTTTATTTAGATTTGGAAGCCTTTATTGACTGGTAGACACATGAGAGATCCCTTTCTTAGCTCTAGCCAATTTTTATGACATCTCTTTGACAATAGAAGCCAAAGTTTTAATATTATCCTCAAGGTTGGTTGTCTTTATGTACTATCTTTTCTAGATTGATGAATTTCACATTATCCTACTTGTTCATGGGCTTTCCCACAACCTTTATGTTATTTTCAATTTGGACAACCATATTGAATGCCAACCATAGGTTCATGGGAGCCTTGTCCCTCAATTAGTATGCAACCTTCATATCAATGGCCTCACAATAATTTATCAATCATGTTGTATCAATAGGCTTGATGTTTTTGAGTAGCCACATCATAGTTTTGTTGAACCATTTGTTAAAATCCTAAACAATCTCATTGGGGTTCTTCTTGGTGTTTTAAAATTTATCCAAAAGGAACCTTGGATCAATTCTATCACCATATTAAATTTTGAAAACATTCCTCATTTCTACCCATGAATCAATGCATCCACTAAGAAGTGAATTGAACCATTCATAAAATTATTCCTCCATCATGTGCATAAAAAACTTAATGCACACATCCTCATACTCAACCTCATAATCTTCAATACTATTGGGAAAATTCCTTAGGTGTTGATAACCACTCACTGCATTATTTGCTTATAATTTTAAATGCATATCCTCACTTCATTTAAGAATTAATTACAATAACATTTCATGTCATTAAAATTTATAGTCCTAAATCTGGGAACATGGAATGCAGGACACTCATTCTCATCTAGCTCCTTATTCCTCATGATTGGTTCAATGGGAGGTTCAAGAGCTAATGGAAAAATGATGTGGAGGGGTGAATGATGTGGACTTTATGGTTCACACTTGGGAGGGGATTAAATAGGTTTAGATGGAGTTGGGTAATAAATTGGACTATAAGTTTCAAAGTTATTAGAAGAAATATGATAGTCTTCAATAATGGGGATATCAAAAAAATGTTAAAGATTATCAGGATCTTGGTAGTCCAAGTAATATTTTGCAACTTCACTATGTTCTTCAATGGGCCTACAAACTTTTCCCCTTCATCTTTGATGCAAACTTAGGGGCGGGACAAGTTTTTTGGATGAGTCACCTTTGAAAGATGATCTCAATCCTTCTAGATTTGCAAACAAGAAAATATACAAAGTTAAAAGTTAGCACAGTTATTCAAACTAGGCACTGATCTTTCTTAAAACCAAATGATGGAATCAGAGGTTCCACTAGAATCAAAATTCTACAATATAATAGTTGACAAATTGTTGTGATACATATTGAAACCAAACTCATCAAAGCTTAATGATATAGAAAATATAGATACTAAATTTTTAAGAATATGTTCAAAAGGGGAGAAAGTACCTTTCAACATGTAATTTCAACATCTCTTTGCAATACACTTAGTAGATGTAAAAATATGAAATATCCTAAATTCTAGCACATCCCTAGTGGGGTGTTGCAACATTGATGACCAAGATAGTTTGAATGTAGTAAATAACAAGCAAAAAACCTTCAAACTTGAAATACTTATAACACTTTACAAGAGTCCCCAACAACATGAGTGATAAGAAGTGTCCCTAGTAATGGTGCTAGATGAGTGTTTGTTTCTAGTTATATGCTCAGCCTTGCACACTTGAATAAAATGGCAAAATAAGATGAAAAATTGGTTAGTATATATTTGTAGCTGGGGAAGGGTTTAGCATCAAGACTAGATCAAATGCTAAAAATGACTGAGAGGCACTTACAGAAGGTATGGTCAGCTCCATGCTACTTTTGGATTTAGCTAAACCAAGGTGAGAGGACCTAAGGGGTATCTTTCTCACATGAAGAGATTCCATAATTAAACCTCCATGGGTATTTTTAGCACAAGGGAATACAAATGTGACTAGGGAACAACCAAACTCATTCACTCCACTTGGTAAGGGTTATCACATGGAATGAACAAATGCACTAGATCACATGTAAGTTACTCAATATAGATGAGGAAATGAATAAAATGTTCATTCTATATAATATTTAACAATAAGGGTTGAAGGAAAATTGCATCACTATGCTTCAAAACACAAAATGTAGACACATGTTAAGTATATAATATTTATGCATCTACAGGCAAATAACACTCATAATATCTAACTAGGTGTATTATTTATAGGGTAGGGTAGGACAAATTGATAGTTATAAAAAAGGGTGGTGCACAGGTGGTCTTCAAACAATAGGGATTCTTTGAACATTCATGACATCACCTATTGCAAAGATGCAAAAAACTTAAATGTAAGCTAATGGAACTACTAGGAGTCATTTGCACTTATTGATGCCAATGAAATACAAATACAAAAATGTTCCTTGAAATTATAGAACATACATTAAAACTAGAATATCACATCCTTTTTCCCATTGAATCTATAAACCTATGGTTCCCTAACAAGTTATTCAACAACATATTTCCAAATATAATGCATAAATGGATTTATAATCTATCTCCAAACCTAAGGTGATAACTAGTAATGAGAAGAGAACAAGATGTCCAATCAAAAACATTTTCATAACATATTACTGCACTTCATCAATAGAAAATAGTAGAGAACCACAAACATTTTCTATAACTTTGAAAGAAAAAATTACACACATAAGTGTTTCCATGGAGACAAGCATGGTGGATTTCCTCCATGTTAGACATGGGAGACATAAACATGCTCTTAGCAAATACTAATGGTTGTACAATTACAACCACCTTAGCAAGAGAGGAAAAATACACACATTAGTGATCCTAAAATTTTGAATAGCCTATACTAAGGAAGAACAACAACCAAAAAATAACGACCAACCCTAACTAAAAGACAAGCCTTTTATTTATACATTTTAAATCTGGGATTGTGGGCCACAATTTTAAAAATTGTAAAACAAACTTTCAAGTCCTCGAAGTTGCTTCTAGATGGAAAATATTCCCTTGTCATGCCTAAAATCTTCATCCATTTGCAAGAATCTCAGCTCACACCATTGGATCATCTTTACCTGAGTAAACATGTGCCATTAATCTTATGTGAGATTCTTGAGCTCTAATTTGTGGCATGTAGTTATGCCACTTGTCATTTATATGTTTATTCATAGGGTCTGCATCTTTTTAACCTTGGCTACACACCATAAAATCTAGTTGGGGTGAGCAAACATGCTCTATCAAATCATGATTCGAGGGGTAGAGTGTTAATGGACACTACTTGTACGTGGCCCTAAGGATGTTCAACTTAGAAACCCTACAAGCTTTCTATGTACCTTGCAAACAATCTTTATGACTTTGAACACATTTTCACCATGTGGTGGTACCTTATGCTTCTTAACCTTTTGACCTATTCCAATCACCATCAGATATGTTACTAATATCTTGAGATCTTAACACTTGTTGATCTCATGTTTTCTTATAGGGTATTTTACTTTACAAATCCTTGCTTACCATTAGATAATCATTGCCTAAGAAAATGGGAGCCATATATTTACCTCCATTTTAAATCAAATGGTTACTTCATGGGTCCTAAATTTAATGATCACACAACTACTTGTCATGCCTTACAATTCATGTTTGTTTACCTATCAAAAGACATCTATGAGACCATCATGCCTATAATTTGGGAAAATTTCATCAGGGAATTTATTTATCAAGCCTTTATTCTAAAATAATTTGGTTTATGGGTTTTTTATCTTCAGCATTCCTATCTTTGGCAACAATTCTTGTTCTTGGGATCTTTGGTCTTCAAGCTTTTTATCCATAATAATTTGGTCAGGATAATTGCTTCAAACAAATTTCATTCAGTAATTTACCCAAAGTACTTATCTCTTTTAGACTTTTATTTCTCAAGAAAATTATTTCAAACATTTTGTCCAAAATAATTTCTTTGAAGTAACTGATCTTTAAATTTTTCTTGAAGAAATGCAATTCTCTTGGACCCTTTGCATGGTGAAAATTTCCAAAGGAAATAGACCTTTAGACTTTTTACCATGGATAAAATGTCCAATATAATTCCTTTAAGATTTTTGTACAAAGATTTTGCCTAATACAAATGAATTTTATCAAATTTTTTGTAAAACATTTGATCCGATGCAAAAGAATTTTATCAATTTTTTTGTAAAACATTTTTCCTTGACACAAATAGGTCTTTGGTATTTTTGTCCATTACAAAAATCCCAAAGACTTATTTACATTGGGCAAATGGTATTTTTGTCCACGACAAAAATCCCAAAGACTGGTTTACGTCAGGCAAAGTGTTTGCATAAAAGGTTTGAAAAAAATATAAGGGATTTATACACACTACATAAAGACCAGATTAACACTTAGCTAATTTAACATAAAATTGACCTTTCAAAGGAACACTTAAAAGCAAAGATATGGCTAAGGACTTAGGATTTGATACTCAACTTGATATGAACTTAGGAAATTACATGTGATAAGGACTCAATTGTTTTAATGTAATTTTGGGCACCAACATGGTAATTCCAAATCCATGTGGAGGAGGAATCTTAAATTCCATAAAAACTATATAAAAGCCAAATCATTTAATAAAAGGCAACGATAGAAATAGGCAACATTCAAAATTACTAAAAGTTAAATCACACTAAAAGACATAATTTAAAGCACATCTCCATCTTCTATTTGAAGCTCAAACTATAAATTTGGCTTCATGATAGAGCCAAGGTCCATTGGGGTGTGGTACGCCAGTAGATTAGAAAAGGAGAATTAAAAAAATCTTTTAGTGCTACCTAATTTCTCATGCAAGTACCCAATATTTGTAGTAGATCGATAGATTTGTAAGGGGTCATGAGGAATGGGGAACATGTCATGGAAAGCTAGATCTATTTTAATCTTTTTGTACCCATTTACCTTCATGAGTTGATTTTAGTAGAATGCTTATTTTCCTACATAACTTTGTGTATATAGAGAACAGTTTTCCTTTATACATTGATGCTCACTAGTCACTTAGTGTCTTCTCATATCCTTAGTATGCTTCATGTCTCTTAAGGTTTTCTCATAAGACACCTAAGTTATTCTTCTTACATTAATTCTTTCACTCCCTACATTCCTCATATTTCCTCTTGAGTGATATTATTTTGCTCACTAATCACTTCCCTAGGGATTCCATTTGTGAGTTGCATTTTAAGACCATAGATAAGACCTGGCCTTCTTCAAAAATTACCAAAATTTAACATTCCTATTACCAACATCCCTTTTTACCATATTTTCACATTTATTCCACCTCATTAGCATTCCCTTTGTGAGTTTTAGTGTAAGACCATGGATATGACCTAGCCTTCTAAACAAAATTTTCTAATAATCTAAGTCAAAACAAAAGTTACATGTGCCAAATATGAGATAAGATGTGATTGATTATGAAGCTACACATCATTGACATGCTCCTAACCTTGATTTAATATGTTTTATGATTTCTTCTTTACTCTTTCACTTTTAACTTCTTATTTTATGATTGTATGTACAAATCCCACCATTTATTGAATTTATCATACTTCATAAGTTGAAATAGTTTGATAAATTTAAGACCAATTTTTTTAAATATTATTTTTCTTTTATACTTACCAACATGATTTAGTATGATTGATTAAATTAATTTTTTTATTTTTATACCATTTATTCTTTCACATGCTTTGCACTTTATTACATTACTTTCATACTTCCCAATGTGATTTAGTGTGATTCTACTTATTTTAATTTGGTGTCAATTTTTTTATTATGTTAAAAAAAAAAAAATTGCCATCTTTTTTACCATTCTTTGGTTTCTTACAAATTAATTTTTATTGTTTCTACACATTTCTCAACATGAAATAGTGTGTAGTATATTTGTTTTTTATTGATTATACTTATCCAAATCCTTTTGCCTATTTGTGTTTAACTATGCATGTGTCCTACACAATACTAGAAAATAAACCACAACTCATATATTTCTTATAGAATATACAAAAATATCTAATTATATGTGCTAGAAAGAAATATATCCAAGCATCCATAACCACAACCATAAAATAAACACATAAGATCAAAACATCCAACTTCCAAAATTGTGTGTGTGTGTGTGTGTGTGTGTGTGTGTGTGTGTGTGTGATGTGTTTTGATATGAAGTATAACAATATACATCATCCCAACTCTATGACTAGGTTCTATCTTATCTATCTGATGGGCTAGCCACACTACCCATAGATTCCTCAAATAGTCCCCTCTAAATAGTATGTTGTAAAGAAGGTTTTTGAGATATTAGACCTATCACCTATCCCTATGGGTTGTCCATCTGGGCCTATGCCTGTGCTAGCTAAATATGTACATGTGTTCATTGGGTTGTGGTAGCCATATGCATGATCTCTCCTATGTTAAGGCCTACCATGCCTATGCATCTCCCACTCCCACCCTTACTAGTGGTTATGGATCCTCCCTACATGCATGTACTTACCTTATAGCCTCTCATATCAATTTGAAGTAGCTACATGGGGTAGATATTATCATAAGATCTTCTAGTGTCACCAGGTCATATGGCATAATTGTCTCATTAAATATCTCATGGAATGCTCTCATCACTTAAGATCTTGATCTCATCTCCTCCTCTATAAGATCTATAAAATTCAAATCAAATAGATATTATATCACATATATATCTCAAAATTCTATCTATCTATAATTTATCTTAAGTAACTTAATCAAATTTCAACCATTTATTCCTTATCTATTTATGTGTCACTTACTACCATCTTACCATCTGCACAATGATCAAGCATAGTATCTACATCAATTCATCCTATGAGTACCTCATCTATAATTCATCACCCAAATTAAAATCCTAGGGTCACAACTCATACCCATCTAAAGTTATGGTTGAGTGGTACCTTTATTGCCCAACTCTATTTTGGCCTCCCTAATGGGTCATCTAGGATGACCACTGTATCTGCTCTTTCTCATTTTTGGTGTCTCCATCAATGGTTTAACTAATATGATCATTTATTCTTATGTTGTGATGCTATTGGTGGTACCTATATCACTCCTACATCTACATCCATCTCCTCTCTATCTACTACCTATCATACTCGACTAGTCAATGGTCTCTCATGTCATGGTTTGATCATTGTCCTAGTAACTGGTGGCCCCATTCCTCCTCTCCCTCTTGGATCTCTCCCATGATTATCCCAAAATTTGGGAACAACTATCATAGATGTTAGGTTACGGATTCCTCTCTATCCTATACTACCTAATCCTTCTACCACCTCTGTACCCAAAGTATCTAATCATCAACCACATAGGACAACCCAGCTGATCGACACATTAGAAACTCTCATATATCCAAGAACACAATAAAATAATAGGCCCCATTGTTTTTTATCTTTTGGAAAACATCCCATGCAAAATTTGGACCTAGATGATAGAACCTTTGTGATCCAAAATAGTATTAAATAAGGCTATCACGTATAGTGGTACCTTATCATCTGACACATGATATCACAAGCCCTATAAATTCCTTCTAGATATATAAAATCTAAAATGTATAAATGTCAAATAGGCTAACTCTCAGCTTGATATTTATCCTATCTAAGCCCATTGCTCACATGGCTAAGGCTCTCCTCTTCACATGTCCATTTGCCAATCCCATAATCATGAGCATACTTCCTATTGATGGTTTAATAATTGCATGTACTTCCTATAGGGTGATAACCACCTTAGTGGTATCCCCATCCACCTCCCATTTAAATATGTTACTCAATCATTCATAAGATCCTAGGAACATGACTATCAGATCAGAACTCAATAAAACTTGACACATGTCCATAATCCTTCCTAGACCTAATATAACTAATCTTGAATGATCAAAACTATCAATCACTCCAAGAGGTCTAAGAGCCATTCCATGCCCACAAATCTCCAAAATCTTGGATTCTCTTTAACCATAAAATAACAAAAGATGTATTAGATTCTCCATGTCATATATAATTAAATACATTATTTTTAAATTTTAACAAAAACAAGCCCAATTTTCTTTAATTTATCTATTTTTGACCAATTCGACCTATTTTTAGCCTACTTGACCATTTTAGCACTTAGTCAACCATTTTGGGCCTTTCTATAACTATTTTAGCCTATTTTATGCATTTTTGTACTATTTTGATCACTTAATCAAACACTGGGTTGACCAAATTTTCTTCATTTTGACCAAGTTGACTTAAAAAACTAACTCATCCCTTTAATTACCCTCTAGTACTAATTTGGAAGAGTGGATTACTCTACTAAGTCAACAGTCATGTACTAAGTCGGCAACATGCAAAACAATCTAAGTCGACACATACCTACTAAATTGACAATGTGGAATTCACAAATTTGTAGTCTACTAGGTTGACTTGGTTGACCTAGTTGAGTCTTCTTTCTTACCCCTTTCATTTCCAATAATTAATTCCTTCAAGCAATTATTAATTTGATCACTTTCAACCTATTTTCCCTTTTGGTTTCTACTACCCTTAGAATCTTTCTTGGGTTTATTTTGTTTCCTAAAATTGTTCCAAATTATAAATTTCTATAAAACACTTAATTTCAATAAAATATTCAAAAATAAATTGGAAATTTTTAGTTTCTTACATATGCTACACCCATTGCAGCCATTGGGTGTCCCTCTTATCTTAACTATCATCTCCTCACCATCCTAGCTTTATTGCCTCTTGTTTGGTCTCTTAGAGCTCTTTTTCTCTCACAACAAGTCAACAATAACAAATGATGTCCCTTTCACCCTATTAAAACTTACTTTTCACAATTCTTCACCTCTCAAATATTTTTTGTCAAATTCCTTATTTTGCTCATATCTTTGTTTTTACTTTTCAAACCATAAAATGTTCTAGAATTGTGATGTCGTAGAGAATTGTTTTCACCACTATATGCCTATATTCCAAAATTTTCAATTTTTGGTTTTTTTTTTGTTAGGAACATGTGTGACCCCTTCTCTTTACTTTGTTAGTTTATTAGTTGATATGGACACATATGCTTTATAAGTCATCTCATGAGAATTTTGTTTTATCTCACATTCATGGGAAGTAATAATTGCTTAAATTAGACTTAGTATACAAGTAAGTATTGAGGCTAATAAAGGCATCCACAAATTTATTATATTGAGCTTGTTCAAAGGAGGTTGCCCCCTCAAAGTGGTTTACAATAAATATAATCACTTCAATGCTTTTGTTAATTACATAAATCTATTATTTCATGTATTGTCATTAATTTATTGCAAGAGGATCCTCTCTTCTGGAATCAGAGCACTTTACAGGGCCATTTTTTTTCCTTTAGAAAGTCTTAACTATGTTTTGCTACATAATTCATTTAAGTAATTTTTTTATAAAGTCTTAAATCTATTCTATTACATAATTGATTTAAGTAATTTTCTTATCATAATAATCTATTTTGGATTAGGGTAAAAACCTAATCGCATAACTATGAGAAGTGTTTCAGTGAAAGCCCTAAAACTAATTATGAGGAGTACCACAAGAACTCTAAAGTAGCTATCCCATTTAGAGGAACTAGTAAAATAGGCAATTCCTTTCCAATGAAGTAGTTCTCATTTATGAGGAAATCCAAAAGCTATCATTTAGAGGTAAATCTATAGCCAATTTTTTTTTAGAGAGTGGTACTTGCTTAGATGACGTTGGTGGCCAGAGTGGTATCTTTAAATCCTTAGATAACCATTGAAACTTTGAGCCCATTTCTATCAGTTTCTAAATATTACCCATGGATTATTAGAAAATTTACCATATCAAATCTTCACATATTATCAATAGAGTATCAGTAGACTTGCCATACCAATTTCATCATATTACCAGTAGAGTATCAAAAAACTACCATATCATATCTTTAGTAGAGTATCAACAGACTTTTCATACCATTTTTAGCATATTAATAGTAAAGTATCTAAACACTACCATATCAGATCTCCATAATTGTCATATTAGTTTTATCATATTCCCAATAAACTTATCTTATAGAACACAGTAACTAGAAACCAAAAATTAGAACAAAAAAATGTAATTTTTTTTTCATTTTTTTCCATATCTCTTCATTTATAGCCCCATTAATCCACAAACTGTATCCAAACACATAAAATTCCATTCCCCACATTTTCTTCCTTGAATTCCTATATCTTGATTCCACTCCTAATTCCCACAAATCTTAATTTACCCATTTTTTGGGTTTTGCCATAACTTTATTTTTATTTGTTTGCCTCAAAATTTTTCCATAGTGTTCATTTCCATTTTCTACTCCTTTGACCCTCTTTGATAAAAATATCTAGTTTTTCCATTTTCACTCCTAAAATTGTCTTTGGCTTCATCAATCATAATCTCACTATGCTAAAATATTATTAAAATTACCTTTACCCATTCCATTTTTGTCCAAATAAAAAATTTCCCTTACTAAATGTGTCTTAACTCTAGTTTTCCTACCCATTTTTTTTAAAAAAAATCTCTTATTCTAGTCATGGTAGTAACCTAAATAAGAGAAAAAACATGAAGGATGACATTTTCCCCCTCAAAACCCACATTAAAGATCTTGATGAAAACATTCTCGGCCTCAGTGTTCAACATCCCACCATGAACAACAAACAACATCTAGAGTCCTCTTCAGACACTGAGTTTTCTTCTTCAAGTAATTTTCATGGGTCAAAGCTTAATTTTCCTTGATTAAATGGTGCAGATCTAACTAAATGGATCTATCAGGTGGAATAATATTTTAGGCTATATAATACTTTTGATGCCAATAAGGTCCTACTTATATACTTTCACTTAGAATATGAATCCCTTTAATGGTATCATTGGTATACCAAGGTTCATGATGAGCTCATATGGACCAATTTTTGCACCCTCATTTTTATATAGTTTGGCCCTAGTGATTTTGATGACTTCACTGGAGAACTCATTAAACTTCACCAAATAGAAACCATGAGAGAATATCAAACAAAATTTTAAAAACTAGCCAATCACATAGAGGGATTATTCAATGAATTATTCAATAGTTGCTTTGTCATTGGATTGAAGGATGAAATTTAATGAGAGGTCAAAATGTTGTATCCCAACATAATGATGGAATCCCTAGGGTTGGATAATTTGGTAGAGGACAAGATCACAACTCAACAAAGATTCAAATCCAATTTTGCTGCATTCAAAAATACAACTCCATAATGATCTTAAACAATTCCATCCCCTAGAATCACTTATCAAGCATTTCATTAAATCAAAGATACAAGATCAAAGAAAAAAAGAGGTATGTTATAATTGTGATGACAAATTCAGTCGAGGGCATCAATGTGTAGAGTAAAATATCTACCTATTGGATGTGGATTCTCCACCTAAAACAAAAGTTTTTAAATATGCTCAGGATATAGCAGATAATCTAAAAGAAGCTCCATTGATTATGGAACTAGCTTATCAAGAAGACCTAACAAAGATATCTCTCCATGCCTTATAAAGATTCACTACCCCACACACCATGCAGGTTAAGGGCTACTTCAAGAAGCTCCCTCTCATAATGCTCATTGATTTGGGTAGAACCCATAACTTCATTCACCCTCAGATAGTCAAATAAGCTAATTAATTTATTCATCCTTACTCTAACTTTGAAGTCATGATTGCTAATGGGGGCTCATTACCTTGAAAAGGGAGGTGTCAAAATGTGTGTATCTCTATTAGAGATTATAACTTATGATTTGACATGTTTTCCTTACCCTTTAGTGGATGTGATGTTTTAAAAGCCAAAGGTTATGCACACTTGGACCCATATTATGGGATTTTACTAAACTTTAGATGCAATTTTTATACAATGGGCAAAACCATACATTGAAGGCTTACAACTAGGGTCTCTCAGCATCATAAGTTTACATTGCATGAAAAAGCTTCTTAAGAAGAATTCACACGGTGTCATTGCACAACTCCATTCCATTCAAATATAACCATCAATGGTCTCCACTAATCCTGATCTACAAACCATTTTTCAAAGGTATGCAGGAGTCTTTGCCAAAAAAATGATATTTCCACCTTCATGGATAGAGGACCACCATATTCAGCTCCTTCTTAGAAGCATTCTTCCCAACATCAGGCCTTACTACTACCAATTTTAGCAAAATATTGAGATCAAGATGCTCATTAGAGACTTATTGAAGTAAGACATTATTTTCCTTAGTACCAGCCCATATTCTTCCCCATTTATCCTTGTCTATAAAAAATATGGGTCATGACACCTTTGCATTGAATTTCATGCACTTAATCACATCAAAATCAAGGATAAGTTATCGATTCCTATTATTGATGAGCTTCTTGATGAGTTTCATGGCACTCATTTTTTCTCCAAGTTGGACCTCCACTATGGATATCATTTGATTTGAATTTATGAGGATTATATCCCTAAGATAGCTTCTCACATGCATAATGGCCACTATGAGTTTCTAGTCATGCCCTTTGGCATCACTAATGCTCCTTCAACATTCTAGTCATTGATGAATAAAATATTCTGGACCTACCTATGAAAATTCATTTTGGTCTTCTTTGATGATATCCTCATCTACAGTAAAACATGGTTTGAGCATATCCAACATCTAGAACTCACACTATAACTTCTCTTTGATAATCATCTATGTACAAAATAGTCTAAATGTGCTTTTAACTAGGATGAAGCATAGTATCTTGGGCATGTTTTTCATCCCAAAGGGTTCAGGTGGATCCTAAAAAAATAGTTATGACAAATTAGACTCATCCTTAGATACTCAAGAGCCTCCATGGTTTTTTAAGGATGATAGGATACTATCATAAGTTTGTCAAGGATTACGAGAATATTGTAGCTCTACTGATAGCTATTGTTGATGCTTAGATTTGTACCCTTGAGGAGATGCTAAGATCTCCTCATCCAAGAGGTAAAATGGAATCATCTCTCTTGTTGTGGGTGACAATTTTGTTAAGATGAATCTCTAAATTAGGGGCTAGCTCCCCTTGATGCACCTTTAAAGTTATCTCTAATCTATCAATTTTGTATGAAAAGGGTTAAAGAAAAACAACTAAGAAAACATAGTGGTGATGCAAAGATGAATAATTTCCTCCCAAATGATTGCAACCACTACTTAAAGATAAACAAGGTATTTCTCACATAAGACTCACAACTCAAGATTTATTACTACATCAATGTTTCATATGTTAGATTTAAGAAGGTCGATGATTCTTAGAAAGGGTGCAAATGATTCAAAAAAGAGATAAAATCACAAACCACTTCTATGATATCTTAACACATAATAAATAATACTAGCAAAGACCTACAATAATCTCCTTTCTTCAAATTGGTAAACCATAAAGAGTACACGCTAGGAAAAAGCAATCTTTCCCTAGACTAAACCAACAAGATTTTAATCATTACTCAATGTTACAACATGTGAGTGGAAATAACACTTGTATATTTCTTCAAGAGTTCTTTAAGTACAAAGCTAGATAGAATTTTCCCAATAACCAATAGAGGCTACTTACTGAACCAAGAGAATGCATATATATATCCTTTGAGAGAGAGGTCAAGCAAAGGGAGTTCAAGGGTCACTTGGACATGTGTCAACATGAGAATGGAAAAAGTTACATTAAATTTTATAAGATGCTTTCCCCATGGTTACATCAATAGAATAAATATATTATAAACTACATCTTGCTTAGATGGGTCCATCTATTGGAATTTCATTTTGATATTAGTCACTCTTTATTAGCTTGTCAAACTATGTAACAGTGTAACCACTTGAATTGGAGACCTACCTATTTTCAATTTCTATGCACTAGAAACTTATGATATTGTCATTTGTCACCTCCATGTTTATCTTCAAGCTCTCATGAAACTTATTTTATCTTCAATGGCTATTTCTTGCATTTTTAAATTGACATTCTATGGGCCATCACCTTCCTATGTATTTCTCTCAGACATTTGTTTCTCATGGACAAGTTATCTCAACATCTTTCTTTTGGAACAATTACTTTGGACCAATTTTCCCAGAGCAATATCTTGGGCTTTTCTCTCAAAATAAATGTTTTGGATCTTTTGTTTAGGTTCAAACTTATTCCAAAAGAATTAATTTAGGCCTTTGATTTGGGTCATTTATGTAGACAATCTTCCCAAACAATCCCTATAGACTTTTGTTTGGCCCTTCAACCAAAAGAAAAGGCCCTTCAAAAATATGTAAATGACCCTCTAGTGCTTGGAAATGTCCCTTTGGAAGGTTGAAGATGATCCTTCAAAAAATTTACAAGTGTCCCTTCAGCTTTTGAAAATGACCTTCCAAAAAGAAAAAATACCCTTTGGACTTTTTAAATGGTCCACCTTATCAAAATGATCTTTTATACTTTTTGAAAATGTCCCTTTAGGAAAGTTGAAGTGTCATTCAGAAAAAATGAAATGATCCTTTGAAAAAGCAATTGACCCTTCGAAAAAAAAGCAAGTGACCATTTCTTTGAGAAAATTCCTTTCGGCCATTTTGAAAATGACCCTTTGGGAAATATGAAGTGCCCTTTTAGAGAATTTGTAAAGTACCTTTCAAAAAAGTGAAAATGGCCTTGGAAAAATTTGAATGTATCCCTTTGGATTTTTACAAGTGTCCCTTCATCTTGTTGAAAATGTCCCTTCAAACTTTCTGAAAGGTACCTTTTGGCCTTTGAAAATGACTCTCAAAAAAATTGGAATGCCCTTCAGAAAAGTTACAAATGATCTTTTAGGTTGAAAAGGTCCTTCAAAAAAGTTACAAGTGTCCTTTAGAAAATTTGCATGGATAATTTTCCTAATAAAAGATGCCCTTAAAAAAAATGAAACATACCCTTCAAAAAAGATGAAAGTGCTTGTTTCAATTTGAAAGATATATTTTATAAAAATTACACAGATAATTTGCCTAAAATAATTCAACACTTTGTCTTCAAGAGATTTGTCTCAGACAAATTATCTAAAAGAATTCATTACTTGGCCAAATTAAAAGTCTAAAAAAATACACTTAAGGAAAAAGCTTCAGACAAAAAGTTTGAAAGAATTTGGTAAAGGATTAGAAAAGACCAAAAATGAACATTTCAAAAGGAATAGACTTGTACATTTATTATGGGCCTTGTCAAAGAACACTTCTTCCAAAGAAAAGCTAAACTGGACCTAGCCAAAGATATAGAGTTAGATAATTTTTGAAAATAGGGGTGCCCAATATTGCCCTAAAAGGCCAAAATTTGGTCAAAAAATTGGTGACTTGTAAGGGTTGTCTATCTACTATACTGACCAGACTAGTAGCCTTATCCAATTCAGGGCCAATGGAGTCCATGGATTTTTGAAAATTACTAACAAGGATTATGCCAAAATAAATCACAAGGAAACACACCACACAAAAATAATAAGACCAAGAAAAAATTAAACAAGACAAGGAAAAACTCACACATGTGCATAAAAACTTAGGGAACATAGGAAAAAAAGGAAACTATGTATAAAGGAAAAGGAGGACATCAATAATAATTTCTTAGATATATCCCATTGATTGGGATATGCATCTCCTCTCCATTTAACATTGAAATTTGGAAATCATTGTGTTGTTTACACTGTGTGATCACATATGTGCCACTCCAAAAAGCATCAAACTTTATGTGTCTTCTAGTTTTTGCCCTATCTTCATCTCATTTTAGGACAATGTCTCCTTCTCTAAAACTCCTTGGTATGGACTTCTTGTCAAAATACTTTTTTGTTTACGGTTGATGAGTAGTCATGGTGTGCATATCTTGATCTATTATTTCCTTAAGATCCATCAACTCACATAATATAACCTCCATACTATCATTATCCATAAATTATAGTTGATAGGTAAGATCTAAAGTTCATAACTCAAGTGAGATAAGAAGTCTAGCTTCCCTTCCATACACAAGTGTGTATAGTGAGTTCTCAATTGCTCTCTTTGGGGTGATCCTATCATCCCAAAGGGCTATCTTCAACTTGGTATGCCAATTCCTTTGATTCTCCTCTATTTTTCTCTTAATTATCTCGATAAAGTTCTTGTTTGTGGACTTAGCTAGTCTCCTAGGATTAGTAGTTAGAGGAGGTGCTGAGGTAGATTCCATGCTTCAAAGCCCATTCACTTATCCTTGCTTCTAAGAAGGCTAATGCATTATCTAAAATTATTATTGAAGGAGATCCAAACTTGGTTATTATACCTTCATATAAGTCAAGGAATAAACTTTAATTAGCCTCCTTAAGAGATATAACCTCCACCCATCTTGTAAAGTAATTAGTGGTAGTCAACACCCACTTATGGGTAGCACTAGAAGGTGGATTGATTATCCCTATAAAATCCAAACTTGATTTCATGAAGGGTTACTAAACCTAGATTAGATGAATAGTTAAGGTAGATATCTTTTATTTTCCATCAAAAATATCACACTTTTGGTATTTCCTTACCCAAACATGAGTGTCCTTAAACAAGCTAGGCCAAAAGTATCCAACCCTCATTATCTTGGCAGCTGTGGTTCTAGGAGCAAAGTTACCACAAGATGGTCCATCATGGAACTCATTTAATACTTTCTCAATTTTATATGAATCAATACACCTCAAAATCACACCTAAATAATCCTTTCTAAAGATCATTCCATCAACAAGTACATAAGGAATAGATTACAGCCTAAAATACATTCTTCTAGCTTTGTCAAGACCTTGTGGACACTTACCAATTTGTAAGAAATTAATCATGTCTTATGTCTAACTCCTCAAGGCTGAAGGTATAGCTATTTCAATGTCATCATGGAGTGCCAAAATAGTTTCTTTTTTCTCTTTCAAGTCTAAAGCAAGATGCTCACATAGTCCTTTTCCCTTCACTAGATTGGTTGTTTTGATCTCCATATCATATTCCATCACCCTTGTGATCCATTCTACCCTTTTTTCAATCAAAAATCTGCTCAACATAAATTATTTCACACTAAGATGAGGAAAAAAAATGTGAATCTTGTTATTAGATAATATATGCCTAAACTTTTTAAAACTTTTTATGACTGAAAGTACTTGTTTATCAACATATGTGTACCTTATCTCATAGCCTTCCAAACCTTGACTAAAAAATGCAATAGGTTGTTCCAAATTTTCATCATTATCTTGATTAAGCATGAAAAAGATTACCTATTCATTGCCAAAAGTATACAGGTTGAAATATTTGGAGAAGTTAGGACTTGCAAGGGTATGATCTTGGGTAATGGCTTGCTTGATACCCTCAAAACTTTCTTTCCTCTTTTCTGTCCAAGTAAATATCTCATATTTCCTTAGAATGGAGGTAAAAGGCTTGACCAAGTTATAAAAATCAAGATTGAATCTCCTTATGAAATTTATCATTCCAAAGAAACTTCACAAACCTTTCTTATGCTTAGGCAAGACAATGCTAAAATAGCATTCATTCTCTCATGATCAATAGACAGACCTTTCTTAGAAACAATATGGCCTAAAAGTTTTCCTTCATGAACAACAAACACACACTTTTTTGGATTTATAGAGATCCCAAACTCTCTACACCTCTAAAAAATATGCCTTAGGTGATTCAAGTGATCTTTTACTTCCTTGGAGAAAATTGTCACATCATCAAGCTATACCAATACAATGTCATTTATTAGTCCTTGGAAAGCCATATCCATTACACATTAGAAAGTAGCTCCAGTATTTGACAATACAAAAGGAATATTCTTGTAGTCATATTTTCCCCATTTGGTGGTGAATTTTGTTTTGTATTGGTCACTTTTTTTCACCAAAATCTGATTGTACCCAGAATAACCATCTAGGAGAGAAAACCTCTCACTACCTGCCACCACTTGAAAAATTTGCTGCATAAAAGGGAGGGGATAATGATCTCTCAAGGACACTCTATTCAAGTCCCTAAAGTCCACACATAATCTGATCTCCCCATTTTTCTTTCTAACATAGACTAAGTTGGCCAACCAAGAAGAATGCTTGATAGGAAAGATGATTTTAGACTCAATCAACTTAGTGAGTTATTTCTTCATGAATGGTTCAATCTTGGGATTAATTTGCTTTTGTATTTACATGATGGGTTTGGAATTTTTATCTAGCTCTATGGTGTATTGAGCCAAGCTTTGATCAGAACCCTTTAAGTCACTATATTCCCATGCAAAAATATCATTAAACTCTTTGCATAGTTCAATGAGATCATGCTTCTCTTGACTAGTGCATACCTTTCCAAGTGTAAGTAATTTATATTTGAAAATATCTACCCTTTCATAGTTCTCTTTCTTGGTTTACATGCATAATTTCTCTATCTTGAGCTGGTCATCCTCATTTAATAGACTTTCAAGAGTCACTAGGGCTATGGGAAGCTTGTTAGACTTTAGTTGGATGATCTGCCCTCCATTTTGATGTTTTAGGTTGGAATAATTTTTGGAAGATAACTCCACTTCTTCTTGTAAAAAAAGTGTTATTTGTTGATCACTATCAAAAACTTGCCAATTGGTGACATTATCTAGTATAAAAGGTATCGCAATCACCTTTAGATGAGGTTGGTTCTTGTCCTCTTTTATCCCTTTTGGAACATCAAATTGAGCTCCAATTTATACCAAACTATCATCCTATTTTTTATCTCCTCTTGAAATATAATTGATGTTGAAAGTAGTGAGATCTTCCACAAGATCCCACAATCTTTTCTTGTAGGACTTGAGCAGGGAGTTCTTGGTCAAATTCTACCCTCCAACTTGGTTCATAATAAGTTCACTATCCATATACTTGTAGTTCCTTAATCCCACTTTTTCTATCCCATTAAAGGCCATAGATAAGGGCCTCATACTCTAATACATTACAATTTCATGATAACTGAAATCTAGAGGTTGAAAACTACCTCTCCTTAGAAGGTGAAACCAACATAACTCCACCACCTACCCCAATCTTACTTCTAGACCATCAAAGAAGAGCTACCATAATCCATTCACATCTTCACTTGAATTCATCAAATTTGGCATAAAATATACCTTCTTATGCATATAATATACTCCAATACTAGATTCTTCAATAATCTTGTAAGGATCATGCTCATAGTTGTCATCTCCCCACTCATCTAAGAATAAATTAGAAACTCCTTCAAGGGAAGATGATGGATATTGGTCAATGTGAATCTCTTTTTCATGAATGATAGCATTGTTCACTTTTTATACCTTAGGTAGTTATGGTTCCAAGTGATCTCTATGAATAGGTTTTGACTCTATATTCACTTTAGTGGCATACTTTGTCTTAAACACCATGTAGGACCCATTGGCTACCAAGTACCCACCTATCTTGGATGTAAAGTTCCTTGACAAGCAAAGAGAAAAATAGGGAGGTAAATATGATACCAACACATCATGAGTAATTGATAAAGTATGGCAAGCATGAAGGATCAAATTCAAACCTTTCACTAACCCCAAAGTCTTTATTGGTGATCTATCCAATTACAAAACTCCCTTAGTCATTGGCTCATATTTGAGCCCTAGATTATTCGTTATACATTTAGGCATAATTGATGTGATTGATATACTATATATAATGTAATTATCAACCAATAAATCACTAATAATTATATATAGGTAAAAAGGAGGAGTATTCTCATCTTTCTTCACTTGACCATCTATAGAGTGAGTTCCATTGACTAAAACCACATTGTCACTTCTAGATGGGCTAGCTTGTTTACCCAATCCATGCAATTCCTTTTGGAGTGTATCCTTTTTCCATAGTAATGATTTATAATCCCATAATGAGATGTTCATATGAATCTTCTTCATCTGGTCCATAACATTAATGGAAGGATTACTTACATTGGAGTTCTCTTTCTAAACATTTGCACCTTGTGATGTAGCTTGTGGAGGTAGAGTTATAGCAGCTGGCCTAAAGCTTGGAATCCTCTAGTTTTCCTATGTTTTAGGAGATTAATTAGGCCCAACTCCCATATTATCTGATTTAGGATTCAAAACAATTCATTGATTGGTTCCTTGAGTTTCCTTAATAGACTTCCTTTTGGACGTAGTATTGGAGGTAACACTAGTATTCTAATTGCTTGTATTCCCCACATAATTAATGACACAAAACTCACCATCAAAAGGATTAATGAGAGTGGAATCAGACTGAACCTATATTATCTCCATCCCAAATTGTGTTGGCATCTCAAAATTTGAAAATTAATATGTTTGATCACCTTCTGTAGTCATGCCTTGATTTTGCATCTCATTGGAATAAACAACTTGTTCTTGACCATGTTTAAAAGATGGATAGTTGGATTATTCTTAGACAAAATTGTTTTGAGTGGGGATAAGGGATTTGGAAGATGAAGGAACATTAGGATTATATATTTGATAAGGCTTGACATTGGTGATTTGGCCTTGACGTTGTGCATTGCCTTCAAAAGGAGGTTTGTTTGTTTGTCTAAAATGATTGTAGAATTGATATGGCCTATACCTTTGGGCTTATTACCTTTTGAGAGAAACTAATTCATTGGTAATAATTTGGATCAACCTTTGACTTCTTTCATTGCATTGGTAGGAGCAATGGTAAATTTTTCTTGACCATGCAAAAGAGCTAAAGTGGGCAACACACTTTGACTAGGAGAATACAACTCAGGGAATAATGGCTTTAGAGGTTTTGGAGATATATTTCCAACTTGGACAAGAAAATTATTATCATTTATGGTTATTTCATAGGCAACAAGCAATGTGTTTCCACCCATAGATTGAATCATCATGGCAATATCACTATTAAATGCTTTCAAGTAGTACAAAAATACATAGTTTGTAGTTGGCCTCACAAGAATTGGGATTTTATCCTAAGTTTTTTGGAACCTAGTATTAAAATCCTACATGAATTTATGTGGTGCCCTCTTTATTATGGTCAAATTCTTAGCTAGAGATAGCTGATCACTCTTTTCCCCAAACCTATTAGTCAATAGAGTCCCCAACTCATCCCATGAGCCAATAGAATTTACAGGTAAGGTCCCATACTAGTCTAAAACGTTTCCTTTGAAAGGCAAGGCTAATAACATAATAGATACATTTTATTGGGTGATGTTGTGGATATTAAAAAAGTTTGATATATTTTTAATTTGATCAATGGCAGTAATAAGACCATCCCCACTAAAATATGGAACACTTTTGAGGGTTGCTCTTGGAATTTGATCATATTGGGAAAGATGTAAGAAAGATGCCCCTATGAGAGGCACAAAAAATTATCTTATAGCCATTTTGGAATGATCACTATGGGTGTTAGGAATAGAATGTAACACAAACTTGGAAGATTTAAACATAGAGTCTCTTTTTTAAGGATGAGTATTGAAAAACTTGAACCTTTTGGTGGAATATTGATGTAATTTCACCAACTCAAAGGGTAAATCTTTATCATTAAACCTAGTGGTCACCTTTGGCATAGAAAATAGGATTGATCATTAACCAAAGAATTGAATTCTTCAATATAGTCACTAGGTACTAAACATAAATGTTTCTTTCTCTTCAATAATTCTAAGACCAACACTAATCTTGAACAATCTCTAGAACTTAGATGTCCCACTGAGCATGCCAAAAACTATTGGTGCTTGGATTTACACCCTTGAGGAGATTCTCAGCTCTCCTCATCCATGTGGCAAAATGGAATCATCTCTCTTGCTGTGGTGATAATTTTTTTGAGATGAATCTTGAGATCAGGGGCTAGCCCCCTTCAAGCACCTTTCTATTTCTCTCTAATCTATCAATTATGTATGAAAATGGTTAAGTAAAAACAACTAAGAAAAAACAATGGTGATACACTAATGAATAATGTCCTCCTAATTGATTACAACAACTACTTAAAGATAAATAAGGTATTTCCCACAAACTCACAACTTAGGATTTATTAATGCATCAATGATTCATATTCTAGATTCAAGAAGGTATATGATTCTTAGAAAGAGTGAAAATGATTCCAAAGAGGGATACAATCACAAACCACTTATATGATATCTCAAAACTTAAGAAAGAATACTAGTAAGGACCTATAACAATCTCCTTTCTACAAATTGGTAGACCATCAAGAGTACAAGCTAGGAAAATGCAATCTTTCACTAGACTAGACCAACAAGATTCAAATCATTACTCAATGTTACATGTGAGTGGAAAAAAACTTGTATATTTCTTCAAGATTTATTTAAATATAAATCTGGCCAAAATTTTCCCAATAACCAATGGAGGTTGCTTACTGAACTAAGAGAATGCATATATATAGCCTTTAAGAGAGAGGTCGAGCAAAGTGAGTTCAAGGGTCACTTGGACATGTGTCACCTTGAGAATAGAAATAGTTACATTACATTTTGTAAGATGATTTCCCCATGGTTACATCAATGGAAAAAAGATATTTTGAAATGAATTTTTATATATATGGGTCTTATCTATTGGAATTTTGTTTCAATATTAACTGCTCTTTACTAGCTTATCAAGCTGTGTAATGGTGCAACCCCTTAAACCATCAACTTGCATGTTTTTGCTTGCTATGTAGTAAATTCTCAGCATCTTGAAATTTTTCACCTCCATGTTTATCTTGAAGCTCATCCCAAACTTCTTTTATCTTCAATGGCTATTTTTTGTAGTTTGAAATTGATGTTCTGCAGGTTATCACCTTCCTGTGTATTTCTCTTGGACATTTGTTTCCCATGGACAAGTTGTCTCAGCATCTTTCTTTTAGAACAATTACCTTAGACTGATTTTCCCAAAGAAATGTCTTGGGCTTTTATTCTAAAATAAATGTTTCAAATCTTTTGTTTAGGTTCAGATTTCTTCCAAAATAATTAATTCAGGCCTTTGCTTTGGGCCATTTATGTAGACAATCTTCTTGAACAATCCCTTCTGACTTTTATTTTTACTTTAGTCAAAATAAAAGGTCCTTTGGTAATATGTAAATGACCCTCCAATGCTTGGAAATGTACCTTTGGAAGGTCAAAGATGATCCTTTAGAAAAGTTGTAAGTGTCCCTTTGAATTTTGAAAATGACCTTCTGAAAAGGAAAAATACCCTTTGGACTTTTTAAATGATCCACCTTGCCAAAAATATCTTTTATACTTTTTGAATATGTCCCTTCGGGAAAGTTGAAGTGTCCCTTAGAAAAAATGAAATGATCTTTTGAAAAAGCAAGTGACCCTTCAAAAAAAATTCAAGTGACCATTTCTCTATGAAAATTCCTTTTGGCCTTTTTGAAAATGACCCTTTCGGAAAGTTGAAGTGCCCTTTTGGAGAAACAAAGTACCTTTTGAAAAAGTGAAAATGGCCTTTGGAAAAGTTGAGAGTGCACCTTTGGATTTTAGCAAGTGTCCCTTCAGCTTGTTGAAAATGTCCCTTCAGACTTTTTGAAAAGTACCTTTCAGCCTTTGGAAATGACTCTAAAAAAAATTAGAATGCCCTTTAGAAAAGTTACAAGTGATCCTTTAGCTTGAAAATTTCCTTAAGAAAAGTTGTAAGTGTCCTTCAGAAATGTTCCATAGACAATTTTCCTGACAAAAGATAGCGTTGAAAAAAATGAAACATACCCTTTAGAAAAGATGAAATTATCCTTTTTGGTTTGAAATATATCTTTCAAAAAAATTGTAAAGTACCTTCAAAAAAGTTGTGTGGATAATTTATCTAAAAGAATTTGGCACTTTGTCTTCAAGAGATTTATTTCAGACAAATTGTTTGAAAGAATTCATTACTTGGCTAAATGAAAAGTCCAAAAAAATACACTGAAGGAAAAATATTTGGACAAAAAGCCTAAAATAATTCAACAAAGGCTTAGCAAAGACCAAAAATGAACTTTTTGAAAGGAATAGACTTCTACATTTATTGTGGGCCTTATCAAAGAACACTTCTTCCGAAGAAAATTTAAGTACTAGACCTAGACAAAGATATATAGTTAGATGTTTTTTGCAAATAGGGGTGCCCAATATTGCCCTAAAAGGTCAAAATTTGGTCAACAACTATGTTGAAAAAGGATGTTTTTACATAGACACAAGATACTAAATGTGTATTTGAAGAATTAAAACAAGCTATGTGTACTACCCATGTTCTCGCTATGCCATATTTTGCTAAGACCTTCACTATTGATAATGATTCTTGTGGCAATGGACTTGGTGTTGTTCTCCTCCTAGAAGGATGCCCCATTACATTCACTATCAAATCCATTTCTAGCAAGAATTTAGTACTCTCTACTTACGAGAAGGAAATGATGGTCATTTTGCATGTAGTACCGAAGTAGTGGCCATGCCTACTGGGGAATCATTTTGGCATCAAAATTGATCACCAATGTCTAAAATATTTCATGAAACAATGGGTCTCTACCCCATCACAATAGAAATGGGTCATCAAACTCATGGGTTATGACTATGAGATCACTTATAATAAGGGTAAGGATAATATTATGGTTGATGCTCTATCTCACACATTTATAAACCAAGCTTCCCTCTTAACTATTTTTATGTCTATTCTAAATTGGTTAGATGATTTATAATAAGGGTATGACAATGAATCCTCATTATCTCAAATCATTCAATAATTGGCCACTAACCACTATGCAATACCACATTATTATTGGGATGGTGCTTCTCTATGATACAAGGGTCAATTGGTACTTCCATAGAGTACATATATTTAGTAGACTATATTATATGAACTCTATGATTCTCTATTTGTAGGTCACTTAGGGATTTTCATAACTTATGAGTGAGAACATTACAACTTCTTGTGGAAGGGAATGAAAAAGGTAATTCAACACTTGGTGGCTAAATGTGATCCCTACCAATGCGTCAAGGGTGAAACAACACTCATTCTTGGGTTGCTCAAACCCTTGCCATTCCTTACCAAGATTTAGATAGATATTTCTATGGATTTCATTATGGAGATTATTAAATCTGAAGGGAAAATAGTGATCATGGTTTTGGTTGATTGTCTCTGTAATTATAGTCATTTTTATGCCCTTAGCCATCCATATATCGCCTCCATAATTGCAAAAACATTCTTTGACTAAATTTTCCATCTTCATGGCATTCCTTATTTCATTATCTCAGATTGTGATGCAACCTTCACCAACCATTTTTGGATATAACTATTTTGATGCACTGGCACCAAATTGAATATGAGTTCTGGGTATCATCCACAAATAGATGGCTAGACTAAAATTGTCAACAAATGCTTGGAAACTTTCCTTCATTAATTCACTTTAGAAAAACAACACCAGTGGGAAAGGTGGATTCCTCTTGTTGGATGGTGGTATAATACCTCCTACTACACTTCAACTAAAATGACTCCATATGAAGCAGTCTATGGTCAAGCACCACTAGTGATCCTTCTATACACTCACAATAGTTTACCAGTTCAAGCAATCAACATGCTTCTCTAAATTTAGGATTAGATCCTCAACACCCTATGGGATAATCTTCATATGACAAAATATAATGAAACAACATGGTTATCAACATTTTTCTAAGTGCACCTTTCAAGTGATATGGTTTGTTTTGCCTACATCCATATAAACAATCCTCCCTAAAACTCAAAGGACATCATAAGTTGGCTCCCATATTCCATGGGCCATATAAGGTTTTCCAAAAGATTGGGTCATTTTCTTATAAGTTGGAGCTCCCACCTCCTTCTTGAGTTCATCCAGTATTTCATGTCTCTTGTCTGAAGAAAGTTCTTGGCACAAACATCAAAGGGTAGACTATTTTACTAGAACTTAATAATGAAGGATCCATCCTTCTTGAGATGGAGGCAATCTTAGATAGGCACACATGCCAACTTCAGTCTCACTCCATCACAGAGGTATTAATTCAGTGGCATGGAATGCAACCAGAGGATGTAACATGGAAACCACTCTTTCAGATTCAACACCAATTCTCACATCTTAAGCTTTAAAGACAAGGATTTCTCAAAGAGGAAGGGAATGTTAGGACCTTACGCAACCCCTTTTCTTTAGTTTGTTAATATATTAGTTTCTATGGATGCATATGTATTGTAAGTCATCTCGTGAACATTTTATTTTATCCCACATTCATGGGATGTAGTAGTTGTTTAGATTAGACTTAGTATATAAGTAAGTGTTGAGGCTAATAAAGGCATCCACATATTTATTATATTGAGCTTGCTCAAATAAGGTTACCCCCTTGAAGTACCCTGTGATCAATATAATCATTTTGATGCTTTTGTTAATTACAAATATCTATTATTTCATGCATTGTCATTAATTCATTGCAAGAGGATCCTCATTAAGGGAAATTTAGATGTAAAATGGACCTTGTAAGAAATATTAAAAGAAATTAATTTATTTATATTTTACAAATTATTTAAATAAAAAAATCACTTAATTACATGGGTTAAGGGGGACCACATATTTATATGATGACTTATAAAAAGATTTCTTCACTGTACTTTCTATATTTCTTAGATAGTCCTTGAGCAATTTTATCTCTCAAAAGTCAAACTCAATGTTAAGTTTCTAAAAATTACACATTTTAATTTCTTATGTGAGAAAATGATTATATATTTTCAACTCACATTTTATTATCATAATTTATGTTTCTAAATAAATTTAATAGTCAATTTTTTTTTAAATAATATTTATTAAAATTGTCCTTGTAAATTTTATATATATATATATATATATAATAATAATAATAATAATATTTATTGATATGAAAATACAACCAAAATGATATATGTTCATTGATAAAAACATAATTAAATCAAAGAATAATTATAAAAATAAAAATAAAAATAAAAATAATAAATAATAAATAATAAATAAATTTGTAGGATCTTAAATTATGTAAACATCTAATCTAATGTATGCATGGTTGTTTAAAAAAAAAAAAAAACTCTTATATGTAGTTTAGACAATGTTGTGATATTCATTTACGTATATATTTGGTTTGGAGAATGTTGTAATATTCCTTTAGTTCTATATTTGGTTTGGAAAATTTTGTGGTATTCCTTTATGTATATTATTTCCCCCTAGGACCTAACTAGGGTTATTACATGATTGTGCTTGACTGAAGGCTTTGGAACCCTCCCTAGCATTGTGTATTGTGATAAAAGATCCACTTATTGGTCATGTTCCTAACTATCTAATGTATCTCCAATCAAAAGTGTATGGTATGATCTATCTTCTCTGAGTTAGAATTGATTTATAAACATGATGCATTTATAATTACATATAACATCTTCCACTAGTTTAGTTTAGGATTTTGGTTTATTTTTCAATAAATTAAGGTATTGGTTGTGCACCCTTCCCTAGGTCTAGATCAACACTTGGTTCTTTCTTATTTTATTTTTCATGTCATAGAGGAATAAAAACATATTTTATTGTGGGGTAAGAAGTGCAAATGAAGTAAAGCTACAAAGTGTAAAGGACACGATGGAAGGAAATGCACACATAAAATGGGTGCATAAGTGAAAGTGTGTAAGTATAAGTAGATATGTAGGATGCAATGCATAACCACTATGAAGAATTAAGATATAGAGAGTAGGTTCCATCTTTATAAATGGAAAATTTTAAATTATTTAAAATTGTCATGCATGTCAATAAAAATACATGATGGGGCATGCATTAAATGTGATACAATCATAAGTGTAATGGTAAGTGTACCAAATAGACATCACGATAATATTATTATAGTTATTAAATGCATGAAATGACAGATGAGGTCATGGGGAAGTAAAGGTAGACTTCCCCATCAAATCTATAAAAGGTTAACAAATTGTCATTTTAACATTTTACTATTACCAACTCATGAATTTATAGATCCAAATAGAGAATTTTTTAAGCTATTAGAGGAGAACTTATCAAATTTAAGTGAACAAATCAAATATTTTAAGTCAATAATAAAAATAAATAAATTGGTGGAAAATTGACAAGAGAAGTGTAGTTATAGGAATGATAGGTTGCAGGTGTTAGCATCCACCATTGGAGGATGTTGAATTAGGAGAGTTGAGGGAGATAAATAACTAATCACATATTCTTTTTGAAGGATCAGATAGCCTCACCTCAACCTTCAAGCTCTTCAAAGGGTGATGAATCCAAAGAAAAAGTCGTAACAAAGTAAGCCCTTGCCTATGATTCATAAATAAGAAGAGTTTGAGGGTAGAGGAGCACAGTCAATTTTGATAAGGAAAGAAGTACCTCATGAGTCTAGAATGCAAGAGGAATAATTACCAAAGTAGACTGAGAGAATATATAATAAATAATTTAAGATGACATGCGAGGTGCATAATAAATCATCATCACCATCCCCAACCCCAATATTGATCAAATAAATGTAATATCCTGAACTAGTGTCGCATGCAGAGAAGTGGTAGTCTAATGTGTCTACTTGCTAAGTATTTGACTATAATCACTACCAACTAGGGAATGAAGTATATTTACACTGCATCTATAGGAATAAGTGGAAAAATACTAATAATTAGATCATATATGACCTTACCATTTTCAATCACCTCAATTACACCAATTTTTTTAGTTATTTAATTTACCTTATTTTTGTAAATTTATAAACATTGCAAATTTATTGATCTCATGTGTTCATTAAGGATATTTTTACTTTACATGGTGTCATATTGGGATCATGACCTAGAGAGTTAGCAAAGTTATAAGTCTGTAAATGCTTGGATACTGACTTCAATGGAAATTTGGAAGATCAAGAGGGAATTTAAAATATTATGATGGTACATAAATATAATAAAAAAGGACATGCAATGTATATAACTAGTCCTTAGGATCAAGGCCTTCAAGTATTTGCACACTTGGTTATGACCAAGGTTGGAGGTGTAGGTATATAGAATAAGTATGTATGGTAGACTTGTATATAACCCATTAGATAACCCTTGGGGTTGAGTAAAATTATTCACAATATTTTGAAGAGTAAATTATTACAAATGCATAGAAGGATCACCACCTTCCTAGTCAGAAGTTTTTTTGGGGTGCAATTCTTTTATTGTTGGTATTTTATGAAATTGGCATGTCAGAGTACATAAGCAGCGAGTTGAAGTGGTACTATCCTCCATAGAACAAGTATGAAGCTAAAAGGTTTGAATAATTTAAATGACATGGCACTATTACCCCTAGTCATAAATCAAAGATAAAGGGTTGGTATGATGGAATGAAGGAAGCATTTGGAAACAAGTGATGTGTTCCTAAGGAATTAGTTAATCAGCTAGGAGATCGAGCGTAATTTATAGTAAAGTAACATTATTCTCTAGTATGCATGTAGATGAGCCCTTCATAGGAGTTGTTTGGATATATCAAGCTACTTTATGCTTTCATTTCAAGGTATTTAATGAATGTCATCAATAGAATATATGACACATGCCCCTGAGGATAAATGCTGAGAATATTGACATTGAGACTCACAATCTTTGTTAAATATATGAATATGTGGGAAAGAAAGATTATAGATAAAAATTAGAATTGGATAATACCAACAACAAGGATCAATAAATTTTGGTTGAGGAATATATTAATTTTTTATTTTATATAACGAATTCACTAAAGAAAACATTGGGTAATGCTGAGGATAGGAAATAAACTATTCCATCCCTGATATAGATTGGAAGTAAACACAACCATAATAGGTCAGGGCATGATGCCAACATAAGTACATAACCAAAAAAACCAAAAATGGAAAAAGACTACCCCTTCTCTACTAAGAGATAACATACTTGTAGGTCAAACAAAAGGCCTTGATCATTCTATGCAAACATTTATTCCTTCAAAACAAGATACTTCATCACCTAAGGATGGGGAACCTGAAAAAAATGGCAACCCGAGAAGAAACACTAAAAAGGGACCTTCCCCATAAAATAAGAAGTTGAAGAGGAAACATTAGAGCTGGATGAGGATCCCTCTCTAGTTTGGCATGAATAATCTACCCTTTATGACAAAAAAGTGGAATTTATTAGTCCCATTGGTAAAGCGGGGGAAGGAAAAGACACAACTTTGGGCATGGTGACTTTGAGGCTGATCCTAGTCACCAGAAAGAGGATATCAATGTAAAAATAATTGAGTGTGATACCTATATAAGGAAGGAACTTATGGATGATTCCACATAGTAGAGGCATGTGATTACCATTGCAACCTAGTCCCTTTATACTCAATATCACTAGGGTATGCTGAAATAGACTTGTATATGTGGAAATATTTCCCTGAGTAGGACTCGATTGAGTAGACCCAAAAATAATTATATTTTTATAATGATATTTATAATGATTAATGAAAATTTGAACTACCTTTGAAATTAATATTCTAGCATAGGGAGAGGTGGGACTCCCTGATATAATTTGGGTGGATGCTTGGATGTGCACATTGTCTCAAGAAAACATGACATTATTGAAATTTACTCATGAGGTGTCAAGGTAGAATTCTTTAAAAGACTTTGATTTAAAATATCTTATGAGGAAACACCAATAGGTTGTTTTTCTCCATCATAACAAGTGCATGGATAAGATAAAGCTTTAATATGAGGTAGGAGATCTCAAGCACCAACTAGAAATAATGATGTGGTTAGAGTGAATACCCTAGCACTCTAAAGTCTATTTTGGAGTAGGATCAGACCCCTGTAGATGAAATTACTCTCTCTAAAAAGGATACTGATAAATTAGGGAACCTCATGGAAATATTATTAAATAAATGTAAAGACCATCTCAATCCCCAACATGAGAAAACTTAGGTGACAAATCATTTCATAGTGTTCATTGAAGTATGCAAGATCTTTTTGAATAGAGTGACAATACAGTTCATTCCCATTATTGAGAGGTTTTGATTAAAATAGAATGCCCTAAAAACATTTTAGAATCACAACTTCAATTGGAATAAATTTAATGCCAGTAATTGGCTGAGAGCACATTAACAATAAAATTTTGATCTGAGTGTGCCAAAGAATTTCAAGATGTGGAGGCCATGGAAAAAATATAAGTGCTCACTGATAAGAATTGAACACTAGTTTTACATTGCTCCAAGGATAGGTTTAAATAGAGGTTACTTTAATGTAAGGTATTCATAGGTATGCTTCTACATGACTTGAGCATTTAACCATTTAAGTGGGTTACTTTATAGAAAAACCTAAGGATACTAAGAATATTAAGGAGGCCATTGAGGAAATCACTTCTAAGCCCCATATTACATTGAATCATTGGGAAGAAATGAAGAAATAGGTTGAATATATGGGACCTAAGTTTTTTATAGAAGAGGAACCTAAAAATAATTCATAGTCTAATATGGACTATTAACTTATTATAGGGTGATGTTAGGCCCTTAATTTTGAATCAACTTTGGATAAGTAATTTTTTAAGATAAGTTGTGTTGAAGGATGCATAGGTGTAGGGTAAGACCATGGTTCAAAAGACCATGGCATGAAAGACCATGGTGAAGAAGAACAAGACATGAAAGAGGCAAGTCATTTGGAATAAATAGGCATCAAACATAGAGAACCCAAGAAAATATAACTCATATAATAATAAAATACTTGGGAAATGCTTGGAAACTAGAGATGATTAGGGAACGGTTTGTATGAACATTAGAGAAGAAAATTCAAGTGTAAATTTTGCACTCCTTTATGGAATTTAGGCACACAATGATGAGTATATATCATAGATATAACATATAGGTGAAGTTAGGCCGAGGTCCTTAGGAATTCATTGTAAATGGCTTTCCACAACTCATTATTGTTAATGGTAATTGACAATTCATATTATTTTAATTACTTATGTAACTAAATGGTTAGGGTAAACCATGTATAAGTTCCATTTAGTTTTATTTAGTATGGTGGTTGAATATCATAATCCTAGAGCCATTGTAATCTTGATGTGACATATGAATGTAGTGAAAGGAAACTTATGTTTTGATGATATACTTGTGTAATCATTTCATGATTATAATGGAGTTATTAATATTGTGTTATTAGTTTACGACCAATTTATTTTTCTTTAGATATGTATTAAATGATTAGTTAAGATTTAGACATGGAAATAAGTATTAATTTAAGACTAAGTAATTTTTCTAATTCCCTAGATTAGGAATGCATATGAATAGACATTCATATGACAAAACCAATGGAATTGGTCTTAAGATGGATGCTTTAGGTGAGCATGTGAGAAAATTTTATTACATGTTATGTTGGCATGCTAATTCATTAGAATTGTATTTATCTTAGTCATGAAACTAGGGAAAAGATATGCTAAACTAAGGGAAAACATCCTAACACAAGGATTGAACTCCTTGGCTAAATTTGAAATAAAAAATTCACATTAATAATGCATACTTACCTTATATTATTTGCATGCAGTATCTAATGTTATGTGTAATGTTTCACAAGTAGGGTTTTAAACTACCTTGCTCATAGTGGATAGAGTAGACATGGAATTGTGACACCTATTTTAAAAATTATTCCCTAAGACTACATGATGAAGGTATGGTTCCATTTTCTTATAATCTAATCAAGCTCAATAAGTGACGGGGTCTTAATTCTTCCCCTAGGATGTGGCTTTACTAGATCAACCAAATTTGGAAGGTGATTCTAGAGCCCAATATGTCCCACTTCCTTTGGTGCTTGGGATATCAAGGCCTTCAACCCAAGAAGTGGCTCTCCCCTATTAGAATTTCTCAACCTAAGTGATCTACCTATAAGTGCCCAGAGTCCATCAAAAAAAACTATTGGTTTTGGTCCAAAGTTTAATTTTCCTAGAAATTTACTCACAACCTCTTTTAGCCTTATCAATATAAACCTTTCTCTTCACATCTTACGCTAATTTAGGATTTAAAGGACTACCCTAACACTAATTATTTATATATATATATATATATTTAGATATATGATTAGTTTTCAATTATGAAAGGCCACAAATAATTATTTATTCAACAATAGTGAATGTTCTTTACTATTTTACATTAATGACAAGGTTTTTATTATATCTCTAGCTTACATGTAAATTCAAGCCCTAATGGATGAGGTTTCCATGGAGGTTCATCAAGTACAAGAGGTGTTATATCATGAGGGGAGTGTTCTCTACATAATGAGTTGCATATTTCCTAATTGCTCATGCCAAGATCCATTACCACTATCTTAAAAGAGACATAGAAGTTGGTCACTCAATCATATCCACTTCTTTCCTCACTTCTAATAGGGGGATGGATGTCACCTCCAGTGCATAGAAAATTTGATAAAACTCCCTCCTGGATGAATTATCCTGCTAGTAATGCTAGTTAGAATCAACCCATTAATGAATGGATAATATATATGACTCTAGACCCCCTAGATGGCTTGGTGGAAATAGATCCTTCTTTAACAGAGCCTTCTACTTGGACTAATCTACCACCCAAGGATGATCCTATGGATCCTCCTATAGGTGTTGCATCATGTCATGAGTTATCTTATGTTGTGATTTTGCTGATGTGAAGTGGTTTTGTGTTTTTTCTCTCATCTGTCTTTGTTTTCTATTTCTTTTTTTGGCACCATGTTCTGAGCTAATGTTTTGTCCTCTAGTAAGGAGTTTGAGCCATGAATACTAATTAATTACTTTGCTATGTAACCTTCTTTTATTTTATTATTTTATATAGTAAATTTATAATGAAGTGCCTTGATAGTAATATATTTGAATAATAACAAGTTGTATATCCTTTGAAATTTTTTAATTATTAATATCAAACTTTTATAAATAGTGGTTCATAGTATGCATAGACCTAGAAGCTAACACCATGAATTTATTTATGTGCATGTCAGTGCTTATATAGCTCTAAACATTTCATTTTTCTAGGAATGAATTACACACACACACACACACACACACACACACACACACACACACACACACACACACACACACACACACACACACACACACACACACACACACACACACACACACACACACACACACACACACACACACACACCCACACCCACACACACACACACACACACACACACACACACACAAACTCCATTTACTTAAACACTTTTTCTAGTCAAGTCAATTCACTCTGTTATCCTTTTCCATATAAATCAATTTTTTAATTAAATTGAATGGAATATTCTTAGTATTCCTAATATAACATTTTAAATAAATATACATTTTGGACCTATAAATTAAATCTAAACGACTATGACATATTATAAATTAATAGTCTATTTTAAAATGTGGTTGACATAATGCCTCAAAGATATGATTTCATGAAATAGAAAAATTAAAGGAAATGCTGGAATTTAATATACATGCATACAACTATAAGATCTCTCAGGCACACCATTATCATAGTGTTAGGACCATTGCAAAAAAATAATACACAACATAATGAACTATATAGTCTCCATTTTATTGCTTCTGAACAATCAATATGCAATCCACATATCCCTTTCTCTTTCTTGACAACCTAGGAGAAGTACAATGAGTACCTAATAAATAGTCTTGTGAGTTTATTTCATAACAATTATTGTTGTGATGACCTCAAAAATAGGAAAATCCACTATATTTTTGCATAATTAGTATCCCTATGGTAAAAAATCCATTTTATCGAAGTACATAGATGCCAAATTATTTAACCACCAAGTCAAATAGGAACCAATACCCTATATGAAGTATACTCAATAAAAACACCGGTCATAAAATTGGGGAAAAGAGTTATCAAGGATAAAATGTGTCATCACAAGGTACCCAAAAATCATTAAACCATATAAAAAGTGGAGAAGAGAACTTATGATACAATGCATCCCAAAAAACATAACTCAAAATTTCAGCACAATGTTATAGTTGGTGCACTCGATGGAATGAAATCTATCAAATAAAATTGCACTCAATCAACTACCTCCAATAGAAAATGTAGTACACCAAGGGTTAGCAAAAATCACAACACATAAAAAAGTATGTGCACCCCTATTTGCCATCTCCTCCCCCCACCCACATAATGTTAAAATGGGTGTATCGACTAAAAAAATTATTTGAGTGGGCCAATCCCACTACACAAAAATGAAATGTTGACACTAGGATGCAATAAACTAATTAATTTTTAGAAGGAGAACAAGCTATTGAACATTGTCATTGATCAAGGGATATTATGTTGAGCATTACCATTCGATGTTGAGATTTGGTATTCATGTAATGAAATCACTTACATATTCACAAAGAATGATTTTATATTACACAAAATAAGAAAATATGAGAGATTACACTGCAATAATTAATAGTAGAACAAAATATTGGATAATATATCAAATCCCCTTCGAGAGGCCAACCTCTACAAAAATGCACTAATAGTAGAATACTTAACATGATGATTAAAGACTAACCACTACCTCCTATATATAGTCTACTTAGCTAAAGTTATTCCATAGGCTGACCTATCTAAGAACATAAACAAATGTAACAAGTAAATAAAAGAGATATGTAAGCCACAAGTCAGCCATACATATCCCTAGACACACCAATGGTTAAGGGCATAACAAGCCCTTACACTTTAAAATAACTTTGTCCTCAACATTGTGACAACTTTGGATGTTGCTACATAAATGCATCATCCTCCCAAGTGGCATCTTCACATGGGAGATTCTTTCATTTGATCAAGTATTATGTAATTGCTCTAGAATGTAGTTACTTTGTGCACCATTGAAGGATTACCTCAGGATCAAGAACAACTCTACCTTTCTCATCTAATTCTGGTAATTTTGTTTAAATGCTAACTCTATGTCAAATGACTTTCTTTAGGCATGATACATGAAATATTAGATGTATGCGAGTGGATGAAGGAAAATCTAACTTATAAGCCACACTTCCAATTTTTTGTAAGATCTTATAAGGCCCATAATACATAGGGGATAACTTGTTATCATTTTTTATTACTTTAATGCCATCTGTTTATATGGCTATAAGTAACTAAAGACCCAATCACTAATGTATAAATGCCTCTCACTTCTATGTTGATCTGCTTGTTGCTTCATGTGATTTTGGAGCATAGCTAATTTTTATGCAAACTTGCAAGGACTTCTTGATGATGGTGAATATGTTCTTCAACTACATGAACCTTAGGATAGAATTTCAAGATTGAAGTGATGGATTGAGGGTGGTATCCATATAGTGCCACAAAAGGAGACATTTTGGAAGAACTATGAATAGAAGTATTATAACACCATTCAACAAGTGGCAGCCAATGAACCTATTTATCCTATTTATTAGAAACAAAATAATGGAGATATCATTCTAGACATTTGTTGACTACCTAAGTTTATCCATTAAATTGAGGATGATAGGATGAAATATGAGCTAATTGGGTACCTAAACATGTAAACAACTTAGTCTAAAAATTACTAGTAAAAATGGGATCTCTATCACTAACAATGATTTAGGGGACCCATGTAGTTTTTGAACTATATTAAGAAAAGTAAAAGCTACTGTACTATAAATAAATGGCTAGGATAATGAACAAAAATGAACATACTGACTGAGATGATCTATAAAAACCATGATGACATTTTGACCATTATATTTTGGTAACCTTGTAATGAAATCCAGAAATACCTATTCCCAACGTTGAATAAGGATAGATAAAGGTTGTAAAATCCCTAGAGTTTTGATTGTTTCACCTTTGTTTTTTGATAGATCATACATTTAGCCACATATTTATGGACATCCCCCTTGAGACCCTCCAAAAAAATCCTATTTGATCTTGTGATAGGTTTTCAAAAATCTTGAATGACCCCCAATTGGAGTTGCATGAAGTTCTTGAAGGATTTTTTGTTTAAGAAGATAATTCTTACATAGGTACAATATATTTATATACCATAATACATTATCTTTCCATGTGAATTTTTCAAATACACCTAAAAATTTCTAAATTTTGAAAATCAAATCATGAGTAGTACTATCATGTTCCCATTCTAATCATGCTTCCTCTAGCCAATTTGCTTGCAAAATGGTTATGGCACATAGAAATGCCTCAACTAATTCATCTTTTGTGGATAGTGCATGTACCACCACATTATCCTTGAATTTTTGTAGACTATTTCGAAATCATATCCTAGCATCTTATTTACCCATTTCTATTATTCTTCAGATGACAATCTTTGTTCTAAAAAATATTTAAGACTATCATGATCAATTTTTACCTAAAAGTGATTACCCATAAAATAAGGTCTCTGTTATTTGACAGCATGCAAAATGGCCATCAATTCCTTCTCATAGATGGGCTTGTGATAATTTTTACCCTTGATTTGACAAATTTCAAATTCTAGTGGTCCACCTTATCACATGAGTATAACACCTATACCATACCCAGATGCATCACATTCAACCACAAAAGTCTTAGAAAAATTAGGAGTGGCCAATACTAGAGTAGTACACAACTAATTTCAATTATTAAAATGCTTGAGTAGCTACATCAGTCCACTAAAAGGAGTATTTCTTTAACAAAGAGGTAAGTGGGGCTGAAATACTACCATAACTTTTGATAAATCTATGATAGTAACCAGTAAGCCCCAAAAGTTCTTGAAGTTGCTGGAGTGTCTTAGGAATTGGCCAATCCACCATTGCTTGGATTTTTTTAGGATCTAATTTCACTCCATAATACAAAAAATGATCCAAATATTCAACCTCACCAGCCTCAAAAGTATATTTGGAAGGTTTGGCATATAACTGATTTTGCTCCAAAATGAAGAGTACCTATTTCATATGTTACAAATGGTCTACCCAATTTTTACTATAAATGAGGATATCATCAAAGAATACTAAAACAAATTTCCTAAAAAATGGCTTAAAAATAGTATTCATCAAACTTTGAAAATTATATGGTGCATTTGTTAGGCCAAAAGCCATAATCAAAAACTCATAATGGCCCTCACGAGTCCTGAAAGTGGTTTTAGGTATGTCTTCATCACATATCTTGATTTGATGATACTCAAAATGCAAATATAACTTGGTAAAATAAAGATCACTATTCAATTCATCTATAAAATCATCAATGATAGGAATTGGAAACTTATCTTTGATAGTGTACTTGTTGAGTTCTCTGTAGTCAAGGCACATCCTCCAAGTGTTATCTTTCTTTCTCACCATGACAATTGGTGAAGAGTATTCACTTTGGCTATGGTTAATGATTATTTCATCCAAAATCTCTTGTACCATATTTTTAATTTCACCTTTTTGGGCATACGAATACCTGTATGGCCTAATGTTGGGTGGTGTACTACCAAGAATACATGTGATAGCATGATCATGCATGTGGCTAGGTGGAAGTCCTTTTGGCATGTCTCAAAAAATAATGGAATGAGCATCAATTATTTATTGTAGATAAAGAGTTAGAGATTGTTGAGTTTGTTTTATTTCCATAGAAAATAAGAGAGCTACAAATCCCTCAGCACCCTTATAAAGAATATTTGTCATTTGATGGGAGCTAACAAGTTGGGGAGATTTAGCCTTTAATCCTCTTAGCTCAAATGTCCTTTCTTCAGAATGAAAATGCATGAATAATTCTTGAAAATTTATCTCAATAGTGCCCAAAGTGGTGAGCCACTGGACTCCCAGAACAATATTAGTTCCACCCATTGAAATAGCAAACATAAGAGAATCCAATAAGTAGTCTCCCATGGCCAACTTAATACTATGACATTTTCTTGAATAGCTGACAATACCACCATCTGCAATCATAACCTAAAATTTTGAAGCTAGATAAATGAAACATTTCAAATGAGTAACCAAATTATTATGGATGAAGTTGTGTGTGCTCCAAGAATCAATCAAGACAATGACCTTCTATTTCTTAGGGAAACCCATCACCTTAAGAGTTTGGGGAGTACTAATAACTGACAAGGAGTATCATAAAATAGTAGGTTGAGAGTCTTTAGATTCCTCATCAGGAACTTCTACATCCACATCTTGTACTTCTACATCATCTTCATCATCATTGGCCCCTTCACTATAAAACAACTTCTTTTTAGCATAATGATGGTCTTTGCTCCATTTTCTATCACAACCATAACACAACCCTTTGCCTGACTTCTCCTGAATTTGTCATTATGTTAATATGGTGGGCTATGGAAATGATGGTACTGGAAAGTTACGATCATGACCAGTAATGAAAATTTTCCTTTTGACCATCTCTTTTTCTTCTATCATGTGTGCCTTATAGATAGCTTCTAATACAGATGTTGAGCTAAAGATTCAAACCTCATACTGGATGCTATCTTTGAGGCCACCAAAAAATATATCCATCAAACTTCTCTCAGTGATATTTTCCACTCATAAAGAGAGATTCTAAAATTTATGAATATAATCCTTCATAGGTCTTATTTACCGTAGCTTGGCTAATTGGCTAAAATTGTTCTTAGAGACATTCAAATAATGGGCTATCAACTCCTTAGTAAAAATATTCCATGTAATAGGAGACCATTCTTTTTCTTTTGAGCACATAACCAATGATACTAAGTGAATTTCTCAAGTTCCATATATAGGGGCACCACCATCACCCTTTGAGAACTAGGGGTTTGATACAGCTTAAATAAACTCTCAATTGGGTTAATCCAAGTGAGAAGATCCTTACCATCAAACTTATGGATGTCCAATTTTGGCAACATTAGTTTCATACCAGCATGAGAGTTGTTGATAGGAGGATTTAAATGCTAAATTGGAGGGTTGTTAGGCTAAAACTAAGATGTGAGGGCAGCCAATTGTATAGTGATATGATATAATTCACTATGAACTCTATTAATCTCTTTGTGCATTCCTAAAACATCAGCTTGGATTGCAACAAAGTCATCATGCCTCACCAAGTTTTTATGTCCTCTTGAAGCCAATAAATCTTCCGATCTAAAGTTATAGATTACATGTCATTAGAAGAAGGAGTCTTAGGAGTTTTTGGTGCCCTTTTTCTTCCCTGAGTTGAAGGACTTGCCATAAACAAACCTTAGGAGGGTTTTGACCTCAAAATAAAAGTGTAGCTGGAAATGGTATCATTATAATCACCTTATCAAGATGAATCCAATGATTACCTATACACACTAGAGTAAAAATTTTGATATCAAAAATGTTTATCAATAGAATATACCATTGTGATCATCTCACCAAGACGAATCTAATGACTGCAAGTGTGCAAGGGGGAAAAAATTTCTATACCTTTTTTAATTATTGTTTTTCAAAAAAATGTTTTGAGCAATACTATGCTGATGAAAAAAACTAATTCTTCCTAGATTGCAAATTATGTTTTTTTTCTCTTTGACTGCTCCTAGAAGCCATACCTCACTAGATCTAAAAAAATGCCATATAAAACTTTCCCAAATTGATGTTTTGATACCACTTGTAATGAAATTACTTAGATATTCATAAAGAATGATTTTATATTGCGTAGAATAAGAAAATTTGAGATATTACACTATGATGATTGACACTAGAATAGAATACTAGATAATATAGCAAATCCACTTCAAGGGGGCAACCTCCACAACAATGCACGAATAGTGGTAATTAACATGATGATTATAGACTAACCACTAGCTAAGGTTATTCCATAATCCAACCTATCTAAGAACATAGAGAAATGTAACAAGTAGATAAAAGAGGTATGTAAGCCACAAGTTATCCACACATATCCCTAGACACACCTATGGTTAAGGGAATAACAATTTAATATTGTTATTAATGTCAAAGGTTTTTATGAAGATGCATGGTTCATTCATTGATGTCAAAGTATTTATGAAGATTCTTTGTCAAGTATGTCTTGAGGTATGTGTATGATGAATTATGATTATCAACATAATGAATGTTATTCTTATGATGAAAAAATACTATTTGAATAATGTTCTAATGTCAGCTTAAGTGAAATCATGGAGAAGTAACATGAGTGAGTACAATTCAGTATAACAAATGTAAAAAATATTATAATGCTTTGTCTAGACCTTGTGAGATGTTATTTTTAGGTGGTATAATGAGATTTACGAGCTCAAAATAAGAACATATGTTCTTTAATTATCTATGTAAGTAGTTATAAATATGTTCTAAATGAGATTCGAAGATGTGAATGCTTTGAAGAACACTTGATAGTGTTTGAGAATGAGAGATATTGTTTGAGGTTGTACATGAGGTTTTGAGGACCTATAAAATGATAAAAAGACCTGATTAAAAAATCTATATATACAAATTCAAAGATGTTATGAAGATCCCAATCGAGTTTCAAATATACATACATACATACATACATACATACATACATATATATATATACATATAAGTAGCTCAAAAGAAGTTTTGTTGAAGTTTTGAAGAAGAGTGAGTGTATGAGGTCATTTGAGCATACACAAGAGGAATTGAAACATCTGAGAGTTTCAATGTGAAGTATGTATGGTGGTTATAAGGGTAGATTCAAGGCCTAATAATAATTTTAGGGTAAGGCTTAGAAAGCTAGAATAGAGATGGTGGCCAGATGAGGTAACATGACTAGTTTTCATAACATGAATGAGTAGGTGAACATTAATAGAAGTGATTCAAGTTATTTGAAGTATGTGATTGAAGTTTTAGATCATGATTTTAAATAAAAGTCTTGAAAAGTAGTTCAAGGTTTCTCAAAGTGTATAGAATGAATATTTGGCTAGTTGAGAAGGTTTTCTCAATACTTGTTGGAACATGCAACATATGCATGGAAACCTAAGTTGTTCATGGTATATGAAGAAGGGTTCTATCTAAAAGTTCCAAGAATTGGTTTCTATAAAGAAGAGCTATGTTTTATTAATGATCATTAAGATTGAAAGATGGTCTAAACCTTCACAAAACCCTAACATTGACCTAATATTGAAAATAGTGCTTTAAAGAGTTCATAATGGTTTTATATGATAATAAAAGTGATTGATAATCAAAGCTAGCTCTCCCAAGCATCTTTAAGCATGATTGGTTTCTTAGGTGAGTGAGCAAGACCTATAAAAAAGTGCTTATCTTTCAAATATTTATTGTAAAAGTTAGAGTTGACGAAGTCAAAGTTGCTAAGTGGATGAAGATCAAAGTGTGATACTTGTAGTTATTTTTCATGAATATTTTTGGATAGTTTATAGATTAAAGTATTCAAAGTTCTTGATCCAAATCGGCTAGTCATTAACAAAGTTAGTGGTGTAGACAATGATAAAATTAGGGAGAAATGAAAAGATGTTTTATGATGTGTTTTCTTGTAAGAGTGATGCATTAAAAATCATGATGATGTTTTTTTTGTATTGAATGATATATCCATGCTTTTTGTAAGATTAAATGTTAGTGTAAGAGGTTGAAACATTGAAGTCAAAATGGATTATCTAGTTGAGTAGAGTATGTGAGAGACAAGGTCAATAAATTGGTTTATAAGATCAATATTTTTCGTTATATCTAATGATCTAATTGGTTGATGTTGTTATAAGGATGTTATAATATCCTATTCATGAATTTAAATACCTTGAATATATTTAATCATGTGTTATATGTTCATGTTTTCTTGATTGTGTTTTGGAGTCTATTAACAATTCTAAGTGAACATCTTGTAGAAAAGTATTTGAGCCTATTTTACCTAAGTTGAAGCATAAAATGAAGTTTGTGATGACCCAAAGTTCATGAGGTTTCTTAATGTGTAATTTTTTTTCCATGGTTGTTTGGAAAAATTAGGTATATGCCTTAGTTTTTCAAGACATAGTTTCTGTATATGCACAAGCCTTTTATATGCAATGATTTGAGTAAGGGTTCAAGTGGTGATTGGGCCTAAAATTTATTATAGACCTAAAGTGATGTTGGATACTTTTAATTAGATTTGAATATTATACATTCATACCATGTTAGGTTTTTTAATATGATTCAATAAATATCAAAGGGTAACATGTTGTTAATAAGGCTTATTACGTCTTTATAAGCCTAAGAGAGGAGTAAGGGCTAATTGATGTATGACCAAACTATTGTATTGATTGATTCATGATTAAGGCATGATATTTTAATATTATAATACATATTCATGTTTTACCTAAGTTATTTTAATATGGATCTAACTAATAAGGATATGATCAAGTGACTTGTATAAAATCAAGGTAGTTTAGTCCTATTTTATGTGAGCTTAAGGGAATGCTTAGAGGATGGTAAACATGGGAGAGTGAAAGAGAATAATCAAATTATATAGATAATTTATGATAATAATTAGGCCATTTAAACCATTAGATAAGTGTTATTAATATCTAATAGAGGTTCTACATATGAGGATCAAGGTTAGAAGACCTATTCAAGCTATGAAGAGGGCTAGTTGAGCAAAGAGGGATAAAGGCCAATTTGAGAGGGATTGAATTGATCAAAGAAATAAAGGATTATATAATCATATATTATATAATAAATAAGGGTTTTTTAAGGTGATCAAATAATCAGGTGGCTGAGTTGGTGCTAAGTCATCTAGGGGGTTGGTGCCTCTTTGCAAGTGGGTGTTTTCTAAAGTCTAGTTGAGTTAGTGTTGAACTAGTTGGTGTTGGTGCTCCATGATATGTGGGTGATTTAGTAAATATTTATGTTTTTATTATATAAAAATATTCCATTTCCTTCATGAGTGGTTTTTATATCCCTAGAGGGGTTGTCATGTATATGTTTTTTTCTTGTGTTTTATGCTCTTATGATTTGATGATTGTACTTATTATGATGTACATGATTGTTAGAATGGTTCATGTATGATAATTGGAATTAAATTATTATTTTTTAATTAATAATTCACCCCCCAACCTTCCATCATCTTGTTTCTAATAATTGGTATCAGAGTAGGTCCCTTAGAGCAAGCTTGATAGCCTAAAGGTGATCCTAAGAAGCATAATATGTCTTATGATCAACATGGAGAAGATAATATGTATGGTAAATAATTATTATATAATGTTTAATAAGGATAATCTGAATTTAACCTTTAAACTAATTTCATAATATCTCTTTATGATTTGAAGAATCAAAATAAGACTATTAATGATCTCAATAGTTAGTTAGGGAATATTAACATAAGGCTCAAATCAAAGGAACATTAGTATAGCTAGTAGAAGGTTGAACGTGTGCAGATAATATAAAAAATGAGAAAATTCAAGAGAGATTATGATAATTCAAAACAATTCAAGAATATCTACATTAAAAAACTAATTAGGCAACCCAACACAATAAAGGATAAGTCATTTTTGAACCTTGATAAATACAAAAACATTGTTTACTTCATCTATCATAATATACATCAAATTACTTGATTTTACTCTAATAAATTTTAAAGGCCTAAAATATTCAACAAAACACATGAATCTCCTAGCATCTACGAAAAGGATCAAACATTTGTATGGAAGCCAAAACAAATCAGAATGAATCATATTGAATCAAGAAGCAAGATAAACCTCTTGTCAAGGAGGAACATAAGTTTAAAGAGGATTTTATGCTAGATCAAACTACTTTTCACATTAAATATGAAGGAATTAAATGGTATTTAGATATTGGTTGCTCAAGACACACAAGTGATAAAAATAAGTTTATCTCATTAAAAAAGAATGCTACAAAAATAGTGAGTTTTGGAGATAACAAAAATACTAATATAGTTGTCAAGGTTGCTTTGAGTTTGGATAATGGAAATACCAAGGCTCAATATTTGTTATATTTGGAAGGTTTTAAGCATAATTTACTCAATATAAGTCAAATGTGAAAACAAGGACATACACTAACCTTTCATAACAAAGGATGTGAGATAAGAAGATCCAAATTAGGAAGGTTAATTTCCAATACCAAGAGGACTGGGAATAACCTATATGTACTAAATGAGATCAAGAAGGAAATATGTTTCCTTATAAATATAGATTAAATTTATCTATTTCACATAAGACTAAGACACCTAAACTTAGACAATCTAGTGAAAATTAGCATTAAGAAGTCTATGAAGAACATGCCCAAGTTCATCAAACCTTCAAACATTCTTTGCAAAGAATGTCAACATGGTAATTAGACTAAAAGAAGGTTCAAGTACAAGGATTACTCTACAATAAAACCCTTGGATTTAATCCACACTAATCTATGTGGGCCTATGATAATTCAAAGCATTCAAGGAGACAACCACTTCATGTTACTCATTATGACTACACAACAATAACCCAGGTTATATTTATGAAAGATAAATTATAATATCTTGATAATTTAGAAGCATTCAAGGACCTTATTGAGAATGATAAAAATTAGAAAATCAAGTGCTTAAGATATGATAGAGGAGGATAGTTTTGGTTTAATGTGTTTTATGACTTTTGTGAGGATCATGAAATAAGAAGACAGTTATAAGTAGCCAAGACACCTCAATAGAATGGGGTGGTGGAAAGGAAGAATAAAACAATTCAAGAGATGCCTAGAACTATGTTTCATGAATCTATAACATATTATGGATATTGGAGAGAGGTAATTATCACTATTTTCTAAATTTTTAATAGAGAATAAATAAGGATAAATGGTAACAAGAATCCTTAAGAAATATGGAAGGGTAGATCTACAAATGTAGAACACTTTAGATTTTTTGGCCCAAATGTTTCATTAAAAGACATGATGAAAACTTGGATAAGTTTTATTCTAGATTTGATGAAGGCATATGCTTAGGATACTCATCAATGAGCTGATCCTATAGATGTTATAATAAGAGACTACAACATATAATAGAAAGTACAAATGTAAATTTTGATAAGATAAGAAAATATCAGTCATAGTCAAATAATACTTTAGATAATTTAGACTTAAATAATGATGAGGAGACTATAGAGGTTGATGAGGAGGAATAAGAAGCTAAAGAGAGATAGGACTCAAAAGCACCCTCAAGATATATTCAAAGAGATCATTCTGAATCTCAAATCATTGACAACAAGAATGTGGGTATGCAAACAAGGAGAATATTGTTAAGTAATCTAAATTAGGAGAATCTTTCTATATTATCCAAGATTTAACCTAAGACTTTAATACATGGAAGCAAATACAAATTTTGGATAAATTCTATGAAAGAGTAGTTAGATCATATATAGAAGAATAAGACTTGGAAACTAGTTCTTAGGCTTAAAAATAAAAATCTCATTAGCACAAAATGGGTGTTTATAAATAAGCTAAATGAAGATGGAGAAATAATTAGAAACAAGGCTAGATTGGTATGTAAGGGATATGCCCAAGTTGAATGGGTAGAATTTGAGGAGACCTTTTCACCAGTAACAAGATTGGAGGCAATCAAGCTATTTTTATCTTATTTAGGATTCAAAATATTCAAAGTACACTAGATGGATGTCAAATCTACCTTTTTGAATCAGAATTTGGAATAAGAATTAGACATTGAGTAACCTAAAGGGTTCTCACTAACAGATAACAAAGACTATGTTTGAAAATTGAAAAAGGCTCTGTATGGTCAAAATCAAGCTCTTAGAGCTTGGTATTATAGGTTAGACAAGTATCTATTGCATCAAGGATTAAAAATAATATTTGAAGATAGTAATCTATATATCAAGATATAAAATGACCATCAACTAACTGTAGTTATCTATGTGGATGACATCATCTTTTGTGGAAATAATGAAAACATGATAAAGGCCTTTGCAAAGCTATTGAAGAAAAAGTTTGAGATGTCCATGCTAGGAGAACTATCATTTTTTCTTAGGAATAAAATCACTTAATCTAACAAAGGTATATTCATCTCACAAGCCAAGTATATAAGTGAGATATTGAAAAAGTTTTAGATGGAAGAATGTAACATAGTTAGTACACCCATGACCACAAGATGTAAGTTAGGCAAGGAAGATGAGTCTTCAAAAGTTAATCATGCATCATATAGGTCAATGATTAGAAGTCTATTGTATACCACTACCTCTAGACCTAACGTCAAGAAACTAGTAGGTCTTATGGGAAGATTTCAAGTAGATCCAAAAGAGAATCATTTGTAATAAATCAAAAGGATACTTAGGTATCTCAAGGGAACTATGGAGTATGAATTATAATATCTAAAAGTCAAAGAGTTAAATTTGATAGCCTACACAAATTTAGATTGGGAAGGAAGTATAGATGATAAGAAGAGTACTATTGGAGGATATTTCTTCCTAAGAGGATGTCTAGTGTCATAGATAAGATGGAAGTAACCATCAATAACTTTATCTAGTTTTGAGGATGAATATATTGTAATAGCTTCATGTTGCACATAGGTCCTATGGATGAGACATACCCTAAAGATTACAAGGTTGATTATAATGGTCTAAGCCTTATCTATTGTGATAATACTTGTTATAAGTGTCTCAAATAAATATATCATGCACTCAAGAAATAAACACATTCCCATCAAATGTCATTTTCTATGAGATCAGGTAAGTGAACAACATTTCAAACTTGAATATGTTTTTACATAGGATTAAATTATAGACATCCTAACCAATCCACTACCAAAGGTAAATTTTAAATATCTAAGATAGGAATTTAGTATCCACATGCATTGGTCTAACCTACAGTGAAAATAAAATATCCCTAATGGAGCTCTGAACATGGCCATTGAAACCACTAATAATCATTTTTATAGGAGATATATCCTACTCTGAATACCCCAAATACTATGGAAGTGTGATAGTGTACATGTTAGTACTTGACCCATTATCAACCATAACACTCTAGATATGATTATGATTTATTCAAGCTTGTACAAAAAATTCATATAAATATAAATCATAATCAATAAACTCCTATCTAAGAAGGTGATATGTTCTCTAGATGGAACTATAGAATGATACACACCAATGATATTGTGTAGTGGGTGTGCCTCCTTTATATTAGTGTGATATGATGTGGGTGCTATATGTATTTGATATGTTTAATGAACACCTGAAGTACCCATACCAAATGTGTTGTATTATTTAGAAAAAGATCTAAGAATATTTTTTATTCCTTATCTTCAATTTGTCAAAATTTAGGTGCTTTTTTGGATGTGCTCAAATCAATAATGTTAACATCTATTAAATCTTGTATCTTATGTTTCAAGCTGATACATTTATTTATTTTATGGCATGGTGCCATATGATATTCATAAAATGCATTGAAATCATAGTTATTTGGATGATATCATGTTGGATTAACTTTTTTGGTGGATGGAGAGATATGACATTGCATTTTGAGATCTATTTTAGAACAAGTGATGGAAATTTTGAATGTTTGGTGAAAACTCTTCATGGAGGAATTGATAAAAGTAGGTGAGTAGATGGATCTAAAGCTATGTTAACTATGGCCTTTAGATCACTCTTATTTTTAGTGGCCTTACCTTGTATGGAGGATAATTAAAAATCTTACAAGTTGATTCTGATCCACTTACATATTTTAGTTTGCCCATAGAGAGAAGCTTGAATTATGTTTCTTTCACTGTGTGGCATAAACTTATGAAGGTTGGAAACTTATTGAGCAAGATATCTTCTTTTAATGCTAGTAGTAGGATCTATTTGAATATATCTTGGAGACCAATGTCTACCATGGGGATAGTCAACTTTTCCAGTATAATCTTATGTCACAAGATGAAATCTCCAATAGGCTCATTTAATATTTATTTCAAATGTGCAACTTGAGCATATGAGAGATTATCACTAGCGTTTATTCAAAAGTGTGATAAAAACATATCTACTAATGGATTGAATATGGTGATATACTTATTCCGTATATCATAGAACCATTATAAGTAATAATCCTTTAAATTGCATGAAAATAACTTGGTAAAGAGCTAATCATTAGACACATAGTCTAAACATGTTATGTGGAAAGCTTGGAGATGGTGCTCTAGGTCACCCTTACCATCATACAATTCAAGCTTAGGTGGAATGAATCCATATGGTAAAGGATTTAATATTATGTGATGTACCAAAGGTGTATGTAAAAGAACATGATAATCCAAGGCATGTGATGGCCTAATGTCTCCTTGCTCAAGATGTAACACCTTAGACTATAGAGTTTGAACCTCCTACATAAGGGATTGTACATTTATATTGAAATAACTAGCCATAAGAGGCATAGTTGCCATTGAAGGATGCTAAATTATAATTGGTTGTTGTGCTAGCTAAGTTAACACCAATATAGGTGAAATAATGTTATTATCTAAGGTAGTAGGAGATTGACTATTATTTGATTTTTTAAGTTCTTCATAAATAATATTGATAAATTCATCTTGCATTCTTAGTGTTTGTAAATAAAATCTTTCAATTGTCTCTTATCAGTTTCATTAAATCAGTTGTTAAATTATGCCATTGTAGTTCATGGAGTAGGAAAATAAACTATTCTATATATTGAATCTTTAAATCAATTTAATCTATGAAAGATTATAAAAATCAAATACTAAAACAAATATGAGATTTAAGAACTAATAACTAAGCATAGAAACAAAAAGGATACAAACCCTAAGAGCATCTTAGGGTTAGGGTTTGAATAATATTCAAATTAAGCTAGGCTTCCAAAATTTTTTAACCTTATAAGACTTAGTGTATGTAAATCCTATGTCATTAAAGAATTAAGTATAGTAAATTAGGGAAGAAATATGTAATAAATAGAGCTACTGATTTGTTATAAAATTGAGTAACTTTGACTTTTGTAATAATAGTAATAAATAGTGAAAATAAGGATTTAGATACAAAATGAATAAGATAGATGATTAGGAAGCTCAACATTGAGGGAAAGGTCATTTTGAGTGTCATAAATAAGATCTAAGTGTAAAAACTCCTCTTGGATAGCAGCACCATGTGGTGATACTTTCCCTATTTTGGTGGTAGTGTCCTTTGTGTAAGATAGTCTTGAGCTTCTAGGTGTACCTATGTTTGGATCTATAAGGTCTATTCCTACATGTACAAGTTTTTATGCCTTTTATATTTAATGTTTTGAATGAATTTATGAGCAGACCTTAATCCTCTATGTTTTTAGGCCATCTAGTTGATATAAACTAAAAAATGTGTATGTTAGTGGGGTAGGATGGACATCCTCAACACCCCAATATGAAGAGAGTTTACTACATACCAATAATATAAAGAGGTATCAAACCTGATAGTAGTAATCAAAAGTAGGGAATAACAAGGATTGATAACCTTGATTGTGCACCACTTGTTCTGAATTTGCATATAGAATTTACATCTAGTTTCCATTTAGTAGTTAAAGGGTTATAAGTCATGTATTTACATTATTTCAATGCCTATGTGGGTATTAAAAGAGGTATAATATTTGAAAATATACACATTTATGAAAAGAGGATGGAAATAATAGTAGCACCATTATCGGGACACT